>JAUPFR010000001.1:155052167-155652167 GCA_036925125.1 Oreortyx pictus | reverse complement strand
TCAAACATTTTACTGCAATACATTATATTTAACCATGCTACTGCTGTTCTGCCTTTCTGATACTGAGGACATGTATTTGATAGTTTAGATTTAAAGAATCTTTCCAGACCTAGAATATCATGATCGATCCTGTTCTCAAAAGCAAAAGCAAGTTCCTGGTGTCCACCGAGAAGAAGAGTTGTTCATTTTCGCTTTTAATTTGCATTCTGATTGATTATTGATTACAACGTTAAAATTACTAGTTGCAATACCTAGCCAGAACCAATATTTAGGATAATTTTTCCCCTCTTAAATCTGGAATCAGGCATTCTTTATATACCCTTTCATTGTTTTCTGTGACTACTTATATAATTAGTTTCTTCCCTCTTTCTTCTCAAGTAGTCTTGGGCACTACACACACACACTCCTTCTGCAGGCCTGAGGTTGAGACCCAGATGTAACAGAAATTACAAGGTATGACTAGCTGGAGGGTAAGTTGCAGTGAGAGCAGCACTCCATATTTTCTGTTTTCCTGCTCTTTACATTTCCTTGTCTTTTGTCCTTTTCAACTACAAACTCTGTACCAACCCAGGCAGCTTTCTGTGCTACATGAAGAGAAGTCTACCCTCATGCAAATACGTTAAATGTTTTTATAACAGTGGATTTTAAACTAGCTACTATTTGCTAAATTAATAGCTATATTTTCACATATCAGCCTGAAAAAATGGCATTGGACATGAAAGCCCAAATGAAACAAAGGTGTGTTACTGAATTCCTTCACGCAGAAAAAAACTGCAACCATTGCTATTCATGGATGCTTGCTCAATGTTTATGGAAACCAAACAGTGGATGTGAGCACAGTGAGATGGTGGGTGGTACGTTACCACAGTGATGACGGCACCACTGGGTCACATCCACTCATGCAGATTTTTATGAGCACAGCATGTAGACTGTTCATAGCTGGAGAAAATGCATAGCTAATGATGGTGACTATGTTGAAAAATGGTATTTTGTAGCTGAGAATTTACTCTATCAAATAGTGTTATTGTGCCCTTTGTATCTGTTGTGGTTTGTAGGGAAGGAGAGGAGATGTTACTTTCAAGCAATCTACATACCTTTCTTGTCTTTACTGCAAGTTAGCTACTGACATAACTTGATTTGCCTAACAAATGAATTAAGAATGAGTAGAATTTTTCTAAAAATGTCAGCAAATTGTAAAATCTAATGTGAATCTTAAGACTGGAAAGTCTACTGAGATCATTAGCAAATCCTGAGCTTTCTAGGACTGTTCTCATACACTTGTGTTGAGGTTTAATTCAAACTCCTCCTCCATTTGTGCACAGGAACAACACAGTTACAGTTCCCAGTTATATCAAGCATTCCAACATTTCACTGTTCTTACAACTTTTTACTTACAAAGTTAATCTAACAATTCATCTTGACTATTTAATATGGAAAATAATTACTCAGGATATAACAAAGTACCCATCCTCATCAACTTATAATACACCTCAAGTTTTCCAATAAAGGGGAGAATATATTTCCCCATACTCTTTCATATTCAGTCGCTACATTTATTACTTATTAAGTAGAATAGTAATAGAGAATATTGTATCTGTGAAATTGGTGAAATTCTATTTACTCAAGCATATTGTTTATTGCTATACTTTTTAAAAGCAAATTAATTCCCTTCATTACACAATAATGGTTAGATTTGATAATATTAAAGGCCTTTTCCAACCTAAGTGATTCAGTAATTCTAAACTATTCTATACTTCTACAAACATACTAAGAGACTGATGTAGTGAATGATACGTCTACTTCACTTACTAATTTCTCCAATGTTTTTTACATAAATACTGCTGCTACTAACCTTTTTTTTTCTTCTCTTTAATAGGCAGACAATTTTAAACACAAAGACTATTCACATCTCACCAACATATAAGACTGGTTTTGTTCAGTATAAAGCTGCAGTTGGTAAGGGTTGTAGTAATATGTTTTCTGTGCCTGTCTCACTCTGCGTCTGCTTTAATTAGAGGCTAAAGTTCAACCACTACCAGTTCTTTGGAAAACCTGAAAACAATTAGTCAATTGTAGGTTGCACTTACAGGTGCTGCAGATGGGAAAGTTTAAACATCTTTTGAGGGATTGCTGAAATTTTGTTCCTGTTCAGTTTCAATACTTGAAGTGTGGTAGACAAATTGTCAAAGGTACCAGGCTCCATGGAGGTTATTCGGTTACTGTTAATGTACCTGTTGAAACAATGTCTAGAAGGTTAAATTTACAGTTATTTAATAAAATTTTAATACCAAGTAGTGAAACACAGAGGTCTTAGATTGCTTATACTGTGATAAATGAAATTTCATTAATTGCATTAATCAAAACTCCTGACAACTCAGTCTACACTCAAATAGTATTTTGCCACCAATATTTTTCTCTTTCCAGAAGAGCTTATTATTGGTAGAAGACAGCATGTTGCCAAAGTACAGTATGTTGTAATTCTATCACTTTCTTCACAATTTACCTCTGTCTTTGCTGTATTATTATTAAGAAAAAATAAGGTAAATTCAATGAAGTCCACAGAATTTCATGCAACTCAAGATTAGACCAGCACCCACAACTTGAATTCATTTTGTTATGTAATTATTTCTCACAAGAGAGACACAAATATTTGTTTCATCTCAAGATAACAGCTTTCTCTATGAATTAAAACAGTCTGTTGCAGCAACTGGTATATTCAAGTTTGCAACTTAGATTAAGATCAACAAGTAAAAGTAGAAGCATTTGTTGAGCATCTGATTTAAAAATATTTCATGCCTCAACATACAGTTGCCAGCCTAAGTTTACCATCTAGATTTTTTGAAAGTGACCTGAAGAAAAAAAGAAAAGGAAAATAAAATGTAATACTTTGTTTTACTTACAGATATTTGAGCTGTAAAAAAGGAAATGATGACATTTTTAACTCTGATATGTTGTTGTTGCTCAAATCCAAAGTTTCTAAACTCTGAAATGGCTTCAGATGTTCAGATAAGATGTTGGCAATCTTATTACTGGTCCTGAAATTTAAGGACAGTAATCAAAAAAAAAAAAAAAAAAGACATTTCCAGAGCAAACACATGTTAACAAAGCACCACTTCCAAACACAGTACTTAATTTTCCTGTTGTTCTATAGGCAGAGCATTTATTTCTAGTTTTCTTCAATTATGAACTAAAATGCTCTGAGCAAACGAGGTCATCAAAATTTCTTGAAACATTTACATTTTCCCAGTGAACGAAGTGTGGTGGGGAGGGGGGAAGAAGTACTATAATCCAAAAGTATTTCATTGCTTTTAAAATGTTAAAATGAGACAAGAAACTCTATGCTCATTAATCTCTTAAATGTAGACATATCTATTATTTGCACTAAATAGTATGTCACAATACTGCAGTGAAATCAGGTCAGAGTTGTTCTTTATTTTAGCCAAACTAACGTAACAGTAGCCAGACATTCTGCTTTGTTTTTCTGAGAACTCCTACAGCATGAAAACCAGACTGAATTTCCATAAAAATAGAGCTAGATGAGACATATGACAGTGCACTACTCTCAGAAATACATTCTTTAATACTGAAATTAGATCTAGTATTTTATCTAGCACATTTTTCTACTGTGTTAGCAAAGAATAAAATTTGTGCTTCTCACAGGTCCTCACAGAGGGTCTAGACTTCATGTTCCATAGGGTTTCAGCTAAGTGTCATGTTCAGTTCCACAATAAAGAATCTGCAACTATTAGAAGACATGGCTATCCTAGTCTACTATAAGAAACACCTCTACTTTTCCATTAAATTAAATGTACTCTTACTGTCAATAGTGTTTCATGTTCACACACAGCAACTACTGTATTTTTCATCCCAGTGGCATAATCATGCACGTACATCAACGAAGTGAATAGTTATTTGTCGGGGCTAATGGCACATAGGGGGAAAAAGTACGTGATTAATTAAGTGATGCAACCCAAAATGATCCTTGTTACATTGTAAAGTTCAGGTCAGTTCTGGCTGTGGTACATTCTGTTCCTAGTAAGATGAATGATCAAAATTTAGATGCCTTCCTCAGCTTTCAGAGATTGCAGGCAAAGGCAATTTCAGGTTAAACTATCAACAAAAATGTTGATTCTGAAAGGTGTTTGCCTTTACTAGAAATAGTTGCTCTGGATCAAATAGTAAGCTATGAACTTAGGAGAGCACGGACAGCCCTCACGTAAGCAAGGGAGGGATTACTACTTAAGACAAAAAAATCCTGACTCAAAAATTGAGCCGTAAGTTTGATTAATGGGCCTTCTGATCACATATGGGAACGGGTAAGTGATCTTGCAACTCCTCCAATGCTGCTCTTGTATCATGTTTCATTCCTCAGGCTGTCTGGTAGAGCTGTACTACATTATTAAAAAAAAAAAAAACCCTTCTTAACTGTAAGTATTACATAATAAATGGAAACAAATCACTTTAATAATAAAAAAAAAAAAACAACAAATACTACCACGTGTCAGTTCCACTGTCCAAATGAGACTGCGTGTTAGATAACAGGTCACAGAGAGCTGCCTTTATGCATTAGTTTGTTTATAAGGTAATTACTAACAAGGTATTAAAACTGCCAATTACTTGAGTGACGAATAAAATTTTCCTTGCAGTAAAAGTGTGCTCCAGCAGAAGCCAGCAATTTCCTGAACTGCACGCCTCCTAAATTGCAGTGTGAAAGTGTTCACTTACAGACACAGCTTACACAGTGCTCTCTTTGTGTCAATATTGCTTCATAAAACAGAAATTCCTTACAACTGGCAGGATAATAGCCTCTGTATTACAAAGTTCAGTTGGACCTAATGGAACTGAATAAAACTCTTACACAGCCTTCAGATTGGTGCTTAAACTAACAGGCAAATTATCAGATGCAGACCAGGTTACAATGAAATCATACAAACAAACAAAAAGTCAGCCAATTTGTTTTGGGATTGGTCTTCTTTTTCAATGATAAGGCCACATCACAAAGTAACTTCTTTTGTTGATCAAAACAAAGGTCCGCATCGAAGTCCTACTCCATCTCATAATGAAAAATCAAATGAGCCCCTACCATGCCTTCTTGCCTATTTGTATTTGTAGAAACTACTCAAATGCAAAATACCTAAATGCTTCATTCCTTATTGTCCCAGTCTCCAAATCAAGTTTTATCTTCAAAAAAAAATTCAAACGCCATCATTACCTATCATCAAACAAATCTCAAAGTTTTATTTTAAGGTTCAACTCCAGTCAAAATGAAAACATGAAAATGAAAGCCTACTTCTAATTTGATTTTTCTTCACAATATCCTTTAAATAATTCAAATAAAAACTGTATCCACTTCCTCCTGAGTGACAAATAAGTAACAAAACTACCTGAAAAGATATGATTGCAAATGCAAGCTTATCTACTTGTAACAACAGATCCAAAGAATATCCTCTATCTTGGCACAATCATATGAGTTTCTTCACTCCGCAAAAAAATTTCCAGTTGCTGTAACTACTGTGCTCAGACAAAAGAAACTCCACATGCTGCACCAGCTGCATTTTTCAGATCCTGAAGGGAAGATTAAAGTAATCAGGGATCCCTGTACAACAAGTCAACCAGTGCATCAAGTTTGCACAGAAATATGCCAATGGCAAACAGATCACAATTTCTTCATGTGAAAGAACATGCAACTTCCTTATAACTTTTCCTGGTGCAGCTGAAAGATCACTGAGGAACAGAGACAAATCCACCAAAATACAGTAATTTTTGAGTATGTGTCTCTCTATTCAAGTATCTACACCCTGACTTGCAGGTCATAAACAAATAAACAAAAAAATCTCCAAAAAAGTGTACATGTAAACTGGTTTAATTATTTTCACGCAAGCCTGAGTGAATAGCTTATTAAGACAGAACGTCAGTTTTTCATTAGGGTATGAGGAACACTGGCTTTTCCATTCTGAATTCATGACTTTAGACACACCAGTAGGTCAAAACGCTTATAACAACCACATCAATCATGATCTCAAGATTCATTCAAAACAAACAACAGCTACAACATATCTGACATACTGACTTGTATGTTCCTTGCCTCTAGGGAAATACAAAGCAGGACAGCGATTGCCATATCCATTTTATTAAGGACTTAGACATGGTTCTTATGTGCTGGGAAAAAAAAAAAAGCTTTTAAGATGTGAAGTACTATGATTAAATATCTCTTAATAAAGATTGTCAATGTGCAGTGTTTTCTATCTCAAAGAAGTATCTACATTAGCTTAAAAATGAATCTTCACTGCTCTGTTCTTATAAATAGAAACTCCAATTCTAGATCTGAATCACTTTTTTTTTTATTTCTAAAATAACTTCAGTACCAAAAAAAAAATACATTCTTGCACTTTCCCTCTCAAGCATAACTTCCCTCCAGGCAGATCTTGACCTGGAGTGTTACAAGAACCTCTTGGTCTTCTAATCCTACACTATAATCCTAACAAGAAGTGTGTGCCCAAGTTTGGAGACACAGCAAACTGAGAAAAAACATCAGTTCAAAAAGATAATTTTGGAGAGTTGTCTGTGCAGCCTGTTTTCCAAAATCGTATAACAACTCTGTTTTAATGCCTTTGTGATTCTGGACTATCTCCTGTCCCTCACCCAATCCATGAAAGGCAGGATATATTAAATGTACACTAGAAACAAGCAAATTAATCACACTGAAGTCTCTCCGTCTCTTGGTAAATATTAAGAAGATACACAAGGAGAAAAAAAGCATTCTGATAAGGCTATATATATCTTTCTGAGCAATGCTGAAGCCATGACACCGCGACATTAGGATTCACAGGTATTTAGTTTGACCATCTTCCAGTTACACATCTTTCAGATTAGAACTGTCTTGGAGGCAGCCATGTCAGCACAGGCAAAGTAGATGAGACTGTCCATGTCCATCCAAGTACATATGCGGTGGTCTCCATTATATTACAGTATGGCTATGGCACAGTCTCCTTTTCCACCTTTCCCCCAGTCTTTGTGGTTGCTTCAACCTGTTCTTCCTTCCACTTACCCCTTGGTGTCATACGACTCCTGTTATATTTGCTACTTGCACATTTTTCTCAAACTCCTCCAGACCTCTGGAGCTCCCACGAGAAACAACCATGAAGACACTGAGGGTAGACAGTTTTAGCAGAAAGAAAGAAAGAAAATAATTGATAATAAAGATAAAAGATAAAGACTGTAATAAACTTAAGTGATAGAAGACTCCTGTTTTGTAGCTTTTTAGAATGAGGCTGGAGAACACAACTATACTAGAAGTAACAGTAACTCTATAATAAGAAAGAAAGAAAAAAGATCCTTTCTCTCTGATAACTATGCAGTTGACAAGTAAAATTAGCGACACTTTAATGAACAATTACATCACTTAAACATTGTAATTACAATGCCAAGCTTAACACTCCCCTTACAAGAACTTCCCAATACAAATCATTCCACACATTCAGACAACCAAATACATCCAATGAATTAAGATCCTCCAATTTCTGGCATCTTTGCAACTAGTAGAGAAGAAGAAAGAAAAGTTTCACTTGAAATATTTCTGAGATGATGATGACAGAAATAGAGCCAGGCTTACTTGGCAGTCCTACTGCTATGTCTACAAAAGTCTGCCGTCCAGTTCACACACAGGCTTCAAGCGCTCCTTGAACAAGTAGCTGCTCTTGCTTTTGAAGGTCTCGTTTACACCACAATCCTCATCCATCACTGTTTTTTCAGGTCAGATGTTTTTTTGTGCTTTTTGTGGTATATAGTCTTAAATCATAAAACCAAAACTGTTACGTCTATAGTATCTGATTCCCTCTCTAAAACTCACACCAAACGATTACCATTTCCCAAAACAAACTGAAGAAAGGAGGAGAAAAACACATAGAATTAAACTACTCTAAGATTTGGAGATCATTTAATCATTAAAAAGTAGATAGCAACAAATCCAAACCTTCAAGCACTTGGTATTTTCAAAGCGATTATCTCTGGAGTCTGTTTTCCATTTCTCTTTTTGGCCTTTCCAAAATAATCAATATGTTACTTAGGATGTGATGGTCACCTGAATGCATAAGTTCACCATTTTAATGAAGGTAAACATAAACCACGAAAGTTCAGCTATTTCAGCAGGAGCTGACAATAGAAATAATAACCCATTGCAGACTTGGTGTATTCCACTATGGCCTAGAAAAACACAGCATAACATCCTCCAAATAATAAATCATACTTCTAATCTGATTTATGAACTTATTAACTAAAAAGATGTTTTTGGTTTTTTTTCTCTGTTTAAAACAGAGCCAACTCTTGGAGGATGCAGACTGAAGCCTAGGTGCTTCAGACTGCACACCCTTCTAGACATAACTCATATCTCAACTGTCAGCAACAAGTTGAGGGACCTTCTCCTTGTCCACTTCTATTTTATTCAAAATGTTGAGTCACCACATAACACTCTTCCCTTCCAATAACCATCTACCACAGCTCTGTGCTCAAAATCCAGTACTTATGATGCCTGGCATTTTAACACCATTCCAACTTCTCTTGTTCTCTCTGCTGTCTGTCTCACAAACCACAGCACTTCTCTTGTGTCTTTTTTCTACCATTCTTCCACTTCTATTCTTTTTAATTCATCTTTAGCAGGAAATCATACCATTTTTTTTTTTCCACTGCAAATAGTTAATAAAATTTGCATTCTTTTCCATTCTCATTGCAAAAGAGACTCATCTAGACTATATATTTCTGCTACAACAAACTCTGGGCTTCCAGATAGTTATACCCTTTCCCAACACTCAATCTAAATTGCTGTCATAAAAATCTAGTTTCCATGTCTGCAAGTCTGACTAAGACAGGTTCCTTTTCAAATTCTTTCATTTACTTCCTTTTAGTCTCCACACCAAACGTCAAAGACTGCAGAAACTAATTCCAGTAAGTTTTTTGCTCTAGTTTTTTGCTCACAACTTCAGCCCAAGTCACACATGGTTTACCACCACTCTCATTCTTGGGACTTCCTCCAAGTTGCCTTATGCCTGAAGGCCAGTCTGGCATTGCTCTATCCTTTCTTTCAATCCTTCTTCAAAACAAACTCTTCCAGTCAGCATCCAAATCTTAATCCTTCCCATAATAAAGTGGTAACTGAAGAGATGACAAGGATGTAAAATATTTGACCAAAATTTTCTTAATATTGGGAACCAGACTACAGTTTAGTATGCTGGCTTTATAAATACACAATACCACTTTCTCTGGCAAGCGCAGAAGGGAAAGGCATCCACTTCTACTGAATATAAGCTTTCATTTTCAAGAGTCATGTCTAAACTTCTTTCTTATGACACTAGCTTACTAAATACAAACTGAGACAGCGTTCTTCTGGATCCTACACACAGCTGCTATTCCCAATCTACTGCAAGCAGACAGATTTATCATTCCTACCTCTATTCCAAATAATCTTGCAAACAACGATAATGAAAAAAAATGTATTTACCAAAAGCACTTTGCAGAAATTCTCCTAATTGAGGTACTGCTGAACTATGCAAATCATTGCTCTACTTCTACACTGGCAGTTAGGCAGATGTATAAGATATTTTGCATGTTCACTTCAAATAATTAAATTTTTCTTATCAAGACGATCACTAAAGTGTGATCTGGAATGCCCATTATCTCAAACCATATTTACATTTACATTTATTTATTTTAAAACAGAAATGCACATACAACATTAAAATAAGATAACTTCTAAATAATACACTACTTTTCTTCAGTAACTGAATTTGTGCATAAAGTTAAATAGGTATATAAACTACATGTTATTAATCAAAGTCAGGATGAGATAGCAGTCATTAGTTAAATAACAATGAAAACCTATGAGTATATGCTTGATTGCTGCCCCTCAAAAGCAAGTGCACTCTCCTGCTACAAAAAGAATGGAAGAAAGGAGAAAGCTGCCTAAAATATGGGTGAATTTACAAATCTTTAGTTCAGCATTTTACTCAGCAAAGATCTATGAAAAGCTACTTTCAACTTAAGGAGGTAGTTCATCTATTTTTAAGAGCAATAAAGAAAAATCCTTTTTCAGACTACTTATCTGAATTAAGTAGCACAGACTAATCTCATTCATCCTAGAAGCCCCATAAAGATCCAGACACTTCAAGTATCATAAGCTCCACGTAGTATAAATCTGTATCACAATGGACTAAGCTCTCTCTCTACTGCCTGATAGCCTACAGCTTTCAATCTGAGGAAACAGCTACACCATAATTGGAGCAAAATGTGCTGTCCACAGAAGGAATTTTACAGAAATTTTCATGACTGAAATCACAATTAAAAAGCAATTAAGCAATACAGAAGGAAGAAGCTAATGCAGCAAGACACAAAGCTAAAGCTAGGCTGGTTTAATATCTTAAAATAAAAGAAAAGAAAGAGAACAAACCCAACCAACCAACATCCCTCCCTTCTCTCACCCTCCCCCCCTCAAAAAAGCAAAACAAAACAAAACAAAAAAAAAGTAGAATGCCTGAAAAGTTTTTTCAGATGCATACTGTAGTGTGCTCTCTGAAGGGCTGGTTCTACTTGTCAGTCTTCTAACCCACTGAAGAAAATATGCAAGTTTAATATCTACTACACTTTATAAGCGAGCTCTGAGATTTTAATTTTAAATTATTGTTCACGGCTTAGATAACCTTGCTGATTTCTCTTTGAAGAGGATGACTTTGCACTTTTTCAGTTTTTCAAGCAGCGCTATTAGCTTTGCTTTCAGAAGTGTTCTTTAAACACCAAGGGCCTTAAATTAAAAATTGAGTAGTCAGAATCATTTTAGAATGTCTGATTAGAAAGCTACATTTAAAGCTGGAACAATTTTACTCACTACGTGATCCCTGCACTCAACTATGACACGCAACTTCACAGTATTTCCGGCCCACGTTGTATCCTGACCAATCTTTCTGTTAATGATTTTTTGTTCATCAACTTTTTTAAGCATCCTGGACACAAGACTGCATGTGTCTTCAAAGCCAATGCATTTAGACTCAGAATACACTGATATAAAGACGCTGTAAACTGAATGCTGTTGAAAGCCTTCAGAAAACAGCTGTAGTTTCAGCCTAGCACTTAAGAGACCTCCATACTGGTAACATTGTCCATGACCTCAGAACCCAAAACCAAATGTCCATGTTTCCAACTGCCCCAAAGGTTTTCAACTAACCCTAAAGGGTTAACAGTCCTCTCAGGTCACAGACAGAAACATGCGCAACACTACATTCTACACCTCTTACGAAAAGAATCCACAAAAAGAGAGAGAGAAATGAGAACATAATACAAGCAATATATTAATGTAACATTTGAAAAAATGAACACTGTATTTTCTACTCTGGCTTTACTAAAACTGAATTATTTGTCTTCTTGATTAACGTGAGTAGTTTTTAGAATGCAAGCTACTAGGCTACTTCTGTCTAATTCACCCGTTCCACATACATCAATGGTTTTAAATCTTGTTAAATAAAAATTATCTGAAGTAAAATCCCTACCTAAAGCACAACATCATTCAAAGCTAGCCTAACATTACAATTTTACTAAATACAGTAGAAATTTTGGCATGTATGGCTTTCCTAGTCACAACTGATGAGACAATTATTACACAACATATGCCAGATGTGGGCTACAAGAAACACATTGTTTTTTCTTTTCTTTTTATTTTTTTTGTTTTTATTATTAATTCTAGTTCTTTTATTTTTATAAGAACAATAAAATTGAGTTGTGGAGGGTGGATTCTCAAAAGTCATACTATCCCTCTAAATTCACTGACTGCAGCCTTCCATTTTTTCAAAGCACTCAAGAATACAGCAATGCAGTACACTGGCAATTTTGGATGGTGTCAATGATTTTATTGTTAATTCTGCAAATAAAGATAGTAGATTTATTACCTATATTGCACATCCTTAAACAAAACCTTAAGCAATGTTGCAGAAAGCATTAACCACACAAACTAGTTATTATTTTCTGAAGACTTTTACAGTAGAATGTGTAGTAGGCAAATGACAGTTAAATGCCATACAGAACTTCTATAGTAGAGTGGTACACTTATGTTACTCAGTTTCAATCTATTTCTTCATTGTCAGTAGCACAGCTTTCTCCTACAGTGGTAAAACACAGCCCAAAGTAGATATAAACGTCCTTTGTCGCTGTCTGTACTGAGAGGTTTCCAATTATTTATAATTAAAGCGGGTAACATTCAGAGTAATTTTTTAATAACCCAAATAATTTCTTGAGCATTTTAATGCACCCTAACGACACATGCTAGATCCACACTTTTGTATCACATCACATTTGTTTCAGCCTTGTGTGAAACTATGACTTGAGTCTGATCCGTATTAACAGCATTAATTATTAAAAGATAGCTTGCAGAAAAGAGTTGTTTGTTGTATCAGTTCCCAAAAGTGGAACCAAGAGCTCCAGAGCAGCGAAAGAAGGCATCAGGTCTACTGCAATAAACTCAGATTTCTAATTTTGTTTGGTTTGTTGATTGGTTTAATATGTTTGTTGTTTTTTCAGGAAACTCTGACACTGTAGAGAAGTTCTGGCAAAGTTTTTGAATGTTAAGAGCTTACAACCCTGAAAGGACCATGTTGATATGTACTTGATATATACTTATATACTACCTTTATACAAGTACATACAATGGACACCTTACATAAAAAAAAAAAAAAATCACTTCTACTCTTTAGAGTACGAGTTTAAGGAACCCGGATTCAAACTAGGTGCAAAATTTTACAGTGATGATAAACCTAAGAGACAAGCTTTTATTCTCATGTATCAGTATCACAGACTGTAATTGTTTTTCAGGATCAATAGGACAGGACTGGTACATCTCAGATAAAGAATACCATGAGAACAGGAAACAACTTCAGAAATTTCCTGCTTCTCCTGGAAGGAACGTTCATTAGAATCTATTTCTCTACTTGACACAGTGATCTATCTATCCAGAAATAATGAAAAAACAACTTTTTTTTTGTCCCATAGGTACAGAATTTTCTAATACAAAACTTGTAGAACCACTCGAAGTAACTTCTACATCAATTTGACTTTTTTAAAAGCACTCCAGGAATGCAAATTAGGAGATTCCTAACATTTCACTTCCAGGGATAGACGAGCAGTGTTACATTTCTGTGGATGGCATCCATACACTACTCTTTGTAGTTATAATTTACCAGATACAGTCTAACAAAAATCTTGTTTTCTCCAGCATACAGGTAACCTGGACACCTGACTACAGGCTATTGTTTTAATCAGAGAGATGGAAACCTCTGGCAAATGCCTGAACATTTTTCTTTGTACATAGATAACTATTTTCTGCTTTCTCTTCCAGAAGACAGTGAAAACATCTGGGTGTCTAAGGAGAAAGGAGAGATGAATTGTCAATTTCAAATAATTGACTTAAATGATCAAATGTGCTGAAAGACATTATCAAGTAACATCACTGTAAAACAAGCATGTGCAAGTACTCTTGCTAGACATGAGACAAAATACATATTCATCACACACATGAAGCGCTAGATGCATCTCCACTCATGTAATGAGTGTACCTGCATTTCATCTGAGTCTGTATTCCTTTCCATGGACATGTATCTTTCCAAGGTGCAAGGGGGGGGACGGGGGGGTACATGCCTGATTCTCTTCTCTCTCGTGGTGTTCAACTCTCTACTGGCATCCAGGAAAAACAAGTTGATGGCATCATTGATTAAAACAAGTTGATGGCATCATTGATTAATGGTACTGACAAACTTTGACCAGAGGACCAGGAACAGCTATTGCTCCAGGTATGTTTTCTCATGTGTAATTCAGCAGTATGAAAATACCTAAGCTGGATGAATATCCATTAGAGCTAGAAATTGAGGTAGATCCAGAAATAGAAACTGCACTAACATGACAATCCACCCATGCTTGTTTATACTGCTCAAAGAATTCAGACAAATAGTGCTGTACGGAGATACCTGCAGTATCATTTTTTCACTGTAGACATACAATTATCCTAACTTCTTTTGCAAGATCACAACAGAGGTAAAATTTTAAGTCTTGCTGATCAGCTGACGATTACTTGGAAAAATTTTTTCACTTCACTGAAGAAAGCTTTCAACCACTAAGGATTTTGCCCAGAAAGGAGGCCATTCTACACCATTCCTTGAGGACTCCTTGGAAAAAACAAATGTTTTTTCAATTGACAGCAATTAACAGACGTGTAAGGCATTCAATCAAATCAAGTTCCCAAAGACTAGCAACCTCTTTTCTGCTATTATTTCAAAGTCAGAACAAAGACTCAACAAGGAAACTGTAGTTTGTTTTGGAAAGGTTCCACAAGCTCTTCTCATTATGAAAGTTGAAGACTGCATAAAATCATCAGAAGTATATGTGAAGAACAATTATTCCTTAAAAAGTGGTTTGAAAAAATATATTCTAATTGTTCCATATGTGTCTTCTTCACATGACTTAGATACATATTAACCCAGTTGTATTCAACTACGTTCAATCAGTGAACATGTTCTTTCACTTCTAAAAAAACATCAGATCAAAATACACGCAAACCTATTATATCAGTTTATTACATATATTTTTCTGTCAGACAAATGCTGCATGCTTACTCTCCTGTATTAGTATCCTGTTGTAAAAATTAGACTTAACATCTTTCTACATAAGTAATTTCTAACACAAGATGCCTGAAACAGAAATCTTTGCAAAATGATCAAGATGCTTTATTTTTGGAACAGTGCCACCAATTATCTGTTCTGTCCATAGACATTCTGATAAGACAAAAGATTATTTATTCATTATTACACACTGACCATTGGAAGCTAGCATAAATTACTTAAGGAATTAGTTCTACCACATTAATCTCAATGAATCCTTACAGTGGTCACACAATCAATATTAAATCTCAGCTGGAGCATACCTACACTAAATGATCTCACAACATCATACAGAAGTAATTGAAATTAGAGTGAGAACAAGCTAGCACTCAACCAGACCAACTTTAACTGCACTGCACATAACATTTGGAAAAACATTTTTTTGTGTGTGATTGTGTCTTGTAAGCATCAGTAGAAAATAAAGCACAGAGAACAGATCTACCAAAAGTTCTTCCACGTTTCATCACATGGATGAATGAACCAAGCTAGTGGCCTAAGGATATGGCGCAACCACTCCAGTAGTGACCGATTTTGATTCTTTCAAAGGAGAACAAAAAACTTTGGACAGTTGAAGAAAGATGATTTTACATTCATCTAAACTAACTGTGTTTCCAGAAGGACTAGAGATGTAAGGACAAATTCTCAATTTCATATTCATCACAGGTAAGGCAGGAGGATACTTTCATTATGTTAATAGTTTCAACTTAGTGGTAAAGGTGGTAAAGGGATCCTTAATTATGTTTTTGCTTTTTGTTTTCTTTTCTTAAGCTTATTCAAGTCAATTAAATGCTTAAATTACAGAATGCTATGCCAGCGTAAAAATAATGTCAACACTAATGCAAAATAGTAATAGATGACATGCTTAAATTCGATAGTTATTAGTCAGACACCATCTGCTTTTTCTTTCATTCTTCTCTGATCCCGATTTGTAAGAAACCACATCAGTATCAAATGTCACTTAGTTCTTATTCAAACAGAGCAGGCTAGACATAGCGGCTGCACCAGCTGACTTAGCTGACCTGGGTCTAGAGTAAAAACAAACCCCTATAAATCAACAGATGTAAGCAATTGAACAGTGATCAATTTAATTAACTGAACAGCTTTCTGAAGTTTACTGTATTGTTTTAACCCTTCAGGCTTCTTCATGAAAGTTAACTTGCAATTTGTATTCGAGGGTAGGATTTGGCCAGAGGGCTACATATTACTAGGTTTAAACACTTTAGATTCTCACTGATAAAACCCAAGTCCCACATATCAAAACATGTCCTTTTTCACCTCCCCTAAAGAGCAGGATAGTAGGATTTCTTCCAGCATCTTAGAGGAATCATACCATGTGGTGGACAGGGAGAACAATTAAATCGATTTCATATTTCCTCAAAAATCAAGTGTTTTGTTTTGGGGTCCTGTATGCCTTTTACAATTTTATAGCCGTATCACAGATGCCACATCAAGTAACCGAATAATTTATTTCAGACAAAATAATCAACATGAACATGAGTACGTGTCACAACCACAACGTTTTATGCTACAAAGAAAAATGGCCTCAAAAAGACATTTTAAAGAGACTGGCACAACCTCTTTTAACACAGATAACTGTCCTGAACCTGCATATCAAGGGGATTTCCATACATTGCACACTGAAATTAATGGAATTCTGCCATAATTTAATACAATTGGGATTTCACCCAAGATGCGTAATAGAAGAGTATAACTCTTGTTATACAAACTTGTACAATGCAGACTTCAGAGCACTTACTAATGTTTTTTCAGTGCCTAGGACAACAGAGCTGAAGCTTCTCAGCACTACCACAACATAAATTAATTCTAATACAGTCTTTGTATCTGAGGGAAGCATAAAAACTACTAGGATTAAGCTCAATTATACACATTTTAAACAACCTGCTAAATAACATGACATAATCAACCTCCTAACCACAAACCACTCTATTTCCAATTATTTTACTTTAATCTCTGTAATGCATGTATTTCCACTAACCCTGCAGTTAGTTCCATTAACTAGGGACAAGAATAGGGTCTACTCACAAAGACAGAAGAGTTAGATTTGCAGAGACTGGTCCCAGATTTGGAATGATCTCCAGTTCATTGTTGTTCAACTTCCTATTAACATAAAAATAGAGTTCACATTGAATGTAAATCAGAAGCATGTCCACTGGATTTTCTAAATTCCTTAGCTGTGTCAAAAATTTTAACTAATTCCAGTTTCATTCAATGAAAAAATTTAAGAGTAACAAACATCTCTGCCAATCAGTTTTCCCTCGATATTGATATCCCAGTGATACAAACCACTTTTTTTTATTATGAAGACAAATGAACTTACACTTCCCGAAGATTATGAAGATGATCCAAGAAGTTGGCCTTGATTGAAGATAATTTGTTGTAACTTAGATCCCTACGAGGTTACAAAAATAAATAACCTGTCAGTTTTGCCATAGACTATTGAGTAAATTAAGACAATTACAATTAGGAATATGTTACCATTTGTTTCCAAATACAAAGACTTATTTGCTCTAATTTGTAAAATTAGAATACAAACTCACAAGGTACAAATAAGAGCAAACACTTTGATCACATTTCTTTGACAGCATCAAATAATTTCCTGAACAATTTAAGGGAATAGTTCATTTGGGATTTTATGTGTGCATATGCCTTTAAGTGTTTAAGATGGATGATAAACATTTCAGCACGTTGATTTAAGTACACCATCTTCCCTCCCTTCTCAGGGAAAGATCTAGCTAAAGCATGCTGTTGACTAGGAGAAAAATTCATAAACCAAGGCTCATTGCCACCTCAATCTTGAAACTATTACTGTATCTGTAGCTTCTACTCTCCCTGCTTGCTTCTTTAAAGCAGCTCACAAATCCTAGCTACACAACGAGGGCTGTACATAAATCTCAACCCTATTACACACAATTCAGGGCCCACGTAACCAAATTCAGTGGAGTACTTAAAATAGTAACAGAAGAAAATACACACAAAAAGACATAAATCTAGTTCGAATTTTAAGAAGTTTGTGTATTATTCACATTAATACTGCACTCAAATGCACCAGAAGTAGCTCCACCACTCAGCTTGTACCACTCTGCACTGAAGATCCCAAAATATAACTTGACGCAGTTTACAAAAAACTTTGTTAGTGCCTTTGCAGACAAGGGTGCTTGCTGTAAAACAAGCTAGGGTACAAAGAATGCAACACACTTCCTTGACCGATGCCAATAAATTCATTTCCCTACAGATAGCGTGCATCTTCACTGTGCATCTTCCTGTCCATTTGAAATACTAACAAAATGCAGTCCTAAAAACATTTTCTATGGTCTCAGTAATACTGAAAACATCACGGAAATAAAAGAATAATTACACAATAGAAGGTAGCAAAACTGATTACAGAAACTCAAACTTGTAGAGATCAGCCCACGCATTTCCAGCTGCACTCATTACCAGAGTAAGCCATGTTGAAGGCCTCCCCCCTTTAAAGTTATCCACCCACCACTACCTCCAAGTTCCTACTCCTTGTCACTATCTTATCTGTGGTGATACAGCTGTCTGCAAAGTGCTTGCTGTACATTATAACAGTTAGTTTATAACACAGGCTTCACTATTTTTAAGGAGCTCTTAATCTTATGTGAGAATTTGCAATACAGGCCCACAAAAAATTGCATCAGTGCACGTAAGCAGCAAGCAGCTTCAGCATCTGGTTAAGGGGTGTAGAAATTTCTCACACTTAACACTTTTTTTTTCCATGCTAACTGGTTATTGGATCCCAAACACTCAGCAACGTGCCTGATTATGATGCAAGGGCTGCTCCAAAAGTAATGCCTCCTAGTTTTGGCCTACATCATCAGAGGCAGATGTTGGCACCATTCTGTTACATTCTGTTGCCATGATGACAGCAGATAGGCAGTCTGACAAAATGGCTTCTGATGCTGAAACACACACGAAGCAAAGGTGTCACTGAATTTCTCCATGCAGAAAGACTTGTACCCACTGACACATATTGACACCTACTGAGCAAACGGAAACCAAAGAGTGGATATGAATACAGTGAGGTAGTGTGTGGTGTGTCAGCAGCAGTGGGTCACCTCTGCTTGTGCAGACTGTTACAATCATGGTGTGGAGGCTCTTGCTCATCACTTTCAAAAATGCACAACTAACGGGTGATGACAATGCTGAAAAAGAGTGTTTTGCAGTTGGTAATTTACTCTGTCAAAATACTGTTATTGTGCTCTCAGTATCTGCTGAGAGTTTCCATGGAAATAAACAGGAGGCATTACTTCTGGAATGACCAATGTAAAAGCTGGAAAGATGGTGCCAAGAGTGACAAGATGGGGCTGGAAGTCAATGTCTAGGCCACCATCAAGACAGCTACTCATCAGGCCGTGAAAGAGTGAACTGCATTTTCAAACTGAATCTTGAGGAAACTTCAGGAGAACACGCTTCTTTGGGAGAATATGATTCAGTGCACAGTCACAGATCACGCCAAGCAGAGGTCTGCAGCCATCAACATTATCTACTCTCCATCTGTAGTCTCAAAGTGATGACCCCTGGTGTTGTGTGCCACATACAGATTAGAACCACCTCACAGCAAGCCAGCTTCAGAGTATACATTAGGTGCTCTGCTTTATGACTAAGCCTTGAGCAACTCCAGATCTAGAGAACAAGTTTATCTGCAAGAGCCATTGCAGGTCCTTGGACGCAAATGTTATCCTGAGATCCAATCAGGCACCTCTGCTTCTTAAACAGAACAGGACAGCAAAATGACATTTCAGACACCTTTTCCTGGTGCCATGTGCAGTACATACAGTCAGGAATGACATCTGCTCTCTAAAACTCTTCATGGGCATCTTCCCAGCTCCTCTCTAGCTGCAACCTGTGAGCAGGCCACAGTCAGCAAACAGAAGTAGAGTCTCAGCAGAAGGCACAGGCATTGCCCACCCCAGGACAGTTGCACAAAGTCTGGAGGGACAGGCTCCCCTGCAGAGGGGACACCACAAACCCCTCCCCCTTCAGAAATGAGAAGGATTCGAGTCACTCGCTTCCCAAGTTAGACGACAGAGACAATCCTCACCTTTGCTTTGTTTTTTTCAAACTAGACTGAGTTTAAATAAAAAAATAAGTAAATAAAAAACACCAAAAAGTAATCCCAGCCACATACACACATTACAAACAGCACTGATCAGGCCCAGGGCTCTTGGGTACTGCTGCTGGGTTTCCAAAACTGGCGCACCACAGGAATGTGCACAGAACAGAACTAGAGGTGTGGCAGTATTTTGCAGCACAAAGAAGGTGGGGGCAGGTGCTTTGGGAGGCCCCAGAGAAGTGACACACCCTCCACCACATGCAAGTAGCCACAGAGGGATGATTTCTGGGATCCAGCTCTGGTTTCACACACCTGATATTGTACACCTGTGTCTTCTTCCAGGTGTCTAAACTCCTACAGATTTTCCTCTTAAAAGATGGAAAACCAATACAGTGCTAACATTTTCAAGAAGCCACAAATGTTAGTTTCATCACTATGATTTTGAGTTCTCCTGTAAATGAGGTTAACCACACTTGAGTTGGAGAATTGCATCTTTCACTGCTTAGAAGTCTAGCGCAAACATTTGTCTGGCTATAGACTTTAGGAAAATCCATTTGTTAACATTTGAAGACACCAGCTGTACAGATTTGGGATTCTCATACTGACTTCTTAAATGAAAAAAAAAATGTACTGTAACAAAGATCTAGGTTTTAATAGTGATGGGAATCTAACTTCCCTTAAAGCAGAGTTGATACAATTTTTACCCTTAACTCAGTATTTGGCTTTAGTCCGTAGGGATTATAAGAACTATGCAAACAAACAGCCAAAGTTTAGCAGAGTTATGGCAGTTAGTGCCTAATTTGTTACTGTTCTTCATGCTTTAGAGAAGACTTAGGAATAAGTAATTATTTCAACAAAAGAGATTCCAGCATTACTGCTAAAAAACCTGCATTTCTTCATTTCACCTGAAAATCCTGCAAGAGCTTTATTTAAAACATCTTTGCCTAAAGGACCTACCAGACAGTAACAGACATGAGTAGATTTGTTCTGCTGGAGTTATAACATGTTAAAAAAAAAAAAATCTGGCAGAGTCCTTAAACTATAAAAATCCTGCAATTACAACCACTGCTGTGCATGATCACCACACTGGAGCCAGACACTTTCACTCATAGCTCAAGCTCACATCCATCTGGAGTCTATCAAGGCAACCGTGAGCGTAACTTGCACTACGTTTCTAACTGTTATTTCGTGTTTGTCTTTAAACACTAAAGATACTCTCAGATTTTCCACATAGCATGTACCTTAAAAAACACATGCAGATAAATCCCTCATTCCTGGTTTACTCACGAGTTGCCAAACTCAAAGCAAAACAATAAGAAAAACAGAAACTCCAGACTATACTGAATTGCCAGTTTCACACAGCTGTATACATTGTTGGGCAAACGACGAACTGGACATGTTTTAATCAACATTATTTCAGTACTGAAGACATTAGAAACTTCAGAAAAGAAGCCTTGCATGTTACATTCATAACTTAAATCACAGTGGTTGAAAGTGAAGTAAGTTATTTTTACTAGCATTCTAAGTGAATCTTAAGCCTACAGAAGTTTCTGAGACTTCTAAGCACTGGATATGAGGTACTTTTCAAACATAAAACGTTAGCATCCCTGCTCCAAAGCTACTGATGTATATCAATTCAATACATTTCTCAACATGTCCTAAAACAGATATATATAAAAAAAAAAGATTAGAAAATGAGTCAGTATTGCTCCCTTACTTGGAAATGAGCATTGACAACATGAAAAATAACAAGAATACTACTATGCACTTTTCATTTCTGAATTTCCCTTCTCTGTTGAAACCACACTACAAGGGGGGAGAAAATCCCCTCTGAGATTACTTTTATGACTAGAATTTCAAAAGCTATCACAGATGCAATAGTGAAAACTCTCTGAAGCTCCATTTTTATTGAGAAGTCTTTCTAACAATAAGACGTATATATACCTGCTCATCACAGGGTCTAATGAAAGCGATTAAGCTTTTTATCAGATTGCGCCCTCGTTAAAAAAGCTTGGCATAGTTTTTGAGGCCCTTTAAAAACCTGTTTTATGAAATATTTTCTATACTCCTCTCATAACTCAACCTCTGCCTTCAAAAACTAAAACATAACTCTGAACATTGATGTTGATATGGCAAAAAAACTGAAAGGGAGGCCTAATGAATAAAGGGAGAGAATGAGCGTTTCTTCACACATTTATAAATATAACTTTTAGACTACTTAATTTACAACACTTAGTTACAATTATCATCTTCTTCCTTAGAGAACTCAGAAACCTGAGCCCCAAGTCAAATTTTAAAATGCAAATCCAGCAACAGCTCCTTAATCAGTCCCACTGGGGCCTATAGAGCTGCTAATTCAGCAGAAATCAAGAGAGCTGAAAAACAAAAAGCCAGGCTGTAGCTGTTTTAAGACACTGATCCAAAGTGACTCATAAATCAGTTCGCCATGTTCAAGTTTTAGTCTGGAAAATATTGAAAAACAGCTGTGAAAACCATACGGCCCTTTTTTCTGGCAATTCTGGTAAAGGACTGGAGGATTTATAAAATGTAAATACTAAAGATGTAATACAAACACAAGTGAAAGCCATCTTTCAGATTTTCCCTTCTGTCCTGCTGACAGCTTTAGCATTCCTAGGTGAACCTGGCACAGCAAGCTCAACAAAGCCTCCGAGAATTCACAAACACTGAGGACGCTGGCCGCCGTTCAAACTCTCTTCCTCCCTCCACTTCTGGCTACGAAACATCAGCTCTAACGCAGCAATGTTCTCTCCATCTCAAGACACACACACACACAAGTAAATTGAAATCTAACTTTAAAACCATTTGTACACAGCCATTACAAATATTTATCAGTTTCCAGTGAATTGTTATCTTCTGTGAAGGCAGCATTACAGAGGATGATGTTTCTGGCTAAAATCACAGCAGGGCTGGCAATTATACCCTGTTTACACCCTATTTCATGAAGCTATTCCCATACAAAGCACTAGCCTCACATTTGCTATGAAACAAAAGAGGAACATAACTCAGTATTCAGGTCTGTCTTCTGATTTTCCCCTTTGCACACCCTGAGGTCAGACAGCACTTCACTAACTCCTTATTTCAGCTGGGGTACAACATGAAGGAAAGACCGAATGGACCGGGAAACTGACTTCACCAGATGTGCTGTTTGCCTGGTAGTTTAGATGGACGGGAGAAGGTGAGAGGTTCAGCGTGGGCCCAGACGTCCTCACACAGAAAAATTCTCACTGCTCTGCTTGGGAGAGCTTTCCTGTCAATGCTGAGAACACGGTGTCACAGTTGTTTTCCAAGTAGCATTGGAAAGCCTGCAATTAAACAACTAGCCTTTGGCTAGATATGCCATGGACTTCCATGGAAAACACAGTAAACATATAGTAATAAAATTCATAAACAGTCTTTTACAGTTTGTAAATGCAGTTTGTTGCAATAATAACTCAGCTTATTCAAACCTTTTTGTGTATGTAAAACTGAAGAGCATTATAATCTTACATGTTGTGCAATCAAAGCTCCAAGTACTTAAGTAACTGGAGGTGAAAGGCTGTGCTACGCTCTTCCTCAGCCCTAGTTCAGAAGAGGGGAAGGAAGAAAGAGTTGGGTACTTCCAAGTCATTTGACACAAACAAAAGACATATTTACACAAAAGCAGCCAGAGCACATGGTTTGATGACACCTACAAAGATGTACTCCTGTGAGTTTAAGACCAAGTGACACAGCTGTCCAATCAGTAATCACAGCAAGCAGCAAGGTTTCTTAACCAGACCAAAGCATATTTATACAAGTGGAACTTATTTTCTCACACTTTTAAAGGAATGTGAACTTACACGAGAATAATTTACACTACCAGGGGAATTCTAATTAGAAAAAAAAAACTCCCTTGTGCTAACAAAAAAGCCATACAATGCGTTCTACTACTTGGTAAATTAAGAGGAACAGACGTATTTGGATCACTGCTAACACAAAATACTTTTTAAAGCAGTTCCAGAACCAAAAGTTCTGTGTTTTTTTCCATTTTCTCTTAAAACTTTTATTTTACTTAGTGTGCTGTCACATCTGATATTTATCCTACCAGAACCAAACTAGACTAAGAAAGCAAGCTGCAAAGCTCGGCTTAGTATCAAAAATAACTTCCACTTTGTCAAAAAACTTATGTTCGCATACTAAAATAGTTCAAAAGAACAGTAGAGATGAGATTTTAGGGGAAGT
Organism: Oreortyx pictus; assembly: GCA_036925125.1. Taxonomy (NCBI): domain Eukaryota; kingdom Metazoa; phylum Chordata; class Aves; order Galliformes; family Odontophoridae; genus Oreortyx; species Oreortyx pictus. The sequence goes on along the minus strand of JAUPFR010000001.1, from coordinate 155,628,167 downwards.
CTAGCCAGTTGTTGAACGTAAAGCAGATCCGACATTTGATTCATACGTTTCGAGCACATCCACCAAAAGAAGTAAAAAGTTTCTTTCCCCTCACACTTTCCTGAACTGCTCATGGAAACGTTCACCTCCTGCAGCCCCTCGTGTGCTCAGTGCCATATGGTGTCAATACAGCTATCCACATTTCACGAGCAAAGCAGCATGACCTCCAGACGAGGCAATTGAGCAGAATTAGCCACAACTAATTGAAAGTCTTCCTGTTTACTTTAAAGTCCTTATCTCGATCTGCTTTGGAAATGTAATAGAAAATTACGGCGACTAATACAGAAGATATCTGAACGACAAGAGATTAAAAACAAATGTGCGAAGTGCCTCGGCTCTTTTCAGGTTTCCAGCAAGCTCCCATAATTTATGCTTTGTCCATAGAAGTTTGTCACAGGAGGCAAATTCCCTACACACGGCATTTCACTACGCGTTACCGAGAATTCCATAAATCCGTGTCACCGAGCCACACGTGGCAACTTCCAGCGCTAGAAAAGTTATTAATGGGGGAACGAAGAGCGAGAGAGCTGCAGGAATAACACCGAGGGCGATATAAAGTTGCGTGGGTTCTCTTTTCGCCAAAGAAACGAACGCCAGCTCGGAGATTTTCGCACGTTCTCCGAGGAAGTCGTTGCGAGAACAACTTTTTTCTCCCCCCAGTGCTCCATCCCGGCGCGGAGTCCGCTGACAGCCCCCTCCCCTCTCCCTCCCGCCGGCCACACCGCCGTGGCCCCGAGGGGCAGAAGATGGCGGCCGGGTCCCCGTACCCCGCGCTGCCGAGACCCCGTACTTACAGCTGCACCGCCCCCCGCGGAAGCCGCTCGGGCAGCCGGTTCGGCTCCAGGCGGCTGCAGGCGACGAGGTGCCCGGCGCAGCGGCACGACGCGGGGCAGCGTGCGGCAGCGGGTCCCCCCAGCAGCAGCAGCAGCAGCCGCAGCAGCGCCGGGAGGGCGGCGGACGCGGTGCGGGGCATGGCGGGCTCGTAGCCGCTACCGCGCTGCCTCGCGGACAGACAGACCTCCCTCCCGCCTCTTTCTCTCTCCCTCAGCGCGGGTGGCGGCTCCCGCTCATGCCCCGGAGCCACCGCCGAGGAGGGAAGGCGGTGAGAGGAGCGGGAGGGGGGGGGGGGGGGGGGGAGGAAAAAAAAAAAAAAAAAAAAGTGAAGGGAAGGAGCAGGGATGGGGGGCACGCGGCGCCGTCAGCCACTCCGCAAACTTTGCAGCGCCTCAGCCCGCCCCCGCCCGGCCCGGGGAGTCCGGAGCGGCCCGCCCCGCCCGCAGCCCCCTCCCCCTGCCATGTGACAACTACAACCCCCCGGCCCGGGCTACTCGCTCGGGGATGGACGGGCAGGCAGGTGGGTCTCGTTGCTGACAGGCTCCGGTGCCTGCTCCCCGCCCGCGAGGCCGCTGAGCGAGCGCCTCGAAGCGCGGCGGGAGCGGTCCCCGCTGTCCAGGCGCGGTTGGCGGGACTCGGAGCGGTCCCGGAGGCCCCGGCAGGTTCCCAGCCACGGCTGGGGTCACTGGCATGTAAAAGGTGAGGTGAGGTTAACTCCTGCCTTCCGGGTCCTGCGCGGCTAGTCCAGACGCAGTAATTAAGCCCATTATGTTCCCCACAGGATCCAGCTCCCGAGGTTCAGGGAAGTAGGCAGGGCGTGCAGATTCCACATCTCTGAGGTAATCTGTGTAATTTAAGTAAATACCTATTGTTCGAGTTCCATATGTAAGGCCAGACCCTGCCTGGATTCGGTTACTGGAGGCATTACACAGCCCCGTTCAGCAGCAGCAAAGTGTCCAACCAGGGGTGGACGCTGCACATTCTATCTAACACCTGTGGAACTGGTGACAACACGCAGTGCCTTGCGAGCTTGACAGCTCCAACACCAAAACATGTAGGACTGAAACTGTTACATTGCCTCTATACGCGTTTCAGGAAGCCAGTTTTTACATTTTTAGCTAAAAACTACATTTTTAGCCTGGAATCACAGTTTTGTAAACCTAGCAGGCAAATCAAAAGTGAAAACATTCTTCTGCCACTGTCAAAATGACTATTTCAGGTGGACAGTGTACAGAGCAGTGCAGTGATCCATTGACCACTGGTGGTCCTGACAGAAATCACTGCAGGAAAGCAAACAAACACTGCAGAGATGCAATATTCTATGCATAAAAGCAAACAAACAAGCAAATGCAACACAGGGTAAAAATTAGTATATATATTCACCAGATACTCTCAGTTATTTGTTGCAAATCAAAACTATCTTGGGAACTTTGTCTTGCCATGGATATTCACTCTTTATGCAGATTTTTTTTTCACTTTAAAACCATTAGGTTGACATTAAATTTACAAAACCAGAGGAACAGTGAACTGTTCTATGTAGCCAGTAGGAAAAAAGTAAACAGTGCCAGATTCAGATTTTCAAAACTATCCGCCATTGGCATGTCCATTTTCCTATTGAAGTAAGTAAGAAGGCTTTCATCTCTTTCAAAAGTGCTAGCATTTGTTCTAGCTGTGAGGTGTTTCACAGTGTTCTGTCAAGATTCAGAGACACCTAAACATGTTTTGTTTGTTTTTTAGGTAAAATACACTATAGTTGATAATTCTACAAAGTAAACAAAAACTCGAGATGATGATCTTCGGGTCGTACCAGAGAATTATCACACACAGTACTAAAATCAAAACTGATTTGAAGTAGCCAAGCTCAGTACCACAGTTCCCACAGAGTACCTCTAATTTGGGAAAAGTGAGCATGTCTTAAGCACTGGCAAGGGCAGTAATTCACTGGTAAGTCACAACAGAGTAATTAAGCTGTCACTTTTAAAATACAACTGTAAGAAACTGTAGAAGCAAAGCATATGAATAATATATCTGATGTACATGTGAAATATGGAACAAGAAAGTATATGAGGAAAGGAAGTGGGGGAAAAAAAGATGAAAATATCAAAAAGGGGAAGAACTTGTTCTTTTTAGTTTGAAAAGCATTCATGCAGTCATGGAATACTGTGCCCTTAGAAAACCTAATGTATATTTAGTGCTAGTAATATATGAAGCTGTTTTAAATTAAGCAAGGTAAATCAATTCAGAAAATTAATCCATTTGTCTTTGCAGCTTCTTTTCTCTGAACAATAATTCCCTCAATAAAGCATTTTAAAACTGATTATATTACGAATTCTAAAGTGCCTGTATGCTGTACTTCAGAGCCCATGACAGGAAGTCATTCTTCCTGCAGGGAGATCTGTTCTCTTCAGAAGTCTCAAAAGCACCATTTTGGCAGCTGATACAAATGCTGCGAGGTCCAGCAGCCGCCACACCCAGGGTCTCTTTTTCATTAATTTTAGCTCGAGGGTACACCATAATTATACATAAGAAAATAATAATCGGAGACTTCTCGTATGTCTTATTCATGGGTTTGGCTGGCCTATAGCTGCTCCAAGTGGGCTTCCAGTAAGATGAAAGATCTCACATTCTCCTACCCTGATATCTCTACATGTAGCAAGGTATCCCTAGCAGCCCTTGTTTGACCTCACAGTTAGTGTAACTGCAAAGTCAACAGGATTAAGATAATGGTCTTACTGCAAACCCATCAAAACAAAAAACAGCCTTCCACCACCACCACCATTAATTCTGCTCTGGAATAATTTCCTCATCCCATTTTCCATGTAACTGCATACAGAAGCTTATCTGTGGTGATGGTTGCTTAGGCAAAGACAGGCCTTTTCCTTGGCAGCTGGAATATAGGTCAGCCTGAGGGGACGATGCTGAAAAGGGGGAAGCATGGCAGCAGACAAAACTTCTTGTAGAACTGGATCCTCAAACACTCTGGTTGGTTGATGAGATTTTTCCTCCTTGAGACTACCAGCATGGTAACCTGACTGAACTGAGAGTGGAGGAAAGGAAGCTGCACACTGAGCTGTAGATCCTTCACTGGGATGTTATGGGATGAATCCAGTGGTGTCTTTTTAATTCTATGATTATTAAACCAGATAAACGCACGTTTACAGATACAAGTCCAAACATATGTTGTTTAAAAGATGCATTAGCTTCAGGGAAAAGGCACACCCAGAAGCTAAGTATGATCTTTTTTTTTTTTTTTTTTTTACATATCGTTAACTCATTTAAACAAACATTGCTTTCAAGTAACCTGCCTCTAGAAGGTGTCTACCTCAAATCAGGCTGGTTTTAGCAGGTTACTGAAAGTACTGAATCTGTTATTAAGTTAAGCAAAATCAAATTATGATACTATACATTTTTCATCTTTCATAGTATTAGTAACTTCAGTGGTTTGATTACATTACATTTATTTAGTCAGTTTTCATAGGAGTCAAGACATTTCAAAAGACAGTTGCATATAGATAAGTTGTATGTAATCATGTGTAGTTAAATCTGTAGGATTTGTGTTGGAAGGTCAAAAGGAGTGTACAGTTACATCCATGTAGGACATCCCAGAGTCTCCTTATGTACCTCTTGGTTAGCAGGTAATCCAAAACTGTGTCGAGTATTCATTTCAGAATTTCCCCTTTCCATGGGTAAATGAGTTGAGAAGTGTTCAGCATCATGAAGCAGAAGTGTAGCAGAATAACACTGCTTATGCTTTGATGCATCTCAGTTCAGACAGTGAGATAGAAATCAATAACCCATCTATCCACCTTTCTATCAGTAAATGCCCTGTAGGAGTAACTGTCAGAATTAATGTCCTGGCTATTTATTCCTAGAATTTCCCAGCTCCATTTTATTTCTAATTGAAGATGTTTGTGCCTATTTGAGAAAAGGAAGTAAGCATTCATCCTCTAAAGGTCACCACACCCTATTGCAGTTTCCCCTACTTACCCCATTTTAAAAGTAACAATAATAGTTAAAATAAAAACAACTAGGTCTCCCAAATTTTTTTCTAGGGCTGCAGCTGGAGGGAAAGATTGACCGGTGAGACCCATGTTGCTTAAAAACCCCACAGAAGTGGAGCAGAAGATGTATTTTGTGGAGACTGCTCGCTTACATGAATCAGCTTGCAATAGGCTATAGGAGGTTTTGCCTCAGGCACCTGTCTGGAAGTTGCTAGAGAGTCACGCGAAAACTCCCCTGTTGAGCAGAAGGCCTTTTTCACTTCTTCCCTTTATGTGTTTAAACAAGAATCTCATCGCCTATCCCGGGATATTTTTCAAGGAAATATTTCTAAATGCAGAAGTTTCCCACCTTCGTTCTGCCTTCTGAGAATAGTGATTGCTTTTACTTTTAGTTAATAATAGCACTAAGGCTTTGTGACCATTTATTTCAATTCCTGTGATTAACCGTTGCAATTTCACTTGCATTTGAGGCAAAGCCATAAAATGCTCTTAAATAATTTCCTAGCAATTGTGAATCTCCTACTAGTGTGTCATAAGTCCATGGTGAATATACCAAGGTGCATACAGGAATTTATTTTTGGTAGTAATTAAACTCGACTTTATGTGATCCAGCAGTGAAACCATGAAAACCAAATTATGCATAATTTTAGTGCACTGATTACAACCAGAAAAACCATATGAACTCTTTCCAGATATTTTGCCTAAGGTAGAAAATGTTCAGCATTTATAGAATTCATCCAAACACCGAGTGTTTGCCTCCATTACAAATAAACTTAAATGTCCTAAGGCAATCCACATTAGTGACGACTGTTAATGTCTTCAAGTTATATCCTGTATGGGGCTAAGTGGGAAGTTAAGTGCATGATTGGAAGGACAATTAAACAATCAACATCTACAATGATGTAACTTCAAAGAGGAAAAAAGAAAAGTTAATTTTATGTCATTAAGGAGCACTCAAGTTGAAATGTTGTCAATTTGAATAAAAATAAGTGGAAGTAATTTCAGGATGGTGCTACTGTAGTAAAACACCTGCCGTGTCTGTTCCACTAGTTGTTTTAGTTTGTTGGATTGTGTTTTTGTTTTTATAATCTTTTAAAATAAATAAACGTTTTGTGGTAAGAAAGATCAAGAAGTGGCCTAAAAGGGAATGTGAAAGACATGCTCTGTTAAATCGAGCTGTGGCATTCCAAGATACCACCACCTCTAGTCCTCCTCTCCTTGCAGTGTGTGGGTTCTTGCAACTGAAGCATAGACGTGTTCCCTTCTGCTCTGAGGACTGGAAATTTCAGCCAGAAGAAAAGCATGGATGTTTGAAGGCATCTCTTACCTAAATCATCGAGGGATATTTGGTAACATTTTTGTCAGTGTTCTAAGGCCTCCAAAAGTAAGCATTCACTGTGTTTAGGCAACTCCTGAAGTCAACGACTAAAAGAGCTTCACAGTGTGAAATCAGTGAGACTTAGAGCCTGAATCTTCGAAGTATTTAAGTCTAATTGACTGTTCCAGAGGGAACAAGATGCAGCTGGGACTCATCTTGTGTAATTTTAGCAATTTTGAAGTTCGGTATCTATTTTAAAGTGGTTGTCTTGGCTCCTTCTGTAGTCAGTGGATAAAGGAAGACACCTCCAGAGAGTGATTACTACCTTTCTAAAATGAGCAATCAAGGCATTTGGAGTGAATCAGCCACTGGAGGTTTCTTTTTCTCTCCCGTAAGTGGAAAGATCCTTACGACTAATTGAGATTAAACCTTTTATTTTTAGATGTTTCCCACTGCACACCTTTAAGCATACAGATCGAATAGCTAAGCATACTAAAATATATATATATAAGTATATATATTTACAAAACTTTATAAACTGTAGCTACAGTAAGTGCGATTGCAATAATAATAATTGACGTTTCTCACTTATGAATTGGTGTGGTTATTGGTACTCATTTAATAGTTTCCTTGTCTGCTGATGTAACAAATTCTATTATGGAATTATTAACAGATTAAATTGTCTGAGGCTTAGTAAAACTGAAGGGAAATATCATATGAAAATACAAAATGAGAACCCTGTGGAAAACGATCTCATAGAGCACTGTGAACTAAATAAGTGCATTCCAACAATGAAACATCACAGAAGACATTTAGGATATATCAGTTGAAGTTTTCTATGTGAAGAAAAGAAATGATGACTCTGTTGTGCTGCTGAGGGCTGAGATGAATTATAATGTCCTGTTTGGTGTCAGATATAAGACGAGGATAGGTTTGGAGTAGAATGGAGAAGGTAACAGAAAACTGGTAACAGGCTCAGGAGGACAAAATTTACAGTTCTCGGAAAATGAATGCCCAGTGTAGCGGCACAGCAAGCAGCATTAAAATTTTGCACAAAATTATTGCGTGACTATCACTGGGAAGCTAGTAAGTTGACTGCAGACTGAACATCATCCGTCTTTGCTGTCTATTGCTTTCCTTGTTATTCTATAAAGCAAAATAAACATTCTCTGTCTTGGTAAGAAATAGGCCAAATTTACACTGCACCACTTCCACAAATGCTCGAGCATTTACTTGCCATAGCCATGTTTGCAAACACTGGCCAACTCCCTGTGCCGGAGCACCAAGGAGCAGGTTGGGCCATAGCAGCACGTCCTGTGTATTGATCTGGATCCGGGCTCCATCTGGAGCTGTAGAAAGCGCCAACACTCTGCACCAGTAGGCTTAATTGGTGAATACCCATCACCAACACTCCCCTTGTACTGATCTTTTTAGTATTACATTGAGAGAAATTGCAAAGAACACTTTTTTAATCACTCTGACGCTTTTTGTGAAACTTGTGCAAGCAAAATTTTCTATGACCTCTTTGATATCTCCTACGTTTGGGCAACATGGTTTCAGAAGCCTCTGAAATGCAGAGTGCTTTCCAAATAGCTTTGCTAGCCTTCAGCTTTCCAGTTCTTGTTGCAGTAAAGAGAGCTGGCTGAAGTTTGCCCACCTACTGGCCACAGCTCTTCTGGCCCTCTGTGACTTTCTCAGGTAGGTTTTCTTCCAGGGCAAGCTATGCATACAGTCAGCACATATGTACGTTTATGTTGTTCACAGTGAGGCTTTTCCTTTGTTGTTTTCCTTCCCAGGCCTGCAGCTTAGATGACTCCTCTCACTTGCTGATCCCTTTCGCAGGCCTCTCTGTACTCTCTGATCTATCAAAGGAAATAGCAGTGCAGAGACTTGCACATGTTGAATCTCAAAATTCTTTTCTGGTTGTGCTGTTGTTACCAAATGAGAAACTTCTGGTTCAGGGACTGTCCTTGCAGTTTTGTTCTCTATTGCTGTTGCTGGAAAATAAGTAGGAAATAAATAGGCTAAAAGTCTGCAACGATTTAGCAGTGCTACAAGACTAATAGTTCCATGTCTCACTGGGCTGCTCTTCTTGGATGTTAATTGACTTGAGCCCTAGAAAAAGGAACTTTCTATAGAGAAGCCAGCAGCAGTGTCAGCATGGGTTTTTGTCTGCCTTGTCCCACATGTGCAATGTCAAAATCAAAGCAGTACTGCCACCTGATCAGGCTGGGCACAAATATGGCAGCAGTGGTTAAGAAAGCAGGTTGTTCTTTGGATTGCAGATGCTCAATAACTGAGTTATCTTTTCAGTGATTTAAAAATAATTTACAAATAATAAATAAGTCTCCATGAGCTTGGCTAAGTTACTTCTGCGGTATGAATTTCTCATTTTTGTGAAACTAAAGTAAACAAGAAGAGGTTTGCTGATCACTTTTAACTTAAGAAAATTATGTTTTATTTTAATAATAATGAAAAGAAATCCACGGCACTATCATTTTTCATGCTTTTTGTTTGTGTTTTTCTGTTTTGTTTTGTTGTGGTTTTTTGTCTTGTTATGTTGTTGTTGTATTTAGAAAAATACTACTAATGATAAACACTGAATTACTTTTCTATGACTTTGATAAATACATACACATGCTCCCTGAGTACCACATGTGAGTAATATTCCAGCTATCCCACTGATGTCACTGAGATGGAATTGGAAGTGCTGAAATGTGCAGTGATGTATATTCCACTACAGCTGTGAGCAATGTGTTCCTCAGAGACTAATTCTCCCAGGACAGTGTTAAATCCTTGGACTTTTGCATTATTAGTATAATAATATATCTTAAAATAGTATCAAAAGAGGTCTAGCTAAGAAGCTTAGTCTTCTGTATATTTCAGTTTGTATAAGAATTAATCTCTTAAATTATAAATAAATGTGCTTTTTCGACATATATATGTCTATGTGTCATAAAAAAATAAATCATAAAGTATGTTAAAACAAAGTCAACAAAAAGGGCATTCGGAGTTAAAGCTAAAACCATAATCTCTCGCATGGCTTTTGTTGTTTGAAAAATGGCAACAGTTACAGATTAAGTAATAGGATTTTTTATGGTTTTTTTTTTTAAGTATAGCTGTCTGACTTTTTTTTTTTTTTTTGTATTTTGTCTCTTAAACTTACTGTAATACTTTCCAAATACTTTATTATCTAATTTATTTTGCTAAACAGAAGTTTTGTTTTTTTTTAATTAATATATACATTTAAAATGTTAGAGAAGCTCATGCAAATGAATAATTTTACCAAAGAATTAATTAGTGATTATTTTGCAAATGCAAAAAACTCGTTCTTGCTGTTATTGTTTAATGGCATACACTGATCTTCAGAGCTGTCTGAGCTCCAGACTATTGCAGAAAGCCCTGATTGAATAAAGCATTTTGGCATGTATTTAGAAATAGGGCTTGGACACAAAACAAGGCTTGTTGGGATGGGTGGTGGGCATCCTTCCTTCTGCAGAACTATTTTCCCAAGCAGATGTGGCTGCAGATTTTCCTACTCAGTTCTGCTGCCTGCTCAGACCTGTTCCTTCCATGGTGTGAGCACAGGTGTTTGTGGTGCCGTGCAGGAACCCAGATCATGATATTGGCTTTTTTTTTTTCTTTTTGTTTTTCTGGAGTTAATTTTAACCTTTCGTTCATGAATTTTGTCATATGACCCCAGAAACAGAGCCAGGCACTGTGTTACAGAGCAAGGGAACCAGTGGCCAGGGGTCCTGCGTGTACCTTAAGCTGTTGTTGCTGCTGAAAACAACATAAGAAATGTATTGTGGCCAGAAGAATCTGACTTATGGTGGTAAACAGAAGTCTGGGGCATTGTATCTGAAGTTAGAAACAGTTCCTTTGGAGCTATAAAAACTCCACTCTGCTTCTTTAAACATATTCAATTTTTTTTGAATATGTTGGTATCATTGCCCTCAAAAAAGTGCTGGCTCAGGTAATGTCATCCTCCGTGGGGTTAACTTTGTGCTTGATCACATTTGGTCTGTCCACAGCTCACCAAAATCTAGCATAAAATCTCAAAGATAGCATTAAACAGAGTATTGCCCAGTTTTGCAGAATGTAATGACATAGTCACACCTGGTCTCACTTCAGTGTGCACTTCCATTTACTTCTGTAATACGCCAGTCTGGTGTTAATAATCACAGAATCAACAGATCAGCACAAACAAGCTCATTTTCATAAGTCTGATAGGTGTTCATATTCTCAGCAAAAGATGTAAAAAGGCTCAAAAATTACAAAATAGTTGAAAACAAACCAGACTACATATGTCAGTGCTTGTACTTTAAGTTCTTCCATTTCTGGTGTTGCAGAAGCTTGTCTAAGCCACAAAGTTTGCATGTGGGTTATGGTTCTCTAATGCATATCTTTTACCCTGCTTGCTTGATTTGAATTATGTGCAGTTAATGCTCAGACTCCCATTTTTATATTATATCTGTAAATTCACATATGCACATAGTTATGCATATACACACATATTTTATATGTACTTTCTGCACAGGAGAGAAAGTGTATCTAACATTTAACTTCCTGTACTTCATGTTGTTTTTTTTGTTTTTTTGTTGTTTTCAGGAGAAGGAGTACAGCCTGTTTCCAGAACAGTCAGAGCAGTCTTAGCTGTTATTCTCTGTAGCAGCCTCAGGCTTAACAACCTGGCAGGAAAACCTGCAAATCCTGCTGTACCCTGCAGGTTTCTGTGACCGATAGAAACACTCTCTCTTCTGGGGTGTTATAAGTTTCCAAATAAGGAACCTTCCGTTCACCCTTTCAAACATTCTATGTTACATTACTGCAATTTTCGGTCTTTTTGATGCTAAACTTGGAACACGTGCTATTGCTACACACACAGCAAATGAGCATCAAATAATTGGGATAATAATTGGTGCTAATGGGAGTTTTATCGCATGGCTTTAAGAAGGTTGGCATTTCTCCCCAGGGTTGTGAAATTTTCAGCCTTTAGAAAAGTTATTTTAAAGGAATGTTTAAATACAGTTCAGAGGTCTAGGTTAGAGAGATAGTCAGAAAGATGATGTTTTGTCCCATAGTTAAGAGAACCGTGTTATCATATAGTGTCTAACAGCTTGAAAACAGTCCTACAGCTGCCACAGATTTGGTTAATTATTCTGTATTTGGTCACTTCTGAGAATGAGGTAGAGCACTCAGTCCACTGTGCCCTGAGATCTAGCTTTGTTTTAAGTTGATGTGTCATAACTGTCGAAACTTCAGAAAAACAAACAAACAAATGGATCAAAGACAGTGGAAAAAAGTCCTATAGGATGTCAGGTCAGTACTTGTATTTGTTGCTCACATTGTTGATCTCAAAGAATGGACAAAAAGTTAGAGGATAGAAAACAATAAATGAAGCCTGGAGTTACGAGAAGCAAAGACCAGTGGTAATTTCAGCCTCTCTTCTGCAAAGAGTTATACACAGTTTGTACAGTTATACTTAATTTCAGAACTGTGAGAGTTGTTTTAATTCCAAAAGACACCTCCCATATCTAAAGTCATGCAAAGACATAAGAGCCGTTTTCTAAAAGAGGTCGTTGATTTAAAAAAGCTAAATGAATATACAAAGAAAACTGTGCCTTGAATATAGGGAGCAGAAAAGGAGAATTACTCAGAAGGCAGGAAAATTAACGTAGTAGTGTATCTAAAAGTGAAAGATTAAGTATACTTCTGAGCTTACCAGGAAACACAGAGAAAAGGCTTAATCCTGATTCACTTAACAGGACATTTGACATTTTCATTTATTATATGCTGATAAAGATGTGTGTGTGCCATGCCACTTAAAAATTTAGAATCTTTGCAAATTACTATATTTCCTTATAAAGAAGAGGTAGAATCTTCCTAGCTTACACTGAATAATAGCTATAACTGGGCTTAAAAAAAAAAAATTAATCTGCTATTTACTTGCTTTTTGAGGTTGCCTTTGCTTGGGAGATCATAAGGAGCTTTCAGAAGCCATTTACAATGCATAGCACTAATTAGAGCTGGAAAGAGCAGGCCAATTATCACTTACTTTTGCAAAGTACCAAGCAATTTGAGATACTGAATGCCCTCAGTAACTTGTTGTTTAGGTGCATTGTTGAGCAAGTGGAGTTAAGCGGATCCGGGTGCAAACACAAAGCGGTCCCTACGGGGTGTGGAATATCTCTGTGCATGGAGTGCGGGACCATCAGCTCTCGCCCGAGCTTTGCTTCCTGTCGGTGGGGTGCTTCTTGCCTACTCATGGGAAAAAGAGAAAGCCCTAATTAAGGCATACAGCCAGGCAGTGCCGATAGACAACAAGTGTGTTTCTAAGCACTTTTCCCTCTCTGAAATTTATTGTGTTTGTACACATAATACACTTCAGGTGTTAATCACTATTGATTTTTCAAATACCATTATCATAGACCAGCATTCCATTTACTTGGAAAGACTTACTCAAGGATATTCATTATTTAAAAACTGATTAATCAGCATATTAAAAGGTATTAATCCGTGTAGAAAGGATTCTACCGCGGACAACTTCAAGTCATTTTGTTCCTCTGAGCTCAGCACACCAAAAAGTGTTTAGTCTGGCAAAAAGTTTGCAACTTTTGGGCATCAGCTGAAAGAGGCCCTGAAGATGTGTTTCAATTAAACAGGGGAGAGACAAATCTAAAGATGTTTATTGCATGAAAAAAAAAAAAACTGTATTTTAACCCTTCTTTTCAGATGTTACTTCTGTTTAAAAGTATTTTTAAATCAGCAATTTAAGTAGTATAATTCTAACTGTAAAATACTGAAAGAAGTTAGAACAAGGAAATCACATCCAGAAAAGTTCTAACCATAGAACAGTCAGACACAAAATGATTATTGCTGTTAGGATTTATAAAAACAGTAAATAATAATAATAACAACAGCAACACATTTCTTTCTTCTTAAGGAATAAAAATCTAACTACATTTACCAGTTGAAGAGAGGGCGGCATGATAAAATCAATTATACTTGACTACAGCAAGATCTTGACCCTAATGGTTTGCAAGAGTTACTGAGGGAAAAGCCTGTTCTTACAGAAAGCAATCCCAAATCTGGTTGCAACAGTGGGAAATGACAAGAAAGGCAATAATTGAACGTATTGCTTTCTACTTTCTACCACTAAAATGGAAGAATCTTGGTTAGGGGAACTTGGGTTTGCATTTGAATATTAAGAATACACTTTTGGTAATATTATATAATATTATTATAAAACAGGCAAGCAAACAACACACACACACAGGCTGGTCAAATGCAACAATGGGGACCAGCAGTAGAGAATTTGCAATTCAGTTCAAACTAAAAATATTTTATTTCCTTGTTTCATGATGAAATATCTTATCAATCTGACAGGATGATACATGATGCATGGGAAAATGGAAAACAGATTATAAACCACTGAATCTGGAGGGTGAATAGTGTCTAGGCAGATACCTATTTGCTTCACTCAGGTTTTGTGAATGCTCAGACCAGTGAAAGCTGGAATGTATACAATCATGGTGTCATAGAATATCCTGAGTCAGAAGGACCAACAAGAATCATCAAATCCAACTCTTGACTCAGCATAGGACCACCCAAAACTCAGACTGGGTGCCTGAGACCCTTGTCCAACACTTCTTGAGGATCCAGTTCCATATCATCGCCCTCAGGTGAAGAACCTCTTCCTAACCCCCAACCTGACCCTCCCCTGACACAGCTCCATGCCTTTCCCTCCATCCCTGCCACTGTCACAAGAGAGCGGAGCTCAGCGTTGCACTTCTGCTCTCTGTGAGGAGCTGCAGCCACCATGAGGCCTCCCCTCACCAGCTTGTGACTGGTGCTCATGTGAGAGTGTGAACTTTTCAAAGCCAAACAAAATAGTTGTAATCCCTCCATGAAACATATTCCTCACCTTATTAATTAACAGTGCAAGACAATGAGCTTCCTTTGCTGTTTCTGTAGCTGCTGTTCTGTAACTTCAGTAACTGAAGCATCAGGACTTCACTTTTTTTTAAACTAAACAAGACCCTTTCCAGATTGCTTGCAGATTGAATGTGGTAATTTTCAAGCCACAGCAAGTCAAAGGTACAAAGCAGCTTAAGAATGGGCTTCATAGTGGGTTTAAGCCTAATTACAGAAAGTCTATTGACTCTCCAAAGTAAATACATAATAAAATAATAAGTAATAATTATGAAATAATTAGCTCACACCTGTGTATAATAAATCAGGTGTTTCTGTGCTGTGAATGATGGTGCTTTCTGGGAATCACGTAGCCCATGGAGGTGTAAGTTAATTTCTGGAATTCTTTTCAAATTTCAGTAACAACAAAAGGTTGTGCTTCGTTTCTCCTTAAACGTAGATGGATATTTATTCAATTCACAGGCACGGGAAAAACTGGCCCAGTTTTTAGGAGGCACTTCCCTGTGCCCAGTGTGGTCCCTGCTGCTTGGCCACCCAGGTTGGCTGCCCTGAGCCGCTCTCCCTGCGGCCAGGCAGGGCAGGAGGGAAGCTGTCACTGCCTCGGGCTTTGAAGCAGACGTTGACTCTATCTTGGACTTCCAACTGGAAATACATGGGGTTTGCAAGGGAAGTTCCTGTGGCTAGCAGATGGGCTCCATCTCCTTCTGCTTTCCATCACTAAAAAATTGTGTTATCCAGAGCCAGCAGCTTCCACAGAGTGAAGAGACATACGGTCCTGGAGAGAATCTAGATATCTGTAGGCAGATCCAATAGACCTCAATTCCCTTACATAAGCAGAAAAGATTTTCTTAGCCTCAGCCAAAATGGGTGTTAGAAGTCGATCTAACTTTTCTGTACAGAAAACAAAAATCTGTGTTTGCAAAATAATTTTGAAAGGAAACTGCTTTTGTTCTCATCATTCCTGCCCCTCAACCCCAAATAAAAAAAAAAAAAAAAAGAGGAAAAAAATCAAGTACACACTTTAGATGGCTGCATTGCAGGAAAAAAAAAAGCAAAAATTTATCTGCTTTGATTTAAAATCTCTGCAATAGATTTCCAATGCCCATTTGAATAAGTGACTTTCACCCACAGAAGCAGTCAGGTACTGTAAGTTAAAGTTAACTAAGTTAAGTTCCTAATTCCAAGACTACATATATCAAAACCCTTCCTCAGTGTTAGTTGCTGGAGCTCCCTTGGGTACATTGCACACTGCACAGTGCACACTACCAGGAGCTGCATGCTAAGAACTGTTATTTATTTTCCAAGCAGTTAACTCCCCAAACAAAGATTCATAGATTTTTAAGAAACGTAGTTATTTGTAGACTAACATCTGTACTTGGCGTTTGAAAAAAAAACAACTTATGATGACTTTCTTAACCATTTCGCTGCACCAATCAGCACTCCCCTCACAAATTTCCTCATTTGTTTGCTGTAAATCTGCTTCTTTGAAAGGTAAGTCACAGTATACACATAAATAACTTATTTTCTCTTTTTCTTTTCCTTTTCTTTTTCCTTTTCTTTTTCCTTTTCCTTTTCCTTTTCCTTTTCCTTTTCCTTTTCCTTTTCCTTTTCCTTTTCCTTTTCCTTTTCCTTTTCCTTTTCCTTTTCTTTCTCTTTCTCTTTCTCTTTCTCTTTCTCTTTCTCTTTCTCTTTCTCTTTCTCTTTTTCTTTTTCTTTTTCTTTTTCTTTTTCTTTTTCTTTTTCTTTTTCTTTTTCTTTTTCTTTTTCTTTTTCTTTTTCTTTTTCTTTTTCTTCTTTTTCTTTCTTTTCCTTTCTCTTTTTTTTCTTTCTCTTTTTTTTCTTTTTCTTTTTCTTTTTTTCTTTTGTTCTGCCGTTCATTCTTCAGCTAGAGCATGAAATAAAAAACACTATTCTTTGATGTGTCTTTTTATAAGGTCCCTTCTTCTGTACTTGATAGCTACTGTGACATTCTAGGATGTCTTGCTACTTTGTCTTCATTTGCTTTCAAAGCACCTATTCCATGATAACTTGTGCTTAAGTTCCCAATTGACACTGATTGATTAGTGTTCTGCCTTAGGGCATGGAGGCCTGTTGCCTCAACAAGTCAGGTTTGCCACACATCCTCCAAAGATCAAAAAAGAGTCCCTGCCTGAATCTGTATGTAAGCTGAGTATCTGAGCACAAGCAGAAATGATGATGAGAAACTGCAGAAGCAGTAAGAAGCTTGGTCAGCATAGTGTTAGTGGTCTTAACACAATCAGAGCAACAAGTTGACAGGATTTATAGGCAACGCGGGCATTTTGCCTGTGCTTTTAGCTTTGCCTTCCATTCAGCTTGCTTTCTATTAAATGGAGTGCTATTCTGTTTTTATCTTGTAATTTCTTAAACTTCTTTTGCAATGAAAAAGTTTATCACGAGTCTCCTTTTTTGTTGACTGCTGGGGTATGAATATTTTTCATATTGCTATGTCTGCTACTGGCTTAGCATTTCTGCTTGTGAAGTATCTGTTCCTCCAGTTCATATCAGACATGCTTCTTCCTCCACATGTGATGAACTTATTTGTGCCAGCTTCCAAATTCACTGGAACTGTTGCTTAATACCTGCTTTCAAAAAGAGCTTCATCTTGTAGCTTTGTCTGCAGTAGGGACTGACTTCCTGAGGCATTTGTTCCTTAAGACACGTCTAGCTCTGGAACTCTCCTATTGCCTGACATCCTCAATACTCTCAACAGAGAAACAAAGGAATTGCATTTTGCATATATTTTCAATTTCACAGAGCTGGAAGAATATTTATCTCCAGAAGGCATGCTTTGATGTGTATCTCTGTCACTGTAATGCTGTTAGAGAGTTCTTCCTTATCGCTGCAAAATAATGTTAGTGTTTCAGAAACGTGAACTGTGCTCTGTCTTGCAGCATGCAATATTATCTTTGTGCTGGTTACCAGTGCTTGCAATGAGACAATACATCCCACCTTTCTAGAGAGCATGGCTTGGGAGTTTCATGAGGTGTCAGTCCTGCTCTGGACAGTGCAGTGCTTGTTGCTCTGTAGGTATCATCATGCACATTGGGTCTAACACTTAAGTTCTCCTCTTTTGTTTCTGCATGCGTTTACACTGCATAATTAATTGCCTGAAGGATGCACCAGTTTCTCACAGGTAATTGCAGCATCTGAAAAGGTGTATCACTGCAATCCTCTTTCATGTTTTTTGGGGGGGCAGTGCACTCATTGCTTTCAGTTTCTCACTAACTGGAATCTGATTGCTAAATAGGGAACATTAATTTTCCCCCAGTCTGCTTTCAGCCCAATATTCCTATCATAGCACCTGTGTAGGCATCTGCTGCAGCTTGATACTTGTCATCATGGGCTGCTTCTCCCCAGAACTCTCATTACTCAGGAATAAAAAAAGTATCCAGCTGCTGTCTTGATTCATGGGAGTCCCCTGAGTGCAAGCTTCAGTTTACAGAGAACACCTTCCGGCCTTGGGATGATGCCCGTTGGCATTCAAACTGAGTGCTACCTGCCAAAAAGTGTGGGAAAGGTTGTCAGGTGGTGGAACAGCTCATCTGGCCCGAAAAACAAGAGCCCGTTCTTGATGAGAGCTGGCTGGGAATTTTCCAGTGAAACTTGCTTTATTGGAAAATGTGGAATCTGGTATGTATTGACCAGCTGGAATGTCTGGTCAAAACCATAGGCAAAAGACCCACCACAGAACTGGTGGGCTGGTAATGTAGCAGTGTGGAAGAATATCGCTCACATCCGTGCTTTGCACAACTTGTTCTTTGCTCAGCCCAGTGGGTGTCTTAATCACAAGACCCTGAGTTCTCAGTCCCACTTCTCGACCCTTCATGGTGCAGCTGCTTGAATTTGTACCAGCAAGTCAGGACCCTACAACCTACTGCCATATGTGCTGCACAGCTCCTAGCTGCACTGCTATCTTCTTTATGCTTTTGTTGACCAAAACTCCATGCTGAAAAACGCCTAATTAAAAGCAATTCATTAAAACTTCAGGAAAACCTGAAACTGTATATTTGGATAAAAACATATAAGATTTAAAGTTCCACATTAATCACTGGATGTAATACTGATTTTGAAGTTCTTAATATACAATTGAGTAGTAATGGAATTCTGTTTTTCATACTTTCAGTATAGGTCTTCTTTTTCTTTGTTTTGCTTTCTACGATATGGATTAGTTCCATCCTAGCCAAAACGTTTTCATGCAGACTGTCTTGTGTTCCTTTATCCTTGCTTCTTTACCAGAAATAACTTCAAATTGAAAACCGAAGAAAATTTCCTCCTTGAGACAGTCTGTGTTATTTTCAAAAAAATAATCTCAATCACAATATTGTACATTAACATAAACACTTCCAGAATAATCCATACTTTATTCTTACAAAATAATGTACTTATAAGAAATGTTTTCTCTGTCATCTTCTAGAATATGAACTGCTGCTGACAGAGTATCAGGAAAACTAAGTACAATGTAAACTTTGAGTCATGCTAGAAGTAAAGTATTTTCTAATTCCAGAGGAAAGTTGCAGAAGTGCCTTTGCTGTAGTGTATGGAACTCTAACATACAACAGGAATGATTCCACTTTCCTTGCAGGATATGTTTCAGTTTTCAGGACCTTGATCTCTCCAGGGCTAGCTGCAGTTCTCAGATAAAAGCACACTTTCACAACAATTAGATTATTTTAATATTCTAATTTTGTTGATGCACTTAACACAAAATGACTTACACCAGGAAGAAAATACTGTCTCATTTTATCTCTGGAAAATATAGCACTTCACATTATCTTTAAGTTTGGAAAATCTTAGCTGCTATTCAAACTTGTTTAATAAAGGGGAATTTCAGATACTGGCAGAGAATAACTATGGAAATATCTTTCTCTCTGCTGTAATCTTTAAGGATTTAAATTGCTGATGATACTCAGTACTTTCAAACTACCACTAGCATTTTCACTTTTCAGATTTCCATTTCTATGAATACAAGAAAAAAAAATGGGGTGACTTTTTCTGGTTTGTTCATTTGCAGAATTTCAGTGCCTCTTTGCTTCAGTTCTGTTCTTTTAGCTCTGCTCATGTAACTTAAAACCAAAATAAAAGTAATGGTTTGAAAGAAAGATATTTGCTTAACAGCTAGTGGCTCCAGCTAAAAAATCTTCACTATTGCATTGCTCTTATATACTTGATGAGGCAGACCTGGTTTGACTACATTTTTAATTTAAATAAGATAGTGTTCTGAGTCTTCTGCTATGATTTTGGTAATTATTTCAGTGTTTCAACATATTTTTTCTTTGTTTGATTGATATATATATATTATTTTTTTCTCTAATTAAATTAAGTTTATAGGATCAAGGAGTCATTTTGGAACCTACTAACAGTTTGAACTGAGGCAGAGGATCAGCAGGCTGTATGTCACTAAAGATGGATAGGAGGAGAGGGACTTTGCTGAATGGAGAGAAGAATGCACTGAGGGAGTAATTTACATTTAATAAATATGGGAAAACTCACAAGAGTGGGTTATAATTCTGTTATAAATATTCTATTCATCTTGCTAGACAGCATTCTTATCTTCTGAAATGGACAACATGGCATTTGTCTCCCTTAGTGCAGAAAACCACAATAAGCTTACCATATCAAGCTTCACTGTAGTCAGCAGTTAAAAATAGGAACTTATGGAACACGATTCCATTGATTTCACTGACTAGATTACCACTAGTCCTAAGGAGGACATTTTTACCTCACTTTCTCTGCTTTAGTTCACATTGTTGAGTAGTCTCAAAGATCATGAATGCAGATATATTCCAGGAATGTACTCAGGAGTCTCCAAATATTTAATGGGCATTCAGTCCACAGGATCCAACTAGAAGTAGTCCAAAATAAACATCTCTGTGGCTTGAATCTACTAGTCCATGCTACCTTCTGATAGTGTGAACTCGGAATATAAGTTTTTACTTAATAAATGACTGTAGAGAGCATCTTTTTTGTGTTCTCTCTTTAGCTAGATAACGTCAATTTATGAACAATGTGTAATCATATACTTCTCTATTCATTCTACCTAATGCCAGGCAAATAACTTACAGTAGAACTCTCAGTATTGGGGTGTCTTAGCATTTTCCATTGCCCTTGATGCAATTGCTATAGCAACAGAGGATATGTTAATACAGCCTGATTGCAAAGGTTTTAGCCACCCTCTTGTGTCTAAATGAATTTAATGGTAACAAATTTGAGGTCCATTTGCTATAACTTCTGCACTATCGCTATTGTAACATAATCATAAATTATTCTAGTGTCAACAGTCTGTGGTTATGGTGGGAGACATATTCACAATAAAAAGTCTATGATTTTTTTTTCTTTTTCATTGGAAAAGAATCTGTGAAAGGTTTGCAGAGCTGATCTTTGACTTTTCGAAGTAACGAATTTCATTGTGATTCAAAAGAAAACTGAAAGTAGAAGCCTACATTTGTTAGAGTTAATACAACATTTAAGTTTTTCAAATCACTTATATTAGTCTCCATTCTCATTCAATGAACTTATGACTGGGAAGGACCCTCTGGCTTACAGAGCCTATTCCCCTGCAAGCAGCTGAACCCAGATTTACTCAGTCCTTAGTTTTGTAGTCCTCAACTAAATTTTCACAGTACTGAATGTTTAAGCTCTTGAAATAATGGTGTCCTGAACTTTTTCTTTTGTCTTTGAAAGAGATGCATATGAACAGTTCCCTCTGTCTGCATTTAACGTCTTCCACAATCCAGGCATGGATCACCCAAGACTTTCTTCTTAGCTATTGTCATTGGCAACATGCTTTTCAGGATATGTAAGAAGTAGCTGTCACAGCTCTAGTGCTCTGTGCACATATACTTCAACATGTGGGATGACTGGATCATGTCCCAGTTTTCATGGGACATTTTCATGTCCATGCCAATTTACTGGTTGTTTTTTTTTTTTTTTTTTTTTGGTTGTTTGGTTGTTTTCTTTATGGTCCAAATGTATAACGACTTGGCATATTCATAGAAGCGATGCAATTTAGAGCAAAACTGGGTTCTTTCCTGTTTGAGTAACAACAGAATGGCTGGTGGTTATAAACTATCATATGGAAAAGTCTGTTGTGTTAAAGGTTAGGTTACATACCATGTTAGTAATGTTCTACAAATACCAAACCCTCTTGAGGGATAGTTAAAGAAAACAAGTCAGCAATTCAAGCAACACATTATTTTGACATGGAAGATCAGTAAGTAAGAATGGAAAAGAGGTAAACTTGTACCAAATTCATTTATTTCATCATAGAGTTTTGATATTTTTCCTGATTAAAACAGGAGTGTTAAATCACTGTTGTTGAAAAGTAATTAGAATGTAGAATGAAGATGAGGTCATTTCAGTTATCTATTCTGAAATCTTTGTATATTCCTCTATTTAATTTTCCAGTGTTCACTACTATTTCCTAGTCTTATTTGTTGTGTCTGTATACTTCTGATGAAGGTATATTGCTCCTAATGATAAAATAAAGGGTCAGATAAATCCAAGTCCACATTCATCTGTTTCACATGCTTAGTTCCTTTGTGAGGCCCTCTCAACACATTTACATTGTATGGTCACAGGCAAACAAACAAGTTCTTCTCTAGGTCAAAACATGTGTTCAATTAAGTTTTCATCTCAATTGTGTTAATCGTTTATAGCCTTTTAATTAATTTATTAAGCTATTCAATCAATAGCTTCAAAGGTTAAAAACGAAAGACAAATAAGCATGTCAACGCTGATTAATATGTATTCTTCTGGTAAATGAATTTGGATGCACAGTTATTAATTTAAATTTTGTTGTGCCACTGCTCTTTCTTTTTTTCTTTTTTTCAGAATATTAAAGCTTAACACCACCACTACCTGCAATATTTTAGTTCCTCCTGCCTGAATTAAATTAAGGCTTAATCTTCATCTGTGAAAATTCTTTGTTTGGGACAGACCTAAGAAAATCTTCTGTGAAGCTATTACCATATTCTTCATCTCAGGAAGAAGTACAGTTAAAAATTATACAATAAAATGACTATCCTTGCATGTCAGCCAAAAATCGTTCTGTGTTGTCTTTGCATCTTAAGCTCTGGCATACAGTATGCTATATTTTGCCCATTCAGATGTTTCCTAAAATCCATCTCCCCCTCAGAGCATGACCATATCTCCCTGCGTGCCGTTACCATGATTCTTTACTTATCTTCCATCAAGAAAATAACACTGTGGTTAGCTTCTGAAGAGTAGAACCTCTTCAGACATTCTCTGTGTGTATTTCATACAAGATGCTGCTTGTGGGCTCCACAGCATTCTTTTTTGTTTCAGCTACTGCACTGCTTTCTTGCAGAGTATTGAAAGATAATGTCTCATTCCTGTCATCTCCCCTCAGGGAAAAAAATTACTAAGCAGAGTTTTATCATTTTCCAGATCTGATCTCAGAGAAGCACTTAAGTCACAAGTTCTTAAAGAAACAAATATTGCCAATTCCATTCACAGGCAGTTAGTGGAACATCAAGCGAGATTAAAATATGCTGGATTTATCCTTTTGATTAGTATTCATTGGCATAAGAAACTGAATTGAAAGATCAATCAATGTATCAAGTGGATTTTCACAACATCTAGCTCTTCTCATTTCAGTGCATACAGAAGTGCCCAGATTATTAAACACTTCCACATGACAAAGATGTTCCTGATGATAACAGGAGTGGATAGAATCTGAGCTATCCTGATGACCTTTTCTCTTATGATTCTGAAAATCTGGACTAAGATCTTCCAACAAGGCATAATTGTATGTATGGCTGTGACATATGAAAATGTCATACATATTCCTATAAACTAGCAAAAATATTTGAAATAATTTGCATTCTTTTGAACGAAACTGTAAAGCAACATTTCAATGCTCAGTGTTTTCACTATTTGAAATCTTTTCCGGGACCAAAAAGTTATACTTGGTGGTACAACCCTGGATTCATGTCAGAGAGTACACTACAAGTCAAGTATTCTGATACTTAGAAAATATTGAAAGGTTTTTGTATTTTTGTCATAATGAAGATTTACAATGCAATGCAATGAAAAAAAAATAAACAAATGAAGAAATAAAGGAAGAAAAAAACAGAGATTTAGTAATATTCAAAAAGAATGCTGAAATATGAACAGACAAATTCTGTTGAACAGATGATAGAACAACCACATATTTTCCTTAAAATATTGTATGTACTACACTTCTGTGCTTAATTTATGGAAACATAAATTATAGTGCTAAAATTTTCCTGACAGGCAAAATATAACAAGTCTTTAAATAATAAAACACACCTAATTTTTTCTCAACCACTTCTCCATAAACAAATGTGTGAGTGTGTCTCCAGAAGTACACAGTCTCATCTGCATTGAAAGCTAAATATTTAAAATTAGAATCTCTATTGAAGGAGGATGTTACTATAGGGGGCTTGATGTACAGCTGGTGGTTAATACCAGCCTACTTAAATCTTGTGCCAAAAATGTATAGTGTTTGTTTTCTTTTGAGAAGAAACAGATGATTGTCAGATGATATCCAGATGATGAAAAAGAAGTTGAATCTGTATCCTATTCTCCTTTCTCCCACTATACATACTTATTCCATGTGAAAATGTTGCAAAAGTTTCCAAAAAAAAAAAAAAAACTAACCAGGGACTATTCATTAAATGAAAAATAATACAGTAGTGTACCAATACTAAATGTCTACAGTACATTGCTGGGTGATCATTATTTGTTATTCAAATACCTCACTTGCAGTGATAGTTGCCCTATGTTCTATCCTACTTCACAAATGACTTTAGAAACAACGATATAAACATCACTGTGATCTATACCAATATTTATAATATTTTACCGTTAAACATACAATAGACCATTTACATTACATTTATTTGTCAGAGAAAATCCTTATGAGGCCTGTACTCGAAGACACAAAAATTCAAAACTTCTCCCAGAGACATGAGATTACTGCAGTTGAGAACTTTAGTAAATAATATTTAAAATTATTTGTAGGGAGCATTACACTAATCTAGCACCTCAGGAAGACTCTTGAATTCATTCTGTGGAGAATAAGCATGTCAGTTATATTATTATCTCATAACTTTTTTTTAAATATAAATTGTACTGTATTGTTCTATGTAAATTATAGGAGACTTTTTTCTTTTGTTAAAGTTTGGTCTTCTTCAGTGTAAATTACCTCAGTGAAACTGTGTAAATAACTATACTGTTATGCTTCCTTTATGTTTTAGAACATATTTCATCTCATATGTTTTAAATAGTTACTTTAGGATGGAATGAATCACACTTTAGATTCCATTGGTTATATAGACAAGATTTCAAATGGTTATAAAGGGTTATAACCATTACAACCATTATAACCATTACAAGGTTAGAAGTTTAAGCATACAGATGCCATATAGATTCCTTACTGTTATCATATGGTTGATTTTAATGGACATGGCATCCTGTCTTCTATTATCTGGCCACACAGAAAAAAGAAATGATCTTCTGTACAGAATTTTATAATCCTATAAGTCATTATAAAATAATTTATTTGAAATATCTTTGATGTTTTTAGGTAGAATGATGTATGACAGCAAAAGTCTTGCACTGTACACACCATTATGGGTTAATGTCTCAGCTTACTTGTTTACACTTAATAACTGTGAACTCCCTGATATGATGCACCCATGTCTGAGGGAACTGGCTGATATCACTGTGAGACCACCAGTAAACACACACTGGGGGCCACCCACCTGGAAAGCAGCTCTGCAGAAAAGGTCCTGGGGGTCCTGGTGATCACCAAATTGAACATGAGTCAGTAGCGTGCCCTTGGTGAAAAGAAAATTAACGTTATTTTCTAGTGGATTAGACAAAGTTCCGTGAACAGGTCAAGGGATGTGATAGTTTCCCTCTACTTAATACTGGTGAGACCATAACTATATAGTTCAGTTCTGGGATCTCCAGTACAACAGAGATATGGAGCTACTGGGGAGAGTTCAGAGGCAAGATGATGAAGGGACTGGAGCACCTCTCCAATGATGAAAGAATGAGAGGTCTGGGACTGTTCAGCCTGGAGTAGATGCAGGGAGGATCCCATCAATGTCCATAAATACCCAAAAGGAAGGGTGCACAGGCGAAGCCAGGCTCTTTTTGGTGATGGCCAGTGAGAGGACAAGAGGCTATGGGTACAAATGGAAGCACAGGATGTTCCCTCTGAACATGATGATGCACTTCTGTGCTGTGCGTATGATGCAGCACTGGCAGATGATGTGCAGAGAGCACCCCCTTCTTGGAGATCTTCAAAAGCCACCTAAGCATGGGCCTGGGCACCCTGCTCTGTGTCTCCCTGCTTGGGCAGGAGTAGGAGCAGATGGATTCAGAGGTCCAGTCTGGCCTTTGACCATTCTGTTCCTGTGATCCTGTGGTATACCTCGGATGATGTTAATTATATTTATGTTAAGATGTAGCTGAGTGCAATCTATTTAAATGAAATGTGGAATTTTAGACACTGTAATTTTACTTCACAGAGTAAAACAGTAAACAGGGTAAGAGAGGGATGACAGTAAAGTCCTGTTATCCCTAAACTTATGCTCCTTCTGCTACTCTTGCATAATCACTGGTGTTTGGCTGACTTGAGAGACTTGTTTATCTCTTAAATAAATATGTTGAGTCAGTGGCATGTGAGACTTGAATCACTTTCTTCTTACCTTCTTGAACTGGCTTACTGTGCATCAGTTAAGGATTAGTGGTGGAAGGGAATTCACAGCCAATGTCAGATAGTAGTGGTTCCCTTTCTATTGCTATGTCAGACTTTATCCTGAGAAAGGAACAGCTTGAGGTACAACTGTGTAATTATCCTGTGCATTTGTTTAGATTCTGTGTGGTCAGCAGTGCTGAAGGGTTTCTATGGATCTAGCAAGTCAGTATCAATATTTTATCATGTACACTGGTTAAAATCTGTGAGGTGCTGAGATCTTAGTCTGAGATGTTGGTCTGGAATCCATGTACTCCATTCTCAGCCCAAATTGACTGGAAACCTCTTAGAAACCTCATTTGTATAATTTGATTAATTACCTTCTCTAAAAATAGTGTGTCTGGTTTTGTATGATTTCAGCATGAAACCAAATGAAACTCAATGGTTTCTATATTGTTTTGCTTAGAACTCCTGGGTGCACTTGAATCTGTAACTTGGAGACGAGAACTTGAGTCTCAGAAAGCCACACAGAGCAGAGCAGGACAGAACGGAACTATCAAATGGACCAAATAGGCAGCTCCAGCCTTGCAAAAGGAAACTGGAACTTCATAAGCAATTTAGTTAGTACAAGTCATTCTAATTTATTGCAGTAAACTATGTATTAGTGAACATTAACAAATCAGGGACAAATTTATTGCAGGGAAGGCTACTGTGCTAATGCGAGGCCCTCTGTATGGAGGAACAATGTACATTGTCTCTCAGCCCATTCTTACCATGCTTTCCCAATATCATTGCAACAGGAACTAACATTTTGTACGGTATAATCTCTGACCAGGATGAACCTGGAGATGAAAAGAGGAACTGTAACGTATCTTTTTCTATAAACTTCCACTTCAGCTGTTTTTATCTGGGCATTTGCTTGAAGAAGCACAGGAGTTACTGAGTACTAGGCACCTCCAAATACTGTTCTGGTCCCATTTGTAGTTCCTGCTTCAGTCGTTGTTCCTTTTAGGTGCTGCATTGCTGCTGGCCATGATTGTTAATTTTTCAACTGTTTTATTCCTCCATATACAAAATGGGATTCATAACACCTATCAAAGATTCTTTTTTTTCACAAGATTTTTTACATTACTATGTATTTTTTCACTAGTATGTACCAAGTATTTTCATTTTCATCTGAATTACAGAGGATAGCATTGATTATTACTATAAAGCATTTGAGATTGTGTATTGGCAGGCATTGTCAAAGTGTTAAATAAGATCAACATACCTTTAAATCAATGAAAGATCCAGAGAATCACAATTCAGAAAGCAAACAAGCCTAATTGTTTACTCTCCACTCTGCTGCAGTCTGCAAGAGCAGACTGAAAATTAATGTAGTATATTTTGGCCACCCAGCTAAAAACCACAAAAATCCATATAAAACACCTTCCAAATTCCTCAACCCCAGATTGTACTGGTTTAAGAAAACTCTTTCTATGATATCTTTTCTCCTTTTAAAGGAATGGTCTTTTATTAAGAAAACAGCAGTTTGAAAAGATCAGAGTGATTTTTCTGTCCACAGATTTGCAGTCCAGCTGTTGATAAAACTGCTTCATGATGTCTCCCATGGTAAGCTCTGTATTCCCCCCACCCTTTTCCCTGGAACAACTCTAAAGAAATCTTTCCATACTGAATATCAGCAAACTGTCTAAAGACAACAGTGTAACCCGTGAGAACATAATTAAGTCCTGTTTTTAATAATCTTTTAATTAATTGCTGGTCCTTTCATCAGGCAGTCTGGATTTCATTCTGTATACATCTGCAATGTTTCTTTTTTCTTTTTTTCTTTTTTTATTTTCTTGCTCAAGACAATTTACATTTACAATGTAACACTTCATTGAAGACAAGGAAAAGGAGAGCAATGCAAATGCCCTGATTTTCCAGACTGCTCTGGCCACTTTGAATCACCCCATAAAACTTCCAGATCCCTCTTCCTTGGGGAAATCTGCAGGTGGTGGTGGGTTGCAGGAGGAGCTCAGCTCCCCCTGGCCACCAGCAGTGAGGGTGTGGAGGAGAGGGAGAAGGTGTTGCTGGGTCTGTGGGTGTCTGGCTGCTACTTGCTTGCCATTACCCCATGTGAGTCTTGGCAGCAGGCGAGATGGAGCTGCTGGGGGAAAACAGCCAGTGCCTGCCAGAGTTTAGTTTTCCTTTAACTGTTCTGTAACATTTTCAAAACTGAGGAATTCTTGAGAATAACAGGGAAGACGAGGAAAAAAATTCACATGGAGTGAAAGTCGACAGTATTATTCATTCCACTAGTGATTGGAGGAGGTAAAGGAAAACAAGGCAGTATACAGATTTGAGAAGGTGACATTTTGAAGTGTCCATTTTGGAAGACCTTGAATTATCTGAAGAATTGTTGAGAGTTGTTTGCATTTTTCTTGTTAAAATAGTAACCAGAAACTTGATTGCTATTCCTTGTATGCTCCACTGGTCCTCTAGGGATGGATAAAGCTTTAGAGAGGGTAATTTTTTTTCCATACATAAATTAATATATTTTAAGTCCAGAAGGGATTGTTCATCTGACCTCATACATAACAAAGGCAAATCATTTCCTGTACATTAATTGCTCCTTCAAGTCAGATAGCTGTGATTCAACTGCAGCATATGCAGAGAAATCTTTCTACTTCAATATGTTATCACCTTGTTCATAAATCAGTGAGCTCCTTTATCCTTTATAGAGCCATCGTCATTTTGGGAAGTCTGATCCACCAGGGACTCTGAGACCCAGTGCAGGGCTCCCCAGTCCTTAGTGTTTTTGATTAAGTATATGACTTTACTTCTGATCATAACAAATCATACAATTACCTACGCAACCAAGATGAAATGAGATGAAATGATGTCAGCACATCAGGCATTCATGTTTTTTTTCCACTGCTCCTCACACTTGTTCTCAAACCAAGCTATGGTGATAGGTGTTATTTGTTTATTTTAATTTTATTTGCTTTAATTTAATTAAATTCTGAAGTAAGATCAGGGTCAAAGAGTAGCCCTTTGTGACTTTACTTAACAGTTACTCAGTGTTTATAGTTGCATTTCAAGACTTGCCAGATAGTATCTAATCCATTCAGTGTGGGCCCGGTTGGTTTTACAGAATTCTAGTTTATTGTTCATAGTATTACATGGTCTTCTGCTAGAAGATATTTGCTTTAGTTACACTCTTGCATTTATCAAATTTATAATTTAACTTGCAAAGAAGTTACCACTTGGCGTATTTTTCTAGAAATAGGAAGAAAAGGTAGCAACCAGGAACTTTGACAAGGCATGAACTCAGGAAGGACACAAAGCAAAGGATTTGATTGAAGTATGGGCAATTAAGAACTTCAGTATGAACAGTTAAATCAGTGGATGAAGACTACAGCCTGACTCCATAATAAAGTGTAAGAGATGAAGTGCTGTAGTGATGCTGTAAGTACAAAGGCAGCAATTCTACCTGGAAAGGCAGGGACAAAATCTTGCAGATAATTCTATCTCCAAATACTCACAGGAACCTAAAAGAGATGTCTATTTGATTCCCAGTCTTTCTCTTCTTTGTTCAATTTGGCATCTTCTGTAATGTACTGTAATGTAATGTAATGTATTACAGCAGAACTGTAAACATATTTTCAGTTTCAAATTTTCTTTATTTTATCACATCTGTGAAGTGATGGGATTACATACTTGCTTATTTTTATATGTACAGCATATTTAGATCACAACTGGTGCTCTTGGAACAGCAAATGTATTAGTTTCTCCAGCAAAGAATTCATTTTCCGGCCTATAAGCACATAAGAAATAAAGAATGCTATCTATGTTTTATTACAATGAACACCCTCTAGAACTTTTGATAATAGTCTCAATAAGATGGCCTACTGTTTTTTGTTTGTTTGTTTGTTTGTTTTGTTTGGGTTTTGCAAAATCATTATTAACAGTAACTAAACAGAAATCATCTACAGAAAATCTTTTATTAGGCAGAAAATCTTCTCTATTTAACCACTAACCTCAAATGAATGCAGCACATTGGAGAAAAATCTAACTATTTTCTTTGAGTGCATTGCTTTTACTGGCTTCCTTAATGTCCTTCAATGTATATTCTCTGCTCAGTTTACCCACAGGCAATTCTTGTCAGATTTAACTTTCTCTGTGAATACAGAAGTGATCAGAACCCACAGCAGTAGGGCACTGAAGTTTGTCTTGCTTTGATTTAATCTAGAATGGTGCAGGACAAGTAGCATGCCAGCCTAAGGCACTTTTCTAGATGTGTATATTCGAAACTACACCAAAGCACTGGAGTTAGCACTAATCATAAGAAAAGTCTTAGAATGTATCTGTGCACAAAAAGAGGAAAAAAGATGAAGGAGGTGAGACATTGTCCTACCACTGTAAGTAGCCTGCTGAGAATGTAACTGGATTTTCTAAACAAATGGACCAAGATTTGAAGGCATTTAGAAAAAAGAAACAAACAAAAACAAACAAACAATAACAACAACTCACAAAAAAAATCAAACCAACAACAACAAAAAACCCAACCCAAACCAAATCAAAATGCAAACAGCTGCATGAATAAGGAAAACCACATTCACTCTGCCAACGTACAGTCAATTTAAAAAAAGATTTACACCTACAAACTGTCCCCTCCCCAAAATTATTCCCTATTTATTTATCAAGGGAGAAAGAAATATTTTTCCTTCATAATGTAACTAGTGAAATAGTACATGCCTGTCCACACATGCACACGCATGTGAAGAGCAGATCTTGCAGATATTTCACGCAGTGCTCTTTCCAGGTGGTAATTCCTGGAAGCAAAAACCTGTGGTCCTACTCTTAAAGATCCTCAGATCCTCAGCATATGGTAGGTCAGCTGCCAGATGAACTGTGCCATATCCTCTGTGCATATAGATGGAAGTTATACAATGTATACCAGGTGTGTATTAAGTGCAACATTAATAAGTGCACATATTCATAATAAATAATGTCTCTAGCATCCTTAACTCTGCGGGTTTTATAATTATTTTGTCTCAGTTTCTGGTTGAACTATTGTATTTCCTCTCCATTCCCTTGCTAGGAAAATAAGATTTTGCTTTCCTGATTATTGTTATGGAGACTCTGCCTTACCAGTGATCCAGCAGTATAAACTCTGTGCAGATTAGGTATGGGCAACTGATCACATTTATGATGAATTATCTAGAGCATACAATAGAACAATTATGTTGGCTTTCCGCTTTTGTGCTGGCTCTCTCTGGCAGCTGCAGGTGCTACCTGATCTGGCACAAAGTTAGAAGGAAAAAGTTACGAAGTTACCTGATCCTGAAGAAGCCTGGCAGAAACAAAACAAAACAAAATGAACACAAATAAACAAACAACAAAACAAAACAAAACAAAACAACAACAACAAAAAACCAAAAACCAAAACCACCAAAACCAATGAAAAGAAGCCCAAGATTTTTTTTTTTAAACAATACAGGCTATAGGACTGGTATTTATTTGTTTGTTTGTTTGTTTGTTTGCTTAAATTCTGTGGAAAAGGTTTTTTTTTTTTTAGAACAAACTACTAAAATCCCTATTCCTTATTTAATGTAGCATCACATAACAGCCTGAGGTTAATGGGAAGAAGATTTGTTGAGACAGTGTATTTCGAGTCAGTAGCACAAAGTCACTTGGAAAACATGACTGTTATATCAGTTTTTCTGATGTGACCAGCTCTCACGAGTCAGCAGAAAACTGCTGATTTTGGATACCTTGTTCCAACAGCAGGATACAGTTTATTCAGCAATATGTAAGCTACCTTTTTAAATATGTTGTTTGTAAACAATGTCTGAACGTGAATTTATACCAACAGATAAATGAATTGTTGTGGCACATGACACTCCCCTTAAACTTATCTCTTTTTTGGAGGATGCTTCATGTAATCTGGAATTGACAGTTTCTTATGCTTTATTTCCTTCCACCATATCTTTCATGAATTGAAAAAGTGGCCAACTTCATCAAAATAATTTCTGTGAATTATTTACTTAGCTCTGTCCTGAATCTCTGGAACACCAGTATTTTAAAACATAAGATATCTGCTAGAAAAGATAGTTCAATTCGAAAAAGAAGGTCTATATTTATATATGGAGTTCTACAGCCTCAACTGTTCTGTGTCCAAACTTTTGGTGAAATTAAAAAAAAAAATCAGCTAATTTATTGTCCCTTCTATACAAGCCTGGGCAAAGTGGTGCTTTTCATGGAACCTTAGCTCCTGTGGGCTGTGCAGACATTTGCTGTCAGGGACAAAAGAAAAGTCACATGTACATATAACATCCATATAATTTGAAGTGCCCAAGGTTTGTCTGCCAAAACTTGCTTCTGCCTATTAGAGATCTGCTGCTTGTTCCCCTTCCCAGTGGTGCAAACCTAAAACCATACTCTGAAGTAATTGAGCAGGATTCATGCTTTTCTTCTGGAAGTTCTTGACTGAAGAAGCGCCTTTTTACACAACACCCTGGGGATTACAGCTGTCACAAAGGAAGCACTTAACAAATTTTGATCTCAGCCTGAAATTTTAAATGCATATCTGTCACCTACCTGGGAAATGTGAGCCCCTGGCCATGCAGGGATAGAGGTTGAGGAGCTGGACAGCAAGAAGATATTCAAAGTGTTCATTGAGCCTTCTGTTGGAGACAGACCATGCAATTTCACAAGTCAGTGAGCCACACAAACCTGACTTTATAGTCCAATAGTTAATCACTCGTATGGAAAAGAGGCACCTTGGATTTTGACTCTTCTATCTTCTCTAAATACCAAGTCATAGACTGTCCATATGAGGGTGTGTGCATCCTCCCCTGCTTCCTCACTTTCTAGCTACAGTGCTTATGGATGAGATGTTCACAGGTCAGTGCCAGCATCAATACTGCAACTTCATTTTCCCTGCAGATAAGACCTTGTTGCATGGAACCCTTAATCCATAAAGGAGCTGTGATTCTGTAGCTAAACTTATGCTTCTGAGGACCATTATATTCAGAGACACCCAGCTGCAGAATCATTTCATCTAGAGCTGCAGAATCCTATTTTTCTCCTGCCCTGTGATCAAGGGTGCTCATGTTAATATCTCCCTGTCAAACACATTGGTTGCCTTACCTCTGCAAAGAATGCTTCTTCAGTGGATTCTGGGATCCAGAGCTTTGGATTTTTGGGATAAATAGTGCATCCACAAGCTTGGTTCTAGGTGAGAAAGCCACTCTCTGTGAAATGCTTTGTAGGAATGTTCATGTTTGTGTTAAATATTTTGAAAGTGGATGATCTATTATTTTATTTGTATTTTATTTTATTTTATATCCTGTTTATTTTTTGCTGTTTACATAGTTTAGAAGGTTCCTGTGGCACATGTCATGCTACAAGTCATGCTACTCCTTGTCTAAGAAGACACAGGAGGAAAAAGAAAAGAAATATGGCTCTGATGATTTAAGCACTTCAGAATTAACTAAACCTTTATCATTTAGTAAGGCATACACTTGTAATGTGTCTTGTTTCAAGCCTGTGGCCTCTACCAAACACAGCAAGTATTTTTTTAGAGTTTTTAGAAGTATGGCTATAGTTGTTCCAGTTCTACGAGATTTTAATTGATCTAATCTTTACTTAAACAGAACTATGTTTCAGAGACATGACTGTCTTGTCTATGTGTAAATCCTGTCAACACCTCCTCCATTCTACTCTCACTTTTGCCATTAATTAATGCTGTGGATTTGAGTTCATCATTTAAGTTTAATTGCTGATCTCACTGGCTTTGGAGCACTGCCACTGAATTCAATAGTTAATAATGTAGGTCTTAGCCATTTTGTTTCCTTATTGAAAAGAACAGAAAAATGATAGAGCTCGGTGCTAAAACAGCCATCACCCTGGAACTGGGGTTATGCAGCTGAAACTTGGAATATGTGTTTTACATTAACCTATCACTGCTTGATGAACAAACACAGCGCTGGAAGTGGGGCCAAGTTCTACTCTCCCAGCTGAAGGCTTAGATGTATGGGCAGCAGATACACCTCCACTCTCCTCTCCTTATGACCCTGCCACTCCCACCCACCCAGTAGCTCACTTTCCCCACAGGAAGTCACCTTCTCAGTGTCATTCTGCCACTTGGCACCTCACCACCAGTGTGTTGGAGAAGTGCATTTGCTCCCTTAGGCCAGTTAAGACCTAAGTTCCAGTTCTCTTGTTTCCTGGGTGAATATTCCAGCAACTGAACAATTATACAGCCAGCACATAGCATCAGACATGCTCAGTTGTAATCCTGGCCACAATTAACATTTCAGTCTTCTCCAGGGACTTTTTACTGAATTTAAGTACCAAGTAACTCATTAAATGAGAAGTGTAGGAAGGAGATAAGCATCCATCTTTCTACTTCTGAGTCTATGTGGGAGACAAAAGGAAGGCATCTAATGAATTTATGTAACTCTACATGAGATAATCCTGGAAAGTGGGACAGGCTGAATTGTACTGTGAGACTGAGGCAGTCAGGGCACTAACTTCCGCTTTTAGACAGCTCTTGTTCAGACTGGATCTAAGACAATCAGTAAAAAAAATACAAATGTTATAATTTTTCTTTTTAAGTCCAAGGTGTGCAAATGTCCATTAGTCATATATGATAATATGGTCTCTTTTAATATTGTTCCTTCTTCAGGTTTCTCATATGCTTTAAAACTTCATTCAAGTATGAGTTTAGTCCACTGGCTGCATCTCTTGCCTCCTCACTAAAGAACAGGTACAGGTTCCCCTCATCCTTTCAAGGTTTCCATACTATCTATATTAAATAGTAATAGCATGTGACAAATGGGATGTCTTGAAAGCCTGGAAAATTCAAAAACAATTATACTGAAATGTCTTAGATGCCAGAACAAGAATGTTAAAAAAAAATAATTATCTTTCCAATGTTGTGCTATGTATTATATTCCCAGTTCACTGGCGAGAGAGGGAGATTAATGCAAATTCCCCAGACAGGTAAACAAGTCTGGGAAAGCACCACCCTCTGGGAAATCTGCCCTAGTTCATGAAGGCATATAAACACTGATTTTTTATTTTTATTTTTTTAAAGAGACAGGCTGGAGACAAAACCCCTGCCTAGGAAGGAATGGAGACAACAGAAGACACAGATTAAAACAGTTTGATGACTGTATTTGTAGCTTCTGGCACACCTAACAGCAAGCTGAAGATGTATGCAGATTGTTGATTGTCTTAGGACTTTATTCTCTGTATCTGTCCTAACCTAAGGAAGACTCCTTAGCAAGCATGAAAGCTACTTGTAGCCAATCTGCTATATCATGGGAGAGAACAGGAGTAATACTGCTGAACTTGGTCAGACCTGCTAGATCATAAACAGAAAGATCTATAAGGGTTCTGCAAGAAACAGCCATTTTAACATTCAGCAGAGGGGTGGAGATGTCTGCCGGCAATCACAGCAACTGACTGCATTAAGAACTGCCAGAAGCTGTTGATCAGACCTCCAGTCTTTCCCTGCATGCCCTTCTACAATTCATATGGCTTTTGGATATTCACTAGCTTATATGATGTGCATTATTAAGTCTGGCATGTCTGCAGGAATAATAATTGAAAAATCCTAATCTGAATTCCCCATTACTTTTGCCAAGTAAGAATTATTGTCTTTGCTGAGCATTCCTCAGAGTCTTCTAAATCACCATGCCTTTGTGTAGTATGTATGACACAGTACTTTGTAATAGTTTTATGTTTAATAAGATTCTACAAAACAGGACTTGTGATGAATTAAGTACCTTTTCTGGGATCATAAAGTATTTCCCTACCTAGTTTGTAATGTGTTTTATTCTTTATGATGCATTCAATTAAAGCACTGGTACATCTGTAGAGAAATACTGTAACTTCATGAGGTAGTGACTACACTCACTATACAGTTTATGCAAACAGCACTCATGCAGTTTACATGGCCTTACAATTTTGCATATGATAATTATCCCTATACTGGATACTCAGGGACCCAAGTATTGTCTATTACATCTAAACCAAATAATCATTACAGTACAGTATTACTAAATCTTTATCATAAGAATATATAAGAAGTGACAGGGTATATTATCTTCAGACAGCCTTAAAAGATAATGAATCTTCAAAATCCTCCAAAGTTTTCTTGTCTGAACATAAAAGGCCAGCAATAGCTTGGTGAACAGACACCAACTGCTCTTATTGATTTGAACTGGCTTAGATGTATGCAGTGCTTTACAGGCTGACAGTATTAGGTAGGTAGGAAGTGAAATTGAGGTTATTTAGTATAAGTCATTCAGTCTGATTTTTCTAACATAAACCTAACACAGAAACACTACAGTCTTGTCATGCATATATGTATGTTGTAAGAATGAATCAATATAGGATAGCCCCTTTACCCATACATATCTGATAAATCTGGCAAAATGACTGAGGCAATAACTCCAGTAAACAACTTGGCGTAAATTTTACTCCTTTGTTAATAACAGTAGTGTACAGAATGTTCTCGATGGGATAATCAGTTCTGTTACAAGTGGCAAAGTACACAGAAAAGAAGAACAATGCTAACTTATTTTTTGTGGGAAAATGTTGTACCATTTGAGTCACATCGTAGTTCTGCTCACACCTAGCTAGTAATAAGAAAGCAATGTAGTAAAACGTTATGATAATGGTTTCTCAGAACTAGCAGTGAAGTACAAGCACCTGCATATTCCTGTTCTCTGTTTTTTCCAAAAACCCATCCCTTCCTAATGACTTAATAGTGTTTAACTACACAGAAATCAATGAGGATTTTATGACTGGCTTTTTAAAACGTCTCCAAGGAGAGCCTTCCCAGGCATGTCTGGCCTTTCAGCAGTACCATCTGATTAATTTAGTACAAGAAATTTGATGAAAAAAGATTCTGAGAATATTATTTGGAAGAATCTGATACATCAGCTGTTGCATATAGTGTAAAGTCATCCCAGATGACAGTCCCCTGGACTGCCTAATTTGATTTTTGGGAATAAGTATATGGTTGATCTGTGCAAAAATAAGCTGCAATGTACATAGGCTGCTGTGAAAGTAATGCCTCCTATTTATTTCCACGAAAACAAAAACAAAGAGCACAATAGCACTATTTGACAGAACAAATTTTCAGCTAACATAGTCAATGTCTCAACATAGTTACCACCATTAGCTATACATTTTGCTAGCTATTATCAGGAGCCTGCCATGACACACTTGTAACTATCTGTTCCATGACCTATTGCTGCCCTTGCTGAATTGTACTGCCCACTGCCTCAGTGTGCTTACATCTACTGTTCGGTTTCCAGAAATTTTCAGCAAGTATCAGTGAATGTCAGTGGGTGACTCTTTTTTTTTTTGCATGGAAGAATTCAATGGCACACCCTTGTTTCATATGCACTTCCACGTCAGACACTATTCTGTCAGACTGCCCTTCTGCTGCTATCTGTCACATGGCAATAAAATGTAACAGAATACTGGTGGGAAGATTCAGCCTCTGTTGGCATACCACCAACATCCTCCTCTGACATCACGGGCCAACATAATAACATAGGAGGCATTACTTTTGCATCAGTCTTCATACATTCCTTATTAAAGGACCTCATTACACTTGTTTTTCCCATAGCTCTATTAGTGTTTTTTCCTTACACTGTTTTTAAAGACCACCCATATTTACCTTGCAAAGTCAGACTGAGCTATCTTGTCTCTCAGTGTGGAGAGCAGTGAAGAGACAGCCATTCTCTGATGCTTTCTGTCTCTGCTGTTTTTTAATTTTGACCACAAGTGCTTGAATAATCATATCTTACTCATCTTCTGATATTCCCAATTACCACCGGTGACTTCTAGCACAATCCTTTGAGTCTTCTCTCTTCCAAACTAAGAAATTCACATCTACCAATCCCTATTGATATGGAAAGAAATTTGTACTTTCTGAGTATATGCTCTGTGCCTGCTCTTATGTCACCATATTCTTATTAATGCCATCAGAACAGCAAATAATACTCTAAATCTGGACCTATCATAATCTATAAGAACAGGATAATAGTGATTTCGCTTCTGTCCTCTATTCCTTTTCTAAGATTTTCTCTCTTTACTTTTGAAATCAGAGTTAAGTACTGAGCAGATTTTTATGAGAACTCAACCACACTGATTTCTAAATCTTTTTTCATAGTATTAGTATTTAATTTAGACTACCACTTCTGAGATCAAGTTGGGACTGGTATTGTTTATGATCCTGCTTTTAGGAGCAGGATATTTCCCGTCAGTTTATTAGCATGACAGTAAATAACATGAATATTCATTTTAAAAATCCTAAATTATCAGTGAATGCCATTGTCTTAAAATGTACTTCCTTTTCTAGGTCATTTATGACAGCGTTGAGAAACACAAGCCTCAGCTCAGATTCCAGTGAATTCTCTTGTAAAATCTTCTCATGACTTCTAGCTTTTGTTTCTAAAATCTGTTCAGATCTGAAGTTTTGAAGGAATCTTCCCTGCTGCAATAGCAGCGTAGATTTCTACAGAAGAATGCTATAAAATTGTTTGAAAAATTGTACTTTCTGCATAGCCTCAGTTACTTATACTTACATCTGCATGCTTTTAAGCACCTTTGAAAAACTGCAAAATTCATGAAGTATGACTTCCCTGTGCAAACACACTGGCCAGCCTTCCTTATTTATCTGTTTATCACATTTTGATTGATTACAGGATATTTTTATTACAAATCTCTACCAGTTTTCCTAATACGAACTTAATATGATTTCCCAGCCTGTAGTTCCTTCATTCCCTCTTGGAAGTTTTTAAAAACTATTCTTTCAGTCCACTGATCATGTCTCATTACTTTGTGGTTGAGGCCATTTCAAATGTCAGTTCCTCCTGATTGATAATAGGATTTCACCTCTTTTTGCAAAACCTTGGATGTGTCTTTAGGAGCACTGTGCAATTCAAAACAGAATGTAGATTTTTAGTTCTCTTTCTTACTGAAAGTGATCTTTAAGATCCTCCTGCTTTATTTAGGGCACCTATCCCACTGAACAGCCATGGAATAGTTTCTCCTTCACAACTGCAACATATACTAATGATGCCATTAGTCATTTAGTTGCAGCCTTGCAACCTGTAGTCTGAGGCAAGCTGAGAACCCATCTGAATCAATGGCTTCACTTCATTTACTTTGGTGGACAGTAATTAAGGACTCATACAATTGTTCTGGGAGCTTAAAACCTGCATACTCACAGAGTATGCTGAGAAGAATTGAGGTTTACCAGAATAAATCCCCAGTTTACAGCCAGGCAAGATTTCAGTTTGTGATATATTCTGCCACTGTTTTCTGTTCCACCTTTGAGCAAGGCCCAAAGGGTTTTAGTTCACTGCATCTCAAGAAAAACAAGAAAACATTGGGATCACAGAGTTAGGATTTTGATTTATAGGGACAGAATTCTTGATCATCTTGGACCAAAACTGCGTATGTGTTTACAACATTTTTTTTTCCTGTGGCTGTGTTTTTTACATCTGGGTGATTTTCCCTCCAATTATTTTGATTTTAGAGAGGATCTGCCCCAGTGGCTGCTATCATCTTCTACCTTATTCAAGTGTGTATGCTCCCATCAGCATCTTAGGAAAATTTAACTGCATAAACAGATATCTCTGGCCAAGACAGCTCAGAAAGGCTACAGCACTGAGTGTTGCCATCAGGAAAACAGGGTTTGGAATTGAGAATGTTTTTGCTGGGCTTATGGAAACTTGGCATGCTGCATGATAACTTAAAGTTAATGAATGCTGGTGGAAAACAGGCCCCAAACTCTTGGCAGTAGAAAGTAAGTCAGGAGCAGAGATTTAGTAAACAAGCTGCTCACACACAACCCTGGCTCAGGGGAGTGAGATCAGTGCTGGTGACTGCACCTTCAAGTACTGGCCAAAAAGGAGGAGAAGATTCAGCCAGAGAGGAGCTGTGCATGCCTCCAGCCTGTCATGCAGCTGCTGTCCTCTAAGGTGGTGAAAAAGTGCTGTAGGTTGGGGGTGGCTTTTTGGATTTTATCCTCAATATACAAATTAGATTCAGGTATCTGAGCAGCATTTGAGTTTTCTAAATCTAAAATATGGAGCCTGAAAATAACTACTTGGCTGCCACTTAACTCTGGGGAGGCTGACTGTTATAAGTACTGAAATTCCTATCACTAAAATTTGTTCCATGTCTAAATGTTTGCAACTGTTCATGTGCTAGAGTTGCCAAAACATTATCATGTGAGCATCTTTAGCTTGGTTTTCAAGTATATTTGGGACACATAAATTAGACATTGTGCTGATTGGCTGGC
Organism: Oreortyx pictus; assembly: GCA_036925125.1. Taxonomy (NCBI): domain Eukaryota; kingdom Metazoa; phylum Chordata; class Aves; order Galliformes; family Odontophoridae; genus Oreortyx; species Oreortyx pictus. Next base: position 155,588,007 of record JAUPFR010000001.1, on the reverse strand, counting down.
AGGCCCAAATCCAATCATTGGACTCACATGAGATCTTCATTTCTGCTTGTCATTTAAAGGGCAACAGTAATGTGTAATTCTTCTTCTACTTTTCTGGTTAAGACATTTTCATGCAGTTAATTTCCTTTTCTGCTTAGTCAGACAGTATATTTATCTCAGGTGTTTCTTCTGACTGTGTCTAACAGCAGCTGTGTGGGGGCACATTCTGAACACAAAAGAGGGATGTTCAGTGGAATGAAACTTACCAGGAAGTACACTCCAGAGAGGGCCTGGGTTCCTCATTTTTCACATCCTATCTCCTGGAGACAAAAATGTCACTAGGTGATGGAAACATTTATGCCCTGCTTCTGGGTCCTATGGGAAGAACAAAGTAACCTGCTATGAAATACTCTGTAATCTGAAAACTGAACCAGAGCATGTGAATTCAAGTTTTCCTCAACAGAAAAAAAATATGAACTCTGTCTCCTCAGCTTGAAGTGAAGGTTCTAAACCTTATGTTACACACCAAGAGAGAGACAATGCTGTGTTTTTTTTTGAGTAAGGAATTGGCATAAGGACCTGTGATCAAGGGCAGATACTTTCTCTTATGTCCAGGAGCATCACCTCTGGCTCACAGTAGGTGCTCATCCCTACTGTTCTGCACATTGTCTGTTAACGATGCACACTCTAATTAATTTGCTTCCAGATAAATAAAGCAGATCAGTTCAAATAGTGTAAATTGTTGGTGTGAGCCTGACTGAATCTCTTTAGGGTGGATTAAGGAGTTGCCTCACACACTGACTCAGTCACAGGTGGGCTGGGACAGGATTTTCTAGCTGGGAAAAGAGAAAACATCTGCCCTAGCTTTAGGAAACAGTTCAAAGCTAAAAATACCTCAGGCAGCAGGTTCCCCTTTTTGTTCAAGATCTCCATGATGAAAGCACTGTCAAATGAATTTAAAAGCTTTGTGTGTTCCTAAATCCCTCTGTGGATCAAATCACTTCATCATGTCTCTACAAATATTCCATGTGTCTTTCTTGGAGACTAGTTCTGGTCTCCTCAGAACTGTTACCAAGATGCCCCTTAATATGGCAGCAAGATAAGACAGTGCAGAGACAAATGCTCTTCAGCCTCACACCTCTGCTGCCCTGGAAAAAAAAAAAAATGGTCCCAGCTCTCAGCAACCTCCCAGAATTTGCCTTCCTCCTTAACCCTCACTTCCTCTCCATCAGCTTCTGTTATTCCTTTATTTCTTTATTTCTTTATTTGTCATCTGCCTTTTACCAGCTCAAGTCTATCTGATCCCACTCTGGGGCATTTGCTGGAGATTTAGGATTTTCAGTAAGTTCTTTTCTAGCCAGAGGAGTCTGAAAAGGGGATAGAGGGACAAAGATGTATTGGGCTGTGTTGGGACTGCGGCAGCAAGCGATTGCCTAGTTATAGAGCTGCAGCTCTGGACCAGTTGGCACAAGTGCTTGTGTAACTGCTCCCTAAACCAGCTTGGTGAGACAAGACATCAATTTCAACAGATTAAATACCACATAACCCAGATTGTTTTGACCAAACTGGATGAAAAATAAATTTTGTTAGCACATTATCTTGACATATCTGAAGGGTGCAATAAAAAGAGGAGGTGGAGCTTGGAGTAAAATGAGCTATAAATTCTGACCAAGAGCAACTTTGGCTAGAAGGTAAAGTGCAACTGAGGTTTCATGTGCCAGCAAGATCATTGCTGGCACGAAACCAGACCTTGATTGCATTAAGTAATTTCAGAAGAAGGTCTCACCTTGGAGCAAATACACCTAAGGATGTATTTTTGGGTTCGTAACATTCAGATTAAGCAGTTTATCAAAGTTACATATAAGGATGTATTAGCATATTTATTAGGGAGGTCCTGAAATATACCCATTTTGTAGAGGTAATACAGTTTTTTTGAGATTGGTATGGTCATTTCAGCCTTCCTGTTTTTCTCTGTTATATGCTAAGAAGGAAAAACATTGCAAATATAAATCTTAAAACAGTCAGAGAGAAAGAGAAAAAAAATTATTTGTGAAAATGTATCTTAAATACCAGCAATGGAAAAGTAGGAGTGGAATTTTCTATGTGGTCTGATTGAGTCACAGGCTGTGATATTGCCAGATAGTAAAATTAGCATCTATATTGCTAGGATAAAGCTCAAGATCATCTTAGTTAAGAAAACAAAGGAAAAGGTACACAGGACTTTAAATATGGGTATGCTTATTTCCTTTCTGAATGGAGTCATCAAAAGACAATTTAATTTAATTTCATTTGGGAGGTTAGACCAATTATCATGTGGCAGAAGAGAGCTAACGCATGCTTTATTTAGACTTTGGTTTTCATTTAACCGGCAAGTGACTATGCAGCCATGTGAACAGAGCTTTAAAGCCTTTAATATCTTTTGTATACTGAATGAGTGGAAGCTGGAAAAAAGACAGTTTCCCTCTTCATATCAGCAGCAGAAATAAGAATGTATTTATTACATCGAGCTACTTTCTTTGGATTTACAGAAGACTACTACACTTCTACCTCTAAAAGCCATGTGGTAGCAAATGAGTAGCATTAATTCCCAAATTATATAAATAGTCTTACTGGTAAAACCAAGACATTTTCTTGTACGTGATCTTTTTAAAATCCTTAAGAATCTTACAGTGAAATTCAAGCTATGCTTTGTCTTCTATCTGTGTGACATAAATAATTTAAAAAGCTTTCTTTTTTTTTTCCATCTGTAATTATATTCTTAATTCTAGCTATACATGACTTAAGAGTTGCCCTTTATTTGAATTATTTACAATATTATTTTCTGTAGAGGTAAATGTGTATGTCAATAACCATTATCATCATATCATAAGCTTCTGACACATAATGATTGTTAATCTGCTGTATCCTTTAGTTTGCCACAGTTCATTGGCACCTTCATTGATATTGATGGCTTTATTTTTTCTAGACGCAAACTGAGTAATTCATCAAGAGAACAACAAAGGCTGCAATTGAAAGATAAAAAACCCACCTAGCACATGAAAATGTGCTGGAATATACAGAGGATACAGTCTCATTTGATGCTTGGATATGCCAGGTTATCAGCAGGAGTGCTAGTACACCCAGGGTTCAGGGCGCCTGGGAGTTCTTGCTGTGAAACAGCAGACCCATGCTACTATACATGTCAGTAAAAAAAAAAAAAAAAAATCTGCTGACAAAAGATCTGAGAAAAACGACCTGTAACCAAATATATGAATTTATTTCCAGATACACTTTTCTATTACACTCTTGTAGTTACATTCAGAAACTTTAAAAACAAGTAGGCCAAGCATGGATAGTATTCAGCCAGATGTAGAAAAATGCTGATATTTACAGAATAAATTGGGTCAATAATTCCCAGCATATTTAAATAATATGATGGTCTCAAAATGCGTTCAGACCTTTTTTAAAAATAGCCATCTAACCAGATTGAGTGATATGCCTGAACTCATGGTATGGCCATTGAATCAGAGAATCATATAATGGCTTATATTGGAAGGGACCTTAAAGATTCAGCTCCATTCAAACCCCACTGCCACAGGCAAGGCTGCTACCTATCGGAGCAGGCTGCTCAGGACTCTATCCAACCTGGCCTTGAAAGCCTCCAGGGATGTGGCATCCACAGCATTTCTGGGCAGCCTGTTCTAGCACCTCACCACCCTCTGAGTAAAAAATTTCTTCCTAAACATCTAACTAAATTTCACAACTTTTAGTTTAAAACCAGTCTCCTTTGCGCTATCACTATTAGACAGCCTAATAACTCAGCCTCTTTCCTGCTTATAAGCTTCTGTTAAGCACTGGAAGATTGCAGTGTGGTCTCCTGGGAGCTTTCTTTTCTCCTTCAACCTTCTTTTCATAGGAGAGATGCTCTAGCCCTCTGTTCATCTTCATGACCTCACTCCAAGAGCTCCACATATTTCTCTTGCTGGGAGCCCTAGACCTGGACACAGTATTCCAACTAGGGCCTCAACAGGGCAGAGTAGAGAGGAATAATCACCTTCCTTTCCCTGCTGTCTGCTCCTCTTTTTATGCAGCCCAGGATACTGTTGGCCTTCTGTGTTGCGAGAGCACACTGCTGGCTCATGACCTGCTGTTTGTCCACCAGGACCCCAAAATCCTTCTCTGCAGGGCTGCTCTCAATGACTTCTCCAAATCCTTATACATACCATGGATTCCCCTGACTCAAATGTAACACCTTGCACTTGGCCTTGTTGAACCTCATTAGGTTAATACGGACCAAATTTCTGAGCCTTTCTGAGCCCTTCTGGATGCCATCCCTTCCTTCTGCCATATCAACTGCACCACTCAGCTTGGTTTCATCAGCAAATTTTCTGTGTATACACTTAGTCCCACTTTCTATGTCACTGACAAATATATTGAAGAGCGGAGTTCCCAAGATGGACCCCTGGTGGACATCACACATGACCGGCCTCCACCTGAACATAAAACAACCCTCTGGCTGCCAATTATTTATTTCGTTCCAGCTTTCAAATCCATCTCACTCCAATTCAGAGATAAAGATGTGGTGCAGGATCATGTCAAATGCTTTCCACAATTCCAGGTAATTGTCCTTCCTTTATCCACTGATGTAGTCACTCCATCATAGAAGACACCAGATTGGTCAGGCAGAATCTGTCCTTGGTAAAGCCATGCTGACTGTCTCAGGTCACCTCCATGTCTTGCATGTGCCTTAACATATCTTCAAGGAGGATTTGCTCCATGATTTTCCAAGGCACAGGAAGTGTTGACAAAAATCCACTTTTCCACTGGTTATAAATTGCCCCATATTATGCCCTACATAGTTATCTCTTGTGACATATGCATTCCTTTATCTCACTATATGTGAGATGACCTGTAATATTATCATCTATCTCATGGTGTCATGAATAAACCAATAACTTATACTGTCTTTCCACCAGTAAATATGTAGAGGAGGACTTTGTTGTTCAGATACATTCTCTCTACAGTTTATTTTTGGAGTATAGCATATTTCTGATAGTAGTAAAAAAAACAAATAATGAATGTTGCAAATAAATGGAAAATAAAACATCAAGGTAACAAATGTTGAATTAAGACATGCTTGATAGGACAGTTACTTTTTGTAACTGTATATATTAGTGCTTATAAACAAATATTCACAACACTGGTGAATGACAGTTACCAGGTCTCTTGAGATGCTTTCTTCCATATTGGACATGATTCCAGTTTGAGAGAGAAGAGCTTCCACACATCTTATAGAGAAAGGCTAAACTATAGCCTATAGCAACTCTTTCTTTAGGAAAACTACACACTTAAAATGCTGTTTAAGAGTACATATAAATGTATCAGTATTTGTCACTGTGGAAACTTCATGCCAAAAAACAGTGATAATAATTACACAGAGCTGTGAACTACAGGTCACGTAGTAGTAAATTCATCAAATTTTTAAAAAGCTTGAGCAGGTTTGCTGAATGGATCTCCAGGTTAAAACTAGAATATGTTGCGCCAACAAAACTTACTGTTACATAATTCCCAAGGAATTAAAAGTAATTCTGAAGCTAGAAAGGACTTGTTTGAACATGAAGGAAGAAGAAATTATCTGTCTTGAAACAAGAAGATTTTGTTGCTTTTTTTTTTTTTAATCATTATGATTTCTGAATTTGCATTGTTTCCATTCCAGTTATTGAAGGGAAACAATAATGGTCTGCACTTTACGGAGACATACCTTTCACTATGATTTGCAGTTACTACTAGCAGTTAACCAGCTTTTCTTTATCTAGTTATACTGAATTCTGTATAGGAAATCCAGAAAAATCTCTACTGACATTCATCCATTAAAGTTAGGATACAAAGCCAGTCTGAATATTGGCATCAAAGGTTATTCATCTAGGTACATTTAATACTGAAAGCAGTTGGAAGTTGTATAATTTCAAGACTTTCAGATACAGAATAATAGGATATTTCCCTGCTGACATAAACAGAGATATAATTTTCATCTGGACTAAAATGACTAAATTTACTTGATAAGGAAGATGGAGGTTTTTTTCCTTTGTTTACTATACAACTGATAAACAGTGTAGTATGTTTGACAAATACTCCTTCTCTGCATTTGGGAAAAAAAAAAATAGTAGTTATATTTCTTGCATTTCATGGTTATTAAATTCTTCTCATTTTCAATTGTAAGTAAAGACATTATTAAACAGATTTTATTACAGATCTTTATCTATAAATTATTATTATCAATAATGTTCATCCTAGAACTTTTAAAGTAGTACCTATTATCTGCTTATGTTTCTTTCTAATTAAAATGAGAAAAAAATGAGTATTTTCAGAAATTGCAATGAAGTTACTGGTGATAGTAAACAAGAAAGAGAAGGACTATTTATTCTTGCAATCTCAATTCTTAAATAAGTAACTAGACATCCGACAAACTAAATAAAATGCTCAAAGATGAATAGCTTTCAGCAAACAGTCAAAAGGGTGTCAAGAGGATTATTTGATAGAATCTTCTCAAAATAATATAATCCCCTTGTTTTAATGAGATAATAATTTTATCAAACTAGAAGTTAAAAAGTATTGGGCTTTTGTGATCCTGCACCTGGTATCACATAATGTCACATTTCTGTTAAGAAACTTGAATGAGAAAAGATAAATACAGAGTGAAAGAATGGATTAAAGCAGTAAGTGTAATAAGAATAAGAACTTGTTCTTTGTCTGTACTGAAGTAACATCCCTCAGGAACCTTCACTTGGCCTTATACAAGTTGAGTTCTTACCTGTCTCTTATCTAGGCCTGTATTAACTTGTACACTGCGTGATCTCCAGCAAAATATTATAATACAATCCCACGGGTGGAAGCTAAATCCAAATAAAATCAAATGAGATCTATAGGCACAGATGAGGACAATTAGCTGCAGGAGCTACTTCTCAACACGCAGTCACTGACCCTCAACCAGTATTATTAAATCAATATTGGCTATTTTTCTAAGATAATTGTACTTCAACTAAATCTTGCTAGAATAAGTCCAATAAACTATACAGGAAAACAACTGTAAATCACAAAATCTTACCAACTTTCTAATGACAGCTTACCCCCTGTTGGCATCTGTAAGTTGAGTTCTATGTTTCTGTCAATCTCATTGTCTGCTGTTTTAGATAACACTTTACAGACCCTTTTTTTCCTCTGAAGTATTACTTCTTTATTTTTCAATTTGAAAATGTTCAGCTGCTTAAAAGAGGAAGCACTGGAAAATGAGTATTTTCTGCAGTATAAATATTTCTATAATTATTACCTTGAAAAAGGAATAAAATGAGTATGAACACTGATGTCTTTGAGTTTTGAAAATATTATTTGAGGCTGATTGCTGTTGGAACAGTGTTTTTTACTCCCTGCTGTCACTTGGAAGCAGAATAAAATTGTAATGCGTGCTACTGCTTCTAATTGTGAATATCTGCCATTGATATTGTTACAAAAACAGGTTTTAGTGAAGTTAATGACAAGATTTCTAAAACCAAATAAGATATGGTATACAAGCTATTGCAAAATAATTCATTTCAAAGTAACCAGTGAACTACAGACACAATAGAGCACAATAGTTGTATTTGTATTTAATATGCATACAGTTCTGCTTAGAATTGAAAATTCTCAGGTCATTCCATTGACTTTCACCAATAAATATTTTTAATATCATCAAAAATAATACTGTTTACATTTATAAAAGCATTTGCTGACTTGTTACACTGTTCTTAAACATGGAGTATTTTTTTTCTCCAGAAAAGAATAACCTAAAACCAGACATAATCCATAATAACAGAATATTACAATTCTACTGCTAGGTTTTCAAAAACAAAAGAAAGGTAGTCAAATATGCATTTTTGATCTTAATTTTTACCCCTTGAGAATATGCATTATTAAACATTTTGAATGTTCTTGCAATGTACCATACATTACATGAGAGTTTGCATTTTCTGGAAGTCATTTAAAATGAGTAAAACAAAGCTTTGTAAAGCTGTTTAATAAGTAATGCCACAATCTGATTGTAAAGTGGGTATTTTAATTATGCCATTAGTTTATATACACATAAGTAGACAATATGGATCTAAATTTCTAAAATTATCCTGTATTTTGGAAATAGACAGGTGCTGAATTATGAAAAGAATGCATACAATTACAGTGTAAGTAGCAAATTTCCAGATCTGTTCTTTCTTCATCGGGCTGAATGTTGTGGCTTGTTAGATCATGGTTTGCAACTAGACAAAAGGAATGTTGAGTACCGTCATCATATACAGATGCCTCGGGGTACCACCACAAAAGATTAGCTTTGTTCTCTTCTTTCTAAAGCACTGTGCTGTCTTGCAGGCCCATCTTCACTAAGTGGAGCTCTTTGGAGACCACAGTATATGCTTCTTGGACTGCATCTATAGAGGACTCAGTCAAAGAATACCTTCAGTCAATGTCGAGAAGATGTCTGCCTTCATATAAAATTAGAGAACTGATAAAGCAGGAGATTCTATTGGTCCTGAAGTATGTTTGAACATATGCTCACGTTATTTTCAAGACTAGTTCGCATCCTATTTTTTCAGCAGACGCTGATGGACATTTCTATATCTGCACTGCCACTATTACATTCAAAGTTCAAAATAATGACTGCTAGCAATGTTACTATATAGAAGTGCATAGAATAGCTTAAATGCAGCCGATATGTTCAAGATGTACAAGGAAACCCTATGCAATGCAAATCACAGATATTGTAAGCAGTTACAACAACAATAATAAAAATATTATTATTTTATGATATAATTTATACTACATGTTATTCTTTAAAATATTTAAAGTATTATTATATAATTTAATAATAATAACAACAGCAACACTAATAATAAAAAAGTAGAATCTTTTGGCTGACAATATTGGTTACAATTTCCTAATATTGCTTAGATGGGTGACCTGTGCCTGTCCTACTCAGAGAGGGTATAGCAATGGGTATAATGTGGCAGCTGAAATCACATTCCAAGAACGTTAGCTGAAGTGCCTATGAAATAGCAATTTTAGAACTGTGACTGGAAATGAGTTGGGCCCTATCTAAACTGTAGCCACTGTGAATACTGAGGGTGAATAACTAGTGTCTGCACTCTTCCACATGCTTGATGACCATTACTGTTCATCATGGAAGAAGAGATGGGTGGTTAATCTTGCATGCACAAGGAATGGGTCCAAACAATTCGCAACAATTTTTGTCAACGCATCACTTAAATTCTAACCATAGAAAGGGACAGTTTTGCTGCCTATGGTTTATGGATCACAAATTGAAGAACTGTACTTATGTCTGAAGAGATTCTATTGCATATTCTTCTCAGTTGCAATGAAATAATTTTTCCTGCACATAATTTATTGCTATATAATTGTTCTTACTCACTATTCACTCTGTGTCTGTTTTACTGCTAATTAGCAGATCACACTTTTGAAGTTATAATACCACCTTCAGTTACAGTTGTGAGCTTTGCTCACAGGGATACCATCTCCTGTATCTATCTCAAATCAGGCAACATGACTTGTTATTCATATTCAGTTATTCATTCAGATAAGAGAGGAAAAATATGTATTTCTGTAAGTGACTCACATTTCTAAACATCTCAACTTTCAATTTGGGAACTACCAACTGAAACATATGCCAACAAAGACAGAATTAGCATTTACAACAATAAAACAGGAGCCTGCATGTGCTACTGATACTGTTTAGTACTGCAGCAGAGCACAAAATTCAATTTGACACTGAACTGTTCTCTTTAAGATAGTCCTCACATAATGTAGCAACCAGGCAAAATATAGAGTGTTTTCACTCTCTCTCACAAATTTCTAACTTTTGGCCAATGATGAATTGTTACCTACACATAATTAAGTTATTTTCCACAGGGTGAATACAGTGAGTAGGCATCTGGCAATGTGCATGTGTAAGTGAAATGGAGTCATAAAAATTAGTATTAGGTTAGAGGAGTATTTTAGGTCAACAAATTCTCTTTCCTAAAGATAAATTTGCTTGTATTCAACTTTGAACAAACAACAGAAATCAATTCTTGTTTCCTTTTGGAAACAAGGTATCTGAGACATGTTTCGTGTTTATACTGTCTACCATACTGGAAATGTAAGTTGTATTTAAAAGGAATGAATATTCTATTTGCATCCACTTTAAGTCTATTTTATAATTCCAGATTGGTATTAAGAAGCCTTTGGGAATCCTTGAAGAAATCTGGGAAAACACTACTGGAAAATGCATCATTCTCTTATTGGTTCTCGGGAGATATGAAGCCAAACTTAAGAAGCATTATCTTGAATCTTTTCTTCCCTGTGATAAATATAGGAAGCACAACACACACACACACACACACACACACACACACACACACACACACACACACACACAAAAAAAAAAAAAAAGGATTTGGAATCAGTGTCATCAAGCAGATAATCAAAAACACCACTGTAAGCTTCTGCATGAATATATGTTTGCTTTTCTGTTGCAAATAGTAATCTGAAAAGAGAAAGCAACTAAATGCAGACGGCATGCTCTAATGACTATAGGACATATACCTGAAGTCATTTTATCTAAATACATGATTCCATTCAATTCACAACAAAAGTTTCTAGTGGATACTAGAAAGGTAAAGGTAGAAGGGTTATGAATAATTATTTATATAAGTATTGGCTAGAACAACAAAATATGTTAAAACAAATATCTCCTAGACAATGAAAATGAGAAGTAAATAAACCAGTCTTTCAAAAAATATGATAATTAAATCACTTAAATTTGGTTTATATGATAAACTAAATAAAAAATATATGGTTCAAGAGTGTAAGTATTATATTTTATCTTAAAAAAAAAATCACCTTTAAACAAACATTTCAATTTTCACCTCTGTAAAATACCAAATGCAATAAAATAACACCCCCCCCCCCCCCCCCCCCGCCACCCTATTAAAGTGCTTTTCTCTTCTCATAAAAAGTTATAAACCAACAAATGTCTTAACACTGACTCATAACAGTAATTCAGAATTAGGAAGTACAGTACTGGAGATACCATAATTTGAGTGACAACATAAAATCAAAATTCTTTCTACTGATAAAATCAAAAAAATGTCAGTTTTTAGAGATAGCTGTGTCAGGTAAAGCTCATCAGAATAATCACATCTTTGGTTATTATTCTGTGTTTGTGTGTGTTTTTTTTTTTCTGAAATGTATATGAAATTATTTATTTTTCAATTTGTGTGTATTATTTCTGAATGTTATTAGCTGCTTTTATGCCCACCTGAGGTGGCTGCATTACAGATAAATATGAACTATGTATTAAGTAAATAGTGAATTAGTTCTTTTACAGTTCTTGAGGACAAAATGTATACCACATTCCAAGTAAAAATTATGAATATTATATACTATGCAAATACGGTAGTACTTGTTTAAAAAAAAAAAAAAACCTGTAAAACCAATGATAGTGTAAGAATTTACATAGATTACTCGTATGTCTTTTGAGACTTTTTAAAATGTATTTACATGTATAAACCATTTCCTTCAGTTCTCATAACCTCCCATCACTACTGAGCAATACCGAAATAATCAGCCCCAGATAACCTGCTTCTGAATTACAGAATTTAGTTTTCAACTAAAATCATGTCAGGTCATGCCAGACAGTGTACTAACACAACAGCAGATACCTCCTTCTCTGCATTAGACTGACTATCTCTGTCCTTTTCTCCATCTAGATAACGTACAATATGCATTCTAACATTTTCTGCACATTAAGGGGGAAGTTTATTGAACATGTTATGATTTGATTGTAAAGTACTCATAAACATATGTAGATACACACTGTGAATGCTTAGAATTAGATATTAAGACAAGTCTAGTGAAATCAAACAGAACTGAAAACTGAAAACTAATTCTAAGATGAATTCAAGACCAAGCCCTTTTTAAAACAACAATAAAAAAAATCTATTTGAATTTATGTTCACTCAGAAATTAGTGAAATGATTCACATGAGCATAAGATTTAAAGAAATGCCTCATCCTGTATACTTATATGCAAGTAACATGACCTAACATGTTAGAAGATAATAAATGTGGTTTGTTAAGTCATTTTGTAAGAGCAGAGATCTGGATTTTCAGATGCTCACTTTGTGTTTCACTTGGCTCAGACAGCTCTGCTTTAAAGTCTTGTGCCATGGTGGAATGATAATTGGGTGTTGATGAAAAACATCAATCATCATTGTATTGTGATTCAAAGTTATATTTGTTTTAAAGTTGAGCAGGAAGATATTGTGAAATAAAACATATGGGTTTGGAGATTGCACTCTAAAAGCTCCTTCATTTCCAGACCAAGTGTGAATAATTCCTTAAATCAATAGAGCTTATTGATTCAGGATTACCTGAAAGGGTTTTGAAGAATTTGTCAGTAAATAAAAAAATATTCTTACTCTTTCCTAGTACATATCTTTGTGTTTCATATCTTTCCTAATACTTCTGAACCCCTATTGTAAGTATTTTTCCAACATTCCTTCTAGGACAAGCCAGCCAGATTTTGAAGTTTTATTTTGCAAAGTCATTTAGTGGAAATATTTTGTTATCAACGATTTAAATGATTGTTAAATGATCCATAAAAATAAATAAATAAATTAAAACTTTACAAAATTTAATGGATCTTTTAGGGTTATTTATACCAGTTACTTTGTATCATAAAGAGGAGATTAATCTTTGTCCATAGTTGTAAATAAGCACCCAATTACCTAAAAGAGATTGTATAAAGATGAAACTTTTATGTGTGAAACTGTTTTGATTGTTACTTCCATGATAACCAACCATTAACACAACAAGTGATTGATCATTAGGATGGGGCTGAGTCTTGCAAAGTTATTTAGATGACTCAGAAAGCCTAGAGTTTACAGAATGATGGTTACAGAACAGTGTAATAAATGTTCATCACAGTTAGTGTAGCAGTCTGTATTTTCACTGAGGCATATGGATGATGCTATCGAGGTCTTGACCCCTGGAGATACATTTCATCTGACTGCCCTTTGTGATCTTTTCCTCCTTTGATGTTGGGGACACAAAAAACACAGATTGAAAATTCACTGGAAAGACATTTTCTGCAGTTAGTATCCATAGGCATTGATGAAAGAAACTTAGCACTACTATGAAAGTCTTTCACTCCAGTGCCCAACAGGAGACATTCTCTGTTTCTGCTTTTTCACAACTAGCTTGTTAAAACTGCTGAAGATAGTTGTGGTAAAGATCCAGTGATCTGGAGTTTCTGAGGTTAAGAGTGGGATTTCTTAGGTCAAGAAGTTCTTACATATATGAAGATTTTAAATAGACATTTATGTAGGTCAAAGGGGGGTAAGTTTCGTAGCTGAAGGACAGTTTGATGAAGAATGAAGAGGAGGGAGGATCACTCTAGGCTTTTGTTCTTCAGTGTGCCAATATTATAATAACTAAGTTGATGTGTAAAAGTGAGTCATAAGATTATTGCTAGGGAACTTGGTTGATCAGAGGCAAATGCAGAGAGCTCAGTAATGTGGGAAATGAGCTGGCAAATGTTTTGCAACCAGTAAGTGAACAAAAGCATTTGAAGATGTTGAGAGAAGAGTGAACTTAAGGGTCATTCAGAAGGAATCTTTTCTATTCTCCACTGCAAAATGTCTTCAGTCTTCAGTCTTCATTTTCTTCAACATGTCATCCGTCTTCCCTTGATCTCACTAAACCAGTTCTCAGTAACATCCTCCTTCTTGACTAGATTGTCATTGTTTTTCTGCTCTGAAATTGTGACCAACATTCACAGGAATGTGTGGTGCAGACTGTCAGCTACAGCCTCTCACTTATTATTGTCTGCAGAAACAACTGCTAATTATTACATTCCTCTAACAACTTCCCATAATGAACACAAGCACTTTGAAAAGTATGAAATTAATTAATGATCCCTCGTGAGACTTCTACCTACTTCAGCTTTGTTTAGACTAATTTCAGCCGGGGCCAGAAGGTTGAGGTTATCTCTTAGGGTTATATAAGGCAGAACTTCTCAGCTTTTAGAATCCAAGAATCACCTGCTTTTGCAGAGGTAGAAAAAGACATCTTACACAGTGTTTTCAGTTTTGTTTTCAAGGTTAACCAAATAGAAATGAAGCTGGATTTCTGGAGTTCAGTTTACCCCTGTTGTCTCAGATTGTCTGCATGCAAGAGAAAGGTTGCACACATGTTCTAAGTCTTTTAGAAGTTCAACCAACACCAAATGTGCTGCCAAGTTCTGAATACTGTCAACAAGTACTTAGAATGATTTCAGTTCAGGCAGTTCTCAGGCACTTCAGGCCAGTTTTTTGAAAGAGTTTAGCATTTGCCCAACCATAACTGCAGAGAAGATTTTGATCAGCAAGAAAATCTCATTGACCAGGCTTTCAAAGAGTCTTGTCAACTTAGAGGCCACTTAATCAGATCCTAAACAGAGACTGAGTTTGTGTTAAATATGACTGTGAGTATTAAATCTTCTTTCATAAATATGTTGACCTTCAGGATTTCTCTGAGAAGAAGGGGAAATTTCTTCATTAAGTTCTGACTTTGAATACTAGATTTAATTCTATGTCTTGGCATGAAGTTGAAATTTTACCTTGAAAATAATTCTCTTGAGGCATAAGCATATAGTTTCTATGCTGAGGCATGCTAAGCCTTGGCAATTCTGTTTTTATTATCTGAACTAGAGATTTTATTGCATTTGTGTAGGTTATATTATCCGCCTCGTATACTGCATGTAGTTTCTTTGTTGTTGTTATTATTTTCCCATTGGTGTATTAAACTGGGCTAGCAGAGACATGATTTTTGTTACCTCTTTCTTATGTTAGACAAACATATGCAGATCTAACCAAACTTACAAACTCTGTTTTTTTTTTTTTGCATTGACATTACAAATAATGGTAACAATCTCTAAGAGATCATTGCTCTGTTTTCATTAATGATCATTTTACCCTTACTGTTTTTACATTTTTATGCTATATAGGTAGTAAGAGGATTTGTCACCCTTAATCACTCTGAGGCATAATTTTAAAAGGATTTCAGGATAGAAATTCAATGCATAAAAATGCTTCTAAAAATATATTTCACTCTTTAAGAAGTTCTGTTAATTTTACAAAGTCTGAACCAGTGGCAATGTTTTCCAAAATATAAATAAACCAGACTAAAATGTCCACTAACTTTTCCCATATCCTCTTAAGCAATCTTCATTTTCTTGAAAAATAACCTCATAATGAAAAGCTAAGTCTGAAAAGGCAAGATGGAGGAGGGAGAAAAAGTATATTCCGTTTAAGAAACATTTGCTTCTGTGTATTTAGGCCTGAAGAAAATGCTTTTACTGTTTACCTATCTGTAAACACAGTCAAAATGCCCCAGGGTATTAAAACTCAGTATGTCAGCAAATACTAGGAGTCAGGTGTTTAGTGGTCTGGATGTGTGGATATTTGAGATTTTGCCAGGCACCACTGAACAGTTTTCATCCATGCATAGCTGTGTGACAAAATATGCTCAATAAGAACAATGATGGAAGCAGTACAGTAAATAAGGAACTCTTTCAACTGGTCTTTAGTGTGATGTAATTCCTATTGCACTTAGCAGTAGTTTTCTCAAAGTGTCCTTTTTTTCCCACTGTGATTGGTTCAGCCTACATAAACTGTAAGCAGTGATTTTACAGTTGGATTTGGGGAACTTATTCTGTAGGGATTATAAGCAATTTTAGTATTTCTATAAGGAAATCTTTCCAGACAGCTACAAACATCCTCACAGCTCTTAGATTTCTCCAGATTCCCAGATAGTCTTCACTACCCAAAACCCTTTGAAATTCACTGCTCTTGCCCTTCACACATACTATTTTCAAGGGTCGCAGCTTCCTCTCTCAACTGTAGAGACCAGCTGTCAGCATTCAAACGACCATGCCTAGGGCTACTTTGTGCACCGTGGAAGGAAAGAGGGGAAGTGAAAGGTTAGTGAGCAAGTGTCAAGAAAAAAACAGCAACTACTGTGTAAATGAAGTTATAGATATGCTAAGTGAAAACCATTGTCATTCTATAGATAACTACCACTGTATGTTTCTTTTTTTTCGTGTAGTCATCCCTTGGTATCTCCTACTAGCTGAGTCATCAGAAAAAGGAAATTAAAACAACGTCTATCAGAAAAAATATATATATATTTATATATGTATACACATATTCCCAAGAATCAGGAAAAAAGACCACAGAACAAGAATGAAAATAAGTATGGCAGACAGCTAAACATAAAGTAGGATGAAAGAGAAGTTTACAGATTCAGGGGGGAGCACCATCAATCAGGCCATTTTTGTTAGATTAGAAATAGGCACATTTCACATTCATGGATAACCTGTGCAATAGTGTCTACGGTAGAGTTCACCCCTTGATCCCAAGTTCATCTGTATGTTACATCTCTCCTTGACAGCCTGAGGTGTCGTGGGCCCACTGAGCAAGAAATAATTCACCATTATGTCACTTCTTCAGATCTACCTAAACCACTTCCAGTCCTAGCATCCCAATACACCTGATGGTTGTTTTTATATTCTTCAGAGGCATGACAGAGAGAATATGATAACCATATTCTCTACCAAGGCAGCAATTTCTTTCTATGCTGCAGTGACCCAGATAGGTTTACCTCTGTGATGCCAGTTCTGAATCCATTGCTGTAACCACCCCCATTTGGCATTTGCCACCATTCTTGAATCAGTGTAGAGGTTGGGCACTGGCCACTTCTCTTGTTAAACAATACCTAAAGCCAGATGGATGGCCCTCACTTCCATAAATTGTCTCAATTCACCTCCTTAAAAATGCAATTAGATGGCATAAAGTAGGTGGCAGTACATTAATCTTATGTGCATTGTGCAGGCCACTTAGGCGTCTTCCATCCTCATCAAGGGGAGTGCTAACCTTTTCTTCTTTCATTCAGCATACCAGGACAGAAGTTTAGTTGACACAGAAACATCCTCAGCTGCCAGTTCTGTTAATAAGTTATTAAGAAAACATCTGAATGATGCCCAATTTGGTACTGTAAGTGTAGTCACGTTCAATACATGAACTATTATGATTATGGATTCATAAATAGCACACTGCCCCATTTGTGTAGCGGCATTCAATGAGCTACTCAGGAGCCCCTCATTCTTCATCTAGTGGCATTCAATCAGAACTCACATGACTAGCTTAGAGGATGGTACAGTTTATTGAAGCAAAGGATACACAAATTCTTTGGATTGCTGGTGATAAATTTACTGTCTGCAAAGGTTGTGCAATTAACGAAGAATAATACAGCCTGATCACTAGTGTGCTAACTTGTAAATCAACTCTATGGGGATTTCTCAGTTTCCCTAGGAAGCACTTGGCATAACTGAGGGATGCAACAGACATCCCTGTTAAGGGGAAAAGAAATGCTCAGCCCTTTGACTGATCACAGAAGTCAGCGGTATTCCCCCAGTTTCGCTGTGGTGGTATCTTCCCTGATATACCCCCTGTTCTAAGCCATTTTTATGTTATTTCTTATTCTACAAATGGAGCTTGGCCAACTCTAGTCATGCTTTTGTTTATGATTGGTGTAAAGTTCTCTCAAATTTTTTTTTTAAATTGAGGCTAAAAAATTCAGAGTGCTCGCACAGCAAG
Organism: Oreortyx pictus; assembly: GCA_036925125.1. NCBI lineage: Eukaryota > Metazoa > Chordata > Aves > Galliformes > Odontophoridae > Oreortyx > Oreortyx pictus. The sequence continues at coordinate 155,570,333 of JAUPFR010000001.1, read as the reverse complement.
GAGTGATCACACCTTGGATGTGGGTAACTTTTGGGGTGCAGCTTATAATGAGATTATATTGAGCAACAGCAGTAGATGGATAGACAGATGGGGATGGGGTACTTTATCTTGTACGAGAGTAGGCTGTCTGAAGGGGCTTTGAAATCACCATCACTGGAGATTCTTAAAGACAGACTAAGTCATCTTCTGCTCTAAGGTGTTCTACCTATTGCTCATTTCTAATGCTGGATCAATTCTCATGAATGTGAATAAAGATATAAACACTCTGTCAGACTTATTTACATTATGTTTAGTCTTTGCTTTAATTTTTCTTATTTATTTATTATTTTGAACAATATTTTGGCATAAATGTTTACTGTCAAAACTATCAAAAAAAAAACAACAAAAAAACTCCAAGCAGCAGAGACAGTATGACTGCAATTTTTTCCAGTGTTTACTTTGAAGAATTTTACTAAGCTCCGTAAAAGGATTGACTGAACTGACAGAGAAAACTCAAGCTCTTCCCACATGGGGGGTGGACAGTTTTGAGGACACTGATATTTGAAAAGCAGAATTAGATGAAAGCGTGATGCTTGTGTAATACAATGTTTACATCTGGAGTAAGTCAAGGAACAAGAAGAATGCACTTACTGTCAGCACTGCTTTGTCAATCCACCATTTTTGTATTTATGCTTAATAGGTTGACTTTTACATGATTCAAACATCCTGTACTTCCAGATAAAAAACAGCCATTATGCCACTTAGTCTGATTTTTGTATAACACAGGCCAGAAACATTTACTACGTCATTAACTTTATGTAGCATGTAATATCTTGACAAGATATCACATCTTGTAAAATCATAAAAAATAATCAGGACCATAACACTTCCTCTTAAAGTGGCTTCATTGATTTGCAAAGTCAATACTAGCATCTTTCTCAAATTTGCATCCTTAGTTCCTATGGCAGTCAACAGTGTTAGAACTAAAGTACATCTTCCACCTGGATTCATGATCCTTGTCATCTCTGGTATATAATCCCACGTGACTCTTGCCAGTTTTTCCATTTTGATAGTCATTAAGGAGAAATATGTTCACCCACTTAAATATCTTAAAAATATAAATGCAGAATCCTGCCAAAATAAACAACAGATGCTAAAACATACCTTGGGGTGAATACTTTAGTCAGAATAGTCATTATCACACAATACACAACCACATTATCTTCATCTGTTCCTGTGGTGTATTCCCAGGAAACCTAGGTAACATATTTCATTGTACCAGGAGACAGTTGGGTTCAAGGTATGCTCATCAAATCTCATTCCCTTTTTGAAGAGATTAGAGATATGGATTGCTAGAATATGCAAAACCAAACAACATGGGCAGCATATGAAATAAATTTTAGCATAATTTTACAATCATTTTCTCTATTACCACAAAGAGGATCTTATAATGGCAAAGTCAGATGGTGATTTTGAAAAATAACCTATCTAAAATTGTGAGGATCTTCAGGAACCATTGGTGTGTATTCAGAATATTTGCGTTAAGAATCTTTACTGTGAAATTCAGATACTGAAGTGGTACTGGGATCCTGAATAAACTTGATGGCTTTGTCTTCCTTTTACTCATTACAGTTCCCTTTCTACTTCTGAATCTCAAAGATTCGATTATTAGTTTTCGTAGCTCTGTATTCTCTCATACTGAATATCATAATACTAAAGACTAGGTTATACTGGAGAAAGTATGAGTTTGTGGAAAGTCAACCTAAGACAATTTTTTGGGTATTGATCACAAAATTCTTGCATGTACCATCTGTATAGCTATTCACTTTATGCAGATTAAAGTGCATAACCCAACAGATTTTTTTTTCCCCACAGATTTTAGCTATAATATCTGATTTATCTATTTTAAAGCTGTTAAGAATTTGAATCCCAGAACTGAGAAGTTTATGCTGATTATTGTACCAAACGTAGGTAGATGCATGTTAGTATTGGGTAGCAAGTTACAGCTCTGCAGAATCTAATTTCCAGGTGAAAACACTTGCTCCTTTGAAGCTTACAAGAAGGTGACTAAAAATTGCTTAAATGATAGTATGCTTATGGCAATGACATAATTTATGTCTCTAGGGGTTTGAGTTATTTATAAAATGATGTAGCTCATTCAGTTCTGAGTTAAATGTGATTTCAGGGCTAAAATACATTACATTTGTGGTCTCCTTAAAACATCACAGATCTTTATCTGGACAGGCCTAATTACGTTTGCCTGCATTTCCTCTTGTGTATTTTCAGAAATATAGGTCACACATGCACAATCATCCATCATAGATTGCTTGTTTTTCAGTGAGGCAGCACCCAAGTTTACACATGCAAATAGGTAGTCTGGACTCCACCCAATGTTTTATTGTTACAATTAGGACCGTGTACATACTTTGTGCCAAATTCTGCTCTTATACTTGTCACTGACATCTATGAAGTTATTCTGGATTCTCACGAATATAATTCAGAACCAGAAATTATAAATCACTCCAGGCTATGGGTAGTAATACACTTTCAGATTCAGACTGAATCCCCATTTAAATCCCAGGGTTATATTTGAAGACAGGAGCCTTTGCAGAATTCTGGCTGAAATACTGATTTTAGAGTGAATTTACTCAAAGTAATGGATGCAAACTCTGGTTATCAAAAAACATTTCACTGAATGAAATCAGTAGTAGGTCTTGCAGGGATTAGCTTTCAGTGCGAAATCCATACAGCAGGGTTTTTTTTGTTTGTTTGTTTGTTCTGTTTTCACAAAGACATATTTTTCATAGTAAATTCTAAGTGCAAAAAAGTTTGTAAGATGAAAAATGAGGTAAAGCAAGTTACAGAGGATTATGTGTAATTCAAACGCCAGAAAGTTTTTCTAAGTGTCCAAATAAAAGATAGTGTATCTTGTAAACAAGAAGGGGGATGAACATAACCAGACAGAAAACTATCCTGGGAAGAAATAAAGCATGTAGGAACAGAGTAGTATAATTCTCTCAGTATGAGTGAAATATAAATGAAAAATGGTGGCAAAAAGGACCATGTTAATCACAAATGTTTAAGAGAGAGTATCAGGTGGAAGCAGACAAGCGTTGTTACTTCTAGTACAGAGCTGCTATCTACATTATATTAGTGTTTTAGCACTAGTAATTGAGAAGAATGAGGATACATTAAAATTTCCAAAGAGTCCTAAAGAGAATCTTGAGAATATAAAGTCTATAATATAAACTAGAGAAGCTCAGTTTCTGTGAACTTCTTAGTTCATAGAAGATACCTTATGTTTAGGTGGTACAGATGATAGCTTTGATGCTGAATTAGAAGAAAAATGTGACAAGGACTGGTAAGTGAGGCTGAACTCAGATCAGTGGAATTTTAAAGCAAGGAGTTTTCCTAACAGTAGCTAAACATGGAAATAGCTTACAACAGAAAGGCAGCTGACACAAGATCACTTGGGCTCATTAGATAAAGGCTGCACTTCTTTCTCAAAGACAGGAAGACAAATGTCTGAAAGAAAGTCTACGAGTGGAAAAGTCAGGGGGACAGGGAAGTGAGGTGGCCACAATGGTCCTTTTGGACTTGACATATTATTCTGCATTTCAGAGAACTTTCACTTTCTTACCAGTTTCTTTTCTTGAACTCAAAAGAGAACATACATTTTTACATTGCCCTCAGAAAACACGCGACAATAATTATGATCAAGGACAGCATGCTTGAGCTCCTTAGGCAGTAATACGCAAGACGGAATTCATCATTTTTATCTCTTCTTACAAGCAACTTGTATTTTTGACTTTCTTTGCCAGAAATAATCAGTCTGAAGCTGAATGAAGTGAATGGACAGTTCATACAAGACAGATCAGTTTAAAATTCAGAGAAGGTATAAGTAACCTTCTTAGTTTGCTGACTAGTGTTGGTATCCCTGTGGCAGAGCTCAAACTGATTGTTGGGTCTTGAACAAAAATTGCAATCTGTTTACAAACTAGATTGGCCTGTTATATTTTTGTTATCTCTCCTTACTGTCTTGTGTTTGTTATTATGGAAGAAAGGTTGTTTATTTACTTTGATTTTCTCTCCTTTGTGGTACAGGAGATGAATCACCAAGCTCTGATCATCTGAACAACTCTTACTTAATGAGCTTCTGGCTGTTCAGAAGTCTCAGGCTCTGGTGGAACCTGGATCTTTCTTTTTCACTGCTGGGAGAACACAATGGTTTCATTTCACAAAAGTAGAACTGTTTTGTATAACTCCATTTCTTGGCTTTAGTGTAAACAATATGGGTGACAGTTAATAAGTTTCAAATACTATAGCCTGGAATGCAGGTCTCAATTGGTTTTAAAACCTACAGAAAAGAAAACTTGCAGTTATATGTCTAGTCTTTCTAAGAAATGCCTACATCCTGTGTATGTATGTGATACTCCATTTACTTTAATAAAAGAAAGAAATTCCAATACACTGCATGTAAAAGCTGTGAAAATACTGATAATATAAAGAGTTTAAAAGAACTTGGTTTGCTCATTTTTAGGATGAAGACTAGATCTGTTGCCAGCTGAATAAACATCCTGCTTTCACACTGTCCCACACAACACATGCATTATGCAATGTCTTTACTATGTCACCCCAACTTGTCATAGTTACATAACCTACTTCCCCCACTGGTTACTTAGTTTTATACTTCACAGTTAATATCATATTTAGTAGTTAAATGGAAATTATTAAATTTCTTACTATCACTTCACCTGCAGATCTTCAAAAACATTTATCAAATTCATATGAAAGAAGAGAAGCTTTAACAAGAGCATGCTAATTGTTTAACACTTCTTTCTGCAAGGCGAAAATATCAGGATTCATAGGCCTTATAGACTGGAATTTGCGCAGTAGGCTGCATCTAACCACATCTATTAAACTCTTTTCCCAATATCATGCATTTTGAGTTTTTCCATATTTACTAACCATTTTTTCCTAATACATATATTTTAGATAAAAAAGCATTAAATGTGTTGTTTAAATAAAAAATGTGATTGTATGCAGTGATTAAAATTTACATGGCATTTCTTGTTTTTTTCTTCTGTATTTTCTATATTGAAAGTACTGGATTGTTCCCACCTTGATGACACACATAACAGTAGTTATAAATGTGTGAACTGAATTTGTCTCTCTAAACAAATGTGAAATTGGGCACTCAGTAAATGCAGAAATAAGACTAATTTCATTTTATTGCTGCAGAAATTTTCCAGTATCTATATTCAATAGACAATATATATAGATACATATACTACTGATGGTAATAACTGATATGCTCCCATTGGGTTTTCAATTTATTTCAGTAATCTAGGCAGCTTTTTTAAAAAGTAAGTATACTGCATCTGTATATAGCCATAAAGAGACTAAATCAAATGTGTTTTCTTGAGTGACTTCTATTTTAAACAATTTAGGTAACTTCTCAACAAATAAACAGAAAGCCAAATCAATGTCTTCTGTTATATCATCTTGCAGCTAGGTGGTAGAAAAGCAGAATGCAAAAACTTAACTTTATTGAAATTAAAAAGTTATGTAATAAAAGCAAAAAAAAGGGGGGGGGAAATTGGGCTTTTCTTTTTTTTTCTTTTTTTCTTGGTGTTTTCTGAACTGAACAAATTTTTAAAGCCTTTCAAATGGGAATTGAATAGGATGTAGCAGCCTTGATGAAGTACTATCCTGTAGCACACAGGTATGTTATTTTGAACACTCTTTATTTTCAATTCTCTCCACAGCAGCAAGAAGTAGAAAACAACAGTATGGGAAACTGTGTAGTGTGAAATACAGACAATATAGCGATGAGTCAAAAGATTCAATTTAATGTAGGCAGGGCAGAAACAGTTTGTGGAACTACATTCAATTTAAGTTTTGTTACATTGTTCTTCTCTGACAGCTAATAAAACTGTATTTATTTTTAAGAAATACTTCAGATCTGTAAAAACATAGAACTTGCTTTTCTTATTTATCTGCACTGAGATCCCTTTACACTTCCTTGGCTATAAACGTCACTTACAGCCTATACTGCCAACATATTTGAGTGGATTCTGGAGATAAGTAAGGATAAGGCCCATCTTTCCAAACACAGAGTCACAGTGTAAAATGATGGACTGTGTGACCACCCACCTCTACTTACTGACATAGACATTCTAAATAACTCCATCAAAAATCATACAACTGTTGAAATTTAAAAACTGGAAAAAAAAAACGAATAATGTGTATAAAGGTGCTAGTTCTAATGCTAGTTATTTTTCCTGTTTCCAAGTTCTCATCCAAATTCTTGGCATGAATGTTGTATCATTATTTACTGAGATTTTCACTTTTTTTTTTTCTGATACATATTTTGCCACTGTTACACACTTATTGTTCAACTGAGACCTCACTTTTAAGCTTTCTGTTCTTTTCCTGCTTCCAAATCACACTGACAACAGCAGAATCAAGTGACGTGTCTTCCTTCAGAGATTTACCCCAAATGCTATTAAAAGCTTATTTAATCTTGTGGTTGTGTTGGGACCATATAAGGGTCTTACTCTATTCAGGAAAAGTTAATTGTTCCCTGTAGGACTATATAACTCTTCTTTACTTATATGAGGAATAGTTTGATTCTAGTAATACCCTGGCACTGCATATCTGGAAAAGACATTCATCATGTCTTTCTACTTCTCCTTCAGTGGGATTATACAATAAAGGCATGCAAGAAGGGCACTTTTAAACTTACAGGTTACAGAAATTCTGAGAAGTCACAAAGGACACCCTTGAATTAGCATTCTTAATGAAATCTGCTGTTTATTACTCTGAGAAGGGGCTCTAAAGAGCAAATAAAAAGTCTGGGTGTAGTGACTTAGTGTTTACGGAGCACAACTGCTATAAGACTGATTGCTTGATATATTGCCTCTTTCATTGTGAGCCACAAAACAGGTAGAGGCATGGTAGACTAATTTGGTTTATATATTCAGCTGTAAGGCTAGACACTGCATCATTCTTTTCATAAAGCAGGGGCTGGAGGCATGTGGAGCCCGTAGTCATGACAACAATAAGGCAGCTCAAAGCCCGAGCTGCAAGCAAGAAACAGCCTTGTCTCCATCCCTTCCTGCTTGTGACCTGGCTCTCCTTGCCTACAGAGGCGGGGGTGCGTGCTCATGAATGATCTATTGAACAGAGGTGCAGTGCAGAGACATATGCCCACAACAAGCCTTTTAGCAGAATTTCCCACCATTACACTAACACTAGCTCGGCTCCACTCCTGCTAGTGGTGACTTCAGCTCAAGCGTACAAAGCCTCTTAGCAGCTGCTCTGCTTCACTGCACAGATTTATTGCTATATAGCATACACCGGTGATAAAAAGACAAACATCTTGTCTACGTCAGGACTCTCATTGCTGCCAACACTGGTGGAGCTGCAGGAGGAGTGGTGAACACCTTTAACTCCAGCTGGAATCAATGCAAATTACAAATACTCAAAAGTCCTTGAAGATTGAACCCAAGTTGCCTAAGCTGACATTTTATTGGCATGAACAGGCAATATGAAAGCAATATAAGAACTTCTGATGTGCTAAATGATAAAAATAGATTATCTGTATATCTCACATGAAATGAGCACTAGTGATAAAAGAAGAGATCAATTTCAGACAGCAAATCTGTTTTCAGACTGTAGTTCTTTGTTGCTGATGGTATGTAGTGGATCTTGTCATGGTCCATAAAGACCTAGATAATCACATGGTGCTAACATACTCTCCTCTTTTATGCTCATTAGCATCAGAAGTGAGTTTTACTCTTGAAGTAGTATAAGAATGACCAGAGACAGTAGTTGGCAAAGGAATAGGGAGAAAGTCAGGGGAATTTATTTAGCAATTTATCCCACCGTTTTTTATTCCAAATGAGAATTTCTGCAAGTTCTGTGTGGATCCACTGCTGTGCTTTCTGCATTCCTTCCTCCATGAAGATGAAAATCTTCTTGGTATTTTATACATCTGTTTTTTGTTTCTCTTCTTTTAAAAAGGATATTAAAGTTCATGTTGTTGTGTTTGCATTCTACAAACTAAATATGACTATACCAGAAGCTCTTTTCAAGAAGAAAAAATTCAAGACATGTCCCTCAGTGGGTAATGTGATGTTCACTGATTTTCGGCATATGAAAGGGTGATTGTTCTGGATTTCCTGGAACCTGGGAGAACCATCATCTCTGATCGCTGCATCATGATACTGACTAAGGTAAAGGCTTGACCTTCCAGAGTCAGGCCAGAGAAGAAGACAACCTTCCTCTTTCAACAAAATGCTAGTCCTCATGCCAGTTTGAAGACCATGAAGCACACTGCCAGTCTTGGCTAGAATGTCCTGCCACACCCACCATATAGTCCGGATATTTTCCCTTCTGGCTTTCCTCTGTTCAGCCCATGAAAGACGGACTACGTGGACAAAACTTTCCTAGCAACGATGCCATCATAGCAGCTGTGAAACAATGGGTCACCTCTGCTGGTTCAGATTTTTACAAGTGTGGCATGCAGGTTCTTTTTCATCACTGGCAAAAATGCATAGCTAATAGTGGTGCTGACTATGTTGAAAAATAGTATTTTGTACTTGAGGATTTACTCTATCAAATACTGTTATTTTGCTCTTTAAATCTGTTATATTTTTCACGGAAATATGTAGGAGTCATTACTTTCAGAGTGACCCATGCAAATGGAATAAAGTACTACCATCTAAATTTTGCTGCTGCTGGAGTCATCACTGTATTCTAATATTCAGTAAAAACTTTTATGATTAACTGCAGATATTGCAGGTATCAGTGGCTCATTCATAATACCTATCTCACTAAATGATGGTGTCCCAGTGCAAAATTAAAGTCTCGTCTGCTATTTTTGTATGAAATCAAAGAATCAGAGAATCAAAGAATCACAGAATGTCTGAAGTCGGAAGGGACCTCAGGGACTGTCTGGTTAATCCCTCTCTCAAGCAGGGCCACCAGAGCAGGGTGCCCAGGCCCACATATGGGTGGCTGCTGATGATCTCCAAGGATGAGACTCCACAGCCTCTGGGCAGTCTGTGCCAGTGCTCCATCACCTGGTGTTCAGAGAGAACATCCTGTGTTCCACTTTGTTCCCACTGCCTCTTATCCTGGCACTGAGCATCACAGAAAAGAGCCTGGCTCCATCTTTGTTGCATCCTCCCTTCATATACATTAATTACTCAGAAAGAATATCCACTCACCATTGTTACCTCGGGGTAATGATTCAAGGAACTTCTATAGTCAACCCCCAGAAAGGTATCTGTTACAAGTTAACTGTTGTTGAGTAGTTTTACGTTAAAACTTCTGCCACAGCTAGTGGAAGAAGATTAGGCCATAATACCTGGCATTATCCTATATATTGCTCTTCTACTTCATACTTGCTTCTGTATCTTTTCCAGTTGCATTCACGCAAACTGTTCAAAAATTCCACAAATTTAAAAATATTTCCTTCTATTAAGTGTGTTAACCCATGAAATTAAATTAAGTGTTTTTCACTTTATTAATGTAAATAGTTTCATTATTACTTTAAGAAAGGCATAGTTAGAAATTTAGAAAGTGAGGCTGTGGAGTCCTGTGTACAAACAAATATAAGCAAAAGTTGAAAAAATAAAATAATGTGTAACATGCATTCAAACAGCACACAGCAGAGATGAGAAACAAATTTTCCGTCTTGCAGTCATTTTGCTGTTGTTACTCAGCTATGCCATTTTGATTAGGTAGCAAACTCTTTCTGGTGTTTAATGGACCTTTTACCTAGTAAGAAATAAATGTATTGTTTTTATAATTGGAACAAAGAAAAAACGACATCTGACTTTTGCATTACCAGTTATTTTGGAAGTACTGCAATCTTTCAACTGTAAACATAAAGAAATAAAGTATCAGTATTTCACTTACTTGACAAAAAAACATTTTTTTTAATTTAAAAATAAACAAACAAACCACCTATGCAAGTTAGTGTCAGCAATTCCACTCACAAAAGCTTAGTACTTCACAAAAATAAGCAAAAAGTAAGCAATCACAAGAAAATGAAAAATTTCTTATATAATAGCATTTCTGGAGGGCAATTTTTCTTCAGGATGGAAAGGGGAATAAAGGTACTGGATACATTCAGTTTGAAGTATTATAACTGGGCCTCTTTTATAGCTTGTCTTTACAGTCTTGGAAAGATGTAGTTTGGAGAAGTCTGGGGTTTTTACCTTACTACCTCCAGCACTATACTAACATATTACATGTGATTAAGATGTTCAAGCATGATAGGAAGCAGGAAAAGAAATTCAACGGTGGTATCTACATATCTTACTGTAGATTGGAAGGAATCCTTGACTGTAACAATGAATTCTCTGTCCAAGTTTCATATGTCTCTGTGTGCATGCTCCACAGTTCAGACAGTATCTGAAGTGTGACACATGACACCTTCTTTGCTTTTTTAAGTTTCTTTTCTAGCTGTGATTTCCAAAATAGATAATTTATTTATTTATTTATTTTCCCACGTGCAATTGGGAAAAACAGCAATGGTAGAAAATGAACCCTGACAATGAACCTGACCATGAAGGGCAGATAGGAAGAATGCTGGATGTGTGATGTCTGGCAGATATGCACAGCTGAATGTCTGGAAACCTTCCTTGGCCTTGTTCCTTCATCTGAACACTTTCCAAAGATAGCTCAGGTGCTGAAGTCAACCTGAGGCTTCAGGAAGGAAACTCTTTGCTGCTATGCCTGAAGACATGGGGACATGGATGGCCACTCTGCACCTGGGGAGAGACATGTAACATGATCTGCTTTCTTGCTCACTCCTTGCAATGGGGACACAGCACGGGACTGCAGGCAGAGGGATGTTCCTGGACACTGTGCACCCCCACAATCCTGTCCTGAGGCCCCCTGTCCCCCACTTGTGGCACTAGAAAACTGGAGAGAAACTGCCAGGTTGGAAACATCTTATTTATCCCTTCTGTGACAGGAAGGGCTAGATGCAAGCCTGGAACTTGGGAAAGTTCATTTTTACTTTGTGATTCTCTATACAAGAACAGCAGCATCTGGACTGATGCAGAAAAACAAGAAGGGGAAAAAAACACATTGAGTACAAAAATAATTATAAGAACAGGAGTATTAAATAAATGAGCTGTGTCTAAGACACAGTTGGGGATAAAAAGCATATTAAAATTGACAGCCTTTAGAGTGAAAGACCAAATAAAATGGTTTGGTTTGCCAGAGAAATAAGATTTTTAAACAAATAACACTCTTTATAGTCAGTCTGTTGATGAAATGTGTACTAAAATGAGAAGTGCTAAAAAAGCACCAATGAAACAATATGTTATTTCTGCTCATTCAGTGCCACAATCTGTTAATTAAATTTAAGTTAACATGCCAGCAAAGGCAGACAAAAGCAATTCGGGAGATTAACTGATTCTATAAAACTGTAATTTTAAATATACACAGTTACATATTTCATAATTTTTGTATCATTTTGTAAGAAGAAATTATCCCATATTATGTAAAAAAATTGATATCTGTACTCTATAGTTTATGAAAAAATGTTTCAGTGTACACAGGAGGAAGTGTACATTTGTACATGTGTGTTTGTGCATTTGTTAACATGGCAAAAATGTACAGTCTATAGAAACATTTGTAGTTTTTGATGTTTTTTTCAAAAATTTTAAGGCTGAATGGTAAAACACACAAGGAAAATAAAGTGGTAGAATATAATATTTTAAATAATATTTTAATTCACACACAGTGTGAATGTGTTATAGTTTATGTACTTTACCAAAAACACTGAATTTCAAACTCTTCCTTTTTGTCAGAAGAATATACTGCAACATTTTTCTACAGTGTCATCCTAGAGGGACCTATGAAATCTTTGTAGTTTTTAATTGAGCTTCACCACACTTCTCTCAGGTAAGATTTTTGTGGGTAAAATGAGGATCAGAGTGACCAAATGATCTGTCAAAATCAATATAAGCCTTTCAGTGATTTTGCTGGCAAAAAGGAATGTTTTTTTTTTTTTTTACTACAGCATAACTAAAGGTAGCAGAAGTGCTGCAAACACCTTTAAGCTGTGCAAAATTGTGTCACAATCAAGACAGTTTGCAGAAACATCCTTAGCTATCTGCTACTGAAAACGGCAGCTAACTTATGCTGAAACTTTTAAAAAAAGTATGTACATTTTTTTTCATTTTTTTTCTTGTAACAGTCATGCCTTCTAACTTAACAAAAACTTAACACATTGGTGGCCTACTTTCAGATAAGCCAGATAGAAGGGGAAGTAAGAGTTAGTAGTATCCCTTGAATTGTTTTTGACCTTAGAAAAGTATTTGTTTTCATACATAACTGCAAAATTTAATGTTCTTATGTACAAATACAAGACTTCCTATTGGTCTATGACTGTCCAGAACTGTAGTGGAAAGTAAACAAAAACACACTGGCCTTTTTGCAATTTGCCAAGCCAGATTATTGTATATTGTGCACTTAACATCAGAGCATCCTGGTGCTGCCACTTAGAATGATTGCTTTGTTCTCTTGCAGGTACAGATAGTTTTTATAAAACCTTAGTTTCAAAGAACAAATTGTAACAAAGCACAGGATTTTGTAGTTCGTGGACACATGCTCCACAGATCTGTACTCAAGTAGTGTTTTCTTGTGAATATTTATTCACAGATACTTTCAAAAGGCTCTGCAGTTTATTAATTGCCTTCCTTTAAATACTCTTTAAGATTTTATACAACTTGCCATCTTTCTAGTTCCCTTTTATTACTCTGCTGTGTTCCTATTATTATAGCTGTTGTTGAGCGCTGCAGCTTTCCACATTGACTTTATTCACAGTCTTATTCTTGATGTAGTAGCTGAGGGACAGATGCAAAAGTGCTGAGAGTTTGGTTTATCCTTAGCCTTTATTATCAGATACCTACAAGGAAATAAAGCTTTGATCTACTTCCTTAGAAAGCTAATCCTGGTGATTATGTGGAGATATGTGCAGCGGTAGCTACAGGGATATACGTCTTTAATCTCTTGGTGTTGAATACTTAATCCAGTAAAGATTCTTGGCAGGAAGAACAAAATAATTAAACTGTTTGTAGGCATTGTTTTCAAGAATGCAGATTTGGTAGCTCAGCGTTACAGTACCTCATGTTCAGGGCTTTTGCAAAGGGACACTTAAATAATAAATGTTATCATTACACAACAACATATTACTAAACTTAATATTTTCACTGTTGCAAACATTTCAGCTTCCACACCATGGAAATCAGAAATTGGTACAAGCAAGTATGACTAGCATATCTATAGTAGTACAGAAATGTTATTTCCTTTTTTTTCAGATTTTTTAGATCCAATTTTAACTTTTTGGTTCAAAATGAACATGATGGAGCCAAATAAACAGTACATAACTGATCTGAGATTTGTCTCAGTACTTCAAACAGAAGTCTTTATTTGAGATCTAAATAATGGGTACTGACATGTCCACATACTTGAGTACACATCTCTTCAGTCAGTATTTAGAGGAGACAAAATTATCCTACACATAAATGTATCTTTTTAAAAAAGAAAGATGATCCTGATTTCCCATGTTTTAATCTTTTTTGTTTGTTTGTTTTTGTTTACAGGCTGTCCAGTTCTCTTTTTTCACTGCCTATCGCCAATTTGCTTCCTTTGATTTTTATGGGATTGAATTTTTTTGTGTATTTTTGCGCGTGTGTGTGTGTTTTTGTTTGTGTATGTGTTTAAGATCCTGAGCAGAGTAAGAGTACTTACCTTCTCCTTTAGAGAGCTGAATATCTGATTTGAGAAAAATACTTTTTCTTCTGTGATTCTTTTGATGCTTACACCAGATTCTCCATCCTAAATAAACCAGATTCTCTCTGCTAAAACACAGACTATTATATATCTATTATTCATCTGGCTTTTCTTCACAGGAAAATAAGAATAGAATGATGGAATTTTTAAAAATTGCAAATCTTTCTTTACTGCAAGATGATCACAGAACAAAAAGAACCGAAGGAAAAGGCTTGCTGCTTCTCAGGAGCACTTTAATAGTTTTCACTATTTTACTAAATATGAAGCAACTTCACAAGGACATATTCTTACAAGCTGAATGGCTAGAGGTTATTCAGCTTAATCACAGGTGGCAACCATTCTGGTCTTTATCTGTTCAAGTGATGGTTGTGGAAAGTTCATTATACATATACTACGTAGCTTTGTGTTTTGATAAGTTACAATGGTGAGATGGTGATTTAATCTATACTACACTGTATATCTTAAATTAGCAAACGTATTTGATGCAGTTCCTGTGCACACACATATCTGGTTGAAGCAAACAAACAGAGTGTACACTAGAAGTAGTATCAAGTTTGCAAAAACCATACTCAGGCAATACTGGGAAGAAAGTACATGAAGACTACATACATTATGCCCAAACAGTTATCTACCTATATATGTTTCATCAATCTTATAAAATATTTTGCTTTTTAAGCTTACAGAATTAATTTTGCTTTCCTCCCCTTAAATTTGTGTTCAAAGAGGACTTATATAGCATTCTGTGAATATTTTAGCACGAAGTCAGAATAGTATATAATGATTTCAAAGAACTGAAAAAACCATAAAAGAGGTCATATATGATTAAATAGAATCCCCAAAAGACACCAGACTAAAAATACATTACAATGAATGCTCATCCTTGTAGGGATTTCACTGTTGTTACTACAGTATGCATCACACTCACTAAAATTTGTCTCAGTGACAGACAAAATTCACAGCTTTTTTGTTTGCTTGCTTGTTTGTTTTCTGTTTTAACAACCTTGTCTAAAGTGAAAGGAGAGCTGCTCTCATGCATAAAGTCTGTGGGCTCCACTCATCTGAGCTGAGGCAAACAGCACTATACTTGAAATGGTTATAATTACAGAGCTGTTTACCAGGATCTGAAACATAAACCTTAATTCTGTACTTAAAGACTATGGAATTAGTATATTATAGATATTATATACTGTACCTAATAGTCTCAATAAACTAAGAAATTGTAAATCAGTAATATTCCTGTTTAAATACAAACTTACAAAGGAACAACTTGGGTTAATGTGAAAGGAAACCTTTGTTTTCCTTCATTTCTTGTTGTAATCACATACTGGATTTAAAGAAAATAGAAATAAGTGCGTTTTCACACTTTTTTGAAACTCACTGTCATCAGTTATCAGTAATGATAAATATGTGAACCTGAGTTCCAAAAGGAGTTAGAAAAACTCTCTGGATAGGTTTCTCAGATTCCTTGGAAGGATGGTCTAGATATTGCCTATAGCTCAGGCAGTTGCAAAACCACTGACTGCCATATGCTGACAATATCCATGGAAGGGATCATACTATAGGCAAAGGGGAATTAATCACTCTCTTTAAGTACTGATTCTCATGGTTTTTTGTTTTTTGTTTTTGTTAACTATCAGCAACCAGAGACAAGATTTGCACCTAAGGTGAGACTACAATCTTAGTTCAAATTAACCTCCTAAACTTTTCCTTAGCAAAAGCTTGAGAGAAAGATAATAACTTCCTGAATCTAATTTACTTCTTTCATTATAGCGTGTATGCATATCAGATTAAATGCCTGCTGGAGGTGTCCATTCCTCTACTATTAAATAAGACAGAATAACTTACACAAAGGCCCTAACTTTTAGACAAACAGCAACAATTACTACTACTACTACAACTTCTAGATAGATAACCCCTGATCTAAATGATCTTTCATTGTTTGTCTATGAAACCTGAAACTTAAATTCCCTGAAAAGAAAACATGATAGTATTCTCAAGCCAATTAGATGTTTCTGTAACAACAACAACAAAGAGTAAAAAACTCTTTTAGAAAGCCTCTAATGATCACAAAATGCAAGACTGCCTTTTGTAATGGTAATGAGGATGTGAGGATTAAAGAGAAACATCTTGCAAAGAAATTATCCAGCACATCCTGTTACAAATTTTCTTGCATATTTCAGTGAAACCCTTGCTAGTTCTAGCTTTCTTTAGGCAAAAGATTAAAATAAGAAACTGAGAAGAATGCAAGGTTTTGGATAAATATGAAATCACTTTTTTTTTTTCTTGTTCAAGTCCAAGCAATACATTTTCTCATTTGTTATGGTCAGTTTATCTCTCACAAATTCAACTCAACCCCATAACCTCGTATGAAACTAGATTTCTAAATGCAACATATTCTCTTCCTCAAAGTAAAGGTTGCTGTGACTTTATATTGTACATCAGTCATACCTTGACACCATGGACTGGTATCAATACTTTCAAAAGCTCATTTGTAACATCTGAGGCTTTATTTTCTTCTCTGCACCTAACATTCTCTACATGATCTTTGTGTGTCACTTAAGAGACAATATTTTGAATGTGAGATGATGGGATGACATCTAGTGCCATCCTTTTGTTTCCATTTTCCCTGGTACAATACTCACATGGATTTGCTTGCACATCTGCACCCATTCTTAGTGACCCTTCTCTGATTCAGAAAAGGTTATAAAACTTCTCCAGGATGAAATTAAGTGTGAGAAACTGTGAGCATTATATGAGTTCAATTGCTGGGAGATGCTCAAAGAGATACCCAGGCCATGGGAACACATGAAGTACACTTCAGTTCCATAATAAAGAGGGAGACTTCCCTTAATTCTGTCCTTGTATACTTCTAGAAGACATTAAGATGTAAATCTTAAGGCAATTTCAGACCCAACATTACTAAAAAACCTTTTTTTTTTTTTTTGTTGTTGCTGACTTTTCTTCATTGAAATGTTATCTTTACCAGTAGTATGAGATATCAGTGAAATAAAATTAAGAGACTGAAAATATTTTTGAAGCATTTCATTATAAGAGTCAACTTTATATAAAGAGAAGGGTGGTGCACACCTTTAGCCTGCCATGCTAACAGCATTCAAGGTAAATTACTTCTCTGGCCTGCACTAGTCCTGAGCTATTCACAGCAGTGGAAGTTATTTCATTTATTTAAATGGGAATGAGATCTAACTCCTGCTTAATGAAGAAAATATTTACTTATTTTCTTTGAGAATACATAAATTCTTTGAGAATGTCCTAAAAACGCAACTTGAAAATTTGGATGGGACAATATGCTTTCAGGATAATGCAGGGGATGTTCTCTTCTGCATTCAGTTTAGGTAAAAAACCTAATTAAGAATACAGCTGGCAAAAAGTAATCTTTTTTTGTGAAATTACCCTCTTTCAGATATATATGTATATATATATATAAAGAGATACTTCTGTAATTTTTGAAGGAAAACATCATTTTATAGGTAGAGAAACATGGGCAGGTCACTACCACTACACTAACTATGGATGTTAATATATATCAGATCCCATTTCACAGCTGCACTTTAGACTAGGCTAAGATTTGTCATGATTCTCTTCCCATTTATGCACTTATTTTATCTTTTCTGAAAAAAACTGAAGGAAAAGGCAGTTCATAGTTATATCTTGTATATTCAACATAATTGGATCTGAAAGGAAAGAAGCCATCCAAAGTATTCTTTCTAGGGTCTTGTAGTTGAGACACAGACCATCAGATCACCTGATCCTGTTTGCTGGTCTTTAATGTAATTCCAGTTTTATTAATGACCCATTTATTGCTGAGTCAGACTGACAAGTAAAATATAATAACCTTCATTCAACATGTGAAATGTCTACAATAAATTTACAATCTTGAAGACTGCTGAATCTAAATACATTCTTCCTCTTTTAATTTATAAGAATGATTAACATTTTTGTTCTGTCTATATGAGAGTTTTCTTTAAAAAAAAAAAAAAAAACTGAAAAATTATGACTAATACAAAGAAGTTCTTTATCTACCGTGAAGAAACCATCTTGTTTGGAATATGGAAACAAGTTTCCTTTCTTCATTTTCTTCCCTTTATATCCATATTATGGGGAAGAATGACGTAAATTAAACCACTAATTACATGAAATTAGTGATGTCTAGAGAATAGTTTATATTGAATATTTCAGATAACTCTTTTCTCCAACTTATATTTCACCCTTATTTCTTGTTCCCAAAATCTAGGAGCTTGGATGCCCTTCTCTCCTCCGGGTTTCTCAGAGGTGGCCCGGACCTACCTGCCCTGTCTCTCATGCTGTGTTCCTTTCCAGCTTGTTGCCCCTGCTGTAGCTCTGTTCCTGCAGTAGTCAACAGATGCCTCAATGCTATTAAACCTCTGTGCACTGGGTCCTTTCTGAGCCCTGGACTGTGAGATGTGGGCGTATAATGAATTGTTTCCATGTAATATATTCTCATGAGAGAATACAGTTTCTTCTTGAAGAATTGCATCTTCACTGATGCTGCTTTCATTACAACTCCTGACTATTTCTAAACTCCTAAATGTCTTACCTGCCCCACCTGTGAGGTTTTAGATTAAAGCTGTTTTTCTCCAGGTTTCCTTCCTCTGTGTCAGGGGTGCTCTGAGGGTACCCATAGATCTGACCAGTCTCTGGCGAATCTCATGGACTCCTTACCTCCTGTTTCTGGACCTACCCACATACTCTGCCCTCTGTCAGATGGAAAAGACCTGATAGCTGCTTTGTAGTTGGCAACAAGCTGCTTGGTGATGTCCGACACATAAAGCTATTTTGCAAATTGCATAAGAAGATTTTTGGCCCACACATTACTTTCTGGCTCTTTGGTTGCTATTACTAGTGGAATGTGAGCATAACTGATGATGCAACAAGAGTAACACTGAGTTTACTTGATTTCCTTATCCCTCGAATCATTTCATGTCCTTGATTAATAAACTACGGCACACAATTATTATTCACAATAAACAACAAGTTACTGACTGAAAACTCTGATCCTGACGCAGTACTTAAGCCCATAACTGGACAGAGAACTGAATCTACACTAATACTGCTGTGTAAATAAGAAGTTGCATCCTGAATAAGCTCTTAATTTTCACAAGGAATCAAATTAGGAGTTGATACAGAAAAAATTCAGTCCTCTAAATTTAGACCTTTTTCTCATGGTCAGCCAGAGCAGTTTCCTGAGTTCTTATCACACTGATTTATGCTGGCCAGGTGGTGGTGGTGGTGGGGGAGCAAATCTTTTCAGTGGGCAATGCTAGTTTGTACTATCTTAAGGCTTTTATTAAACTACAGCTTACAGGCACAGTTCTGTGACTGATATAACCTTACAATTATTTCAACTTTAGCCAAGCCTGTAGCAAGGTCTGCCATAGCTGGGAAATATGGCCTACATGGATGGATTAGAAGGTGAATTAAAAACTGACATTAATTTACTTTTAATTTTAATTTAATTTTTTTTCCAGCTAACTCTGTAGCTGCTGATAGCTTCCAGTCAAAATGGCTACTGGCTGTATGTGGCTCTGCATCTGATAGTTAGGACATCCTGAGGTCCCTTAAAAATTAAACGATTCTGTGATTCTAATCCCAGGAGATGTTGCCACCTGAAAAAACAGACCCACCTCCACTCATGTTAGATTAATTAGGCTCAGTTTTCAGCTAACAGCTGGTTTAATAGTTACACAGATTTCCAGTCACAATTGCAGATACAAGAGGAAGAACACAAATGGGTAAGCAGAGATAATGACAGAGACAAGACAGGAACTTCATACCTGCAGCTTGAATTTAAGCTTGGTTATGTTAGTCAGAGTTTCAGCCCTCATGGCAGCAAAATGGGTCAGCTGCAGAACACATAAAGTGAAGCACGTTAATTTGACTGAGACCACAGGTGACGGGAGTCTGCAACGCTGAGCTGCTTCAGTTCACAGGATGAATGAACAGTTCACAGGTCCTGGTTGGCAACATCTGAGAAGGTGTTAGATCAAAGCCAACACTTAGTACGGCATGTGGAAGTGAGGATGTTAGTGCTATTGTTAAATAATTGGTGCCCCTTTTGTTCTCTCTCCCCTTTTGGTAGTAACCTTCAAGAAGAAATCACAAGTTTACTTAGATTGTCATTTCCCAAATTCCATTCAGTGGAAGTCTAGCAAATGGGTCTCTGAAAGCAGATGGCTAAACCAAAACAGTTTCTAAAGATAATTTAGACTTCAAGTACCACTGAGGAATAAAGTGATTTCCATACATACTCCAAACTGGGGACGAATGAGGGGCAGGATAAACAACAACAACAAAAAAACCTTTTATTATTCAGCAAAAATTGTGGCTGACAAGTTGGGCACTGCAAACATAGCTGTTCTGTACTGATGACTGCAGTGAGGACTGCAGACCGAGAACAGTAAATACCAGGAGCTCGTAATATTTCTTGTGGGATGAAACGCTGTCTGCTTAAAGAAATTAGCATGACTGTTCCAAAAACCCCTTTCCAGAGCTCAAGATCTGACCACACCCGGAATGCTGGGACCACACATGAGCATGTAGCTCTGCTGTCTCAAAGTGACAAGACAAAATTGTTCTGGAATCATCACCAGGCCAATACATCTTACTGTCAGACAGATTTTCTTGATGTTTGTTTGTTTGTTTTACTCCAAGATATTCTCTTGGGTAAATGTATTAGGCTTAAAATCTTATTTTTGTCTTTAAAAACTCTTCTTGCTCTCCCATGTATCTGTAAACATTGGGCATGCGCAGAAGCGGGGCAGAGAGATGAAAGATACTGGTCTTGTCACACTGTTCACTTATCATCAATGAACTGAACATATTTGCTCCCTCTGTGCTGTGTGCATATCCATGGCTTGAAATCTTTTAAATATAAGGGTGAAGTTCTGTTTATGGGTTGAGAAGAAAATAGAAACACTGTCAGTTTTTTTGGCATTGCTTATTATCTCTGATGAACAACACTCAAGTATTTCATCCTATCAAACATGGGATAATTTGTTCATACTGTAAATTCACCATAAGTGCAGTTACATCTGGTGTATATTGAGTAAACTGGCGTTAGTAATAGAAATCTGCATGGAACTGGAGTAGGTTGTACCATTGCAAATTGCTGTTCAGAGCAGCTTTGTCTGGCTCTCCTAAAGGCTGGCAGTGGTACAGCCAGTTCTGTGTAAAAGCTGAAATCACAGGAAATCCACAGCATAGTCCAAGTCCCTGCCTGAGACACTGCAAATGACAAGCATTTTGCAAAGGCTGATCCAGCAGACACAGAAGACAGCTAGGCAGCAGTAACGTGTGATGTGGTTTTCCTCAATTTATTTTTCACATAGACTTTTTAATAAAACAGAAAAAGAATTCTCAAATTAACACATTTTCAGAAGTTGTGTTTGTTTTATGAGATCTTTTCTTGAGAGAATTCTTTACCCTCCCTCCTTAGGAAAAAAGAATCACATGAGAAGAAAGGGAAACATCTCTGTGTGTCTCAGAGTAAACATTCCCTGCTGTGCTCCTGGCAGGCACTGAGCCCACCCCTTCAGAAAGTAATCGGATCCTGAAGCAAACTAGGTAAAGGAAAAAAAAAAAAAGCAGCTGTTAAAACATTTGAGCTTTTCCCCAGTCACAGTGCTGAAGATGTGATCGTTTTTGTCATTTGGCTTGTGTGCTGGAGGCCTCAGACCCTCTGCAAGGGGATGTTAAAAGAGGATAAGACTTAACATGCCCATTCTTCCTCCTCACTGCCATCCTCTTTGTCACTGCCTTCCTTTCCATATTTTTGAAGGACAATTGGAAGATTTATTGCATAATTTCTTTGGCGGCTGTTAACCAAGTATGCAGATACAGCTTGATTTAATTAAGAAATCAGAGTGATTCTTTTATGTAGGTCACATCAGTTTTTGATTCTGATTCTCTTAAATTTATAACCTTTCTGAAAAGTCAGAAGTATATATATATATATGGCTTTAAAAGAAAATACTTTTTTACCTACTTCTATGTTTTGTTTATGCCAGCAATTGCCATTGCTCCTTTACCAGACAAATAGTCAGAGATCTTTGTCTGAATGTGACAACTGGTGCAGTCAATCTTTTTGTGGCAGAGCGAGTTCTTTCAAATGGGACTCATAAATGGTCTGAGCTCCCAATTGTCTGAATCATGGCTACATCAGAAAAGGAAAAATTGGTAATTTGAGTTTTCTTTCTTTGCCTCTCACCACTACTCATAGCATTTGGAAACACATAAAAGAAAATATTCACAACTCATTGGAGATCAGCAGTATGCTGGCTCAGAAATGTTGAATTATTTTTTAATTATCAAGATCATTGTCTTCATTCAAAAGGAGGGTCCTGATGTTTAGAATGCTGATACATTTCTGTTTATGAATAACCAGACAGAACACAAGTGCATGGACATTGGTTATTCCTTGCAGACCAACACATCTATATACAATCATAACAAACACAGTTCACTCCCTCATGGGATTACGCTGCCAATCCCCAGGTTTTTCATGGTTCAGGCACACTGCCTCACCGTACTTCTGAAGGAATCATCCCCACAAGGTGGTGTTTTAAATCAATCTCTATTCATTTTACAAAGCTTCCTGATCTTTCTCTGACTCAGTACCAACAGTTAATGCAATATCTGACCAACATTCCCTAGACCACAATTTTAGATATTAAATGAGAAGAGCAGTAATTTCGTGGGAGTTTGGTGTTTCAAC
Organism: Oreortyx pictus; assembly: GCA_036925125.1. Lineage (NCBI taxonomy): Eukaryota > Metazoa > Chordata > Aves > Galliformes > Odontophoridae > Oreortyx > Oreortyx pictus. The sequence continues at coordinate 155,547,778 of JAUPFR010000001.1, read as the reverse complement.
CTTAATCCTCAAAGTTCTTTATGTCCTTAACAAAAGTTATTTACATAATTTTGTACCCTTCATAGAAGGTGACTTTATCTTCTATGACATCTTCATTGCTCAAGTACAATGAGCATGGTACAGTGTCTTCATTTCTCAAACACTGGAGATCCAAAGCTTAATGCTAAGTTGTGCAGGAACTGTAGCTTTCTCTGGGTTGGCCAAAAGCTCTGAAATAGGCTCCTGTGGTGGCTTAAGAACATCACAGTCTGCCTTCTCTTCTAGTTTGCAAGGCCTAAATCCTTGACTCTTCTCACTTATAAAAGCAAAGCAGCCTTACATTCCTTATGCTAAAACAAAACCAAAAAAAACCAAACATCCCTGTACTCAAGCATACAAAAGAAAAAAAAAAAAAGAAAAAAAAAAAGAAAAAGACAAATCCACAAATACAAGCACCTACTGCAATAAACGCTTTGCTAAGGTTTGCTTTTCTTCTTTGAGAGTGGTGACCTAGTGAGAGAAAAAAAAAAAGTAGGACAAATGTCATTCACACACATTATTTCTATAACAATAAATAAAACAAGCCAGCTGTCTGTTATTAAGTGTGAGTCGCATGAATGGCATCTCTGCAGTTAAACTTCTTCCTGCTACCCTCCCAGCCCTTGTTGCCTTTTGGAGAGCATCCTGACCTCTGTAATCTTCTGAACCATGCCTGGAAGTGGCCAGGACTGCGCTCAGAGGTTGAAATTGTGCAAGGGAGCATGTTAACAATTAACCAGCATTGATAGAGTCACAGGCCTGGTTCTGTGTAATTTCCTTGAGCAGATGTAACAATGGTGTAGACTGAAATCCAGTGCAGTCTGCTAGAAAATAATGTGCAACAGAAATGAGAGAGGAGGACAGTTCCAAGGGAAAAAAGAGTGAGTTCAGCAGAGTTTACAGTGTGTTACCAAGGCAGGAATTTTTATCGAGGTGTTTAATATCACACTGCAGGCTATACATTACTATCTGTATCATCTGGAAGTAGGATGCCAACATAATGAAGCGCAGTTTAATAAAACTTTTTGAAGGAGAGTTGGAAGGAATACTATCCCTCTACATCTGTTCAGGGAAATGCTCCAAAAAAGAGTTAGAGGCTATATGGAGGGTTTTCCTTTCCTCCAAGGTCAGTGAAAATTGTGCTTTCTTCACTTTGTATTCAGGTATTCTCTCTTCTGCCATCCCAAGCTGCCTTCCCAAATATCCCTCCATTCCTTTATGACTCTGGCAGTAAATGCCAGTGAGACCTGGACCTTAGCAAGCAACACGTCTTGTTTCAAAGAAAGATCTCTCAAAATTGGATTCATACGTCACGTTGGAGTTGGGCAGTTATCAGATAAAGGATTCAGGATTCCTGACAGAGCTGAAGCTCTGGCAATGCTCCTGAATGGAAGCACTCCTTCATAGTTGCCAAATTCCAATTTAAAAAACGACCTTCCCCAAACTTCCCCTAGCAGTGTATTTCTTCTTTCCTTTGTAATGCTTCCATGTCTGTAGCATATCTGCAAAATGCAGATATGAATTTACTGAGGAAGATAAAGAGGTCCAAAAGTTTTTTACTGCAGTACGTACAGCACATGTATCAAAGAATCACAGAATTGTAGGAGTTGGAAGGTACCTCTAGAAATTATCAAGTCCAGCCTCCCTGCTAATGCAGCTGCCTAGCTCACATTGCACAGGTAGGCGTCCAGGCGGGTCTGGAACGTCTCCAGAGAAGGAGACTCCACCACCTCTCTGTGCAGCCTGTGCCAGTGCTCCGTCACTGCACTGTGAAGAAGTTCCCACACAGATTTGTGTGGCCTCAGTTTGTGGCCATTTCCCCTTGTCCTTTCACCACACGATGCAGAGAAGAGTCCAGTCTCATCCCTTTGCCTCCTGCATAGTACTGATACTTCCTATTCACATGACTGTGTGGCTACAAAGCAGCCATATGGTTCCTTCTCTCCCACATTCAGGCCCTGGTTGTCCTTGTTCCACAAATAACAGCTTACAGCTTAGTTTTTTAGAGGCACCCACAAATTTTTTTTCAATTGCAAGCAATTACTTAGTACCTCAGTTTCCTTAAATGAACTTTTGTGTGAGTCAGGACCACATTATTTCACAGGGAAGTGTGAATATCAGTCCTTATAGGTGCTGAAAATAAAATAATCTCTTGACTGTTTTTCCTTGAGTCAGTAAATTTGAAAGGCAGTTTTAACTGGAACTTTCATTTTGTATTTTGTTTTGCTTAGTATCTGCTTCTAAGACGGTTTATAATTTTGTTCCAGAATGTTTCCATCCCTCCCCCAACATTTCTGCTGGAGTAATCTATATTTTCCGGCAGCAGTAGTGAAGCTTTGCCCTGGAGCAATCCCATAAACACTTGCAAAAAGCATAATTTTTCACAGTCAGATATTCATGAGGCAAAAACTGGGTAGCTTCATGCAGCAATAGCAAAGTGCTGCAGACAGGCTGTCTGGTGGATTGTGCGCTAGGCTGGGATCCAGGAATGCTTGAATCCTAGTGCTGGCTCTTCTACCAGCTTGCTGTGTGGTCTTGGGCCTGGGCAAGCCACAGCCTCTGTCTCACAAGTTGCCCATATATAAAAGGAGGATAATAATATTTGCCTGCTTTGCAGGAGTCAACACTCCTGTGCGAATGTTTTTGCAGGACTCTGAAAAGCTAAAGAGCTGCCAAAGTGTTGAAGCTTTCTACCAAGCAAAGCATTTGTCTTCAAATTTAGAATGCAGCTTGCTCCAGTGAGCAAAAACATTTCAACCACCTGCAAGGTTTTACAGACAGTTAGATATTCAGTGATGTTTTCCATTTATGTAAGACAAATCAGACAGGATTCTTTAGAGGAACAAAGAAGCAGTTTCATAGTTTCTATTCACTTTAGTTAAGTTTCTTTTCCCCTTGCCCTATCGTCTGTACTTTGTGTTGTACACCAGCCAACTCCTGGATTTCCAGATCCACATTTAAACAAATGCTATCTATTGAAATTTTATTGCCTTTTTCTTTCCACATCTGGCATTTATGCAGTCAGTTCTTTTAAGCAAAGTTAAAACTAGATGGCATTACAATATATGCAAAATAAAATCAAGATAAGCCACAATAAAATTAACAGACAAGGGTAATTATAATTCTACCCTCTTAAAGCTATCGAAATACAAAGCCTTCCAGAGGCAGAGTGCATGCCCACTGTCTTGCTGGGAATTCTGCATTTAAGATGTCACAGATATGAAGATTCACTTCTAGAGAATTTTTTCTGTCACTATTTGTGTTAAAGACACAGTATAGAGCTCTGGAAGGAGAGGAAATTCTTAATTTCTTACAGAAACTACTGTTTATTTTTACCTAAAATACAGCTCCAGGGGCAGATGAAACCATATGTTGAAGTGAGGTTGAATTTCAAGTGTCATTTTGGTCAACATAACAAATGTTTCGGAAACCAAGAGGCAGTTTGCTTAGAAGTTTCTGTTAGGTTGTTTTAAAGCACCACTTGTTGTTCAAACACCCGGAGGCACTAAGTAGTGAGAAGTCAATGCCCAAAAACTTTCAGATAAAAGCATTTCCCTTTGAGTGAAACCTGTGATTTTAGTGAAACCTTTAGTGCAACTCAGCTCGGTAATGCAAAAGAAAACTGTTTTTTATAGGTCAAGCTTGACTGGCTTGTGAGTTAAACTACCTTACAGATGGTCTGGTGAATTCTTTCCAGGGTTTCAGGCAGGCCCTGGGAAGGTGCACTGGGAATGCAGGAGAGCTGGAGCAGTGGATAATAAGACAAAGAAAAGTATTGCTTTTTTTAGGGATTGGTAATCCTGTACTTTAACTTATTTAGATATCTAGAACCTTAATAGGGCTATTGCCAGCAACAGAGGTATTTTATAAGCTACAGATGGAATAGGAAGCAGGTTAACATTCTCTTTTTGGTCAGCTTAAGGAGTACACGTGCAGTTTGTTGTTACATGTAATGTAATCATCGAATACTGTCTCAGTCCCATGTTTGTAGCTACCTGCTACTTTTGTCAGACTGTGCAGTTGTATACTGAATTGGTGAGTTTGAAGCTATCATGAACACATAACTCAGTGTTTTGATGACAGCAGATAGTTCAGCCAGCCTGTTATATTAAATCTAAACTGAGAGGCAGAAAATGGTATCTTGAGATCAAAGAAAGAAAGCCACATATTTTTTGTCTTGAACACCAGTCAGATCTCATGAAGAGTAACCTGAAATTGTAAATTATTTACAATTATTTACAAGTTATTTACAGAATTTTGTAACCTTCACAGAAGGTGACCTCGTCTTCTATGATGCCTTCATTGCTCCAGTACAATGAGCGTGGTACAATGTCTTCATTTCTTAAACACTGGAGATCCAAAGCTTAATGCTAAGTTGTGCAGGAACTGTAGCTTTCTCTGGGTTGGCCAAAAGCTCTGAAATAGGCTCCTGTGGTGGCTTAAGAACATCACAGTCTGCCTTCTCTTCTAGTTTGCAAGGCCTAACTCCTTGACTCTTCTCACTTATAAAAGCAAATCAGCCTTACATTCCTTATGCTAAAACAAAACCATAAAAATTCCAAACATCCCTGTGCTCAAACACACACACACACACACACACACACAAAAAAAAAAAAAAAAAAAAGCAGAAAAAAAAAAGCACCTACTGTTTGCTGTAGGGCAAGATGATTGACTTGTAGTCATATTAGATATTGATTGTGGTTTTGAGCTAGAAGTTCATTCCTCAAAAGTCTAGCTTAAACCAGACAGTATTCAGCACTGTGTTTAGGCTGCTGCTGTCTCAGCTGATCTTCAGCTGCTGATCAAGATGCCAGTTTCTCCAACTATCATGATGAAATAGTTAAGCTGGACAGAGGAGTGCAAGAGGGGAACACACCTCACAGGAAGAGGTCCTGAGTTTGAGCAAATCCCAGCCAGAGGCCTATGGCATGAAATGCTAATGTTTCATATGGGGATATAAGGACACTGTCAGCCAAGGTAGACAGTTAGGAGCTATACTCCTATATGTATAAGAGCAGAGCCGCAGAGAGTGGAAGAAGAAGTTACATCTAATCTAAGTGTTAGTTGAAACAGATTTGTTTCCTTCCTTCTGGGGTGCCTATGTCTTTAGATGCTTTGTTTGATCTTTAACCTACTTCAGATTAGCAAATATATGCCAGTGCTGACACACACTACCCACTTGCCTCACTGTGCTCACATCCACTGTTTCCTCTCCATAAATGTTCAGCAAGTGGCATTTAATGTCAGTGGGTGCAAATTTTTCCACATGGAGGAATTCAGTGATAACACCTTTACTTCATACGAACTTCCATGTCAGATGCTGTTTTGTCAGACTACCCCTCTGCTGCCATCTGTCACATGAACACAACATGTAATGGAATATTGATGGAAAGGTTCAAACCTCTTCTGCCATACCACATACATCTGCCTCTGATGTTACAGGCCAACATAGTAACTTAGGAGGCATTACTTTAGAGCAGCTCTTGTAATATTCCATGTTGTTTATTCTCTATATTTATATTTAAATTGTATATAGAAAAAAAAATGTTTTGTAGTTGATCGTTTGACTTGATGACAGCTGTTCTTGGAGATGCAAGCTGTATCATTTCTTACCAAGCTGACCCCCTAACTCTGTCCAGTGTCTCATCTTCTAATAACAAATCTTTTCTTTTGATAGCAGTGATAGTTACATTCAAAAGAAAACAAGATCTTACCTTTTTTTTCACCTATGCTTCTGTGGAATTATCTTAATGTTTTGAATAATGCCTTATGGGGAAATTTAAAAATGAACACTAAACTCTTTGTATTCTGATTTTACTGGTCGATCAGCTGCATCTATGAATAGTTATAGGACACAGGGAAAATATATCATTTTCTCTCAGTTTTCCCCTGGAATCTTTCAACAACATTCACACAGAAACAAAAAAATAGCCTTTTCTATAGCAACTAGTGTCAGATGTAGACAATATGTAGATGAATTTCTGACCACACATTTTTGACCTTTTGTGGCCAGTGACAAGGATGAACAAGAACAAAGAGAAGTAGATAAGAGATCTAATGAATATTTGAATATCCACCTTTCTCAGAGAAAGGGCATTTTCAAATGTAAAAATGCATCTTTTTCACCTTCTTTTTCAAAGAAAACTTTCCTGTTATAGAATAGTAAAACTCAAAAGGGCGTTCTCCAGCTTCCCACAACTCGAATCTGTTTCCTTGCGTTTATCTCCAGGTCAGTATTATTTTACTGGCATAACAGCCATAAGGGAGAAATCTAAATCTATCATGTATAACTGCAGGAATGAGCACACAAGCAAAATAATTTTTGAGAACCTATTTTAAACATCCTTTAAAAATTTCAGGCAGTCTCTCTGGAATTTGCTTGATGGAAACCCACCCCTACACTTAATACAGACAGATTAAATGATAATTGTTGGAGAATGATGAAGGAGTAGTGGAAATGGTCTCCAGGAGTCCATCTCTGCCAATCATTGGTAACTTCTGAAACTTCTTTTGAATAGTGCAATTTGTATTTTTTATTGTAATTAACCCAAAGATCTCATTTTTATATGGAGAGGCAGATTTCCTTACCTGGTTTTCTGAATTACTTGGTGCCACAGAGCAAAACAGAGGCCCAAAAAGTTCCTGTACACTATAGCTGTCACTTGCATATTTTTTTCAGTTGACGACAGATGTGTTACTGCTCTTTAGACAATAATGTAGAATTTAGAAATGAAAAAAATATATCAGTGGCAAAAAGAATAAACTCAGACCCATCTTTTTTCTTATTCATAGTGCAGGCTATTGTATTAGACTTTTTCTTTTTTTTTTCATAGGTTTTACTTTTTTCATTATATATTCTTTTACATTATAAAAAGTCCATCCCAAAAGTCCCTAATGGTCCACTCCAGAAGTCTCAACTATTTTCATCAGGGAAAAAACATCTAAAGGATCCTCAAGGTCAAGAAACAGTTTTGTATGTTTGGCCAATGTATTTGGCGTTTCTGTAGTTGATTTCTAGATATATTTTCCCTGATTATTCTCTAAATGATTTTCCTTGTTGGTATTCATACCAACAAGAGATTTGTAGGTCATTCTTGAATTAGGTAAACAGGAAATTGAGGTAGATTTACAGCGTGCTCAACTCTATTTTAACCAACCAAGCCCATATAAATAGGATAATAACTGACTTCTGCTAATCCTGCTCTTGTCCTTTTGTGTTCTAGCTGCACTTGGACAATTTAAGAAGCATGTAATCACATACAAGGGATGCTCTGAAAGTAATTGGCATTCACTTGCTGAGCATTTATGGAGACTAAACAGTGGATGTGAGTACAGTGAGGTGAGGGGTGGTGTGTTTCGTATCCCTTGAGATCAGGAACTTGACCAAGGCACAGTCACTACAGCCTAGACTGCCTCTAATCTTAACCTCTTCAATAATCTCCTCTACATTGGTGAGCACCAGTTCCATTAACACTCCACCTGTGGTTGGTCTACCCAATACTTGGACCAGGAAGTCATCTTTAATAGACTCCAGGGTCTCCTGGCTTGCTTGCAGCCCATCCATGCAGCTTTCCTAGCAGACATCCAGATGGTTGAAATCCCCCAGCAAGATGAGAGCACGAGCCTTTTATAGCTGAAGCAAGAAAGCTTTGTCCACAAACGCCCCTCGATCAGGTGGCCTGTAGTAGACACTGACCACCAGATGTCCTCTATTGGTCTGGTCTCTAATTTTAACTCACAAGCTCTCAAACTGTTCATAACTGTTTCTCATGGGCAGCTCTTTGCAGTCTATCCACCCTTTAACATAGAGGGCAACTCCTCCAGCCCTTCTACATTTCTTATCCCTTCTGAAAGTTTTGTAACCCTCAATTGCCATGATCCAGTTGTGCAATTCATACCACAGTGTTTCTGTGATAGCAAACGGCTCACAATTTTCTAATTGCACCGTTGTTTCCAGCTTTTCCTGCTTATTACCCATGCTGCACGCACTTACATAGAGACACTTCATCTGGGCTTTTGGATGTGTTAACTTCTTGGAGGGACCCTCCCAAATTCCTCTGGGACAAATCTGAGGTTTTCCTCTGATGCTTCCTAAAGTGACCACATTCCTTGGCCCTTCTCTGTCACTTAGAAGTACCCCCCCCCTTTTTTTTTGGTAGCCATTGGGCCAGGAAAAACAAAATCACACAGTACCCATGAGATACATGTTTTTTATTTGTGTGATTCCTTATCTTCTGTTTATGAGTAGCAGAATAGCATTTGTACTTACTGGTTTGTTATACTTGAAACATCTTTGGAGCAGGGTAATCTCTGGGTTTCTGTTTTGTTCTCTCTACCTCCTGGTATTACAAAAACAGTGTGTTGTCAAAACTCACTTTCATTTCCAAAAACCACTAAAATATACTGCCCATCTGCTGTGTATTTGATGTTGCCTAACTTTATTGTTTATAAAACTCTGATTTGCCCATCTTCATTTCTCTGGCTGTCTGTGGGAAGTGTAGGGACCATATTCAGCCATATTACAAATGCACAATATTATTAGGTAACACTACGAAGTTAATGTGATCTACAAGTAAGACGATTCACCTCTGAGAAAAGCAATGGAGGAAGGTCTCATGATACAGTGTCTTTAGAACAGCCCATGTAAATCTCAGGAATGATAAGCAGTTTTCTTCTGTTCTGTAAATAGGGATTTTTTTAGCAAGGTATGTAAAGAAAGTCTCACTAAAAGTGAATGTGTAATTTAAATTTAATATTTCCTCATCATACTATGATCCAACGTTGTTTATAAGTTTCTTAGTAATTTTCTAACTAAACTTGATAATATGAATGTCTGTGACATGTGCATTTAATGACTGTAACATTATTTGATAATGAAAATACATTTGTTGAAGCTTGAGACCTAAATTATATTTGTTTCGAAAAGAAATGAATTTCAGTTTTGCAATTATGCAATAAAAAAAATGAAAAACAAATGATCACATATAATAACCTTATATTTAAATTATTTTTTCATTAAAAAAATGTAAGGTAACTGTCAGGACTGATATGTTAATTGTACTTCTTGTAAGATATGGGAAAAGGTGGCTTACATTCTGTTGAGTACAACTGTGATTCATTATGAATGAAGATATGAGTAGGAGACTGACTGAAATACTTCCTGACCTAAGATAGTGAATTGCATGTTATGAACAAGCTTGGAACTTGTTCAAGGGAGTCACACAGGACAAGGACTAGATGGTGAAAGAATCTCCACTCATTTTTCTTGCCTTGCGTTTTACTAAAATAAAAAATCTTAAAGCCCCTCAGTGATTTCTAGGAATAGCTTAATTTGTTTTGGTATTATTATTAGCCCAACAGATTTTGGCGACATCTTTTCATAGAAATACAGGGGGAAATGAACTGAGAGAGAGCTCTTTCACTATCTTGTGCATGATCATGACTTCCAGTGACTTCTGTAATATCTTACCATCTTTTTGCAAATAGTACATTTTCATATCTAGTATTTTCTATGTCTGTCATCTGGAGCTGAGCTATTACCTGCTATGCTTCAAGTCAGCAGAACTGCTTCAGTCCTTCTGAAGACTTGGAGATATTTGCCTTCAGAAACTGTCGAATTCTGCACTTGCTGGGATAAGTATTTTTTGAAGACATTGGAGAGCACTTTTGTGTCAGTGTCTTGATGGAGTGGCACGATTGTGGCTCTGAAAATCCTGTTCAAGTGCCTGTCTTAGAGACTTGCCACAGTCTTTTATATTCTTTCTGTGTTATGTTTGTAAATTCCTGGACAATATATATTTCAATAGATCTTTTAAAGTGTTGGGGTTTTGTTTGTTTCTTTATTTATTTTCTTTTTGTTTATTTGTTTGCTTGTGTTGTAGTTTAACCCAGTAGGAGCTGAGCACTGCATAGTCATCTACTCACTGCCCCCTCTTCCCAATGGGATGGGAGAGTGAATCAGAAAATCAAAGTAGAACTCATGCGTTGAGATAAAACAACTTACTAAGAGAAAATAAAAAGGATAATAATTATAACAAATATATACTTATGTATCTTATGTATACAAGTGATGCACAAGGAGTTGCTCACCACCCCCAACCAACAACCAGCTGTAGCCCCCTGAGCAGTGGGAGAGAGTGAGATGCCCTCAGACTCCTTTCAAGACACCTTCCACTTGATGTCATAAGGTATGGAATAGCATTTTGGTCAGTTTAAGTCAGCTGTTATAACTCTGTTTCCTCCCAGCTCCTTGGGCCCTTTCCATTTACCATGACTTGGGGTCTGTACTACACCCTGTAGCTGCAACTATAAACACTGATGTTTTATTAACATTGTTTTTCTTCTAAAACCAAAACACAGCATCATACCAGACACACAGAAAAAAACATTTCTAACCTAGCTGACACTAAGGCAGCTTGTTTGGTTGCTTCTTTAAAAAAAAAATTTTTAAGTGCTCTTAAAATCTATGACAGTTATTTAGATGTTATTTTACTCTTATTTCTGGCACACCATGAAATCTTCATGTCTCTTTGTACAGATTAATTGATTATCCCAAGCACAGTAGACTATTTTCCCATTAAAAGTACTCATTTAAACATTTATATGTTGCAAAGAAATGTTTAGAGTTTCCGTGATTTTAGTTGTCTATCAGTGAAATTCTGCATAAAAGTATTTTAGTTTGTTTAAATGCGCACCCTTTCCTGACATAATTTCAGAGCTTTTCTGTTTTACATTCCAGATACAGTATATCTTAGCTAAAAGTTCACACTTTCTTCCTTTTCCTTTTTCTTTTCTTTACCTTTTCTCATTGCTTGACTTTTCCTTTGTCTTTTCTTTTTTGAAAAACAAACCAAACCAAACCAAAACAGAGTTCATTTCTTAATCAGAAGTTTTTATTTGAAATAAATAATTATATATTTGGGTTAAATTCAGAGAGAAGAATCAGGAGAATATAACAATCTCATGCTTTAGTTAGAAAAAGCTAATATTTGTCAGTCATTTTGAATAACTTGAAATTAAGCTGGATAAAGCAAAATATCATGGAAGAAACTATTTTATCTGATCACTGCATCAGCAAAGATCACTCATTGTATTGTTCTTTTTATCTCTAATTTCTCCAGTTTTGCTAGGGAATCTATTCTGCCATATGCTTGCTACAATAATATAGCGCTCTTCTACTGATAGATGTGAGAAGAGATTACAAGAAAATAATAAAATAAACAGACTTTTCTTGAAGAAGTCCTGAAGCAATTGGAGAAGATCAGTGCAATATATTCTCCCTGAATGTTCACTATATTTATAGAGATAGCAAGTTGCAGAGCTGTTTTATTTCTTGATGCTGATGCATTATTTTCTTTTCTCCCATGCTGTGTCACAGCATGCCATCTTGTTTTGCAACCTCTGAAGCCAAGAGGCAAATCTCTGAAACATAAGAAAAATGCATGGAAACTTTTTTTGTTGTTTAAAAATCAACCTGCCTCCACTGGTGACCAGGTGGATTGTTGTTCAGAAAACATAAAATTTACATAATTACTGACTGTAGGATTTTATTTGTAAACATTCCAGTTTCTTCCTGCAGAATTGGAAGTGTGAGAACAGCTGTCTCAAAAATTCTGTGACTATCACTGTTAATTAATTCTGCTTAAAAACAGCAAGATAAAAACAAACCCTAAGTCCCGCCTCAGAATTTGCAAACCTATTCTGTATGTGCTGCAAGATGAAGATGACAGTGACATATAAAGGTTTGACTGTTACAGCTGTTATACAGTCCTAATTTTGAGCACATAACATTGTGCATACAATATTGCTCAGACTGAAGGACTGACTTTAATAAGAGTATAGCAGTGATATTTTCTGTAAAAAGTACTTTTATATCAGTTCTAAGATAAAATGGTAAAAGACATTCCTTTTGGTATCTGGTGCCTGATAACTTTAGCTGTACTTCAGTTATGTTTATTATTTCCTCCTCCTTCACTCAGCACCCAGGTAATAACTGTATAACCATGCACACAGGCATATTTAGTATATAAAAGCAACTATTTATTTGTAAAAACAAATTCTATACTATGAACAATATCCTTCCTCCCCGTGAAAGGATTTAGAAGTTTTTGAAAGAAAGCACCTGTGTCCTAGGAAAGGTGCATTCATGACTGCCAAGAGGAAAATATCCCTGCTTTGTCATATCCTATGCTCTTACCAACTATCTGGCTGCCAAGCAACAGCAAGTAGGAGGTATAATGAACTGTGGATTATCTGGAAAGAGAAGGAGTTTTAATTAGCATAGATGATGGTATTTAGAAATTAGGAAGCCCAAGAAAGTTGTAGTTTCTGAGATCAGAATATTTCTTTCTGCTTACTGTAGGATTTAAACAGCATCCAGCCAAAATCCTTTCTTGCCATTCTCAGTCTAGAGACAAGACAGGCCAGTAAGAGCAGGATCATGTGGAAGACTCCCTGTAGATTTTACTTTGCTTCTTTTCTCAGATCCTTCATCTCTAAGTAATTCCATTTGAATCAGCAAGTCCTGCCACGATTAACTTTTCTACAGACCTATATGAAATTTAACTCCCCAAGGAAGGAAGTCTAATCAAGCTTTTAGTTTTGTTTTGCTTTATTTTTAAGTCAACCAGTTATCCAATAGAAACACTCTACAATGAGAAAAAGAAAAAAAGTAGTCTCACAACCCAGATTGCCAAGAAGAAAACGTTAAAAAATGAGTGTAGCTGATAAAGTCAGGTGAAAGACCAAATAGGAAAAAATCAACAGAGGATTGAAATTATTTTTAATTCTTTTAATGTTTACCATTTTCAGAGGTAAAATAGCTCATCCATTTTCAGGACCCTAGTCTGTAACCATAGATATATCTCAATAACCAGAGGTTTTGAAATAAAAATTAAAAAAAAAAAGTAGAGTTCCTTGTTGGTTATATTAAATGCTAGTTAGGATAGGGTTTCAATATGATGCTCTGGGATTCAGTGGGTAAAATTTTAATATTACAGGTTTTTAAAATTACAGTCATCTCTAAGATGTACTTTTGCTTTGTTCATTGCTAGTATGAAATTGATAAAACTGATTAAAACTGATAAAAGAACAGGAGGATCAAAGATAATTAAAAGGAAATAAAAGATTCTTGAGCCTCTGATCTTTATAGTGTATTAAATAATTATAAGTTCAGCCAGGATAATTGAAAATGTTACTAACCTCACATGTTTTTGGATGTATCCCTTAAAAATAAAGTAAAGTACTTCATGGAAAATAAAAGCAAATCAGATATTAAAAGAAAGAAAGAGAAAAGTTCAATGGAAGACTAAATGTATGCTGCTTGGCAGAAGACAGAGGAAAAAAGATTTTCCCTCAATTCTACATGAAAAGAGAACTTCTTTTGTATAAATCGTCCTGTGAGATCATTAAAAGTTGGAGAGCTCAAATTTCACAGAATCACAGAATCATAGGGGTTGGAAGGGACCTCTAGAGTCTTGGTTTGGTGAGAGAGATTGTTCTTATTCTCTGCTGAAGAGATCATTTATGCAGTGATAAAACTGCATGAGTTCTATCTACATCAGCAGGGGTTATGATATGGGTAGGCAAATGGACTGGTGTGTGTTGGACATGCTTAATGAAGGTACAAAGTTGAGTATTGTCAAATTGTATGAAGCTTCTTTCCTTAATTATTTGCATATCTTACTGCTGTGTTACCTCCTCTACTCCACAGAAATTTCCTTTTTCATGCCAAGCATCAGGTGCTTCAGACTGGGAATATCCAAAGGAGGTTACCTACTTTAGATGTCTATTCAGAGAAATAAGTCAGGTAAAAGTGTTCAGGTCCCTGCACTTTGAGTATCAATGAGGATATTCCACTTCTAATCCCTGGGCACTTGGTCCAGCGCTTGACTACCCCCATAGTGATTAACTTGTCTGAAATTCACCTCCTACAGCTTATGAACACTGCAGCTTGCCCTTTCACTATGCACTTACTAGAAAAGTTCAGCACATCTTCTCCATAAACCCCCTTTGACAGCTGAAGACTGAAATCAGATCTTTCATTTGCTTTCTTTTCTTCAGGCTGAACAAACACACCTTCCTCATCTTCTTCTGATATGATATTCTTCAGTCCCCTCAACATTTAGGTGCTCCTGTGACAGATTCTCTAGAGTTTGTTGTTCACTCTTGTATGGGGAGAATATGTAAATCTATAAATATAGAACATAGATTTATATATTCTTTTATTTATATATATTATTTTCTATATAGAAATATAGAATATTGTGTCCTTTGACACAATAGTTCAGTTGCAATATCATAAGTGTCAGGTAGATAGAAATAGCCACTTCCATTAAACTACTGGCTATGAATTTGCTTATGTGGCCCACTATCCAGGAAGCCTTCAAACCAACATAGGCCTAACTCATATTCTATTAACAATATTCTCTGTGTAGCCAGAGCTCATTTGCAGACACCAGAAGAGAATTCCTGGAGCTCTTACCTATGAACATTTTCCATAAAAGTAAATGGGCTAAAGAAGTAGACGAAACATCATTCACATGCTTTTTACTAAAAATAAACGGAAAAAAACGACATAAATTTGTTTACTTTTTGTTAGAACACCCATTAAAATTACTAAACAGTTCTCAGTCTGTGAGAATGTAAGATATGTTTGCATTCTTTTAAGGAACCAGGTAATTGAATCAAGAATAGCCTGCATCCAAAGCACAGGTGTCTATGAAGGTGTAAAGTCATTTGCAGTTCTGAACTGTGTTGGTAAGTAATAAGTACTTGGAAGAATTATAAATAAAGAGTGAGAGTAAGACATCTAGAATATACCTAAATCATACTGAGAGCATGGCTTTTTCCATCTGTTAGCCCATAGTGCTAAATGCACCCGTTTCTTATTTCTGTTTGTAATATATGACCTTTCCAGAAAACAATAATAATGATAATAATAATAGTAATAATAATAATAAATAGTATAAGGTTTCTCAAGGGTTTAATTTTGTTGCAGGTCAAATAGCTTTACAGTCTAACAGATGACAAGCTTCAAGGAGAGAGTCTACATCCAAAAAATGTACTAGTTTAGATGGCCATGTACTAATACTGTACAAATATATTGTTCCAAGGAACTTGATTTTAATCTTATGGAGTTTGATTACCCTAATGCCCTTAAGCTGGCAGTCTGAAGTTGATCTTATTGGGTAATGCAGGTTTGTATATTCAGTTATCATTAAAGCTACATAGACGGAAAGACTTCATATTTATTATTGTATTGTATACATTGTATACACAGAGAATAAGAATACTGAATTCCCCTTCTCTGTACTCCCTCTCCTTTTTATAATACACCATACTACTGTAATGAAGTATGAAATTGTTTAAAATTTCACAGAATTAAAATAGTTCAGCTGTTCTTGCTTCTCTTCCCAGTCTGCCCTCTCCAGTCCCAGATGTGTCCTGTTTATGTCACATACATGTGGGTATAAGTAAAATACCTTTGTTCTGAGAAAGCTTTCTTTAACAAATACCACAAGCCCACAGTGTTATGACTTCAAACTATGGTCTCAATCTGAAAGTGCAGTTTTTAAAAGAAGTTTAAAAACAGCTCATTTTGTACAATTTCAACAACTATTAAAAATGTATGCATATATATATAGTGTTTCTCAGGGAACTTAAGTTACTGTGTCAGTCACATGGATATCACTTTCCCATTTTCTTGGAGCAGTTTGGGAAAAAAGTGTCTTTCCAGATCTGATAAGAGTCCAGCTTTACTGAATCTGTCACATGCACACAATTACATGTTGTGATGACAACAGAAACAAACAATGCGAGAAATGGTCACGAAATCCATTGTGCCTCATATGCACTTATGCACAATGTCCTCTTTCCACTACCATTGCAAGTTAAAGGATGGGCTGCATCTGGAAGCACTGTGCCAGCACTGCAGTGCAGAAGACTCACTGCACTCTGTGTTGTGAGAACAGTGCCTGTTCTGCAACCTCTGCTTTCATGAGGAGGCATATCTGTCTCAGACAGGCTGCATATGCATATGCATTTGTTGGGGAGAGTGACCCCAGACATTCTGCATGGGAACATGCAGAACTCCTTAAATAAACTGCATGGAAAGAAGCAGGATCATATCCAACAGGAAGAGACAAGTTCAACAGAGAGATTTGTTCACATCCTGTCTTCTGGGTGCTCTGAAAGGGACAGGTAAAACAGTACCCAGGACTGATGATCAAAGTAAGCCCTAGAAGACAAAAGTCAGTTGTATTCAAACCAGAGTAAATATCCATCTGTGTACAGCCTCCTGGGTGGGCATAGGGTTTTAACAGAAAACTAAGGTGCCTCATTTCAGATAAACAGGAAGAAAGATTTTTCCAGCTTTAAACAGCACTCTGCCTAGCTTATATATTTCTTGTCAGACACTCTTTGTCATTGAGGCAGAGGAATCAAACACACCTGGGGTGATACTCAACACACTGATCTCTGGCTTACCACTGACTATACAGTCTTGCGTGCTCTAGCCACACTAGCTGATGACCTGACATCCTTTCCATTTCCTTGCCCTCTTCCAGGCACATGGACAAGTTCTTGCTGCAGACATGGGACCACCCAGCCAGGATCAGTACACTGATTCAGTGTACCAGTATTTGAGGCATTGAGGTCCACAGCAGTAATATTTCCAGACAGACAGCTTAGTATAGAGACTGAGATATTACCTTCAAAGTTAAGCAGAGGAAATATTAAGGTACCAGTTATATCTGGCTCATATACAGCGTTCTCTTTAAGCTGAGCTTCATGGTATAAACGATATTTTATATTTTTGTTCTAAAATATAAAATATTACTATGAACTTCGTGTTAATAACTTACTGGCCAATATTAATACATTATGTTATACTGGATGGTGATATTTTATTCAATACATCCATAAAACATCTAATAGCCACTGCCCCACAGTATACTCTGGAAGTTCACCTTGGAATATTATGAGTTCTCCTTTTCCCTGCTCAGTATAAAATTGTTAATGACAGTGATGGAAGAGGAAACACCTAACAAGTATTAGACAAACTGTTTATCATATTTGGACTATAGATTGAAATCCAAACAGAAAATATATTGTGGTCCATTTCCCATGCATAATCTTGCAAATTAAATTTAATAATGGAATCTGCAGCATGCTTCCCCCTTTTCAGCTGGCAAACATAGGGAAGGCAGGTAAAAAAATAATTTACAGAGGACTATGGTGATATGCATACATTTCTTGCCACGGGTTTGCATAAGGAAGAGAAATGCTTCTTACTCTTCTTTACTCACCCAATGTTTTTGTCTCCCAAACATTAATCAGTGTTCATCAGAGCTAAAGTCAACAGTTTGTCAGAAGTTCAGAATTAAAAGTCAAGCCTAATTTTAAAAGGCTACCAGCTAATCACTTTTTGGCTTCTGCTGACAAATGAAGTATGAAACATGCCAGCAGCTGCATATTTTATTCAACTGTTTGATTTGAAAACTAGACAGACCAGAGTGTACAGAGGAAAGAGAGAGCATAACAAAGTGGAAAAAGGGGAAAATGTTGTCCCCAAAACAAAAAATTGTGTGTTAAAATGACTAATTAATCATTCTGAGAGATTTCTCCATTGACCCAAATTAAGCCCTTGCCAGTTTCACATACATACGAGAAATTAGTTGTCAAATGAAGTTTGTTAGTATACTGCTACTCCAGTTCTTGAAGGCAGCATGAACAATGCAGCCTTGATCAATCACAAGCCTGTGCATAGCTAGTGTGACTCCATTCTCTAACGGGACCATGTCTAATAAGTCAAAGATATACCTATTTCTTCCTGTGTGCACTTTATCCTTTGCCTCCTGGCCTTATACAGCCCCAGCATTCCACTGGAAAGAATGCAGAGCAACAGAAAGAATGGTACAATACAATTGTAGAAAGGAGTACTGACTGAAGTCTTCACAGAGCATTGAAAGATCTTGGATAAATAAGTATGACTACAGAAACAACGTGTGCCATTGCCCAACCTCAGATGCACAGACTGATCAAAAGGCAAGCTCATTTTACAAAGGAGATTTCAGTGTAAGATCATAAGCCTCAGAAGCACCCATTCAAGTTATATGCACTAAGAGCAGATGTGCCAGAAAGTGAAGAGCAAAAGCAAAATGAATCCTGCAGGAAAACCAAGAGGTAAAACAAAATTGAGCAAACTATTTATTTGGAGAAATCTTAACATTTTTTTTTTTTCTGAACCTTGTTCAGGAAAAATGCTGTTTTGAACATTTTTGAACAAGATTGTGTGATAGTACCTACCTACAAAATAAATGCTCCTCAACAACAACAGCAAACAACACATACAAGTAAATGAAGGCATTACAGGAAGTGACAAATCTCACTTTATCCAAAAACTGCAACACAGACATGAAGAAGGGGAGCTTCTTTCTCTCCTCTGCATTTCAAGGGTTGTGTCCCGACGCTGTATTACATATTGGTGCCAATCCATATTTTAAGATCTGTCATAGAGATAGACTCACATCAATAACGGCAGAGCAGGGATGCATTCAGGCAAGCCTACAGTCTTGTTCCTTTCTAAATTCAGGTTCTCTTTAATTTGAGATATGCAGTGGCACCATACAGCACTGAGGAGTATGTGATTGGCAGCTCCACAGGAGCAGTGTAGTGATGTTGAGTGAAGCAGCAATGGAAAAACAAATCCTTGTAGGAGACCTTCTTACCTTCCTGGTACAATCTGTGACAAAATAATTTGTTGGAATACTCACTTGGCATGGGGAAGATCTGTCTTCACATTTAATAAGAAGTTTAAGAGTCAGATTCCCCAGCCAATGCCCCTATCTGTGTTCTGAGAGTTGGCATTCTGAGCTCATTTGTTTTCTGTTGATGCTGTCCTACTTTACATTTGCCAGCTGCTAAAACACGAGAGATAACGAACTTAGTTTTAAATCTGTACTCTGAATCAGACCTCAGTTTCAAACATATCTGAATGTTGATCTCTCATCTCCTTAGTGATTATCCTAACCACTTGGTGTTGCAGTAAAAAAAAACACCAGCAGTTCTGTGAGTCAAATTCCTATATTTTCATCATAGCTGCCCCAAGACATTGCTGAAGTGCTGAAGGAACTATATTGATGTTTCAAAAAACAACTGTTGCTTTATTTTATTTTCCCCTGACAAAAACATTTACTTATTTATTTGTTTTAATCATTCAAATATACTGATAAGGGAAGTAATGCCATCACATTTCATGAATGAAAATGATAACAATACAATTTAGGAAATCTAATCATGAACTAACTTGAGCTTCTATTTACAAAGCAGATTCTAGTTGAGGTCAGAAATTTCATGTCATTTCTCCAAGTCCTGTCTGTATATCTATCTAAAATAATTCCCATCACAAAGGGATTAAGTGCCAGAGACAAAAATCCTCTCTTTTACAGATTTATTTATTTATTTATTTGTTTATTGGACACCAAACAGGTCATACCTAGGTAAATAGGAAGAAAAATTCAGTCCATATCTTCTCCTAGGCTGAATTCAGCTTGTTCTTTTCCAGACAAAATTTTAATACAGTCTTTCAGGATATCTTTCTATGTAGAAATGTTTTGGAGGCAGTTTTTTTCCCATCATTAAGACCGTGAACTGTCTTGATTTAGTTTTCCTGGTTATTATAAGTACCGAAGAGTAAGTATCTGAAAATTATCTGTGTAATATATAATCTGGTTTTGGTACAGATGAAAAAGGTTATCTCTAGTAATTGATGCGTTCTACCAACCTTTTATCCTATAACCAAAGACCAGCATGTGGATTAATTTTTAGTAACTTGGACTTCAGAACAAGTAAACCAGAACAAGCTGTAACACATTTCAAATAACATCTCAGGAAGCTGCTGTGGAGTCCTTTTTGTTATTACAGAATCACAGAATCATACAACTGTAGGGGTTAGAAGGGACCTCCAGACATCATCCAACTCCCTGCCAAAGCAGCTCCCTAGCTCACATTGCACAGGTAGGTGTCCAGGCTGGTCTTGAAATCTCCAGAGAAGGAGACTCCACCACCTCTCTGCACAGCCTGTTCCAGTGCTCTGTCACCATTACTATGAAGAAGTTCCCACACACATTTGTGTGGAACTTCCTATGCATTAGTTTGTGGCCAATTCACCTTGTCCTATTGCTTTTTGTTATTAGTAGCTATTATATCTGATGTTAGGTGACTTTTTTTGGGGTAGACAAAAATTACAAGGATTCTGCAACTCTAAATGACAATCAGAGATGATGTGGGTAAGTTTCCAGTGTCAATAAAAGTGAAGTGGACTTTACTAGGCAAGCGTGTCTCCAAATGTAGAAACAAGTCCAGATGTTCAGATATGGATTGTCTAAATCTAATAATTAAAAGGGAAGCTCAAAATACTACTATATGAAGCTGGAACTGTTTAAATCTGTTTTTTATGTTGTTAAACAATTTAAGACACCTTCTGGTGTCTTAACATTTAAACGTTTATTAACATTTAAACAACATTTATTTTCCATAAAATGTATTTAAAATGATTAAAATATGAGGTATAGAACTAAAGTCTAGAAAGATATCATAGAAACACAAATGGATTCACCAACTACAATATAATATGAAGTATGTTCTAAATAGTATGTTCTAAACACTTGGAAGCTTTTTAATAAAAATCAAATATGATTTTTTAAACAGTTTTCTTAACCATTTCTACAGTGATTAAGAGTTAGAATTTCAGAAGTGCTGTAAGATTTTTAAAAATATTTTAGTCCTTCAATGGTCATAGCAAAAATCACTGTGGTCTGATGTATTAATGCTGCTAAAATCTGGATCTCAGGTTTGAACTCCCAGGAGATTAATACTGTAATACATAGAGAACGTAACTGGTTGCACTTTGCTCAGTGCAGGAGTGCTTTTACAAGACTGTTTCTTAAGATGGCTTAAGCATCTTTGATAACCTCTCTACTCGTTGCCTAACACCACTTCTTTGGCAAATGAAGAATGTTTTATCTATAAGGTAAGCCAGATCAATGAACTAATTCAACAAGAAAAGGAAAAAAAAAAAAAAGAAGTAAAGGAAGGAAATGGGGAAATGAAAGTGGGGAAACAAGGAAGGGAGGAAATAAAGAAGTGAAATAGAGGGTTTTTTTTTTTAATATTGGAATAGGGACATAAAAAAAATAAAGAAAAGAATAAAGAAGAAGAATAAGAAAAAGGAAAAAAAAAGGGAGAAAGGATTAATTTCAGCTGTCTCAGTTCCTAGGTTCAGTCTGGCCACCCAAGCAGCTGTGCCACCACACTTGAAGAGGCAATGTGAGTACAATAATAAATGACTGGAGTGTGAAAAGAGAGGAGGAGTGTGCTGATTCCACACTGCTGCCAGAAGAAATGCAGATCAGATCCAATGTCAGACTCTAAGAAATTTCTGACAAGAAGCAACACTGCCATGTTAGGTCTGTGCTTACTGTCTTACCAATCCCCGGTAGCCATCAGCTTCAGAATCAGCTGAGGGGTCATTTTGGAGATGTAGCTGATGCCTTATCAGAAGAGTTTAAAGACAGACTGACGTTCTCAGAACATCCTCTGCTTGATGACTTTGGAGGACATCACCATTAATGTGATAGTTTTCAGTACTTGCACATGGGAAGTACAGAGCTGTACTGCTTTAAGAAGGTCAGTGAAACTGATCAACACAAGTGTACTAATGCATACTTTCTGCAGAAACATTTAATCAGTAGAGAATACATAGTTACTTATTGGTAATGGACCTCTTGTCTGTATGCAATTTTGCAGGCACAGCTTAAATTTATATTTTCATACCATTCCTCCAGTGAATCACTTGCAAACAAAAAAGTGGTTTGTGTGGCTACATCTGTTCTAGCACTCCTCTCAGCAAAACTTTTGGTCACATCTTGCCTCTGAACTGAGGCAACAAAAACCTACAGCACATGGCTTAGGCATGGGTGTATTTTTTATGTTATTTTGATTTCTTCTGTTGTATCATATAGATGCATTTCTCAATCTGGTTTGAGCAGCCCTTAGCTTGGAGTTGTGAGAAAAAATACATTATAGGGGGTTTACATCATTGGAAAAAATAATTGTAGTTGGGGAAATTCACTGGAGCAGGCACAAAGTCTGAATTCACTTGGGGAAAGTCAAGAAGGAGCACTTGAAAAGAGTTGCTGTAAGAACTGAATAATATTTTTTTGTCAATAAAACATCTCTGCCACCAGAGCTTCAAAACAGTAGAAGTATGACATCATATTGTTTACCAGTACCATTGCAGCAGGATACATTTTGCACACAGACTTGAAATATGTCTTGAAACATATTAGAAATATGGGTGATTGGACTGAGATTTTTTCTACAGTTTCCAAATGAGCAGGAAGAGATCATTAAAAAGGAAATTTTGATTTTCTAAATGGTATCTTCCCTAGCTCCCTTCCTCCCTCCCTCCCTTCCTCCCTCCCTCCCTTCCTCCCTCCCTCCCTTCCTCCCTTCCTCGCTTCCCTTCCTCCCTTCCTTCCTTCCTTCCTTCCTTCCTTCCTTCCTTCCTTCCTTCCTTCCTTCCTTCCTTCCTTCCTTCCTTCCTTCCTTCCTTCCTTCCTTCCTTCCTTCCTTCCTTCCTTCCTTCCTTCCTTCCTTCCTTCCTTCCTTCCTTCCTTCCTTCCTTCCTTCCTT
This sequence comes from Oreortyx pictus, assembly GCA_036925125.1. NCBI lineage: Eukaryota > Metazoa > Chordata > Aves > Galliformes > Odontophoridae > Oreortyx > Oreortyx pictus. The sequence continues at coordinate 155,525,065 of JAUPFR010000001.1, read as the reverse complement.
CCTTCCTTCCTTCCTTCCTTCCTTCCTTCCTTCCTTCCTTCCTTCCTTCCTTCCTTCCTTCCTTCCTTCCTTCCTTCCTTCCTTCCTTCCTTCCTTCCTTCCTTCCTTCCTTCCTTCCTTCCTTCCTTCCTTCCTTCCTTCCTTCCTTCCTTCCTTCCTTCCTTCCTTCCTTCCTTCCTTCCTTCCTTCCTTCCTTCCTTCCTTCCTTCCTTCCTTCCTTCCTTCCTTCCTCCCTCCCTCCCTCCCTCCCTCCCTCCCTCCCTCCCTCCCTCCCTCCCTCCCTCCCTGCCTCCCTCCCTGCCTCCCTGTCTTCCCTCCTTCCCTCCTTCCCGCCCTCCTGCCTTCCTTCTGCCTTCTTTTGCCTTCCAATCCCTTGCCATCCCCTTTTTTTCTCCCTGCCTCTCCCCTCCTCTCCCTTTTCCTTCTTCCCTCTTCCCACTTCCCTCTTCCATTCCCTTGAAGACAAGAAGCAGCTTTGCCAGAGAAAAACTCGCTTTATTGATTTTATTATTTTATTTTATTTTATTTTATTTTAATTTTATTTTATTTTATTTTATTTGTTATCCTGTTACTGAATTTACTTCAGGGCATCTTTTGACTCTGTAGTGGAGAGACATTAAAGGAAGTCTTGATGTCTGCTGTGGTCTGTTTTGGTTCTCCAGACCTGTCTCCTCATGATGCCTTCCATCTGCAGGGATGCAGCATTGACAGACTTCTGGGGCCCTTCACTGGTTGTTAACACTTAGCAAAATGTCTTTCCCACACCAAAGTTTTCCACATTTTGTGAGCCAAAGGTACATTATCATATGGCTCCCTCCCAATAGTTCATGTTACTTACAGACTGCATGTGAAGCAGCAGGTCTGATAGTTAGTTTTCTAGACTCAGTCTTTTTGTTCGGTATGGAAATATGAGCATTGATAAAGTTTTTACTAGTATTCACAGTATTCTGTAACCATGTTGTGTCACATTTGTTCAGACACCAGTTGTCAATGGTTTGTGGGCTGGTTCGGCCCGGTTCTGCGACAACTGAGGAAGGAGACCCACAGGCCCACACCCCGGACAGGGGGAAGGGGGAAAGGGAAAAGGGAGATGAGCCCCGAAACAAAACAGTGGCAACAATCTGAAGAGGAAAAGCTAATTTACTAAATAAGATATTAGGAAGTAAAATAACACAATATAATACAATACAATTGGAATTTAGTCCAATGAATCAAACAAAATGAGCCAGAGAGAGTGTCCAATAAACCGAAGGCCTTACGCTAACGTTGAAGGTGATACGGCAGCGAGCACCCACTGCTGAGTCGATCCCAAAGGAAAAAGAGTGTCCCATGACCGCAGACAGTTTTTATCTTTTTTCCCTCTGAGCGGAAAACACGTAAAAATACAAAGCATCGCAAAGTACTCTGGGGAATGTAGTTCTCCCTCTCTTCTGAGACAGGCATATCCGTAACTATCGATGATCCACAGAGATGTAGCATTAACTCTCTAACTCCCAATACACCACATGATGTTATGATGTAGGATATCAACAATACAACAAAAATCATAAAACCATGACACCAGTAAAGTTCTTAGGATTCCAGAATATTTGGAGTAGCACACAAGAATAAGCTACATTGTTTCACTTCTCGGGAGATAAAGGAATGCAAGAGCTGAACTGATATTCTGCTGAAGATCCACAATATCCAGGTTATTCCTAATACCTGATCTGAATTTACCTTGCTATATAAACCTACCATATTTTTTTAGCTCTCTGTTAATTCTATTCTTTGCAGATTCTTTCAACAGGTTCTTCCAGTTTGGTACTGAAAAATTGGATGTAATATTTCTTCTGAGCTCTCTGTAGCCTTTCACTAGACAGAAAGATGAGCCTATAGGCAGTGTAATTGTAGAACTGTGATTAAAGAATTTGCCTGAGGGGAAGAAAGTAGGGCTCAACTGCTCACATTATCACAGATCCTGCAGTGCTGATGGTAAACTGTGTAGGCCCAGATCCAAAGAGATTTTTGGGACTCATTAAAGGCTTCTTGCTTCATTGAACTACAAGTCTAACCCTTCTCCTGCATTTCTGCTTTCATGCTGTTAAGTCTGCTGAGGGAATGCCTTTTAAGTTGAGGGATGCAGTAGAAGTGGACGGGAGAACCAAGTTTGCTGCTGTTGATGACACTTCAATATGAGACAGAAGCCAAACCATTGTCAGTCATGTCATCAGTGATTTACTTTTAAGCCTTTGCAGACCTAAAATTCAGGCATCTGAGGATATGTAGCGCTGAAAAATGAGGTGCTGATAGAGTCTAGGCACCTCCAAAGATTAAGCAGGAGCTTTCAAGAGCTCAGTTTTAGGTTCTTAAATTCTAAGTCTCACTAAAAAACATCATCACCTTTCTTTATCCAGACCTTGTGATATCTATGTTTCTGTGACTCCCTCTTTGGAAAGAGATTTGCAAATACCCATGCTCCCAAGTATCTGTTAAGTGAGATAATAGTACTTAAATATTTAATGGAGTCTGAGGCTGAATATTTTTATAGAAGCAGAAAAGCTCATATATTTGCGTGTATAAAACTACAAGTTAAAACAAAAAAATACTGTGGACTTTTCTCATGACTACCTTTTCTTCATTTCTAAGTTAAACAGTCTAATCTCTAGACTTGCCACATAAGCAGAAATATTAAGTCTAAATTGCAGAATCCATAGTTGAATAAGCTGTCAGCAGGACTACTGGACTGTATATGAAACATATTTGTCCAAGAACAGATAATACAGTAGAACAGTTTCAAGATCTTATATTTGTACTATCTTTAATGTTTCTATGACTCATTTTATAAACCTTTGGCAAACATTTTTTACATAACATATTCTGAAATATATTACCTGCTTTTAAATTTGAGAAGTTGTTAAAATGTGTGAGGAGCTCAAATATAACAAAAGCATTAGTTCCAATAAAGACTGAGAAGCTTAAGATTTTTTGAAAACACTTGAAAAATTGTAATTCCTAATCTGCAAAACAGAGTTGAAATTTTTGAACAGGTCTTTGTGAAAAGTCTGGCACTTCCATTCTGGAAATGCCACAAACTCCTCTGTATGCTGACCCCTTCAAAGCTTGTTGTATGATTCCAAACAGAAATCAGATATTTGCTCCCTTCCCAAAAAGAAAATTAGAACCAAAAACTAAATGGAGAGCTGAGGGGAAAGAGCAATTTGTTAGATTTCAGTCCTTAGAAACTGGTTTGATCTTGGATTCAAAAAAGATAGCAAGAGAAATCCACTACTCAAATCTCAGCAAATATTATTGAAATATTATCTCTTGAATTTCTGTGAGAGTTTTCCTTGAAGGCTGAACCTACATTATCTGTAATACAGTGGATGGGGGTTTTATTACATCAAACTTCTTTTGTTCTGAAATGCTACTTAGAACTTCTTAACAATCTTCCTGTTATTTTGTCTTTTTTAGAGTAGTTTGTTCCAAGGAAGAGAAGTGGAGACAAAGAAAGAATTCATTTAGATATGAATGTGATATGGTTGTCTGACTTAAGAGGAAAAAACAAGAAAATAAATTAAAAAGCCAAAGAATCGTAATGAAATTTGATTCATTTACCTGTCTTTGTATCCAAATGACTGTTCACTTTCTGGCTTTTATTTTATTTTATTTTATTTTATTTTATTTTATTTTATTTTATTTTATTTTATTTTATTTCATTTCATTTCATTTCATTTCATTTCATTTCATTTTTTGTTCCATACCAATGGAACCTACCTTTTTTCATAGTATTATTCCACTGATTAAAATACGAGGTGACTCCTGCAAATCTCAACTTGTTAGAAATGTTAGTTTAGCTGCCAAGCACAAAATTCTTAAAAAATCATTGAAAACTAGTAAATATGCTTAACCGGCAGAGAGAAAAAAAACTTTTAGAAGCAAAAAGATAGAAAGTGTAGTGTAATGAATCCCATGCAACTTAAATTTTAAATCGTAATAGGGCAAATCAGAAGCAAGCTGAAGAACAGCTTATAAAACAAACAAACAAACAAACAAAAGAAATAGAAACATCTTCAAATGCATCAGAATCAAGAAATCTGCTAGAAACATCTTCGGTATTGAAGACAATAAGGCCAGTGTAGATTATCTAGAATTATTTACATGGTTGTATAGTGTCTGATCTCTACTGCATATATTATTAGATGAGGTGACCCAGTCTAGCAGCACGTAGCTTCCAAAGTAGAAGTACCACAATTCTGCTTCTTTACCTCCACTTTTCTGTGCACTACAACCATCCACCTTTTACTTTGCTTTTTTTTCATCAAAGATTTCAATGAGGTGATCAAGTATATTAACTCAGAATAAAATAGATCTGTCTCAAGAAAGATAAGATCTGAAGAAATTCTGCTGGATTCATGAACTGCACTCTACTGCAAAAATGTAAAAAGCATCTGTGTGACACTGGAGATAAAGTGGGGCTCTATGGCCTGACACAGATAAGAGACAGAAGAGTGAGGTGAAGAGGAAAAAAGAGAGGCACTTTCAGTGGCACTGAACTGTTATTGATCAAGGAAGCGAGTCTCAAGAAACTTATTCAAAATGTCAATAGAAAATTCGAGAGCAGTCACCTTGAGCAGATGGTCAGCACCTAAGAAATATAAAGCAACTCAATATGAAATTGAGGTACTGTTTCATAGTAGTATATAATATATGCCTTGCAACAGTGCCTAAGGAGCAAGAAAAAATGTGCATTTGTTTCTTAAAAAGGATGCTGGGACCTGCAATTAATAAATTCCATGCAAGTCAATAGAAATTTTAATAAAAATGAAATTACAGATACACCAGTGCATAGGACATAGAAGGAAACAACAGTTTTTGAAAAAGAAAACTTGACCTTATAAACCTCTCTCTTAAAGAAAATGAAGAAAATAAATATAGAACATTTACTGTGTTCCTAAATTCCCACAAATGCTTATAGCAAGATCCATTATCGGATGCTCTTAAAAGCTGATGACTATAAAGTTCTGATAAAATAGTAGACAGTACACTCTAATCCAGAAAAGAAAAAAAACAATCATATTGAGGAAGCAAAAAACTGAATTAAGATCCATATCTGAAAATCATAGTTGGTCACAGTTCTCTGAAAATTTCTCAACATTCATTCGGAAAAGCATTATTGGAAAAATAAATGAGATAAGACAAAATGTTAGTATTCTGTGTCTTGATCTGAAAGCATCTCAGAGAGGTTGGATGTGAGGAATTAATATGTTTCTTTTGTGTATAACACAGATTTCAAATTATAGAACAAAGCAGTTCTTTCAAACTAAAAAGTCACACACATTCAAAAGCATAACAAACAAGCAAAAAACCCACAGAATTGACAGATTTCTCAGAATACAGTTTAATAAATGCTGTATATGAATCTAAACCTGGTGCATTGCTGAAATTGGAATGCTATTTTTCTGGCTCTCCTGGCCTTGTTCATTTAACTTTCAGCTGGGTCTGTTCTTGATTTTGCTTACCACGTGGCCTCACTAGCACCAAAACAAGTGAGGATGTGGAGGTGTAAGTCAGATGGCAGTGTTAAATATTATCCTTTTCAATGTATCTTTAACTTAAAATATTTTAAACTGGCAGGATTCTGAGAGAGATGCTTGCTCAGATTTTGCTTTTCTAGAAAACTAGGAGGTTAGTGTTGTCTGTGTACCTGTGAACTTAAAAGCCTTCCTGTCAACCATGTTATAAATATTCACACTGACTAATACAGTCTTGGACAAGTGAGATAAAGACAACCTGTGGAATCTAAACTACTGGTAGCACCTGACACACTCAAAAGTAAATAATCTTCAGATACCCTCTTGTTATGGCAAAATTACTATGACTTTAACCAAAAGACTAATTTGTCTTCAGGGAGCAGCTCTGTGGATGGAGTATGTTGAATTTCATAATCTCTTATCATATATATACAAACTGTGAGATTAACAGAAGGTTAGGAGAGAGGATCTTGTGGGTAGCAATATCAAATGGGTGCAGCTGTCTCAATAAGTTCTCTGAAATGCCTGTTATCTTCACTGATCTGATAGCATGTGAGAATTTTGGTAACATCAACCATATATTGCCCTGACTGATAATAGAGCTTTTTTATTGCTCTGCTCCCTCTAGAAGATATAACCTGTTGATTGTTGTGGAGGTTTCATTCAGTGAGATCATATTTGATCTCCCTAGAACAGCACTTACTGGGAAAGACACTGAGCAAGAAATCAAGGAACGATTTATATGGCCAAAGGTACACAATGGTTAGCTGATCAATTATGTGAATAAGAGTGCAAAGACAAAGTCACAAGTGTGTCCAGAATGTTACCATTGTTCATAACTTAACAGAAAAGGAAATGTCAGAACAAAAATTCTCTCTTCAACTGCTTTTGCAGTTTACCTCCTGAAATGGAAAAAAAGGAGAAATCAAAGAATAGCAGCCCACATTTTCTTTTGCCAGTTCTTTGCTATACATCCTTGGTAAAAAGTAAAACCATCAGACCAAAACCACAAGATTCTCCAAGACCTGAGCACTGCATGTGCTATATTATTACGCTATAGAAAATACAACACAAAGGAAAGGCAGTGTGTTATTCCTTCAGGTTACTGATCAAAGCACGATACAGGCTTTCCATGTGTGTAATTTTATGAGGTCCTGGGCAATACACCATGCTTACCATTCTTTAGGAGGTTGATAAGTTCAGCCCTGCTAAAAAAGTTCTGGAGTACCGATGGATGGTAAACTGGACATAAGCTAGCAATATCACCTTGCAGCCCAGAAATCCAACTGTATCCCTGGCTGCATCAAAGGAAATGTAACCAGCAGGTAGAGGGAGATGATCCTGCCCCTCTGCTCTGCACTAGTGAGACCTCACCTGGAGTACTGCATCTAGATGTGGAGTCCTCAATGCAGACAAGGCATAGACCTGTTGGAATGAGACCAGAGGGTTAAAAAATGATCCAAGGAATGGAAGACCTCTCCTATGAGGACAGGCTGAGAGGGCTGTTCAGTCTGGAGAAGAGAAGGTTGCAAGGTGACCTGACAGCTTTTTTTTTTGCTTCAGGGATGGGAAAACCCTTATTAACCTGATGGTAGAAGTAAGGAAAATTATTTTGATTTGCAAAACTACTATTTTTTTTTTTTTGAAAACTACTATTCTGGAGGAGGAAACATGATTTAATTGGCCTAGGCAATGAAAAATAGCTCTTCTTCCTTCCTTCCTTCCTTCCTTCCTTCCTTCCTTCCTTCCTTCCTTCCTTCCTTCCTTCCTTCCTTCCTTCCTTCCTTCCTTCCTTCCTTCCTTCCTTCCTGCCTGCCTTCCTTCCTGCCTTCCTTCCTTCCTGCCTTTCTCTCTCTCTCTTTCTCTCTTTATTTTTCTTTCTTTCTTCCCCGTGTTACTGTTACCACTATAGTAAGGTTACTTTTTCATCTTTTCTCTTTGTTCCCATTAAATATAGTTTATCCTGCCACTATCATAATTTCATGGCTATTTGCTTGCATGGTGAAAAACTGACATTTAAAAGAAGAAAATATTTAATGTGACAGCAAAACAGGTGAAAATATGGACATTTGACCCACTCTGAATTTAATTTTAGCTGACTAAAATTTTACAACTCTGAGTCACCTCACAGTACATTTGTGTTCTTTTTCTCAAAGCGTGGCATTTGGAACAGTGAAACACTACGTTTTGTTGGCAAACAGGTACAAGTATATAAGCCCTTAATTAAACTCTGCTAAATGCTTCAGTTTATATATTGTTTATGAGTTAACCAACACATTCCACACAAATCTCTTTCACTTTAATAATAGTCTGGAACTTTTCTACACAGTATTACAGTCAGCACAGTCTTCTACTGTTCAGATCTGGCTACTGTTATGGTTTAATCAGAATTAGTCTCACATACAGAAAAGCTTAGATGTTGTGTGAATACGTCAGTGCTATAAATATTAGATAGAATACTGTCTAAAGATCTTCCTTCTTTCTCTTATTATTCATCATAAGAATGAAATTTAAGCACTGACTCATCTCTACTCATCATCAGCCTTCCTTGGCAAGCACAATGCTTGGCACAGCTGTTTCTCAGTGCCAGGCCAGGATTGAGAAGCTCTAATTGCGTGCTCAGCCTCATACAGCTGAGTTCAGTGGCACCCCTGACCCTGGGACCGTCTCAGTGATTAATTTGCCACACAAATGACAGGTCAGTCTGATAGGTCAAAGGATTTTGTTGTGTTTTAAGCACTTGGGGGCACATGCTTAAACACAGCAGAGGGAAAGAATGTTTGGTCACCCTCCTGATAAACATGTGATGAAATAACTGGTGGCAAACATGTTTGATAAGCATTTCTGCCCTCTTGTGGTACAACTGTGCTAAATTTAGTTATGACGTGCCTCGTATGTTTGTAAGCAGAGTAAAGACCAGAAGAATGTAGCCAAATATAGTTTGCCTAGAAATCAAGATTTCAGGAGGTCTTTCTTGTCTCTCAACTTTTTTCCTGAATCAGATGAGATTCTTAGAGGTGTTTAAACTCCAGTTATAAAAAAGGTCTGCGTCATGTTCAGCCAGATCTGTGGATATGTTCTTTGCATGAGTAAGAAACAGTAATTTTTCTATTTTTATGACTACTCAGATCTTTTATTTTCTAACCTGAATCAATTTTTAGTAGGTGTAAGTGTAGGGAGATTTTAGAAATCGCGAGATGAAATTGGGAAAAAAAAGTGTTTTGATTATAATTGCATCACTTTGCTCACAGAAGTAAACATTACATTATACTGGAACGCAATGCACTGTTACTCTTTATTTCTAAAATAATTCAAAAACTCAGAAATTCAGAAATTCTTTAAGCTATGGCTACAAGAAACCCATGATTTTATTTATTTCTAGCAAAAAAACATGAAAGAGAAGGAGAAAATCGTGTCTTCCTGATAGCTCAAAAAAATGACAATCTGAAAAAGCAGAACTATTTTGAACTCTAGATGCAGCCACATCTACTGTTCAGAAATACAGCTTACACTGTATTAGTCTTGACCAGAACTGTATCACACTCATACCCCAAGCCTCGTGTTGTGCGATGTGGCAAAAACAAATGCAAACTCAGATAGGCCTAGCAAAGGCTACAGGAAAAGTGATGTACCTGCTGCAAAGATTCTCCTTTGGTCTTATCATAGTGAAAGATTATCTGAAAAATGTTTGTACCTGGATATGTTCAAGATGATGTGCAAAACCACAAAATTTAGCAAAGCAAATGGAACACTAGACATAAAATAAAGCAACGTAAACTTGTATTAGAAAAATCAGCCTGCAACATACCCATCTTCATGTCACAACATTCTCTAATTATCTTTTCATTTTTTCAGAAAAAAAGATAGCTACCTGTACAAAAAGAAGGAAAAAAGGCAAGAAAACTTTTCTGTTGCACCTAGCAAAGAAAAGTTACTTCAGCTCACAAATTGAAAGAGTTTGTAAACTTTTGCAAGACAGAAAAAAAAAAGGCCAAGAAAATATCTTTTTTTTTAGTAAAAAATCTCATAAGAAACACAGCAAAGAAAGTGAATTAAGAGACAAAAGTTGTACACATTGCAATGAAGAATAAATTCGCTTCCAGGCTTATTGCTGTGACCAATCACAGGTCTGTAAGACACAGGTCTGGCTTTTCTTTGAGTGGAATGCATTTACACATTTCTATCCAAAGGCTGATTCATTCACAAAAAAAGGTTCAGGGTCAAGGTTTTCAATAACATTAATGATTTTGAGATCCGAAGTCCAAAAAAATTTTATATTCACTCACATAAAAATCCCAGGTACTGATACTGGAAATGAATGTGTGCAAAAGAATAATCCACCTCAACCAGACACTGAGTTTACAGGATACAACACGTAACAACTTTACCAACCCTTGTAGTGTAAAAATGATTGTGAAATACTCCTCCCTGAGATTCATTACTGCTGGCAATAACCATTTCTAAACCACACGATTTTGTTTCAAGAAGGTTCTTTTGATTGCTATTTTCTGTAACTGGATTTCATTTCAGTACTGTTAGGATTTCTCTGTTAACTGTTCAACATATTATTCTGGGTAACTATTTAAAAGAAAGATACAGTTCTAAATAACCTGCTATAGGTATCCTTTATTTTAAAAGTCAGTAAGAGAAAGTGTTGTTCTTCATTTGCTATACTACGATGAGACTCAAAATATGTTTACATAAAAAACCCACAAAAACTATTAAAGGAGATTATTATTACAGACATATTGTTAGATAAAAACATTGGTTTTAAAGTAATGTCTCTTATTTTCCTTCATCAGCCCATGACATTAGAGTCAGATGTTGGTGGTATGGCAGTAGAGGTTGAACTTTCCTGTCAATATTCCATTCCATGTTGTTGCCATGTGACAAATGGTAGCAGAGGGGCAGTCTGACAAAATGGTGTCTGTGATGAAAGTGCAGATGAAACAAAGGTGTGGAACTGAAATCCTTCATGTGGAAAAAAATGACACCTATTGACATACATCAGCATTTGCTGAAAATTTATGGAGACCAAAGAGCGGATATGTGGGCACAGTGAGGCAGCAGGTAGTGTGTTTCAGCAGTAGGATATCAGGGTCCTTCCCGCACCACCAACACCATTCTGTCTGTGAGGGCAATCCTTTCACAGGTTGGTGGTTGCAGGGAGGCCCCAGGTATAGCTGAACAGGAAGTAGTGGAGTTTCCCCATCTAACAGAAGTGTTTTAGCCTTTGACTTCTTAATTTTCAGGATCATCCTCTGAAGTTTCTCACTCATGACGGAGAAGTCATTCTAACAAATATTTTACCGATTTTTATATTTTCTGGGGAAAACAAAGCAAAGCAAAGCAAAACAAAACAAAACAGAAGGAAACCCACAACTTTTTAATGAATCAATCCTTGCTGATGGAAAACCACTGGAACAGAAAATTTTAAAGCAGACATCATTGAATATTCCTGGTCCTGCACCTCCTTGCTGCTATAATCAGAAGCTGGTAGTGACATTTCTATTACACAGTAGAGTGAGGCTGTGTTGTTATTGATTTCAGCTGGAAGAGAAGCATAATGGAATCTTCAAGTGATCCTTGTGATTCTTAAATTTTATGACTTTCGTAAGTATTGTAACTTCCAGCCAAAAGTAATTCTATTAAGACACTACAATTAACTAAATCTTTTTTTCTTATCTCCTCAATTGAAATTGCATTGACCTCACAGAAACTTATTTTCAGTTGTGAACTGTACAGGAAGTTCTGTATTAGTGAATATTTTGATCCACTTAACTATATAACTGTGTTTCAGTACATTAATGTTTGCACTGCTACAAACAATGTGTTCATATTTTGTTTATTAAATGCCATTTTTAAGATAATTTTTATGTACAACAGATACACTTGATCATATAGACTGCCATTTTCAATTGGATTCTAACAGTTTCCTCTATGATACATAACTTGATTAGCAGATAAATGAAATGTTATTGAGCCATATAAATACAGCCTGTATCTGTTAAGTCTTTTTTTGTATTGTGGACTTTATCAATCAAGTTTAAATTAACATCCAGAACTAAATGGATTATTTCACCAAAGTCCAAAGTCCAGAAGAAGATAAACTCTCATTATGGCTAGTGCCACCATGGAAATTATGAGGCCACAAGGTGGCTGAGTTTTTACTGGTCGTTATTAATGACCATTGCTAATAATTTTAGAGCAACCACGTTGTTTTAAGTGCAGATTTTTTGTCAATTTCTCTACATATTAATATTTTCAGAATAGGTTATAAGACATTTAATTTGTTTGCTTATATTAACTTCTCCTCATTTTCTTTTTGGCACAATAACTCATTGTTTTGAAATAGTGAGTACAGTTCTGATGATCCATGGGAAATACAACCGGGAGTAAGAAATATGTTTTCATTAATCTAGATCTGCATTTGCTCTCGTGAAATACCACAGTCATCCTTCCCTCCTGCTGACTTCTGGTTGTGAAGGATTATAGTAGAGTGTTTTGACTGGGAGTCTAGTCCTCAGTAGAGACAAAATGTACCTCAGTTCAGCTTTCCATGTGTCTGTACAGGAAGATAGCCAAATCAAAATATTTAGTTTTTAGGCATTTGATCTTTAGGGAAAACGAAGTAAAACAAATTCAGTTTTCTATGGAAAGCAGACAATTTTTGGAAAAAAAAGAAAAAAGAAAAAAGTTTGATCTAAAGCCCAATTTTCCATTGAAACAATTTTAATGCAAAATGCTTAAGCAGCCATAAAATACAGTAATAAAGATAAATTAATGGAATGTAGCGTTTCAGACTCTTTCTCTTCTGCAGACAGACACACACACACATACAAGTGCACAGAAGTTATAATTTTTAAATAAATATTAAAAAAAAATTCTGCAAGGTACAGTGAAACCAACCTCATTATTATAATTCTTCCCTGAGAATCTGCTTCCTAGCCTTTAGTGTTGATAATTGTAAAATATAACTGTGCATAGATAACATTTTTATAATAAGAATTTATTGAACAAGTATGACGTCTCTAATAGTATAATTTTAAGAAGAAAGACAAATGAGTGTGTTCCATGTTCTGCTTAATGAGACAGACAATGGGCTTAACTGCAGATTTATTATATCTGGTGAGTCACAGAATCACAGAATCATTCGAGTTGGAAGGGACATTTGAAGATCATCTAGTCCAACTCCCCTGCAATGAACAGGAACATCCACAGCAAGATCAGGTTGCTCAGAGTCTGTTCTAGGCTGACTCTGAATGTCTCCAGGGATAGGGCATCTGCCACATCTGTGGGTTAACCTGTTCCAGTGCCTCACCATCCTAACTGTAGAAGACTTTTTCCTTATACCCAATCTAAATCTCCCTATTTAAGTTTAAAACCATTTCCCCTTCCCCTATCACAATAGACTCTGCTAAAGAATCTATCCTCTTCTTTCTTATGGACTCCCTTTAGATGTGAAGCTCCCTTTCTTATAGTCCCCTAGTCAATATATTATTGTATCAAATGTGGTAAAAACATTGTCTCTCTCATGTTCAACAACAGAAATGTCTGAGATAATGTTTGGGAAACTCATGAAATAGTAATCTACATGTTATTAGACAACAAAAAAGATTATAAACAAGTATGCCAAGCAATTCTATTATTTTCAGATATCTTAGTACAGTGATAATCCTGAAACACTTCAGAAAACAAACATATTGTCTTTTTCTCATTTTCACACAAAGAGATCTAGTTTTTTCTACTAAAAGGCAGAGATCTCCTCAAAAGAGTCCAGTGCAGGGCTACAAAGATGATAAAGGATGTTGAACACCACCCTTAACGAGGAGAGGCTGAGAGACTTGGGTCTGTTCAGCCTTGTTGAAAAGAAGACTCAGAGAGGATATGATCCACATCTACAAATATCTAAGGAGCAGGAGGCAAAGGGATGAGGCTGAACTCTTCTCAGCAGTGTGTGGTGACAGGACAAGGGGAAACGGCCACAAACTGAGGCCACAAAATCTGTGTGGGAACTTCTTCACAGTGCAGTGAGGGAGCACTAGCACAGGCTGCAGAGAGGTGGTGGAGTCTCCTTCTCTGGAGACACTCAAGACCCACCTGGACGCCTACCTGTGCAACCTGGGCTATGGAGCTGCTTTGGCAGGGGGGTTGGACTTGATGATCTCTGGAGGTCACTTCCAACCCCTTCAATTCTGTGATTCTGTGATTATTTGCTGCAGTGAGGGATGGGACTCTTTTCCAGGCAGCTGTTAGATGATCTTTGTTTTGATCTTAATAAACATAATTTTTCATACATTAGATGAAGAGACTCGAGACAATGAAGCAAAGGTCTGCCTGCAGATGCACATTTATTGTACAGACTAATTAGCAAGCAAACAGGGAATGAAATGCAATCACTTTAGCTCATTATGTTTTATGTACCTGGGATAAACAGGGAATTCAGAGATACTTTGGATTTTTTTTTTAATGCTATGTTTAGGATGATTTGTTTTGAAAATAGTTAGTTAGTATCAGTCATTTTGTTCTGTGAAAGGATCATAAAAATAATTTTTCTTTCTGGAAGAATGTTTGAAATATTACATAAACATAAACATAGGTCATGTATTAACTTTATTAAAAATATCTTTAAATCTGAAAATACAGTGTCAGTAGTCAACTTCAATCTGGTTTTACACTTGTAAACTTGTAAATACTCTAGGACCACATGCAATTAGGTGCTGACGTGAGAATTTGGACCAGTATATTTTTCATTTAGGCTTTTCAAATAACACTCATTTGCTGACTTCCTTCACAGGCATAATTAGAATAGCCTAAAAAACATTTCAAAATATTCTGGAAAAGGGTAGAAAAATTCATAATGGATTTAATTCCTCACCACAATCATCCTGAGACAGAATCATTATGATACAAGTTGCTGTTTCATTATTTGAGATTATGGGGGGAATGGGAAATAGATTAATGTTTCCATAAGCTCTGTTAGTTTTGTTTGATCCTGATACCATTTCACCTGAAAAAGAAGAGTCCAGGCAAGTTTTCCAGATGAAAAGAAGCAGACTGATTCAGGAAGAAGAACTGGTATCCCAATCCTTTATTGGAAGGTTCCATAGATTTTAAAGCAAAATATTTATTTTCAAGTTTTATTATGCATTGTCATTCCCCCACCCCTACCCATCTCCTTTTTGCAGAATAAGATTTTCTTTTTCTTTCTAATCTGATTGTGCTAAACATTCCCAGGACACTCCCAAGTAGCAAAAAGTGGTGAAAATAATACAAGCTGCAAAGGGAATTCCCTTTTTTTCAAGCAAACACACTCAGCAACTTGTCAAAATAAAGAAATTTGAAGAATCATGTACAAGACAACAAGTCTCATGAAAAGAAAATTTGAAGTATTTTTTGGGACGAGTTGGAGTACAATGACAGTAGAGATCACTCCATAACAAGGTAATCTGTAACCGAATTATATAAATATATATATATATATATTTTTTGCCTCAGTGGAAGAGAAAATCACAAACATTTTATTACCTCTCTCCATAATTATATATTTCTCATTTGTAACAATTTTTCTAGTTGATACATGACCTTTTTCTACAATGTCAGAAGAAACACTGCCGTCATTAGTACAAAGTATTACGAAAATACAAGCTCTAGCATGAATTTTGCTTTCTTTCAGATAGTAACATTTTATTTAGAAAACCACTTTTCCCCATGCATTCTGAAATAGCAACCTGTGCCAGTAATGTAAGTAAGATTTCTTTCCTGCAGAGCCTACACAGCTAGGAAATACTAAGCTGCAAATTTTGTTCCATCTTGTATATCAGTAGACCTGTTTAATAACTTTCAAATGGATACACCTGTGCTTCTGCTGAGGGAAGTAGGGTGATAGTGCCATCCATAGAGGGCTTAATTTGGAATTTAGTGTTGTACAGATGTAGCTGTGAGCTCATTTGCTTTTCAGAATATTTGTAACTTAGAATAATATGTGACATGAAAAACAACAACAGAAAGCACCACCACAGAAATCAGCTAATTCAAAAATATCCAGCTTGATTCTAAAGAATGCAGAAGTAGCATTTATAATACAAAAATAAACAAAACAAACCAGCAAAAATTATTTGTAAACTAAATGCATTCCATATTGTAATTCTTGAGTGAAAATGATGTGACACCCACAATGCCATTAACACAGGGATTTCACAGTACAAGGCATTACTTACATTAAGAAAATAAAGTCTAGAGACTGAACTGTTGATTAGTCTATACCAGGACATTTATTTACCACTGGGTAAACAGATTTGTTTTAAATTTGAAAATTTAAACTCATCTTGAGGAAAGGCTTGACAAATATAACAAACAAGACAAAAAATCAGATTTAATGTTACTTTAATTTTATGACTGCAGTCACTGCAAACGTCTAGAAGCATCCTTTAAGACAATAAATCTAAAACTCTGTTTCAGGAAAAATTTTGCTTGAGAATAAATTATATAATGAATAACCACTGCAGGACCATAGGGTAAAGAAAACTGGTTCTTCTGAAATGACTACAAAGTTACCTTCATTAATTGCCTTAGACAGTGTGGTCCTAAGTGGTACTGCACCTGTGTAGGTTATAAAATGTGGTCAAAGCATTTGATTTGCATCTGTCTGCATAAGCATGCCCTCAACCTCATCAAGAAGCTACAGAGGGCTTTGTAGAGTCTGCATTGCAGCTAATTTATGAGTTAAGTCTACCAAGCTAAATATTTGCATTGGAAGTACTCATGAATACAATTGTATTTGATCAAATTAAATTTTAATAACTTTCCTGTTCATTTATTCAAGAGGAAAGGCAGACATTCTGACAATGTGTTTCATGGTCTTTTTAGGAGATTTTTCTTAAGTAAAATCATGAAAATCATTGTGTGAGTATACAGTCACTGGAAGCCTTCTACTTTTATAATTGTAGAATTTTATGAGTACTAATAGAGCTGCATCACAGAATACAATCTTCCCATGAATATTGTAGGTGTGATACCAATTCTGAAAGTCTAAGTTCATTATATCTGTGTAAAAATTATAATCAGATTTACTGTTGCCAGGATTGTCAAGGTATTTAATATAGCACTAAGTGTTTTGCAGCCTTGGTGAAAGTGATGTTTAGATTTTCAATAGATGGAAAATTATTTCATTTCCAAATAATTATTATTTTCATTATTTATGCATATCCATCTGTATGCTAGTTGATTTTACAATAGTGTGAAATAATTCCAGTAATAACTTTCATGTAAAAAATTTGTTTGAAATGCAGATGTTTTTAATGTGCTTTAGCCTTTCTACTCATTTTATCCTGCCTTCCCTGGGGAAAAAAAAAAAAATCATTCTTGTAAGGTCTTTCCTCACCTTCTTTGATTTGCATTCTTATGATCTTTTTATATTCTCTGACCTTTTTATTAAGACTTCCTTCAGACTGAACAGCTAACATGATATACTATCACTCGTTGCTTGTCAAATAGGCATTTGTTTTGCACCCAGTAAAAACTAACTTGATTTGTGCATAGGCACAACTTTGAACCTTGATATTAAATGGAACAGTGTTAATTTGATTTCTCATCTTACACATTAATAAAGAAACTATATGGAAACTGCAGAAACTGTGGAAACAGTGTTGCTGGCTTTCACATTTGCATCCAAGCCTGGGATAGATTCCCACGATCCTAGAAACAAGTAAAATAAAATAGTTTTTTTTTTTTTATTTTTGTTTTCTAGTTTTAAAGATTTTTCAGGACCCTTTCTAGCACCTGAAAGTATCCTGCAGGAAAGCTAGAGAGGGACTTCTTATGTGAACGTGTAGTGACAGGGAGAGGGTAAATGGGTTTAAACTGGAAGAGGGTAGATTTAGACTAGATATTAGGAAGAAATTCTTTACTGTGAGAATGGTGAGACACTGGAACAGGTTGCTCAGAGAGGCTGTGAATACCCTCTCCCTGGAAACATTCAAGGCCAGGCTGGATGGGACTTTGAACAACCTTGTCTATAGGGAGGCAACCCTGCTTAGATGATCCGAAAAGGTCCCTTCCAACCCAAATCATTCTGCAATTCTATGATTTATGCTCTGACTCATGACTTTTGGGCACTGATTTGGCAACACTGATACACTCATTCCTTCTAGCCAGCCCTTACAAGAGAGATGTGTTTTTAAGAGTGTATGCATCACTAAATGTCTATCTGGAGACTGAAACAAAAAAGCGAACATGCTCCTGATCAGACAGAAACAATAACTTGCAGGAAAAAAAAAAAAAAGTTGTATGTATTGCACAGTGCTAGAAGAGCTTTCAGTTCCTAGCTACGTTTTCAGATTTCTAGTGTTGAAATTCTGTAAATGCCAGAGCTGAGCAACCATCTAAATTCTAGCAGTGTTTAGACAGGAAAATATCTTACCTTGTTTAAACATCAGATTATCAGACTGAGGTGTGTCTGTTAGGAGAGTAAGTTGTTTACCTTTCATTCCTCTTCTGGCTGAACGTAAGAGGCACCTGAAAAAACACACAGTAAAAACTTAGATCTCATAACCTAAGTTACTGGAGTTGGAGCAGACCAAATATCTTGCAGGGGCATCCATTTTGCAGACCCTTGTGTGACTCAGTCCTGCTGTTACTGGATGACTTAGGCAGAAAAAAGTGAAGGTCAAAATCTCTCCTCTGCAGGAGGAAGAGGAGAGAGCACTCTAAGCATTAAGAGAAATGCAATGACTCATATAGGTGTAAATCATACAGTATATGTGACAATTTTTATGTATAAATCTCCATTTGTATACATACCTATACACATTAATATTACTGATCGAAGCATTTAAAAGGTATTTGGGTGAACACCTTGGATATCTGTAATACTTCAGTCTGAATCTAGCATTTGCAACCATTCAAAGACTTTTTTTTTTATCAGATATCATAGAAAAATATTAATGAAGTTAATCACATTGTAGTTGAAATGGTGATTTTTATTATATCTGTGTTTCTTCAAAAAGACTTGGACCTGGAAAAGCACATCACAGGGAACTGAAAATAATAAGATAGCCAAATTCACTTCTCAAATCATAAAGTGGAAAAAATAAGGAGCTGCATTTTTTGTCTCCAAACAAGACTGGAGAAAAGAATAAAAACTAATTTAGGGGAGAATATTTTGTATGGTAGTGTGCACATGAGTGAGAAACTCAAAGATGTGAGTTATTAATAACTAGTTATTAATGGGCTTCTTAGCTTTCTCAAAAATGAAGATGATTCAGCCTTCCTGTATTAGTTCAATCCTTTGCAATGTACAGTTACAGTAAAATCATCAATTAATGTTCTACAGTTAACATTCACTTAGCCAAATTCTAAAAGCAGCAGGAAGCCTGTCTGGGAAAAAGGTATCAGGGAAATGGCAGACTATAAAGAGGAACATTTGTAAATTCCATGTAAAGAAAATACTGTAACAGTGAATTACTGCCAAAAAATTCAGTAAAGTGATTCTCAGCAAAGGTAATTTTAATCCCTGATTTTACGTTTATATCCATATTTGACAAAATCAGTCTATTCTCTATGTAAAATCAGTCATATACACTTTTTTTTTTTTTTTTTAAGATAAAGACATTATCCTGTAAAAATTTATATAACTTTGGAAGACCCCAATCCTGCACATATTGAGTGGAGTGCTAATGACAATTATATCCTTCATAAAAGTCATATAAAATTTATATTACAGTAGAAATCAGTCTGTGAGAAGTAAAATGATGCTAACTCAGGAGTGTGTTTAGGCACAAATTTAAACATAATTATTTAGAACTATGCCTAACATAACAGTAATTAGGGCCGTAGCATTTGGATTCTATTGACCATTTTATTTATTTATTTATTTTATTTTTTATTTTTTTTTCCGAGAGAGTGTCTCCTTTCTTCTTTGCCAGCTACGGGTACTATGTCTATAGTCCTGAAACACATTACACTTCGTGTAGCTTTCCATTTTATAAAACCAAGTTTGGGAACTTCCAGCTTAGTGAAGACAATCTCTAAAACCTGCCTAAGCTGTATTTTTTTTTTTTTGTTTCTATTGAACTGCTGCTAAAATACAGTGATTTGTGGTAGTTTGATATATAGATCTCAAAATAGCAATTTGTGGCCAACATTGTCTTGTGATTTAAGATATCAACGGACAGTCTAGAGTTTCCTAGAATGGATTTTTTACTACAAAGCTTACCCCTATGATTTTCTTGGTCTTTTTCTCTTTTGTTACTAAATCGATTTTATTCTGTTTATTATTTTCACAGCATGATGTGAAAATAGCTGGTGAAAATAAAAAAAAAAAATTACATCTGTGCAGTCAGGAAAGTTTGGTTCATACAGCTATGGTAGGATGTTAGTCTGATGGATGGCTCAATCTAATTGCAGATTTCTCTGAATATGTAGGTTGCTCTGAAAGTAACGCCTCCTAATTATTTCCATGGAACTTACAAAAGATACAAAGAGCACAATAACACTAATTGATAGAGGAAATGCTCAGCTACAAAATGTTACTTTTCAACATAGCCACCATCATTGGCTGTGCATTTTTGCCAGCAATGAACAAGAGTCTGCATGCCACTCTTACATAATCTGTGCCAGCAGAGGAGACCCACATTTTGGCAGTCACTTTGACAGCATAATTGCTAGGAAAATGTTGATCATGTCCACCTTTCATGGTCCTGAAGAGAGGGAAATCAAAAGGTGCAAAATCTAGATTATATGGTAGATGTGGTATGACAATTGAGACAAGACTGGCAGCATGATGCAGGGACATCAAACTGGTCTGGGGTCCAGCATTATTGTGTTTCAAGAGAAGGGCTGTCTTTCTCCTCTGGCCTGACTCTGGAAGTTCAAGCCTTCAGTTTAAGTCAGCATCATGACACAGTGGTTAGAGTTGATGTCTCGATCAAGGATCCAAGGTATCAGGAAAGATCACCACTTTCTTATCCCAAAAGATAATGCACATCACTTTACCTGCTGGGGACTATGTCTTTAACTTAGTTTTCAATTAAGAATTCATTCACCGCTCCCTGGACTGCTTTTCTGACTCCAGCTCATAGTGGTGATGCATGTCTTGACACCAGTAACAACAAAATCCAGGATATTTGCTATCAGCCTCATACTGTTTCAAAAGATCCTGACAAGCTTGCATACAATAGTCTTCCTGTTCCTGTGTGAGCATACGTGGAAAGCATCTGGTGTAAACTTTTCATTATTCCAGTGTAGCTATCATCATTCTCAGTGCATTGAAGCCAGTATTCAGCTCCATACACAGTTCTCTGGTTGTAAGCCACCAAATTTGCACAGATTAGCTGTTTGAAACATACTTCCTTTTGTGGAGTGACAGCTGTACACAGCCATGCAGAATGGGGCTTGTCTTTCACATCACGGTTGTCAGTGCTGAAATGCATCACTCACTACATCTCTGTGCTCGCATCCACTGTTTCCTCTCCATAAATGTTCAGCAAACATTGATAAATGCCAACAGGTGCAATTTTTTTTTTTTTTTCTGCATGGAGGAATTCAGTGGTGCATCTTTGCTTCATCCACACTTTCACGTCAGACACCATTCTGACAGATGGCCCCTCTGTTGCTCTCTGGGGTATTGTCAGGAAGGTCTACTGCCATACTACCAGCATCCACCTCTGGCAGAATACTATAACTGCAGTATTTTCCTCACTTCTTTCTTAACAGTATTATTTCTAAACATATGAGCTTTGTTCCAGAAGTAATATCTCTATCTTATTACATTGGCCTGTGACATCAGAAGCTTGCTGAATGTCTATGGAGACCAAACAGTGGATGTTACTTCTGTGACACAGTGGATGATACATTTCAGTAGTGATGCTGTCATAGCAGCTGTGAAACAGTGGGTCACATCTGCACATATATATTTTTACAAGTGCAGGATTCAGGCTCTTATTCATTGCAAGTAAAAATGGTGGTGACTACGCTGAAAAATAGTGCCTCGTAACTGAGCATTTGCTCTATCAAATAGCATTATTTTGCTCTGTGTTCTGTAGTTTCCATGGAAATCAGCAGGCAGCATTACTTTCAGAGTAATTTACTTACCTATATGTCAGTAGAGATTTTTGTTTGGTTTTGTTTAAATGATGTGTTTATCTTTAAGATGTTTATTTTACTAGTCACTGTCTGATTTTCCAAAGGAAGTATATGCTTTCTCAACTATAAAAATATGAATATAATAAAAAGTCTGAAATAATGGATTATATAGATTTCCTATAATCCCAAAGTGTGTGTGAAAAATTGTTCTCTTCATAAAATTCAAAATGCTCCATTTCTTTTTTTATATGAAATTAAGCATAGTGACTCATGATTCTATAGTTTTCAGTTAACTGAGTTTCTGCCAATATGCCAATAGAACATGTGATACAGAGATCTCGTTACATTTGAGGAAAACAACAAAGCAATCCAAGCATCCTCACGGGGATAATCACCACTCCACATAAATGCCCCTTGTCAACTCGCAAATTATTATTTGATAAACTAATAATCCTTGATGAAGCTCAGCAGTTGGGAGAGCATGAAAACCAAGAGTCACGTGTAAATTAATTTTGATCAGTGGTTTGTTCTGTGTAGAGACGTTGTTGATGTAAGCTTATACACTAACTGGGATCAAGCATTCTGGATCTGAGTTCTAGCCATAGAAGCACCACTCTTCCACTTCCACCCCCACTCACAATGTAGAATAACTAGTGATTGGAAGGTTGAGGTATCTTCATAACTGCATAGTTGCAGCTGCCTTTTGCTGTTCAACAATGAAAAGTTAAAATAACCATATATGCAGTTTTTATTATTAGCTAGAGTTTCTCTGTCTATTTAAGTAAATAAGTGACAGGATCTAGGAATTCTAGAAAACTAGAAGTTATGTTAGTTGGATACATATATACATATGAAAACTTTTTAAAAAAAAGTTTTAAATATTTTACAAGAAAAAATTTTAAGTGAAGAAGAATACTCAGAACTTTGATTTTAAGGCTTGAAATTATTTGGAATTATTACAGATGAAACAACTCATAGTCAAAACTTCATCCAACTTCAATTACCTGTATTTTGGATAACAACTGTAAAGTACTGCTTTCAAACAAAATCACCCCCCCTCCCCCCAAAAAACAACCTAGCTCTGTGTTTGAAATAAATACAATTTCCCTCTGTAATTAGACTATATTAGATGACTGTATTAAGTGTTGATGATTTCCCAGGTAAACTGCTGTAGGATGAATACTGGAATGAATAGTACCCTGTAGGGTGATGACCCAAAATGAATAGTACCCAAACAGTACAATCAAGATAGATAGCATATTGGACAGATAATTCAGATGGTATAAAGACACCCAGTAATATAAGAAGGACTCCCCTGAAACTCCACACAGAAGGGATCTCCAACAAGAGATCCTTCTCCAGTGGTGGTCAGCCCTTAAATGGGGTCTGGGAGAGGTGGAGCCAGACTCCACACCTTCCAGTCATACAGGTGCATTGCCTTCACCTGTGCTCCTGTGGCTGATTCAGTACTCACCTCAGGTGATCAATCAGTGGTTCAGGCCGTGATTCAACAGTTCCTATACCACTGTGTTCCTTATGAAAACAATCTAAAACAGTTAATTTTTACTTTTTGTTTTCTTCAGGGAACGAGAGCAGCTGACAACGTCATGGTTTCGTTAAAATTTTCCTGTATTTTAAAGATCAGTAGGTATCCATTCTGTTGCAATTTAAGTTCTTTTGTACACGTAAGTTAAAAATTGAGGCATTTGGAAAATTAAGATATTCACTGAAATCCTGTGTATAATGCATGATGTAAGAAGGTGATGATTTCACTTTAAAAAAGCTCATCTTTGGTAGTGTGTAACTTACACAAACAGTGCAATATTATTGCAGCTTTTACATTCATGAGAACTGCTACTAGTTTCTATTACCCAAAATGAAGTATAATGCAGAGTAGCAATGTTTCTCTTTCACCTTTTGCAGTGTCTGACCCAAAAATCATGATTTTAAACTCAACAACACATCTTTAAACAGGAAAAAAAATGTTTAAATCTATTTTAATTAATTTAGTGCTACTGCACAACTGATTGGACTGCACAGCATCTGTGTCTCTGTGAAGAAAAGTATAGTGTCTTCATTCAATGAATGTTTCCATTTGTAACTGGTTCTTAATCAAAAGTTATTTTTTTCAACAAATAGTCACGTTCTTGACAAGGTACTACATTCTCCCACAACTCCATCTTTAAAATTTAATTTTTAAACATTTCTTTTTATTTCAAAATGTTATCTGAATTTCTAAGATTGTTTAATTTTTTATTATCTCTTCCACTCAATTTACTTCACAGATACAGGGAAATAGAACTCTTGTTAAAATGTCCAAGTAAGAGATTTGATTTGTTCGTTATCATTCTGGCTTAGTAGCTAACCATTATGAGGTAAAAATTAATTACATATTCTCTTTTGTTATGCAAACCAGACCAGTTAAACTGAAAAGAGCTGCATAAAAACTTGAAGACTGTAACTAAAAGCGAAGCCATATAGAAAGCAGTTTTCAATTTTTTTAATTGCAATTTGTTTTTCTCATTCCTTTTATTTGGTATAGAACAGCATTTAACTGCACTAGAGAAACTGGGCAAGCAGCAACTAGTCTGGTAGTGAGCATGCACAGAGAGGAGACTGCACACTTCTCTCAGAAAAAAAGCTGTTGGAAATATTTGCCAGGTCTTCCCCCTGCAATGGGCTGTTGATGAAGCCTATTGCAAGAGGTGCTTGTGTTGAAGCCAATTAAGGGTGTACAGCTACAACAGATTGGACCGAGACTCCAACCCGCTGATTGTTCAGTTGTGGTGACAGAGAAGAGGGAATGATGCAGGCTGAATTTTCACCCAGGCAGTTAGATTCATCTCTAGTGTTCATGTGGGATTATTGGATGAAAATGAGGACGGAGAATAAGATTTTCAGGATTCCTCTGTAAACTGCACCATGATACTGTTACAGTATTTCTAAGGAAACAACCTCTGGAGATGCTACCTGGAAGGGCCTGATGACTAATTTTTATAAGGCATTTCTGTAGTCTGAGTATTCCTTGATCCAGAGTACAGAACAACACTTACAATAGCACAAAACCTCAACTCCCTCCCTACTCATTCCAAAAAAAAAACCCTTCAAAACAAGGAAATAAATTTGTACAAAACAGGTAAGTAAAATCAGGGCATATTGATCTGCAAAAAATAGCTTATTGGAGATAAACACCTTTCATGATTTACTGTTTTTTCTGAGAGCAGTTCTGAAAGGTCAGAGTAACAGTTCTGATTTGCCTAATTTGACTAAACTTTATCAGTTACCTAAAAGACGTAAAATGTCTGATGTGGTCATCTGGAAGAGACATTACCTCAGTGATGGATATTAGGGTCTGCAATTAATGGGACCTTTGGTGAACAATCACCTTTTCCTGTTCAACTCTGACTGTCCATTAGAATTAAAATCGAGGTTAGGCTATAGTACTAAAAATAATGGTGTTCTTTCTCCCTGATGACAAGTGACAGTATCAAGTTCACCCAGTTAAACAATTTTCTGCAGAAAGACTGTGGCTGTGTTCACTGGGAAGTGTTTTGTGCCTCCTTGAACAGGCTATAACAAGACTTCAAACCTAAACCATGACAGCAGGTGTGCTAGAAATTAATTAATGTCATGTCGCTCTTCAAGGCAGGATCTTTTTTTTTTTTTCTTTTCCCCATTACAATATTCAATGACTGTATTGAATCCACTCTCATTGCTCTCATTGTAGGATTACATTATAGTTAATTCTGTGTCATTCTTTCACTGTATTTTTATTTCTTTTCTTCTTTTAATATATTGTGAGGTAGACTGAGATCATCTTTTAGTCAACTTTGTTTTTTTTTTCCTTCTTTTATTTATTTATTTTTTAATTTAACTTACTGCAAAGGTCATCAGATCATCTAGTCTGACTTCTTGTATATCAGACAGTTGTATTTTATCTGACTGCTCTCATACTGAAATCCATTAGCATTCATACAGCTAAAATAATTTCTTTCTGAAGGTGTTTGGTCTTGTTATGAAAATATGAAAAGATATTACTTCCCTGATATTTTAATTCAGTGGAAAAAATTGTTTTTCCACTGAAAAATTGTTAAGAAGTTGTGTTTTGCTTCTCATTTCAATATATATATCATTCAATTTCTAGTCCATGGTATATCTTAGTCCATCATATTAGTCTTTAACATTGGGTAGCTCCTTGTCATTAATTATTTAAACATGGCAGCTAAATAATAATAATCTATCTAATATTTGTATTTACACGCACGTTCTTACAAATACATAAGCATGTATTTCTAAAAGTCATTTTAATAAATGTACTACAAATATTATAATTATTCAGCCTATCAAATTTCCTACTGTTGGTCAGTATGGACGTGTTTCAGAGCTTCTCTGTTGACACGTGTATCACATGGTATAATTTCAGCTCATCTTTGTGACTAAAATGGACTGCTATATGAACACTTATGAAGGTAGATTTCTATTACTTTTTTTCCTTATTATTCTGCATTAATCTTTATCTAAGCATATTTTTGAGGATGGTCCCATTGATAATGAATAAGTAACCAGTGTGGTTATTATTTTCTACTACTCATCATCATCTATAAGCATTTTTGTTTGTCTAATGTCATTAAATCAGATGTTGAATTCAATTTATAACTAATCTCTGGAGAATCTACATGGAAACCTTCATATAATAATGATTTAACATTATTATATTATTACATTATTACATTATTATAATATAATATATTATTATATTATTAACATTAACAGTGTCTTTTTTTTTTGTCAGCTGTTTATTCATTTATGTCTTACTGTGATTACACTATGTAGTCATTTATTCAGAATGCCACAGTAGTTCAAAAACACACAGAATCTTATGTTGCTTCTAGGCTACGTTATTGAGTCACTTTTATTGAAAAATTTGCAATCTCATCAAAGGATAAAATCGATTTTCTTTGATGATATCTCAGATCATTAAAATCCTGTTTGTGAGCTTAATAAAATTCTTGTTTGATAGTCAAACAAAAACAAAAAATTCAGACAGTTTTTCTAACCTCTTCCCTTAGATTGATGCTAAAAAACATATATTTCGTGGTTACTGTTATTCACCCCACTGGTTTTTATTTGTATTGTTATAATTCTAGTGGATTTCCAGTCTTTGAAACTGCCATATGCTTTACAACAATTAAAATTAGGTATGACTCAGTTACTTCTTCATACATCTCTTTCTGCCTCAACTGCAAGTTACCTGAACTTGGTATCTCCAGCACAGATGTCATCATTCCTCACAGTGACTAAAAGATCTAATAGTGCTTCATTATTCCACATAGAAGGAATATATGATTTTTTTTTTCTGGTATAGTTCATAAACATACAGGTTCTCACATTTTGTTTTCGTATAAGATTATTTATTTATATTCAGAAATGAATCATAATCTGTTACTGGACATTTTGATGGCAGGCACCTGATATCAAATTGGTACTTTTTTCTCATTGTAGTTTCTGTCTTCAGGTAGAACAGATCTCTTATGGGACATTTTCTTTTGTGTCCTTGAACCTACCTGAGTGAGCTGTCCTATTGAGGTAACATTGTGCTAGATCTACCACTTCTGTTCCTTTGTTCATACCTCTGTTTGAGCATACTCTTACTAAGTTTCTTACTAAGTTTCTGACAACAATCTTTTCAAAAAGTCCTTTAATTTTCTTACTATAAGTGAAAAATCTTATTGATTAGCCTTGAATTTTTTTGTCCAGTCTTTTTCTTCCCCTTTAATTTCTTTAAGTATATTATTAGCTTTCTTTTGGAAATAATTTCTAATTTAACCAATCCAGAAGAACACATTTTGAAAGTTGTCCTTAATTTTTATTGCAGAATTAAGGAAGAAAGTTGTTACTTGACAAAATAACCTCTCTCAAACACAGAACAACTTTCTGATTGAGAATTGCATTCCATCAGCAAAATGACTTTTTTCCTCACTTTTAGCTGTTAGCAAAATCAGTTAAATATGAGCTGAATGAAGGACAGAGATGGAGGAGTTGCTAAGCAGTAGGGTCTCTAGAGGAGTGTTTGGAAATGGAGGAGCAGGTTTAATGGAGCTGGGAGGGGCTACAGGGATGGGGAGCTCTAGAACCTAAATTTCTGCAACTTGGAAAGTCAGCTTGGTAGGACCCCATCATTTTGATAACAATTGAGTTTTCAAGAAGACCATTTAGGAAAATAGCCTGGAGCAATGAAAGTCATTTTCCCTCTCCCAAAATGGAACTTTTCTAGAAACTAAGTTTCTAGGAAGTAAGTTTCTACTTCACTTACACACATTCACTTGACAGTAAGATGTCTTGTTTTTTATTGGAGGGAATTTCCATTTCAGTCAATGTTCCACATACTACCCAGCTCTGAATGTGTAACATGGTATATTGAGGTTAGATTAGTTCCCACAAAAAGACTGAAAGAATAACTACCATACTTATCTATTACTTCTGCAGATTATCATTTTTTCTTTGGTCAGTTTTATTTCTGACCAGTATGAGCTGCAATTTTAATTTCAATTTACACAGTTACTCACTTAAAAATCAGGATCCTGAAAACTGTAACACAAATTAAAATGTCATCAGAATTTTGTGTTTTGTGCTAGGATTTTTTCCCTCTGAAATGACTTGTTGATTAAAATATTTTCAAATACTTGAGGAAACAAACAAATAAACACCAACTTTAAAATGAAATGACTTTTCTGGGACAAAATAGAATATTGTAGGCCTCATTGCCTCACTTCGGAATGCTATTACAGGAAAACGGGAAGATGGAATGTTTTCTCTTCACCTTTAATGGGCCAAGTAATGGTAGGACATATGATGAAAATATGAATAATATTTTCCCAGAGGCCATTTTCCCCCCAATACATCTTTTTCTATTTTTCTTTAAGAAGCATTAAAGTGATTTTACAGGAAAAATTCAAAGAATTGAGGATAAGGCTTACGCTGATAGTTGCAGTGAGCATTAGCAATTTAATCAAGTCCCATTTATCCTAGTATTAAAATACTGGTTTAATAGCTTAGTAAATTTAAAAACAAAATTAAACAATGCATTCAACATTAAAAAAAAAATAATTGACATCTAAAATATTTTCTTCTCCACGCTCCTAAAATAAATTGTGGTTAGTAGATCATAGATAAAAACATATTATGGAAATAATATGACAGTAAATTTAAAATGACTTCCTGGTTCTTATGATAACAAGGCTCTATATGAATATGTTATTGAAATTAACTCACAGTATAGTTAACCAGAACAGTATGTTATATGAAGTTAAAAAGTCACACAAAAGTAGCTGTCTTTCTAGAAGGTCACTAATATCTTTCCACATTAAATTGGCTATTATTTGCATGAATATCTTCTTAGCCCAAACTCAGTGTGATTTCAATATTGTCAGAGCTGTCTTCACAGGTAATGGTGGACTCTAATACTGATTTGTCCCTGATACTTTGAATAGTTAGCTACACAACAAGGAATAATATAAATAGAGGAAATGAATAATGACATTTATATCAGGACATGAAAAAGCTAATCTTCCACAGTTAGACACTTACCTGCATTAAGACATGTAATGTTTTGAACCTGGGTATTCTTTGCTGTGTGTGAGTCAAAAGCCTTTCTTGATGGCGCTGGGTTCTATTTTCTAGTGAACTTTGCAGATTTTAACATCTACATTTTCAGACAAGAAGCTGTTCCCTTGAGAATTTCTAAGCAGTTCTGCGGCTGAAGGGGCTTCAGCTTGCACAGACCAACAGCTTTTGATTTGATTTGAAGTGTCCAAGAAATGGGTTTAGCAATGCAGAATGTTCTTTTCTCTGGAAGCTGCCATGCTCTGGCATTCAGGGCACCCTCGATTCTGAAGAGAGATGAAGATGTGTGCATATGATGAGCTCTGGCAGATTATTTTGTTTCCCTTTTTTTCCCTTTTTATTTCTTTTTTCTTTTCAAAGTTTATTTTTTATTTTCAGCTCTGAAGAGAAAATATTCACAACAATTAAAAAAGGACAACATTCCTGCTGGAATAGGTTCAGTGAGTTTTGTGGTGTTCATATGACGCAATTACAGTACAATCCACAGGCAGTTAGGGCAGAAATTTAGTTTGTCTTATAGACTGTCTAATTCACTTGAATACCTGATCTGTATAAAGAAAATATTAATCCATAGTAATATATAGGAGTATCTGGGCATCCTTCTCCTACTTTTTTTTTTTTTATAGCAAACATTAGGCAATTTGAGGAACAAAAGAAGATAATTCTTCATGAAAGACAACACTGGAATGGACAATCAGAAAAGAAGCAATTCAAAACTCTCAAGGATGTTGATTGATGTTGTACGACATATTGCCACCTCTAGAACATAATGAAATCCCTACAGTGCTAATATAGAAAGCGATCAGACTGCTCTCAGATGGTAACCAGAGCCTTATACTCAGATTTAGATTTCAGATAAACACTCCTTCTACTCCACCAAGGAATGTAACTTATGCTTTTCTAAATAGCACAGTTTTTTTTTCATATCTGCAGTGCATAAAACGTCTTTGTACCTTCACAAATTTTATCTAAACAGAAAAAAATAAAAAAAAAGCTATATGCACTGTATCCTTACCTATTCTAATTGAAATCCTAACAAAATATCCATAATTTCCATCAGAAAATGATGTTTTTCAACTATAGTCCATACCCCCTTTCCCTTCTTAATAAAAACAGTTCATGAATTCCTAGAATAATATTCTAGAGTAACATAACTAATCTTTGTCTTTAAAGACTGTACATCCAATTTTCATATAAAATGAAGGTTTGTACAAATCTTACAGCTGTAATGGTGGTAAACGTACAAAACCTATATTCAGACTGAAGGTATTTTCCCTCCTCGACTGCTGACTCGTTTTTGTTTTGCTCTTTCAGCATTAGGTACATTAGTGCTGCCCACTAGTGGACATCTGAAATCTCTGTCAGTAAATTCTTGAGCAGTATTTGATTACTAATCGCACTTACTTGGCCAGCTGTTCTAAAGTAAATATAACACTAATATCACTTCATTGTAAAGTTGTTCATCACTGAATTCTATTATTTTCCATTTAAATTACCTTCCAATTGAAAAAGCTCTAAAATAATTGAGTCGTGATCAAAGGATCCCTGCTCTAGTTCCATTGAGAATAGAGACTGTAAAAATAAGCTATTCATTGTTTAAATCGAGAAATAATTTATATTCTTAAAATCTGTGGAAGGGACTCATTGAAGACCTTTGCATTCACTGATTTGATTATAGGGCACTATTGAACACTGCTTCTTAAGAGCGTTCAGTGACCGGAAAAAGAAAGATCATGTGGAAATCTTAAAATCACCAAATTAAAATTAACAAGAAAAATGCACAGAGGAAAATATCTGTTTTTTCCTTCTCCTCCTACGCGACTGACTATTGAGTTCTATTCTTCTGCCTGACAGACATGAAGCTTTCGAATAGCTATCATAGGGCTGTTGCCACAATCCAGACTCCTATTTGTGCCATTGCTATGCCAATCTAATATGAAAACCGTCCTTTTATTTTATTTTATTTTATTTTATTTTATTTTATTTTATTTTATTTTATTTTATTTTATTTTATTTTATTTTATTTTATTTTATTTTATTTTATTTTATTTTTTCATTTTTTACATTCTCATGCTGTTTATATGTATGCTGTTGTAGGCTAAACTCATCTGAACTCACCTCCGAGAAGACATACCCTCAGGGTAATTGTGAAAAGCTGTAGAGTTGTCTACAAGTTGCAATTTGTTTAATTTCACTTATTTTCAAGGGATTCTTGGGATATCATCTGCAGAAATTGATAAGAAAAAGTAAGTTTATGCTTTGAATCATACCTAGTTCAACAGATGAATAGGATTTTTTTAAATTGGACCATGTTTCTAAGGACAATGCTTAAATTTACCAAATTAGAAAAGGAAAGGGGAAGAAAAAAGATAAGGACAAGGAAAAGAAAAGGAGAAGATAAAAGAAAAGGACAAGGAAAAGGAAAGGAAAAAAGGGGCTATCGTGCTAAAGTCAAAGTTAAATACTACATGTGCGTATCTATTTCCAGAAAGTGTCAAAGTAGGATCAACTGTAAGAACTTTCCTGATGAAAGAAGCTGACCTGAAAACATGTACACAGCAAAAATGAGTATTTAGTCATTTGAGCTACTATATTACTGGAGTGAATAGAAGTCATATATGGGAATAAATTGGAAGAACAAATTCCGACAAACTCATTTCAAGATTTTGCAACATGGATCAAACATTAAGAGTACCAGTAGTGACACAGAAACCTTGCATATTTATATGTATGTCCTAAATTACTTGAGATCTTAACTTTACAAACCTTTTATCATTCTGGTACAACATATAATGTTTTTGGTTTTTCTCTTATGCTTAAAGTCAGAATAGTGATGCCTTTTCAGAAATATCATTGAAATCGTAAGCAATGCTTTTTCTACTGAGTGGGTCAGAGAAATCCATTTGGTCAAGATATACAAATGTACAACTGCAAAACAGGTTTTATTTAGTACTAGAATCAATTTCTTTAAATTGTTTTGTCAGGAGAACAGACATTTTGTCATCAGAGTGATGTCATATGTTCTATTTACTACTGACTGTATCTTAGTCTATATAAAATTTTCTTTCTTTAGCAATTTATTGAAAATTGAAAACTTACTGATGTGAAGGTGAGCTTCCACTCAAGTTTCCTCATTCTGTTTCTCTCCATGTTGTACACTTGAAACTTGTTGAAAGAAGCTCGAGTTTCTCTAGGTATGGCAAATGACTTCTTCTATTACTTCTTTCCAACTTTCCATATCTATTAAGAACCACTGCATCTAGTAAGGCAAGTTTATAAAAATCGTGAGAAAACAGGAGATACAAGGCATACGGTAGATGTTAATTATGTAATGGCTATAATTTATATTAGAGATGCTCATTTGGGAACTGTCAGAGATGTCTCCACCTGCCTCAACAACATAATCCTTAGCAACCTCTAAGAGGTTTCTTGCAGGAATATTACTTTATGACTCAGCAAAGTTTGTACACAACATATTTAAAAGTAATCTTAGGACAACTTTATAAATTATGTTTTAACTGGGGGACTGATCATTCTTCATTTAAGCAGCACTGCTGTCTACTGGCTATACAACTTATTTCCAAATGACAGGGAAATAAATTAGCTGGTGAATAGTTATCTCTCATGCGCAAACAAAAAGTATCATATTAATATGTCTGGTATGAACAAAGTGGCCCATTATTAACAATTGTGATGGACAGACACATACTTGACTTTCAATATCTCTCTTTCCCCTGCACTAATCATCTTCACTTTGTTCTTCCATTTGCCATACTTCCTGTTTATGACATTAATGACACACAAACATTCAACTTTTTCAAGCTTTCCTCTGGAACATCTACTACAAATGGATGTGGATGAAAATGTTTGGGAAACTGACAGCTTGAAAGACATTCAGCCAGAAAGCACTGAAAGAGAAGTTAAGGCTTCTCAATGGAAAGTCACAATTTTTGGCAAAGTTTTTCCCTTCAAGTTAAAAATTAATTTTGTGGAGTCATCATTTCCCAGTGGAAAACATCTTGAGGAAAATCTTCTAGTTCTTTGCTTAGATGGAATGCCATTGCCATATAAATATGATGAGGTGAATAATTATTTGTATATACTAGGTAGAAGTGGTGAAATTCAGAAATGTCAATTACTCAAAAAAAACAAAACAAAAAAAAATGTGAAGAAAGGAAGAGATGGGGAAAGAGGAAGATTTGATCTGGAATCTGGCATTATGTAGCAGAGCATTTGTATGATATTGTCCCAGGTACTGTACTGATGATCTGAACTTACTGAACTCAGTTCACATCTTTCACATCTGCTGGGTTAGTATTTACAGATGGCATGGATGATGACAGTTTCGACGGTGGCATTCAAACTGTACTATATAGTGAAATGTAGTACAATAAATGTGAGCAACCAACAAAGAACAGTGAAAAAACTAAGCATGCCCAAGGTGTTTAGGATTATATTGCTCATGACATTCCTGATAATGAATAGTGTATTTCAATGTTGAGGAAAAAATCATAAAACATTAAATTGAAACAAATTCATATATATGTATTTATATATTTTAGAAAAGCTTATTTATTTAAAACATTGCAGTGAAGAGTGTACTAAGCTGAATGGAGAAGGTCATGCCTGATGAATTTTATGAATTGAACTGGACGAGACTTGGTTTACTTGTTGAACTCAGTATTGTAATAAAACTTGCACTACCAGTTAGATGACAAAGGAAGTCATTTTATTAGCTTCTGTAGATTGCTGTCTATGATTATTCAATATTTCAGTAATATCTTTTGGCAGAGATGTGGTTTCTTCAGGAGAAAAACTTGAACAAACATAGGACCTTTTTGAAGTCACAGAAGTATTTAGATGGAGATTTCTAAACATTGCTTTCAGATGTGCTGCTTGTTCATAAAAAGGGAATCAGCTGGATTTTGTTTTGTATTTTTGAAATGATTTGCAAAACTGGAATGAAAAAAGCCCCATATCCAAGGAACAGCAAAGCAAGAAGTATTTATTTTTGAAATTTGCTTTCTTTTTTCTGTTTCCCTCCTACTTCCCTTGTATGTGCAGGGATGGATTAGGACTAGATTAGTTATTCTTTGTGGAAATTGATTTGGAATCAGTGAATGAAATGATGAAAAACTTCTACTTTGCATCAAGAGAAAAAAAGACATTTCCGGGGTATAAATTCTCTGACTTTTTAGACAAAAAAATTAGAATGAGATGAATCCCTTGCTCAATATTCTTACTTTTCTTAATGGAATGGGAAAAGAGAACACAACTACTGAAATAAATTCAAACATCTAGCCTGTAGATATTTGAATTAGGTTAGGTATACTCCACAATTTGATCCAACAAATTTATTGGACTATTGCATTTTAGACCTTCCAAATTATAGAATTGCTCAGATTGGAAAAGATCATCAAGTCCAACCACAACCTAACCATACTACCCTAACTCTAACAACCCACTCCTAAATCATGTACTTGATCACATCCAAACAGCTTTTAAACACATTCAGGGTTGGTGACTCAACCACCTCCCTGGGAGCCTATTCCAGTGCTTAACAACCCTTTCTGTAAATACTTTTTTCCTTATATCCAACCTGAACCTCCTATGGTGCAACTTGAGGCCATTTCCCCTTGTCCTGTCACCTGTTACCAGTGAGAAGAGACCAATCCTGCTCTCACTGCCATCATTTTTCAGGTATTTGAAGAGAGCAATATGGTCTCCCCTCCTCCTCCTACTTTTTCAGCCCCAGTTCCTTCAGTTACTCCTCATAGGATGTATTCTCCAAATTCTTCACAAGTCTTGTTGCCTTTCTTTGGACCTGCTCTAACACCTCAGTGCCCTTTCTGTACTGAGGTGCCCAAAACTGAACACAGTACTTGAGGTGGGACCTTAACAGTACTGAGTCACACCATGTTCTTCCTTTTCCAAGCTTACTTGGACAGTCCCATCTCATGAGATAATTTTTTGTTTGTGTTTTGATTTACAAAAATTCAGGTAGTAATTGCCTCCAGTGAAAACTCAACATATTTTCTTGCTTTTATATGGTCTTTGGAGCTCTGGAAACAAGACAAACAGAATAGGTATGTATCTCAGTACTATTTTTCCCATTTAAGACTATGAAATCTGCAGAGATCAATTTATGTGACTTGAAATAAATCCCAAATATAACTTCAATTGTACTATGAATTCTCATTTGCTCTGTTCTGACAAGATTAAATTTATTTAATTTACTTCTGATATCAGTCTGTTAATCCATCTGTTCAACAGATAGATTTCACAATTTCTCTTTGTGATCTGAGTTAACACATTTGTTCTCATGCTCTTTCAGTGCCTGAAAGTTCTGAAGAAGTGTGTAAGGATTAGAACAGACACTCTTGATAATACTTTTTTCAGTGAAAAACTGAAAATACTTCATGGGCGTATGGAATACAATCTATCTGATCTCTCTCCCCGCTTCACAACACACACCATCTCTTTGGTTTTCAGACTAATTTGAAATCAAAGACATCACTAGCCAGTGCTTTGCCTTCTTGAATCATTCTTCCTTGCTGACTATTCTTCTCCAGTGAGACAGTAAATGGAAGTGGATATTGGTCACATTTTGTTGCATGACATTCGAATTGGATGCATTTTGATATTGGTAACTAACCACATCCAAGAATTTTGTAATCTATTTTTTTATTATTGTTATTATTGTGACAGATTAGATAACAGGCTGTTGCTAGTTGGCAGGAGTGGAGTACAATTCTTTCTTTAAATGCTCTAGGAAATAATTTGGGTAACTGTTAAGCTGAGTTGTTTCTCTCTCCTTTTTTTTTTTTTTTCTTTTTTATTTTCTCCTGAAAAGTTTCAAATCAATATTTTTATTTATCTTGGCTTTTGTTTAAATTGAAGATATTCACAACACAGGACGTGGGTTGACAGCTTCTTTCACTGACTACAGAGCTGTAACTCCTTTGTTAGATAAATGATTTGATGAAAAACGAGTACTTGGAATCCAGTGTTTATCTTCTTCCTTCCTTCCTGCCTTCCTTCCTGCCTTTCTGCCTTCCTGCCTTCTTGCCTTCCTGCCTGCCTTCCTGCCTTCCTTCCTTCCTTCCTGCCTTCCTGCCTTCCTGCCTGCCTTCCTGTCTTCCTGCCTTCCTGACTGCCTTCCTGCCTTCCTCCGTCCCTCTCTCCCTCCCTCCCTCCTTGTAATTCAGGAATTTCCCTGAAATTCGGTGTTTCCATACCTGAAGTCAAAGTGATCAAAGGAAACAATAACAAGGGATTTGTCCTATAAAATCCAAAATTATCTATTGTGTTGAAAAATGTATGGCAGCTCAGTGATGGCAGGCCATTTATGTTAGGGGGAGATTTTCTGTATATTTGAGTGACAGACATAGGCTTGGAGATAAAGTTTATATATATATAAATAAAATGCTTGAAGTCTGTTATTCTGCAACAAGGATAGTGTGATACATTTCTCAGAGCCCTTTGTAATTGCTTCACCAAATATTCATGCAAGGAAGAAAAGAAAATGAAGTTTAAGCTGAAGTCATTTCCCTCAGTGTTTTTGGGGGAGTGAAAGAAATGCAGATCAGGGCACCATCTCTGCAGGGAATGCCACCAAGGTCAAGCAGGATATAACAATTTACGGAGTTGTTAGTAGCCTTGTGTGATTGGGATTTGCCCCTTCCTCTGTTTTTATTTTTTATTTTTCCCTCTGCTTTTGTTTTCTTCTTTTGTGGTTTCTCACTTTATCTTTCCATTCATATAGTTAGACCAAGAGCACCTGTCCCAGGAAAGTAAAGTGTGTTTAATAACTGAAGATTGAACACCTCCTCTTCAATTAACATGATGAATTAGAACTGAAACTAAAACAATTCAGCTGTAATTTCTAGTACTTTTTATTGTTAGATGTTTCTGCTGAATCTCTTTTTTTTATTGATAAGTTTGATAAAATTCTCAAAAAGTACTAAAACTACATGGAAATGAAAGTTTTGAAGTTCCAATCATCTTTTAAGTTATTTTCTTCTCCATCCTTCGTTAATATGACAGTGTTTTCAGGAGGCAATAACAGAAGAAAGTTTATTGTAGGCAGAATAAAATGTAGGCTAACATAAAAGGTAGTTATTAGTCCAGGTTTTAATTTGGAGTGATTTAAAGACAAATGCTGCTAACAATATTAGTGTCCACTGAAAAATAAATGTTGCCGATTTTTTATTCTTTAAATTATTTGTCTCCAAATTGTCCGATATGCTTCAGCCCTTCAGGGCTTGGCTTACTTCCCTGAACCTGTAACCTGAGGTTTTCAGATCTTTAAATTAGATATTCAGAACCAAGTCTTAGCAAATTCCAAATTTCTTCAGAATACTTGGTATCCAGTAGGAGAAGTGATGTGGTTGTCTAAACATGATCCTTCAGTTTTGTTTTAGATATCTGAGATTTTCCTGTGGGACTGGCAGATAAAACAAGATCTATAGGATCTATAGAAAACCTATATTTTCTGGTGCATTATCTACAGACCAGGAACAAACTCATAGAGCATCTAAAATGTCACTGTGCTTCTTATCAGCGGAGCCAATGGAACAAAAATGGAATGTCTGCTAATCAGCTCATAGCAGTAAGGTTGGTAACATTAGTAGCATTGATGCCATTGGGGATGCCACAAGGTGCCTCACATATCTCCATGGGATACAATATAAAACATTTGCAAGATCTTTGTGCTTCTGAAGTAGCCTCTGGGAACTGAAATAACTACACTAGCACACTGGAATTCAAGAGAATTCTCAAGATTTCCAAACTCTATGCCACTTGACATTATTAATAAATGTTGATATCATACATCCAATTACTTATTCGACAAATATCTAGAGGCTCAAACTTTATTTTCCAGGACATCTTTCAATGGAGTTGTACTGAACTAGAGACAGAGTATGGACTACGATTTCACAGTTTCACAATAAGTAATGCCTGTACTGGTGTCCTGAGTTTCTTCACTCATTTTGCTTCCAGATTTCCTTCTATGGTAAACTTCATCATGGAACAAACGTGGCTAGAAATATATTTGGAAGTATTTCCCGTGATGTGAAAATGGGAACATTTTTCCAGTGATGATACTACAGCACTTTCTGAAAAGTTGTTGACTATTCATTCATTAATATGGAAGTTTTCTCACTGGAAAACTTATAAACAATGAAAACTAAGTGAGATAAATCATTTCTGAAACATACAGAAGACTCAAATCATACAGAAGTAACTGTGAATAAGCTGAATCAAAGATTTGTTATCTCTAACCCGTGGATCTTTTTTCACACTCTGAGCAAGAGATCACCTGTCTGTATGGTGAAATAGTGAGGACTGAAAATAGTGAATATATTTCATAATTTTTTTTCATCTGAAAACTGCAAATTATTTCAATTACCTCTGAGTGAAAAGCCTACCACTGAAGAACTGCTAGAGTAAGAATCAGTGTCAAGAATTTGGAGAAAAAGACAATTTCATATTATAATCTGGGTAAAAGAACACTGTTTTGCAGATTATGTGTGAACTATTTCTCTAACAACTGATGTGCACATTCTAGATGTAATTACATTGTCACTTAGATGAGCAGTAAGTATCCCAGTTACTTCTCCTTTATTTTACTTGTCTATTGGAGCCATTCCACTTGTACTAGGATTCTGTGTGGCTTGGTGAAAAGTTGGATCTAGATGAAAGCTAGCCATAAAATATACTTTTTTTTTCATTTTCATCTAGAACAAGAGGAGTTGAGAGCAAGGTCAGAATGACTTTTTCACTTTGAGCTTTTTGCCAACCAGATGGTCATTTCCCAGCCTATACTCGTGCCTGAGGTTATTTCTACGCAGGTAAAGTTTCCTTTGTTGTACTTTTTGCCCTGTTTTCCATCTAGTTCAGCTCCTTCTTGATGTCAGCACACCCATCTGGTGTATCTTGTCACACCTCTCAGTTTTGTATCATCTGCAAACTTGCTGAGTGTGCACTGTCTGATACTTCATCCAGCTCACTAATGAAGAGGTTAAGAATTACTGGCCCCATTCTCAATTGCTGCTGTACATCACTGGTGACTTGTCTGCAACCGCACTTTGTAATAATGTTCCCTAACATTAGAAACCAGTTGTTTAGCTGTACTTCAATCCATCTCATCATCAACTTATCTCACCTATATATAACCTTATGAGAAGCTCAAGTGTTTGTCTATATGAAGTATATAACTGGATGCTAAGTGTTTCTTCAGATTACTTAGAGGTTCCTAGCAACAGATTTATCTTGCATTGAACATTTTTTTCCTGATTTTTGTCTTTGTTTCTTGCTTTTTTTTTTTTGTCCCTAAGTGCAACCATGCCAGAATAGTAATTTGAATTCAAGAGTCAACAGTTTTGTAATGGTCTTTTCTCATTTGGATTTCATTATGGTGCACATGGCATCTGATTCATTTCCTGTTGATGACATTCAAGACGTGTTTGCTGACCTGAGGGGGAGTGAGTTTAATCTTTGATGACATATGTACATATTCCACTACAGCCACAAGCTCTGCTGTTTCTAGGGACCAAATACAATATTAAATCAAAGAAATACAACCAATCCTTTTCCTGTATTATGCCTTACTAGACTATCTTAGTACACAAAAGGTAGTTTTAAGAAAATTTGTCACACAAAGTAATTTGTGAACTCTGTATTTTTTTCTTACAGAGAATGCAGGCTGCATTTCGAACAGTAATAGATTGCATCAACTTGGGTTTTGCTCATGGTAGGAGAATCACAAAATGTTGATAGTTGGAACCAGGTTCTTTTTATCAAAACTGTTCCTGTTCCCACTTACCAGATTTATAAACAATTGAATCCAGATGGAATTGTATCTTAGAGCTCATGACAAAGCTAACCCTAATGCTATTTCACTTGGCTATCATGAAAGAAACAATAAACTGAAATGATTCACATGGTTACTGGAGGAAAAAGTTGCACTTTACTGTCTTGTCTACCAATACATGTAATTTTCTCCACAGTACAATTGATGGAATATACATCTGTGGATCATATGCTTATGTTTCAGAAAGAGTGAAAATACCAATAGCAGGAACAGGACCTGCATTTAGATGCAATGTGACATCTTTATTGCAAATATATCATTCCAAGTTAGCAAAAATAATATATTTCCTAATGTTCAGGAAAAAATGAGAGGAGAAGAGACAGACAAGTGAGAGTAAATGTTTTTTACAGATTACTTAATATGTGTCAGTTGACTATACACATGGACTGAGTTAGTAACTGTCGCGTAACTGTTAAGTGAGAATTAAGTACACAATCCTATTATCCCCTCTATATTTTATTTTGTTTCATTTGGATCTGGATACAATATTATTTCTTAAATGTAAGTACTTAGCTTAATTTAAATTTCATGATCTCATCTCTATATTGTTTTTCAGTCATGAAATACAATAAAGAATCACAATGAAAGCAAAACAAACAAACAAACAAAACAGAATGAAAAGACAGACACATCTTCCTGCTCTGTGCTCTGGAGTCATGGGAAATTTGGGAGCCATTTCTTACTGAATGGAGAGAAGAGATGTGGTGTTCAAGTTGTAGTCAAGCATAGCCAGGCTACACTGAGTGAAGATACCCACTGCTTCTATGAATAGAGTTGAAGCAAACTGTGATGAAAGGCTTCAGTTTTTGTGCTGCAGTGTCACTGAGTTCAGCTTCTGTCTTGAACTGAGACCTTCATACAAATAACTTCTGTTAATTGAAAATACTATTTACATATTTATGCCGTAAGAATACTTATCTTTCAGGATAAGATGAAGCATACTTCACTGCTGTGTTAACAACTGAAATTGTTCATTACGTTTTATTTTTACCTTTACACAGTTATTCTTTTTTTCTATCCTCCAGGAACATGAAGGTGTTTTTTTTTTTTTTTTTTTTTTTTCATATTTAATAGAAAGGTTAATCTTTGAATTAACCCATGCAATTATTAGTTTGGCCCCACTGGAACCAAGCATCTAAAATACATAACTCCAAGTCGGATGACCAGTGATACTTGACTTTCTGACTGATGTCCACAAGTTTGACTACCTTATATCCTTATTTAACTCAGAACTGTGGCTGCACAAAACTACCAATATTAGAGAAAGTCTGCAATACCTGTTTAGGTTACAAGTGGAATTAGAGATAGCAACAGTAAGGAAGCACATCAGGGGAGGTAAAAACAGGACAGAGAGAAATAGAAAGAATAAAATATTCTCAAGTAACAAAATAAATGAAACGGTTTTCTAAGTGAGTTTTTATTTTTGAAAATATTCTAACTATACATGCATGTGCTTAGATTCCATTGTTCTTGTGCAGATTTTTCTGTGTGTTCACAAATACCATTCAGATAAATAATTGTTAGCACAAAAAGTTATTTCTCAACTCACATTTTTTCCCCTGGTGTGTATCATAACAGCACCTGTTTCTCATACAGTCTTCCTACCTGTAAAAACTCCACAGAGAAAAAAAAAAAATTAAAGTGCTGTTATAACCCATCTAGCACTCCAGTGAAATGAATCTGACACTTCTACACTTTGATATACTCTTGCTCGTATTTGTGCAGCATTTTCATGTCATCAGTGATACCCTCATTATGTCATCTAAGCAATGAATTATTTACATGTTTTTAAAATAAGGGGAGATAGCTTAACATGTGAAAATAAAATACTTCAAATTCAGATCTGAGGCAATGAAATGCAAATCGTTAAGTGTAATGGCATAAAAAATAGCAAGGAGCAACCTGAAATTTCAAGACCAGTATTTAGATGCCTCTTTTCATATATTAAGATGTTTCTCATGTGCAATTATGAGCACTTTGTTCATCTTGCACTCCTGAAAATTAAATCTCTGATGTTTGTTAAAGACATTTGCTATGATGTAGACACTCTCCTCACTGAGTCTGCCTATAAAGAAATTCCTAGTAACATAAAAACACCCTTGGTCTTCAGCTTCTGCTTCCTGGTGGGGATAGTCTTTTTCATACGGACATTTATTTATATGGTGTTTACTTATATGGACAACCAACAGAATTAACCTTGTGTCATTTCAGAGACAAGAATGCATATGTTCCCAGAAACATACTCAAAAATTGACATCAGCATACAATCCTTCGATCTTATCATATTAAATATTCTTTTTGCAGACTTATGAAATTAAAAAGTTATTTATAAATATTCAGTAAATCCCTCACAAACAGTGGCTTAAAATTTTCCTCAGAGCTGCAATGTTGCGTAATTTATGTAAGACATTTCATGCAAATTTTAAAACAGAGACTTTAGAACACACAAATTTTCTTCCAGATTATCATGCAATTGCAACAGCAATATTAGTGTTCATTTAACTGTTGCTTACAATTCACATCTTTTATGAATTACTATTGCTGTGCCTGCACGAACTCAGTAACTCATATCAATGCCGGAGGTTACAAACTACAACAGGGAATTATTGCACAGAGACATCATCATTCACAGATGACACAAGCTTTGGCCTCCAAACAGAAGTGAGGCTTGCTGCAAACTGGCAAAGAGCATCAGCCAAGGGCTGGCTGGTTCAGACCTTTCTGTCACTTCCCATTTGTCAGCTGGTGTACATACCATCTCAGATGAAAATTTTGTTCTGCTATTGCTTCTGATGGTTACAGTTAAGTCACGCTGTCTGAATTGATGATAACTGAGCATTCCAGATAGAAAGAAAAATTGCATTTTGTCCACATTTGGAAATCTTTTTGCTCATTTGGAACCAAGGAACTAGTGTCATCTCAAGCAGAATTTAGTACCTAGGTTAATCTCACATTTTAATTGGCTCTGGAAATGTCTACCATGACCACCACCAGACAACATCTTAATATTCAATAACTTCAGAAGAAAAAGACAG
This sequence comes from Oreortyx pictus, assembly GCA_036925125.1. Classification (NCBI taxonomy): domain Eukaryota; kingdom Metazoa; phylum Chordata; class Aves; order Galliformes; family Odontophoridae; genus Oreortyx; species Oreortyx pictus. Next base: position 155,481,935 of record JAUPFR010000001.1, on the reverse strand, counting down.
TTGATAAATTTTTCAGGCAGCAGTCACAGGGAATGCCATGAGCCAACAACATTCACAGTATACCTTTTCCAGTACACCAAGTGCAGATGATACTTGCCAATGGACTGTTGCAATCTAACCTTTATGCATCTACAGTGATGGGGAAGACATGTCTCTTTCTGGATGTGATCCAGATGATGGCCACTGGGGCTTTCAACCCTTTATTTCCAGTCAAAGACATTGTAAGACTCTCAGTCTGCCCAGTCAGACATTGTAAGACTCAATCTGCCTAGTCAGCCCTAGGTCTGTGAGGTGGCCTGTATAGGCTAACATTTTCTCTCTGTTCAATACAGAGAAGTAAATGGGAGTAGAAATTCACAGGTTCATAACCAAAATCAAAACTTTTAGAGGGAGAAATATCAGAAATAAGGATTCTTGTGTTGTCTCTGGTGCACTCTTCCTAAAACTTCATCTTATTATTCTCAATTCCCCTCCTCTCCATCTCATCTCTGTTGCTGAAACTTCTGGAATTTTGTCTTCACCATCTTTGTTTTACAAGGACTATCCAGGAGACTGTATATATCCCACCACAAATTCAAAAGTACACCTAAAGATCTTTAGGAACTGTTAATGTGCTATTAGGTTTTCAGTCCAGTATCCACTAAATGGAAGCATTCCTGTGCTGTCTAGTGGTTAGCTGAAAATAGCTCTGAGATAATATTATAGTTTTTATGTTTTTATACATGTACACACAAATGTCCCCACCCTCAACTTGTGAAACAAAATAACCCTTGTAGTGAAATATGTCTTTACTGTGTGCCAAGTTACATTACTTGCTTGTATGGATATAACAAATCATTTATTTATTTATTTATTTATTTATTTTTGGGTCTGATTTCTTCACAGGAAATAATCTGTTTTACATGATAAAGACTTAGCAGTGAATATTTTTTTTTCTTGTGATGTTTTCAACACAAGCACATTTCAGCCACAAGAACTGTTGAATTAGGATTGGTGTATTGCTGTTGGCACTGTTGCTCAAAGTGGGGCTAAGGGGATCCTGTCACTGTCCATAAATTACACCATTGGGAAAATGACTTCCAGCCCAGCTATAAACAGACATTTGTGAAAAGCTACTGATTCCCGTCCTCAGGACAATGGTGGTGCTAAGCGAACAAGTTTGTAATCAGCAGCACATATTGACAAGGTTTTTGTATTTTTTTGTATTTTTTAAAATAATTTAACCCTAAATTGTCTTCATATTCAGACAAATTTAGTGCAGAGGATATAACACAGAGGAATAATGTGCATGGCAGTTTTGGTATTGCTGAGAGTTCATCTAGGCAGAAAAGTTATTTCCCTGAGTAGCAATATATGACTAATCCTATTTAGCAAAATAGTCTGCAGAAGAAAATATAAGTGTTTTCATCTTTCCCAGAAGCTATATACCAGTGTTCACTTTTACTTGGGAAAGGGTAACAGAGTGCAAGCTTTCCACTGAAGCCAATATTTTCAGTTCAGAACTCAGGAGAATCTGTTTATCTACTTCTTGTCTTTGAACTGTCAATTCTCACACAAAAAAGCCACAAAAGTGTAAATCATGGAAAACCTCTATCCATACATTCAATGTGCTTGGGAAGAATATAATTTTTTTTTCTTCTCATTTCCCGTTATCCGTTTCTTTTTCCTTTTTCCTTTCCTTTTTCCTTTCCTTTTTCCTTTCCTTTTTCCTTTCCTTTTTTCTTTCCTTTTTCCTTCCCTTCCCTTCCCTTCACTTCCCTTCCATGTTCTAGAGAACACAAAGATAATTCCGCAGAATTCATAGGATGTAGCTAATCTATGGATGTAAACTAATAATGTTAAAAGTACACATGCTTTACTAGCCTTTACTATGCTGTACAATAAACGTTTTTAGAACTGCTCATCTTTTCTTCCCTAAGCATCTACTATTGAAAGAAATTACTCCTTAGGCATAAAATGGAATCAGATGGACAATCTTTTCTGGTAGCTTTTTCATGTGTTCCTGGGGAGAGCAAAACAAACAAACAAACAGACAAACAAACAAACAAACAAACAAACCCCCCAAACAAACAAACCCCCAAAACAAACAAACAAACAAACAAACAAAAACAGAAAAAACAGAAAAATTTCAATACCTAGAGAGAGAAGTAAGCCAGCACTGTTTCTGCTGCTGCTGTGGTCTCTCTTGGTCTGTGATCTGTTCAACGCAGCAGGAAAATCCCTATGGTTTTTCAACATTTCTTACTTACAACCTACAATTTCTAACCTTTTAGGAACAGCTTCCCCATGAAGCAGGTATTCATACATAGGTCTGATAGAGAGTATGAAGCAGAGAGAAAAAGAGAGTGGGGGAATGAGAGAGAGATGAAGTGATTTGCATAGTTCTGCACTTTAATTATACAGCATCTTTTGCCTGATGACACAACTATACTAATTAAGCCTCATTACTCTTCCCTTGGGAGCATTCCGATTAAGCGTGTTCCAATTATGTGGAGTATACATGATGATGGTAAAAAATGGCACATTTTCTGATTGTTGCAGCACACTCTGATGATAGGTATGTTTCTCTTGGGAGCAAAGGGTACGAAGATCTTTACTGTGCTTTTAGAGGCCCAAAAATGCTTTCCAAACCCAAAGATTTCTAAAATATTGATAAAAGTTTTGGGTCAAATTCAATGTACTCTAAGGCTTTTAAAAAATGGTGATAGTGTGTAAGCATTCAGCAATGGATTTTGCTGAGTTAAAATGAACCTTTCAACTCATTTTCTTACACATCAGTAGCATAAGAAATGTTTCTCCAAACACCTGATGTCAATGCCAGAGTTTAGTAATTCACAGTGCATTCTCTTATCAGTAGCCTCAGTACATTTTTATCCACAGAATTCCCACTTTGAACAATATATAAAATAATTCTTAGTGGAAGGCATGTGAAGGCATAAATGTTCCATGATATCTAATAGTCTGAATGGAAAAGCTGAATTTTTCCTGTTGTTACGAATTTACAAAGAAATGTCTTCTTTTCTGACTAAAAAAAATGCGTTTAGCTAATAAATATATTGTTACTGAAAAACAAGTTTTATCAAAAGCAAACATTAAACTGGAGCAGTAAGAAGATCTTTGAAAGTTTTTCTCTTGCTAGTAACAGGACATATATACTTTTGGATAGATGTGAGTTCTCCCAGTCTATGAGGTACCTTTGTCTATTTAAAGATCCATGATAGCAGAACTGCCATTGTTGTCTTCAGTAACATAGTTCCTTGACTCTGAGAAATGTAAAAATAAGCTTGTCAAGGCAGAACAAAGTGCTCATGGATATAAGCATACAATGAACTTCATGGCTGAAGAAAAATTAAAGTACAATGTTGTCAATGTTACAGCTAGATAATTTCTCCTTTTTTCAACACCCAAATGCAAAATTGATTTGTTTTCAAAAGAAAAGGAGTCATATAAATTAAAATATGACAAAGGCCATAGAAGCTACAAGACAGTAATTACAAAAGAACCATTTGCATTAAAAAAGCCAAATCAATCCTTAATCCTTAACACAGTGAAAGAAGACAGGTATTAACATATTTTTAAAATCTAACAGAACTGAATAATAGTTTCTTCAGACTATCATGACAGAAGCTGCTTTCTACTTTATTAATAAAGCTCTACAGTAGCCCAAGATCTGTAAATAAACTGGAAGGCAATATACATATTTACCAAAGTTATTCCTTTGATTGTGATTTTTTTTTCTCCAAATCATCTCTGTTTATTCTATATGTTTCATCATTTGAGTATGAAATCTTCAATAAGCATTCTTTTTCATCAAGACTATATGCAAAGATTAATCCCTTTTTTAATTTAATTTTGGTTTCTTGTTTGCCTCACATACATTTGTATATCATAAATGATAAATAATATCAACTCGTGATTTTCTTTATCTGCTGGAAGTCCATGGTAGCCCTATGATAGAGTAGAAAGTGACGAAGTTGAAGTGAAGATTCTGATGAATAATGAATCAGTATCTACATACTTTAGGTAAAAAAATGTCAGATGATGCAAGATATTTATCAAATAAATAATTTTGATGCTTATTCCAATTGGGTCTATAAGCTGAAGCTGTTTGGCATGCTAGCTTAGGGAAATCAAAAATGAAGCTTGATGTTATAGCTTATTCACCTGACTGAGAAAAAATTTTACTACTTAATGCATGACAGTTAATTTTAGAAATTGGTAAAACAGCATGGTGCAAACTATTCTTAGTTGTGAATTTATGCAATTTATGTAGAGCAGAAGCAATGCAGAAATATTAGGTGTTTGAACAGAGCCCTCATGAGTATGGATTTAGTGTTTGAATGTTTCATAGTCAGGTAAAGGCACTCTCTCCCATTTGCATATGCTTTTGGTATGATGAAGAGAGAATAATTATGTAATCTGGGGCCTTTAGCTTTGTATATGCAAAGCCACACCTGCAAATAACTAAACATACTTATCATTATTACATGAAAGTAAAACAACTGATGGTAAGATATTTAGTCAGATAACTTGTCCCAAAACCAACCAATCCTGCTTGGGTGGAATTCATTTCTCTGCTAATGTCAGATCTGGAAATACTCCTTACTATAAGAACTGATCTGGATTAAATGAAAGAAAGAGGTCTAAGGTAAAAAAAAAAAATCAATCTAAACTCACATTTCCTCTTAGTTTGCCAAAACTTACTGTTGGTGGCATGTAGGAATCCTTTCTTTTTTTCCTAGTGTTTTCCTTTGAGGATATTATATTGGTACATTTAATTTTATTTTAAGAAAAAAATATGGACTAGTATTATTCTACTCTTTTGCCCTTCAGTGGCATTTGTAGGAGTTCTGAGTACCTTTTCTATGAAGTTGGGGGTGGGCGTACAAACACTGTGCAGGTTGAAAGATCCATATATGGAAATATATATATATATATTAAAAAAACACAATTATTTAGACATCACAGGAATATGCACACTAATCCAGCAGAATAACTCAATTTGCATGTTTATTAATTGCAGCTTTATGTTACATGCCCCAGAATTACATGTTCTCTAATCCTTCAGTGTTGGTATCCTAGGTTTCCTCCTGCATTTCATCACAAACTGTCTCCTAGTCCAGGGACAGAAATACAGCAACTTATTTCTGTTCAGGGGCATTATCTTTCATAAATCAAGTTATCATGTGAGGAATAACTGAAAAAAATAGAAGATATATTTCTGAAAAAATAGAAGATATATTTCTGAACAAATAACCCATTGTTCACAAATTTTCTTCCTAGCTTAAAGACAGATAAAATAATTTAGGAACTATGTTATATGAAACATTTTAAAAAAGAATAGTTTTTCTTATGAGAAATAAAAATAATAAAAGGTAGCATCTTGTTGCTGTGCTGAGTGCCATCCTGTTTAGATTTCAGAAGATTATATGACAGATTCTGTTCTGGAAACCTTTAGTCTGCTTTAGATAGACATAGAGTTTGACTTGCTAGGTGATGTAGTCTTTCTGCTATGTAATACTGCGTAAAACATCACACATAAAAATCTGGAAGAGAAACAAAATAGTGTACAAAAGAAAATGTAAAGTGTCCTTGCAATGAAGAGAGAATCATAATATTTCTTTGTTTACACTTTCAAATAGGATGTTTTTAAAACACGATGAGTACCTCAAATATTAATTACGACGAATGCTATCACAGCAAAGTGCTTTTTATCTCCAAATTGTAGAAAAGAGTTTTACAAATTTCCACTGGGGATTTTCCTACTGTCTTGAAACCACTGCAACTTAATTTCACTTAATTTCATATTCGTCTGACAATATGATGTAAGTTTGGAGGAAATATCCAGAAGTCTGCCTAGAGCAAATTTTATAAAAGCCATCTGAATCAATCCATGTAATTCTAGTATTCAACAAAATAGAAAGAAATCAGAGTATTTTGTTTCAGATTGAAATGATAATCCATATACTATCCATGACTGTCAAGAGAAGAACTCCACATCATTTTGTAGGGAACCAAAGGTGTTCTAAAACACTACAAGTGACAATACTTTGAGGTTCAATGCCAGGAGTTCCCCCCTACATTCTCTGTCTTTCTATGTTTCTGAAAGTTAAGAAAACAACACTATAAAAAACATCAACTGATTCAGTTATATTACCTCCTTCCTGAATATTTCTAAGGAACTGTGAACTGGATGAAATATCTCCTTGCACAAATCTGAGCTATAATTTCAGTCTGTATTCTTTAATAATTTGGAGGACAAATTTAATGAATTCACAACTATCTGCTATTTAAGTTACCTGTGTCACAAAAAACTCGCACCAGAATCAGACCACAGTATGGTAATTTCATACATTAGAGGTTTGTGAAATATGTCTACACTTACTCAGTTGTGGGTACTAAAATTTCTTTGTGAAGATGAATGTACAAGCTCTGAAACACTGGGTTGCAGGAATAAGGGTGCTAAAACTACTAAATTCACAAAATAATAATAAAAAAAAATCCTGTTCTCTAGTTCAGGATATTAAATTATTACCAAAACTCCAAGTACCTGTCAACGGTTTACCGGGCTGGATCAGCCCGGTTCCGTGACGATTGGTGTGGGGGACCCGCAGACCCACGCCCCAGGAAAGGGGAAGGGGGAAAGGGAAAAGGGAAAAGGGAGATAGGCCTAGAAACAAAACAGCGGCAACGATCTGAGGAGGAAAGCTAATTTACTAAATAAGATATCAGAAAGCAAAATAACACAATATAATACAATATAATTGGAATTGAAGCTAATAAATCAAATAAAATGAGAGAGAGAGTGTCCGATAAACCGAAGGCCTTACGCTAACGCTGAAGGCAATACGGCAGCGAGCACCCACTGCTGAGTCGACCCCGAAGGAAAGAGAGTGTCCCGTGACCGCAGAGGGTTTTTATCTTTTCCCTCTGAGCGGAAAATACGTAAAAATGTAAAGCATCGCAAAGTCCTCTGGGGAATGTAGTTCTCCTCTTCTGAGACAGGTATACCCGGAAATATCAATGATCTATGGAGTTGGAGTATTAACTCTTTAACTCTTAATGCACTACATGTTGTAATGATGTGGAATACCAATACCAAAAAATCATAAAACCATGACAGTACCTTACAAAAATAATATTACAGATATCCTATTTTGTATTCAGTGAATTATTTCAAAATAAAGATATTCTCCCCTTAAAATGTCGAAATATGATTAGGACCATCTCACTGATCCATTAATATCTTTATCTTTAGGTTTTTAATCTTTCACAGGGGAAGACAGACAAACAAATAATCAAAAAAACTCACAATGCATACAAATTTTATGAAAAAACAACACAGCTGCCCCCCTCCCCGCCATGGAACATTTCGGAATGATTGTTCTGGACAACAAATACAACTTTCTTTGTTATTACCTCTTGAGGTTCTCAACAAATGCAGCATAGAAATACCTTTAGGAATGTCCTCTGTTTCAATATCACTCTTATCTACTGAATGTTTTAATATCACTTTTAAATATCAAGAAAAATCAGAATCTGAACTTAATTAAATTCTTCTGATTATGGATAAAAGTGAGATAAGTGCCTCTGGCACAGTTTGCATACTCTTTGCAAAATCATGATATAATTTGTTTCAATGCAAAATATTTGGAGAATTTCAAAGGAATTATCTTGACTCACTTGTCTAATGCACTTCTAAAGATTAGGATGAAGAATGAAAGAAGGTCGATGTACCATCAACATGAAAAGTATGATTTTTTGCTCTGTCTCAAAAGTTTATTTTTATGACACTACTACCTACATTGTCCAAATAAATTCAAAATTTCTTATATCGTCTGATATCCAGAAACAAGATCAAACTAATCTAGCATTTTTAGAAATTTAGTGAGAGTTATCAGCTAAAGGCCACAGACAGAAACGGGTGAGCATTTTTGGTCGCACGAAGACAAATAGGGCTACCTGTTAAGCGTTTTGTTTGTTTGTTTGTTTGTTTTAAAGTAACTCTTGGTGTATATTACCTAGCTGGGAGTGCAGAACACAAAGAAATCAGTCTGGTGACTTTAACTGTTTGAGGAATCATAGATTAAATGAAAAATGAGTGACTATCTCTTCAGTAACTACAGCAACGATTTGAGAAGTCTTCACGTCTACTAGATAATCATCTTTCCTGCTATATCCCACCAATGTAAGATAGCTACAGACAGTACCATGAAGTCAGTCTTCCTAAGGAAGCAGTATTTTCTGCTTTGATTTTTACTGGTTTAGCAAAGGTAAATCATGCCTAACCAATCATAACTCCTGTTGATGAAATGAATATCACAGTGTGCAAGGGGAGAGCATTAGATGTTGTTTTCCTTAACTTTAGCATAGCTTTTAACATGGTGTCTTGTAATAGTCTCTCAGATAAATTGATAAGATAAGATATGAACTGGGTACGTGTACTGTAAGGTAGGAAAACTGGCTGGGCTACGAAATATAGAAGTGGGGACTGAGAGATTTTTTCAGCCTTAGAAAAGGCTAAGGAGTGATGCTGACTGTAGTTACCTATACATAAGCCATACAATAAACAGAACTAGACTTTTCTCAGAGATGTATGGTAATAGAAAAGACACTAACTGGAATATTATAAATTTCAATTTGACTCCAATGATTATTGTATTATTTTAATTATTATTTCAACATGAGTGTGGTTTAACATGGGAACAGGTTTCTCAGAAACATTTTAGAATCTCCATCTTTGAAGACTTGCAAAATTCAGCTGGATTTGAGCAAATTTTTCTGATTATCCTACTGCAAACAATATATGGAACCTACAAAAGTTTAGCCCAGTTTATTTGGTGACTCTGTGATGTTATACTGATTACTGACTGTGAAAGACAGGAGTCACAGAATCACAGAATAACAGAATTGTAGGGGTTGGAAGGATTGGTTTCAACTCAGCTGACTTTAGTGCACCACTGCAGATAATTCTGAGGAAAAAGCATTTTCAGTTCACTTATTCTAGCTGTCAACTCTGGGTTGAAAACTGTCACTTCAATTTGGTCCTTGTCTTCTCTACTGCCTGTGAAGGGAGACCAGACTTGTGGTTAAACCAAAGACAGTAACATCAAGAGTAAAGATGCTCTGATGCAAACAAGCAATATATGAAATATGATTTTGAGAAGAAAGAAGATTTTACACTCACTGTTACATGTTACATACTTTCCGTCTTTTACTGTGGTACTCAAAGATACTGTTTTACTTGGACTGCAAAACATTTAGACCCAGTGGAGATTCATTGTACTTGTTCACCTGTAAATTGATATTGTAACTTTGAATTTAGAGGTTTTTCACACATCCTTCTTTTTACCCCTGTCCTCCATTCTTCAACACTCTCCTAGAGTACAATTTGAATTAGTGAACTGAAAAACTGAGAAGTATGGGGTATATGGCTCAGTACTGTCAAGTCTGCTTTCTGTCTTAATCACCTACTTTATCAAAAAAGCATTATTGTATTTATTACTGTTGCATCTGAGTATCATATGGTTATTACTTATCTGTAACTTACTCATGCTTGTCTAGCCTTGAATAAAATTTGACAGATACTTTCAACAAGCGAAAAAATGAAGACTGGAAATCATAAAATAACAGGTCTGTCTGTGTGAGATAGCTTAATAAATCACGATGGAATGTATAATCCACAAGCAGAGACTGTATTATTATCACAGTATCTCAATTTACTTAGATTTGTCCACATAATAAAAATATGATGATTTTTCCATTTGAAAGACAGTTGGTTTTCTTTCCTATTGACAGGTTTTTTTCTTATGAAATAAAATGTAGCACTTTGAATGTTAATAAGGCTTTTCTAAAAATTATCATTATAATATTTTTAGTCTTTCAAAAACTGCACATTTTCTCATGTCTCATATCTTTCAATTAAATTCTTCTGGATATGCAATTGTCTCTGTTATTGAGACAATGAAATGTTATCTAATCTGGAAATGTTAAGTCTTTCCATTGTTGTTTGTTGATAATGAAATACAAATTAATTTTAAGCACTGGAACAAAACTATCATTATAATTATTGTTGCCTGGTAATAGTATACTTTTCAATGACAATTAGAATCAATCAAATAATTAGAACTTGGTGCCGCTGCCCATGCACTTTAAAAATAATTATTTATAAATGTAGTTTTAGTTCCCAGCTTGTGAGATATTCTTCTACCCCATAAATTTTCAATATGCAGTCTGGGACCAATAGCAACCTGTGATCAATCACTTACTAATTTGAACATGCCTTCATTGTCAATAAGTTGCAAGGTGCATGCAAGGTATAGTCTTCTGCCTAGTACATTATGTTTATTTTTTTTTCCAAGAAAAAAATAGCATATTTTACAATAGGTTAATCATAGAAATGATAAGAAATGTTGTTTTCTATTCAAATAAAAAAATGCTTTAAATTCACTGTATCTTCCATAGTTTTCTTCCTAGGTTAACAGAGAAAAAAAGGAAGAAAGAGAAAAAGAAAGAAAAGAAAAGAAAAGAAAAGAAAAGAAAAGAAAAGAAAAGAAAAGAAAAGAAAAGAAAAGAAAAGAAAAGAAAAGAAAAGAAAAGAAAAGAAAAGAAAAGAAAAGAAAAGAAAAGAAACAAACTTGCAAGCATTTGCTTTAAAATCCTAATTCTCTTCCTAAAATACTTGTGCAGCTTTCTCTGATTTTAATGAAACTACAATTTACTGAAATGTAGACTGGATAAAATTTAGCCTAAAAAAATATATTACTGAATTCACTGCATATTAAGAATGACATTTATTAAAACGGTCTTCAAAACAATAAATAAATAAATATGAAAACAAATCCTATGTCCATCTGAGCCTTGAATTTGAGGATTAACATTTCTACTAGATTCAATTTTAAAACAGTATAGAAAGAAAAGAACATTTGTGGTTGTGCATGTTAATGTACATGTTATGATCCATGTTTTAAAGAGCCTGAGATAATAAAAAAGAGCGTAACAGAGGCTGGATATAAGGCCATTTCTTTCTATAAGAAAGATTTGTTAGCATTCACTTCATTATCTCTTTTTTTGTTGTAGAAGTAGTTGTAGGAATGGAATTCAACATTTAATTAATTCAATGTTTACATATTTTTTTTTCTACTTAAAGGTGACTATCTTTCATCAAGCCATGGTTGACATAAATTCTGATAAGCTGCAGGATAATAGTTGAAATAAATCATGTTTATAGCAGGGTAGATCTCATATTCTTAGTTATGGTTAAAAATGCAAGAAATGTGGAAATAAATAAATATGTATTCAAAAGAACTTACCAGTAATCTTTACTCCAGTGTAGTATCTTATATAAAAGAGTTTTTCTTCATTTTCGATTTGGTTAAATTTCCTTAAAAAAAAAAAAAAAAGAATATTTCTTTAATTTTGTTATACATAGAAGAAATTCAGAGTAAAATAATTGGGTGGCACAATTCACTTAGTGTTTCTAGAAAGTGGAGTGGCAGACTACACCAGATATGCATGGACATGTATATACATCAGCCCGTATATCAAGAAGAAATGCATCTGATCCCAAATACAGGAATAGAGAAGAACTGCAAAGGACTAAATGTTGTATTTATGGCTTCTGAAGTCACTCCCTCATGAGCTCATCAATGAGGAAACAACAGAACTCTACTAACAAGAAGTAAACAAAAACAATCTCCCCAAAAGACTGGTACATCAATCTTTCTTGATCTCTGTGTTGTTACACGTCCCTAGAAACAGACTTGAAAATTGAATCAGGGGAGGGGGAGATGGCAAGATATTTCTGAATAAAATTTCTGCTTAGACAATCAGCACATTCTCATTCTGCTGAAGTCACTGAGCTATTGCCATCCCACTCTGTCACTTTGCTGGAGGTTTTGAAGCGCTGGCAGAAGGAGCTAACAGAGGCAGCCAGGAGATAGGTTCTGGTGCAATTAATTGAAGTATCCAGAATTGATGAGTGCTGTCAAGAGCTCACTATGAGGATGCCTACCAGGGGAGCCTAATAAAGTGACTAGAAGAGATCAAGGATATTACAGGATCTCAGGGAAATGTCTGTAAGCAACAAAAAACAATGGGACAGCACAGTGTGGTCTGTAGGAAAGTATAACAGTACTTGTAAACTCAATTAGATATTCAGAAGTGATTAAGGTGTCAGGGGGAATTAGAACACTGAAATGTAAATGCCACCTTCCACTTATCAGTGATCAAAATGCCACTATTCTGTGAAGATAATGTTTTAACTTATTTCATTATACAATAGCAGTATGATCCCTGCATTTCACATACACATAATGAAAGCATTACTGGTTGGACCATTACTGTTTTCTTTCTGGATAAACTTTTGAAAAGATAAAGAATAGTCATAATAATGGGTTTTGTTTTTATTTTTTCTAAGGAAACCACACTGATTGTATCTTTGAAGTGTGAAAAAGCAGAGGATATCTCACTGGAAAATGTGCTTGTCTGAGTAAAAGTATAACAAAGGAGACTCTACAAAGGAAATAAAAATTTTGGGAACTGACAGTATCACAGGGAGAGAAAAAAGGGATAAGGCACAAAAAGAGATGCAGAGAAAGAGTGAAGCTGTTTTACCAAGCAGTCTAATCCTCTTTATGACTACAGAAACAAAAACCTGTTAGCTGGTTCTATGGGAGTCTGAAGATTGATTATGTGTCCCAGTTCCCTTGAGCTTCCAGTGCTGAGAATGTCTTTTTAAACTGCTGATTTCACAGTCTACAAAGAGGCTGAAGAAGGAGGCACTGGCTCTGATCTAGATGTAAGATTGAAAGGTTCAGAAACCACCTTGAGAGCATGATAAATATTTCTGCTTCACCCAGCACTTCAAAGAACTGCAGTCACTGATGATGTAAACTTCTTGATTGATAATAGGTAGTTCACCTTGTGTAAGTCTTCACTTCAAAACTGACTCTAAGAGCCAACACTAGAAGTCTGGAGGTAAAATTAATGAGGTCACTGACTCAATGAATTGGGTAAAAATACAAATTCTATTTGCATGGCTCAGTAAACAGTCTCACTCTGTGAAATTTGCCATGTGCATACATGAATAGTCCTTCTTAAATGTTCAAGAAGGAGCTGACCCATAACAACTGACACCAGATGACAATCTAGTGTAGGAATGTTTCTTGAGAAATTTGACAGTGAACAGTTTTTAAGGAAACCATGACTTTTTTCCATTGTCCATTCCAAACACAGGTTCAACTAACACTAATCTTTGATCTTTCTTATTGTTTTACTTCGGGGGAGAGGTGGGTGCAGAAAGAGGGGTACATTTCTGTAAATTGTTGGCCACACCACAGAACTATTTGCTGAGGCATTCTCTATTATCTCTTGTACTCATTATTTTAATAACAGTATATTTAACCTTTGGGATCAACTCTCTATTTTAGTATTTTTAACACAAATGTGTCAAGGAAGAAAAAGAAAAAGGTGACTGTGCAATATTGGCCAGAATTCTGATCAAAATTCGGTGTTTTTGCAATTCCATACAGCAATCTATGACATTTTAACAAAATAAGGTCTGTTCTGTGCAATATATTACTATCGCATTTCTAAACTCCATTTTAAAAAGGAGAAATATTCAGAATTTTGTTGAGATAGGATACTTATGATTTATGATTACCTTCAGAAAAAGCCCCTAATTACAAGAATTCAGTTCTAGATTTCTCATAAAAAATGGGTCATATTCAAGTCTCTAAGTAAAAGGTTCACGGAACTACTGATTTCTTCAAACGTTTGAAAAAGTGACTTCAAGTACATATTTGAAGATTTATTTGCTCAAAAAAATATTCAATATGTTAAAAAGAAAATCTAATTGCACAGTAGTGAAAATATGATGAATTGAATCTAGTTAAAAAGATCAGTTTTGGTCCACTGATTTTTTTTCAAATGTTATTCATCAGTAGTTCTTTAACAGAAATTCATAAGGCATTATTTTAGAAATTGATACATACTTTTACAAATAAACAAGATTTTTTTAGAGGACATTTATGAAAAGTCTTTTCATCGTTTAATTCTATTTACTATAGTAGAATCTGATTATAACTGATGTCATCTGAAATAGGCAACAGTAAATGAAGTATTACCTTAAATGACAGTGTTACAGCTTTGTAAGTGAGGTCTTAATGTCCTCTGCAATCTATGGCAAGTCTCCTATTGATCTTACTTGGACAGAAAGTACCCCCCTGCCCCCCCAAAAAAAGCCAACAACAACAAACAAAACAAAACAAAACATAAGGAAAACCAACCAACCAAACAAAAATGTACACAATATATATAAATCACAGTAAATATTTTTGTAATTTTCACTAATATTATTTTTCAAGAATTATATAAGTTTTTATTCACATAAAAATAGTGATCACACATGACTGTGTGTGGTAATCTCATAGTACTGAAACAGTTGTAATAGAATAGAAGTACCAAACATATAAGAAAAAACATTTAGTATTGTTAGCTTTGTATGTGATAAAGGAGTCCTTGAATGTTCCTTGTCATATACATTAACAACCTCACTGCTCTCAGGCTACTTGAGGATATGAGGGGAAAGAGCAAACTCATAAACAAGGCACTGCAGTGAGTTTATAATGATGGATTACTAGTAAAATATCATTTTTGCAAACTGGGTATTGTAAGAAGTCTAAAAATGTAAGAAATGATTCTATGATTCTGTGATATGTGTAGCTCATGTTGTTAAGTTAGCTGTATGGAGCTCTATGGAGGAAGGAGAATGCTTTTCAGTGCTTTATCAGATCATTGATTTAACTGAGAACATTCAGCTTAGTTAGGTGCTGGCAACACTTCTATCTCCAAAATGCGACTCAGGATTTTTGAAACCAGAAAAAGAATGGTACCAGTAGGTGCTGCAAACAGCTTTGTGACCTGCTTAATGACTGGAAAGCAAAAATTCCTAGAAATGTACCAAATGATGACTCCATTATCATTATTAATTTTTGATGATGAAAAAGTGGGAAAAAATGGAAAAGATGGGATTGCTGAGAAGATTGCAATTTGTAAGCAGATGACTGTAAGTTGATGCCAAGTGCACACAAACAACATCTGTCAACATTACATTTAAAACAGTTCTGTGATATTCAGGTTTGTTATTTGGACAGGCAAAATGACAAAAGAGATTGATGCACCCATTTGAGATGAGTAAGAATATAAATCTCTGTCTTATCATAAGGAGAATGCAGGGAGCAGATATGGATGAAGTTGGTGGACATAATCTATTTTAGGTTTCCAAGAGACATTTGACATTGCATTGTAGAATAGAATAATATATCTTCAGGTTAGCACATAAAGCACAGCAGACTCACTTCCTTCTAGGATTCTCGAGCTGCAATGTAGGACATTGATTCCCAAGTGTAGAGTATATATTCTTCCCTAGATTTCTTCTCAGCCTTTTTGTTTTCTTACTCCTTGTATTTTTCAAGAAAGATCTTCTAGAATGTCTCTTTTAGCCAGTATTTATTCATTTACTATTTTTCTGTCTTGTTATTAATTTTGATTCATTTTCTCTGTTTCAGTTCCTCCTTGCTCATTAATCCTCTTTATGCTCATTCACAAGTTGCCAGTGTATAGCTGTCTTTGGTAGAAAGTAAGGCCATGTGGTACAGAAAACAAGACATAGTAACAATGGGGATCAGTTAGGATTTTCATTTTAATAATCAGAATTAGTTTGTACATTACATGATTCAGACTGCTCTTCCTCAGAGCCTTTACACTTTGCAGGTGAGATCACTTCTAAATTCTAGAAAAAAAAAAAAAAGGTATTAATTTACCCTTCAGAGAAGAAGATATGGAGAGATATTTATATTCAGAGGTATTTAAACTGTTATGTTTCATAGAATCATAGCATAATTTAGTTTGGGAGTCTGGATGTCACTTTCTTCAAACCCTTACACAAGAAATGGCCATCCTTTATAGTACAGAAGGTAGCAGGGGTTTTTGTGCAATAATATTTTCCATATTTTTATAGATGGAGGGCCCTCTGTTCCCCAGTTACAGCTATTTACCACCATCACCATGATATTTTTCTTCTTATATCCAGTCAGAATTTCCATCTGTGCAACTTAAATTTCTACATTCCTATGTATTTGCTGTGAAACTCCACAATCCTGCGCTGGACAGCTTAAAACGGTAGTCTTTCATCCTTTTCATCCTTCTTGAAATAAACCCTTTCCTCTCAGCATCCCAGTGCTTTTCAGGTGGTCTAGTCCCCTAGGTGGTCACCAAGGGCATCCCTTTGCTGGGCTTAGTCCAGCTTTCAGTATTGTTTTTGTACAAGAAACTCCTAAGCTGGGCATGGTTCAGATGTGGTGTCCCATCTGTACTGATCAGAGGGGAATAATCATGTCCATTAACATGATGCCAGGTTGTTACTAATGCAGTTCAGTGCAAAGTTAGCTTTCATTTGTATAATGAACTGCATTAGTAAAAATGTTTTAAACCTTTAAGTTTGATGTGTTTTGTAATTTTAATTTAAAAATATCAGTATATACAATTAGTAAATTTTAAACCATCAGTAAAATTTAAATTGACAATAGCACCTCAAATAACTGCTTAGAAAAATTTGTTCTAGAAAATACATGTTTCAGAGTTATTTTGTGAAAAAAATAACCTTTTTTTATTAACTTAAATATGAAGGTATATAAGGACTATCACTTGACAAGTAAAACTTTTTGGCTTTTGAAATAATGCAAATGAATTCTTCCATCAAACATTCCTTTTAAGTAATGAACACAAATGTAAAATCTGTCTTAAGAATTTTCCTCACTGCATTAAACCTGCCCTTTAAAAAATGGTAATTGCTGACTGAGATAAAATTCATATGAGTTTGCCCTTTCCAATGCTGTCTATCAAATATTTGTCAGGAATTTTAGGTAATGAAATGATCTTTGGGTTATTCTGACACAGTATAGCAATGACACAAGAAATAACCATCAAGTTCAGCTGGTGTACTGCTAA
Source organism: Oreortyx pictus (assembly GCA_036925125.1). NCBI lineage: Eukaryota > Metazoa > Chordata > Aves > Galliformes > Odontophoridae > Oreortyx > Oreortyx pictus. The sequence goes on along the minus strand of JAUPFR010000001.1, from coordinate 155,464,925 downwards.
TTGTTGCCACAATGACCTATTCACATCTACACTGTAGTCCTGTTCAGTTCTCACGTGCATACTGATTTATGGAAGCACAAATGTATACAGATATGTTTCTGCCTGTAAAGGAATGAGAAAACAATTAGATACAAAAACTGGGCAAGCAAAGGGGATGTTTCAATATAATTGAAAAGAGAGTTGGAAAAAGGAATTTTCAGGTTTAATAAAAAAATAAGATCAAATACAGCCTGTATAGATGAAGAAACTTTCAGAAATTAACAAAATCTCATAATGTAAAAACAAGGCACAACTTTTGTCTGTATCTCTGCACAGAAAATTCTTTCCAGAATGTAGACTGTAAGGAAGTGAAAAACAGAAAGACTGAAGTAACTAAATGATATAAAGCAGAACAACCTACATGTCATGTTGGGCTATTCAGAGCCAAAACCTGGGCATTGCACTTGACAAAACTGAATTTAGACTTTTAGGCTTAGCCTGTTGTAATAAATGAAACACGACAGAAGCATATTCTGGTTCAGTGATCGGCAACCTCATAGTATTAATTGTAAGCAAGCTGTTAGGCATGGTTTAGATCTCTGTTCACTCATGCTTTCCCAGACAATACTCAAGGTAGTTGAGGAAAAACATGCCATAGTCTGCCCCAAGTGTACTATTCCTAGTCACAACCTCTCCTTTCTATAGACTGGTTGAACATAATGCTAAGGTAGTGTTCAGCTTACAGGTGTGATGCTATGCTATGACTATATGTTACTAATTCTTCAGGCACCATCATGACACCTTCTCCAAACAGAGTTCAGAGCCTGTTATTAGTACAGTACTTCATAAGCATATCACGAATCTTTGTTTTTATCCTGTTAACTCTATCCGAAGAAGAAAGTGTACAAATTTTCTTTTTTTCTCCATAAACTGTTTTCCATTGAAATTCCATATTCTATTTTTTTTACGTACAACAAGAACAGGAGAAAGCATGCTTCCTAATGTGCATACTTTGTCTAGGCTGGAAAGAAGAAAACATAGTCCTAAATATCTGGATGCAACAAAATACATTACTGGCAGCATTCTTCTTAGTCGAATTAGATGTCTTGGTGTGAATTGGCTCATCTGAACTAGTCAGTTCTATTATATGATCATTGTAAAGTGGTTGACTGCATTTGGCCAGATGAATCATTCTACATGCAGTTATGCCTCTCCACTGAAAATAAAGTGATTAGTTCTCCTTCACAGAGGTATAAAATTAATATAATGAAATCCTCCTCCATGCTTTATGGACTGTATAAAACCAAGATGACATTTCCTGACTGAAGTAAGCAAATGCATGCGGCAAGGAGACTTGCATCTCTGGAAAGTCTGTGATTTCTCATTCTAAACCTCAGGAACCTATTCAGACTGAACTATACACGAGTCTGACACATAATCTGGAGGAAATGAACAGTTATCACTAAAACAAATAGCAAATTAGCTTTGATTACTGTCCAATTGTATGAGAAACTTAAGATTCGAGAGCATTTCTTTACATGAGAAACAGAAAAAAATGACAAATTATCCCTCCCATATCAGTCTCACTGGGGAACCACTTCCTGGGTCCTGAGGAAAACTGTCTTTTAACCATGAAGTAGAAGAGTGAACAGCAGAGAAACTGAAACAAAGGAATTGAATTCTAAGCCTATTACTAAAGCCAACTTCATGGGTAGCCTTGAATAAGTTATCCTCCATACATCTTCAGTTACCCACATGACAAATGCATATATCCTAATGCACTGAGTTCTGGGAAAAAATAAAATAAAATAGTTATTAGCTTTTGAAAAGCACTTTCAAAGGGGCCTGGTGCAGTATAAAAGACATGCCTCTTTTAGTCAGGGAAGGAACAGATATGACCATTTTGTTTCAAGGATTTTATTAAAGGAAAACAGAATTGTTGTCAGGTTAAGTTATTTTCTATCATGGCAGCAATAGAGGGGGTACTCAATACGTGATGTAGGTGAGTACAGCAGATGTAGGGCAGCTACTTTTAAGCTGACACATTAAGAAGCTGAAATGGTTATATGAGATAGCTGGGAGAATGTGCTGACATTTACGTTGTACCTCAGGTTTATGTTATCATTATTCTGCATGCCATGCAACATACACTGAGATGTCCAAGTTTGTGACAGTGCATATAAATTCTGATCAAAAGATTTACAGAAGAAAATAAACTTATTCTTAATGTTTGTAAGTTCTTGTGCTGTGATAAAACATATGAGCACACTGAATACATCTTCAGTGAGATTACAGAGACTGAAAAAGGTTTTTGAAATTCTTTCTAATGCTTTCATTGTGGAAGGATTGATTTCTTTTAAGCCTGCCATAATAGACTATAGCCCTATTAGAATCTTCATATATAGATAGATAGAAATACATTGTAGCATTTATTTTTACTATTCCCTTGCCATCTTCTCCATCAGAATTCAACAAAAAAATATGGACTAATGCTGTTGCTCATGTGTGAGAGTGCTAAGTACTTGTGATCTATGAGGAGCACAAGGTTTTCTTATTTACTAGCAACAATTTCAAAAGCCTACTCCCTTTGTTAACACACTAGATTAGCAATATAATAGAAATAGAAAAATCTTTTCCAAAAACTTCTCATGCTGTTGAATTAAACTGTCCATGTTTACCTCTGGTTGATGTTAACTGCTCAATTCTGAGTGAATGTGGAGACCTCAGAAAGATTCATTAGAAACAGTTAATCTCTAAATACAAGCATCTGAGATGTAAGTTATTAGAGACATTCACACAGAGCTAGCAGTTATGACACAAAACCTACAGATTCCCAGCTTCTTCTGTTGTAGCAGTAAGTGCCAAGCAGCATAGCCTAAGACATCACAAATTATAAAAAGTGTCTGTATTGACAGTTACATCAAGCCTTAATATTTTTCTCGATATTAAATGGGCTGGTCTGAAACATTTACATGTGTATTTGTTTAATGTTCTTATTGCTATTCTAAGCCAGTGGAAATCTGGCATATGACTGCAAGTGTCCAGTGGTCTTGGGCAGGAGCATATCACACAAAAGTGGGTGTATAGGTTAAGTTCAAATGCCTATGACTAGTGTCATTTTGTGAGAGTATTTAGCTTGGCCTCCAACTATTTTTAGAGAAGAGTATAGTATATAGTATATATATAGAGAAGAGTATAGTATAGTATATATATATATTTTTAGAGAAGAGCATTTTATAATTCCTATCACAGTTCCTAGTAAACTTTAAACTACTCCCACAGGATGTTTTAGACAGCCAAAGATGTTTAAACTGGTTTTCCATTCAGGAAAGAAGAAAAAAGGTATATTTTGAATCCTATGATTCTCATTTATAGTCACATATAATTTTCAGAAGAAGTAGATAGAACACATCTTAAGGTTTTTACATAAATTCTGTTCACGAACATGATTAGTATCTTACTGTAAGGTTTTGTAAAACTGAACATCTGTACCCGATTTTCTTCATGAGCAATGAACAGAAGAAAGCATATAAAACATTCTAGGCAATAAATGTTGAAACATCCTTGTTTCTTAATCTTACATCCTTAATTAAAAAAAATAAAATGAAGGAAATTCCATTAAGACTATACTTTTATTATTGTCACGTATTTTAGAGGTCCCTTGTCCTTTCTCGTGCTTAGATCTTTAAAACAAATGTAGCAACAGCTGTTCTCTCCTACAGAAGATGCCTGCAGTGTTTAAAACTAGCCATATGTTTCTGATTGTATTGTTTCACCTGAGTCCAGTTCCCTCACAACCCGAGTTGTCATGAAGTTTTGGGTTTTCATGCACATGGTGGTGAAATTCCCATGAATTTTCTGTTGGATATACTCCAGCATAATCATAAAGTCTCTGGAGTTTGAGGTTTCAGCCTCCCTCTGTAGCACTTGAGAAATACTCAGAGCCATGAGAAAGAAATTTACCTCATTCCCTTCTGTCTAACCTACTCACTGTCAAATTACTTACAATAGATCTGGTCAAGAATCAATTTCCACCACCCTGTTCTTCGGCTTTATAAACCACAATGATTGAAGGTTCCCTAAGAGAATTCTTTCTCACACATTTTTCTTTCTGACTTTTCAACAGAGACCATTTTCCTAATTCTAAAAAGATACCCATTTCTAATATTGTCAGTATTAGAAAACTGTTTTATGATGAATCTAGCATTTGGTCAACATTCAGAAGGAATTATATGAAATGGAATAGCTCTTTTCAGAACTTTAGACACTAAACAATACCGAATAGTGAGCCCTCATTTTGTTTTGCCTATGTATTTTCCGAGCACATCTGCAGAAATTCTCCTGTTCCACCATGCTTTTAATATTGGGATAGTTGGACAGTAATTTCTTGGAGTTCTGCACGTTTCTGTATAGACTGACTTCTCTTATCTAAAACTAATAAAAAAATTCTTCATATTTTCAATAAATTAAAACATTTTTGAACTTCATGTATTTCAGTCTTCACATTTATATCCTTGTTATAGTAAATATTTTTTATCTCTTTGTCACTCAAATATTAAAAACAGAGAAAAGAATTTCTACAGAAAACTATGACCCTTTTCCTTTCTAAAGTTTTAAGGGTCATGTTCTCACAGGCTTCACTCCTATCAATCAGTGAGCATGGAGTTTATTGTCACCACATTTTCTAACAGTGCTACAGGCTTTTAGACTGTCTCAATTTACTAATATAGTAGACTGTAGAGTAGTGGAATATATATAATACTGTAGAATATATAGACTGTCTTAATTTACTAATGTAAATTAGTAAATCAAGCTCTCACATTCTTGGTCATGAAAATGGAGTAACATTGATAAATGGATATAACCTTTGTTTGCACAGTCTTTTTTTAGTTTACTAGGACTCCTCCCCCCAAAATCTTTGTCACAGTTTAGAAGTATGTGTTTAGCTTGCTCCAAAAGTAATGCCTCCTATTTATCTCCATGGAAATTACAACAAACACCAATAGCACAATAACACTATTTGATAGCACAAATTTTCATATACAAATAAGGATTTTGCAATGTAGTCATCACCATTAGCAGCGCATTTTCAGCAGTAATGAACAAGAGCCTACACAGCTGTAAAATTCTGCGTAGTTGTCTGGGATGTGGCTTGCTCATCACAGTGAGTCATCATTGCCTCATTGTGCTCACCTCCACTTTTTGGTCTCCATAAATGTTTAGCAAGCTTCAGGGAACGTGAGTAGGTACAATTTTTTCCACATTAAAAAGTTCAGTGATACACTTTTGTTTCATACACACTTCCATGTGGGATGCAGTTTTGTCATACAGTCTCTCTGATGCCATCTGCTGTATGACATGAAATTTAACAAAATATTGTTGGGAAGTTTCAGTCTACTACTGCCATACAACCAGCATCCTCCTATGATGTTGTGGGCCATCATAGTAAAATAGGAGTAAAATATTCTCATATCCGTGAGAATAAGGTTTCAAGACTGAAGGTCAAGTCTTCAGTAATTTGTGGTTCTGAAGAAGTTGTGTTTTAGAATAGTAGAACTTAGAATTAATTATGTAATTTCAATATGTGATTAGAATATTTAAATTACCTGCACAGCTATTAGAGGTTCTATATATGCAGTCACAAATAGGTGAATATAGGTTGTTCTGAGAGGATATGCCACTTCTTAGAGGGTCTGAATCATCTCACATGTACTACTGTATTTATTCTACAGATGGAAAAAAGGCAATTCTGCTTTTATTATAGGTACCCCAGATAGGACCCTAAAGTTAAATGAGACAAATCAAGGCTCAAGTAATTGCAAAAATGCTAGTGAAATTTAGTTCTAAATTCCTAGGAAAAAGTACTGTTTGAAAGTCAGAAGCTGTGGCAGATACACTGAGAAGACCCATATCTTTCATCTTATAATATAAAACAGCAGATGGGATTTATTAACATGCTATAATAAGTTTCAGATGCCCCAGGCAAACTGACAAAGTGGCAAACAAGATGCAATGTTACAAGCAATAAAACAGTTCAACTCAGAAAGGGAAAGGTGCTGCAGGGGATATACGCTCATAGAAACAGAGGGATAAGCTTTGCTTTTGATGGGAAACAAACAATATAATCCAGGGATTTAAGAGTGAATGTTCTGAGACAGTAAATTTGTTGTAGCTCTAGACAGGTACAGCTGAAGTGAGTGTGCTGGCTGGTCAGGTATAAGAAGGAAATAAACATAAGCAATGAGAATAACAGAAGTTTTATTATCTTATGCAGAGTATTACGTAGAGACCTGTTAATTTCTCTGTTAGAAATGTGAAGGAAAAACTTATATGAAGAAGATTTCTTGCCTGCACATTCAACCCTATACACTGCAAAGTGCTTACTGCTGTTGTGGAAAGAGATACAGGAATCACTGTGGGCGCCTGATTGTGTACCTCAGCAGTGTTGTTGCACCATATAAGTGCAGGAATGGTGATGATATTGAAAAAAAAAAACAAAACAAAACAGAATGTAACCATCTAACTCTGTGAAAATTTATGTTGAATCCACATACTGAATGCTGTGGGAATTATGTTGGTTGCCTTCATTTGAAAAAACAACAACAACAAAAAAAACTAAGAATGACACAGGAATAAACAGGATGACTGGAGATATGAAACTTCTGTATGAGGAGAGCCATACAGATTAATACTCATGAGCTGAATGACAGAAAAAATAAATCAGTACTAGGAAAAAAATTGTAGAGGGAAGAACTGGGATATCTAAAAGAAGGAAGTGTAATTAAATAAACCTGTGAATTTCTTTCCACCAGGTATGATGAAAGCTAAATTGAAAAAGTCTCTTTAAAAGCAGAAGATGTTAAAAATGATCAGAATGCAAGTGCAATACTCCTGAAGATGAGTGTAACCCTCATCACTAGCCTAATAATCAATTTGCCACTGAGAATGCATGCAGTCAAGTGCACATTTCCTATTCTTTTACACTTTTCCAAAGCACTCATTACTGTGTGATATTCAAGAGGGTTTTTGGCTGCAATCTGACTGAACAAGATGGAGAGTAAGAGGCCTTGTAGACAGAAAGCCACAAGCAATATATGATTAAATGTCATTACTCAAGGTCTATAAACAACACAGATATTATAGGACCTTAAACTTTTCCTTCCTGTGGGTACATCCAAATTTAAAACCCAAAATAAATTCCTGTTTTGTTCTTGAAAGACTATAAAAAAAGAGCAAAATACAGCAAGACCTTTTGATGATAAAACAGATCAGTTGACCTTTGGAAAGCATCCCCAGTGCCAAATATTATTTGAGAAATAGACTTCGAGGGAAAATTTTAAATATCTAGGACCAAAGGAATACTTTCAATTAATGCCAGTGAGGTATGTAAGAGCAATAAAGATAAAATCTAGAATACAATATGAGATTTGATCGGTAGCACTTAACTGATGTGTATCTATCTGAGAACAGATTAGTTGTCCATAGACAACTCTCCTGTCTTTATTTCCCCTGAGAAACAATATTTGTAACAGAAAGACAGGGAAAGCATAAAAACATAACCCTGAGTTCTCCACAGCTAAGTAGTATTTACAAAAAGGAGATAAACCCTCTCTTTATAAGTCATAAAAAAGAAGGTTCAGTCTTAGACCTTTTTGTGCAGACAGGTTGACTGGCTCTGTGAAATCACACTAACTTCACGAATCCACAAAGACTTCATGTTGCTATCACTATCATACCACCCTCCAGCTGCAAAGTGATTGTTAGTTCTGAAGATAATAGTAAAATGTGAATACTGCAATATCAGTTCTACTGATGTTTTCTCTAAGGATAAAACAAAAACAAAACAAAAGAAAACACAAAATAATTGTTATTTTTTCTTACAATAATGACAACATTCTATTGGCATTTGAAACTGATGATGAATTTTCTTGGAACTATAGGATTAGTTTGTTTCTAGCGAAAGTGTACCAGAGAAGTTATCACAGAGTTTATTGAAAATATTTGAAGAAAATATTTCCTGTTTCTCTGTACATTCAGCCTATTCTTACCTAGTGAACTATTTAGATGGAAAACAAAACAGTATTCATGCAGCATTCATGTAGGTCTGATAACAATGCCTCCTAATAAGGCAGTAAAAATCTTTTAGTTAGTGACCTTCAAAACTCTCAGAAAAGGTTTTCAAAGACATTACACTCTGAAGTTATCCTATCCTAATGAACTTTTTTTTGAAATAATGAAGTTAATAGATGTATTTTGATTGAGGTTTAACTTTTGAGATAGTATATCTGTCGTAGAACGTATTATTAAATATAGACAGAGGTTAAATCTCCTAAAGGAAAGAAACTGAATGAGAATGAATGTTAGTACTTTTCTACAAATAAACACATTTTGTTACATGTCTCTTGAAACATATGTTGAAATGTATTAATCATCTGCTAGCTACAATTCATATTGGTACAAAAAAAAAAACTAATCAATAATACAAATAATAAAAAAAATTCTGACAGTTTCAAGTGATTAGAGTTCTGTCAACTTTAAAACTCTGATCTTCATTCCAACAGAAGAATAAAAACAATTCAAAAATTCTATCTCTTCCAAGAAAGAATCATAATAAAATAAGATTAATTTGATAAAGCGGTGTAATTTCAGCTAACAGTGTTCTGAAGTTAGTAAGCAACTTTTTCTACTGATGGAATACCTATTTTTACAGTTATTGTTGACGGAGATTCACCATTGCTGCAAAGAGCTGAAGTTTTTGCTTCCTTCATTATTAATAAACTAATTTTTAAGATTATGATCTCTCCACAGTTTTGGGCAGATAAAGATGGTTAGTTATTCATATAGCACCACTAGGGATTCTGTATTTGTGTCCATCTGCAGAACTAAAATTGCAGAGTCGGCAATTATAGCTAAAACAGTTAAACTTATCTTCTGCAGGGTGTAGGAGGGCTTTGCCTGTGAAAAAGTCAACTAGTTAAGTTAAAAGGCCTCCAAATTTTTGATAGTCCTGATTTTCTGTTACCTTCTTTCAATGTACTCTTGAGGAATTAATGTTATGTAGAACATTAATTCTATGGCTCTTGAAGATGATGGAGTCTCACTATTATTCAGGAGGTTAGTGTATTTGAAGGAAAGGTATAAGAAACATCTGTGTACAGGTCCTGACTTTCTGCCTTACCTCCTGGAAAACAAATTGCCCTAAGGAGGGGCAATCCTTGTTTCTCTGGCAGTTATATTTCTGTGTAATTTGTACTGGCTTTAAAGCCAAAGAGATCACCTCTGCTGTGGACTATCTAAAATGGAACTCCAAATACCATTTGTACATTACTTATTGTATGAGCTGTACAATCAGAAAAAAAAAAATGGTTTTTGGATCCCAAACCAGCTTTAAAGACAGAAGTTGCAAAAAAACAAACAAAACCAACCAAACAAACAAACAAAAAAAGAAAGCCAATCACCTCCACAATGTTTACCTCATCTCTCATATTCTCTGAAAAAAAATATTAAAAAATTAAAAAATGATTTCATATTGATAAACTGTACATAGGGGCTTTCTGCAGTGAAATGTACATTACAGAAAGGGATTTTTTAATATAATTTGTGCATTTTGGGGCCTTATTATTTTGCAGACAGTTTATATGTCTCTTCAATTAATGGAGTCCAAATCACATGAATTACAACTAATTTGATGTTCTTTGATATAATTTGTAAATAAAATTCATGATTATAGAAGTATCTGCCAGGTATTATTCAATATCATGTATACCAGGAAATAATCCCTTTGATGGAAAAAAATATCTAAATTAGTGACATGGATTACCCAATCCAATTAATTCAGCCATGCCTAACTAGTGCAGTACAGTGGGTTTTTCATGTTACACAAAAGGATCATTTAAAACTTTGTTACTGTTCACCTTTTCTGCCCTCTGCATCTTCTTTACAATTCTAATAAGGCAGAAAAATCACTTCAACATAAAGAGCATTAGTGATTCTATTTAAAAGATGCCAACCTTGTTGATCATTTCTTCCATACTCCGCTGTCAGTAAGAAAGCATATTTTATTTCTATTCTGAAATGGAGATGAATTACTATTTTCCCTCGGAACCATTCTTCAAAACAAAACTAAACTTTCACTGGGAGACCACAGTACAGTATCAGGACAGTTTTCATATTTTGAAGATAAGAATTTCTACTTCTGATTTCTATTCAGTTTACTATTTTTGACTTATCATCACAATTTACAATGGAGTAAAAAGGAATAAAATCCTAAATTTTCTTGGTATTGAAGCATTCATCCTTTCTACAACTCTTCAGTTAACTCTGAGAGCTTCCTCACACATATTGCTCCAAATCTCAGCGTCATGCCACCTCCACGGCATTTCACTGGGCTCATTTCTACATAGATCGCTCCTTCATGCTATGGCTGTTCTGCATGTCTATGTGCCCTTGTTTATATTTTATCACCATGGAAACATCAGCTAACTCTCCATTTTTGTCAGTAGGATATCAATTTGTGAAAGATTATATGACCTAGAACTTATAATTCCTAATGATGGACTAAGCTATATTTCCATATAATTAATGTGTTCTATTTGCTTTATGTAATCTCCTCAGCATAAGAGAAAAAAACATGTTGTCTCCAAGAGATTGTTTCTCTGGTTTCTTAACAGTTTGGTAAGTAAGTAAGTTTGGTAAGTAAAAAATCAACCAGAATTACACAGCATTAATTCCAAAATATTTCCAGGTGTGCAGACTTTCAAATAATTTCCCCAAGTTATGAAAGCCTCGGAAAACATATAGTAGACATAGTCTCGGGGAGAACTTGATATACTCTTTGTTCAAACTGAACTGTTAAGGGAAGGAACTCTGAAGGATTTCCAGCCTATGTCTGAATCTGATAAATGTTTATGAATACTATAGATCTGTCCTTGCAGTTCAATGGAGGGATTCTTGGGTTTATCTTCACATAGCATAATAACTAAATGAGAATTTAAAAACTGAAAAGAAAAATCCCACAGGAATGTATTCTTGCTCAGAATTTTTTCGTAGGTATTACCAGAAAATGTAAAGAACTCTCTGTTGCAGAACAAGATTGCTTATGCCTGACACATTACCTCTTCACTTCTTCACTGCATGACATAGCAATCTAGCCAGTCTTCTGGCTTCATTACATCTCAAATATTAACAACTTCACATTTGCTAATAGTGCTTCTTTGAGTTGCCAGTGTGCCCTTGCTGACACTCTATTTTCTTTGCTTGACATTCCACTTTCTGTTGACTCTTAGTGAAAGGAACAGAATTGAAATCCCTGACATTTCATAGTGTGAAACCAAGCAGTAGCTTATGCAGTACAGTTTCTCATACTGTGAGAAATTATCAGTTATAGTGGCTTTGGGGAAGGCTTTCAGAGCTCCCATTCACAATACCATTTTAGCATTTTCTGAACTGAAGCCAAATACTTAAAAAATACCCATGCATAACCATCTTATGAGTGCTTATTGGGCCTTACAGAAGAACTGTCTGAAAAAAGTTATGAACTCACTGGCATGTGAGATCACTCCATTTAATTAACTAAGTGTGACTGTGTCTCAGAATAGCAGGCTTATGAGCTAGGTTTTGCTACACACAGTTTTTGCAAGCAAAAGGAAACAAAGCTGTCACAGACTGCCATGATAAAAAATATAAATATGTTAATGTATACAATTCAGTTTTCCTTAAATTGAAATGAAGTCAGTTATAGATACTATTATGGAAGAAAAGGTTATCAAAGTTATTTCCAAACTAACTCCATATAAAGTCAGTTTTGTGTCTCATTCTCCACAGATTAAAATAATGTTAATACAACTTCACATGTTAAATGTCATATATTAAATAAAGCAGACTGAAGTATAAAAAAGGCATGGACCTTTAGGCTGAATCCAGAGGAGGCCCACAGAGATGATGAGATGGCTGTAACACCTCTCCTATGAAAATACGTTAAGCCTGGAGAATAGAAGGTTCTGAGTAAACCATATAGCAGGTTTTCAGTACTTAAAGGGGGGGGCCTACAAAAAAGGTGGGAAGATACACTTTTTCAGGGATGTAACTACAGGACAAGGGGTAATGGTTTTAAGCTAAAGGAGGACAGATTTAGATAAGCTATAAAGGAAAAATCATGTACTCAGAAGGTGCGAGGCACTGAAATAGGCTACCAGAGAACCTGTGGATATCAAATCCTCACAAGTGTTCAGTGTTGGATGGAGTTCTGTTCATCCTGGTCTTGTGGAAAGTGGCAGTGAAGGTGGAGCTAGTTGATCATTAAAGTCTCTTCTAACCTAACCCCACATGATTCTATGAAGATGAAATTTGATAAGAAGGTGAAGAGCTATGGGGTGAAATCTGGCAAGCTGGATTCTAGAACTCCAGAATGATCTAAAAAGAATAATGACTAGGTCTTTCTGAAGACAGTAACATTTTGTTTATCTTTGCCTGCATATCTATTTTGGAAAGATAAAGCAGATTATATGTCCACATTCTTCAAAGCAATAATAGTTAAAGAGTAGAGAACTGCAGACAAGTAGGTTAGCGTGTCTACCTGCAACATCATAGGAGCCTAGTAAGATTTTCATGAGCTCCAAGATACACATTCTGTATGATGTCTTTATACCTGGATGTCAGTTACTCAAGCCTGTGTATTTCTGAGTTTTCTTTTAAGCCATACAAAAGAGAGACATGAAGCTTACTTGAGAGAGTACAGAGGAAGGTGCAAAGAAGGTGGCACCCTGTACCAGGGCAAGAGATAACAGTCACAGATTGGGTCACGGGAGGATCCCTCTGAACACCAGGTAGCACTTCTGTGATGTATGATAGAGCACAAGTACAGGCTGCCTACAGGCTGTGGAGTTTCCTCCTTGGAGATCTTCAGAAGCCACCTGGATGTGGGCCTGGGCATACTGCTCTGAGTGTCCCTGATGGAGCAGAGGGTTGGATAAGATCATCTCCAGAAGTCTGTTTCAACCTCAACCACTCTTTTGTTCTGTGAACAGGATCAAAAGCATTTCTCCTCTCCCAAAGGTTAGAGGAGAGGAGATTCATTCAGGTAAGCAAAAAAAGTTTTCTACATTTAAGGGAATTTCAAAATTTCTTCTTTCAATTTTCCTGGGATGAGTGGAAATAAGTGCAATTTCAGGATATAATTTCAATATTTTCTAAATGGACCTCACTGACACAAGTGGCTGTTCCCCAATTTTGTATGGTTGTTTTGACATTTTTTTTTCTTTTAATCCTTATTTTTTATTACTACTTTTCTTGCAGTCATCTATGATAGGCACCTATTCAGAACAAATATTTTAGTATGATCACACTTTTGTGCAGAAAAGATGAGTATGAAGAACACGTTACTTGCATATATTTCTCTCTTTCAGGTCTTATACTAAAAGGAAGAGTCCTGTTGTGTCTCAGTAGTCATCATTCCACTTAGAAATTGAAAATGTACTAAGGATGATCTAAATTAAGTTAGTCAACTGATGATGCATATTTTTTTTCACAGTTTTCGCATTTCATGTACATCAATCCAAAATACATCAGTCACCACAGAAATCCCACTTCTTTGCACTGTTAGGTGAGCATCTGCTAACACGTAAATCTTTGCAATCAAAGAATACATTGAAATAATTGTAAATTGAAACATGATTCAATATGCTGTTGATGTCTTTTGAGAAAAATCTGTTTCAAAAGCAACAACCATTTATTGAATAAATTTACATTTTTAAAAAATGTAACTTTTTATTCTCCATGTAGAGCCTTTCATGCAAAATCTTTTATCTTATGCTCCTACTGTTAGTAGATATTCTCTGGCAGTGCATGAGGAGGCTGTATTTAACCTAGCAAGCAATACATGGTTTTATTTTAATGTAAAATTACAGCAGCTGACTGATGAGAAATAGAATGTGTAGTAAATTTCTCTTTTTTTTTTTTTTTTTAAGAAAAAAGAACCCTTTTTAATATTTTGCATCTTAAAATGATGTGTTTTTCTAGCCCCATCGTTGAGTCACTTTAGGAGAACAACTCTCTCTTTTCAGCAGATATGAAGAGAAGGAATGTATGTGGTTTGGGGACATAATGTCAGTGGACTAAGAAGCAGCTGAATCTCACCCTTCTTCTTTTCTGCTCTTCAGTGCCTATGTTTCAATAACTACTTCGTTGTCACCCCTGAATTTTTCTATACCACCTTCTCAAAAGTTGCACTTCTATGACCCTATTATGTTTACCAAGATGTTTGAAGTCAACTAGTATATTCTGATCCCCAAGTGTTTCTCAGCGATTCATTGAGATAAAATCTGTATTGTACGTTCTGATTTTCCTGAACCTTCCATTTCTACTGAAACTTAGATGTGACCCCAGAATCATATGAATTTCCTAGTGCAACCTGCAGCCTGATTTTTACATCTATGTTTTCCAGACAGATCTTGATTTTCATTGTCATACTTCCAAGCCAATATTCCCTCACTTTACCACTTGTTGTGATTTGTGTCTGAAAATTTTCTGATAGCAGCTACCTTTCACACCATGCCTTTCTGCCTTAAATCAATGATATACATGGAACACAAACTTCAGAAAGTGTTACTTGATGAAAAGTTAATTAGTTTCAAATTAATTATGTGTGCAGTGAAAAAAGAGATTATCATACTTCACAACTAAGCACTGTAGATGCCCTTCATACTCTTGTGGTTTGTCCTTAGACTAAGGTCAGTGACAGTAAATGTTCACTGAGGTAAATGAATGATTTCAGATGCTAGATGACAATTTCTACCTCCCTAATCATTCAATATTCTATTTTTTCAGCTTATAATAGGAAATTAAAAAGTGTGCCACAGAATATTCAAGTGAAAAAGAAAGCAGAGAATAGAAGAATTAAAGAAAACTAGTACACCCTAAACTGCTTTCTAGTGCAAAAAAATGTAGGTAAATATGTTCTTATAGTGGAACAAGGTCTTAGCTGGGTTAGATGGCAAAGTGAGTGGCTAAGAATGAAATTTTTAAATCCCACTCCTGCCAAAATCTTAATATTTCCTTTCTTCATCTTCTGAAAAAGGACAGAAGATCTTTCTTTGTTTGTTCTGTTTTTTTTTTCAGAATTACCAGAGTTTGTGGCCTCCTCCTAAGCAAATCCAGACCTTTTTCTGGGTTTATCAATGCAATTTCAGTCATATAAAGCATCTCAGCTGTCTGCCAGATGACTTTTCAGAAGAATTAAGGAAGACAATATATACTATATACTTGACAATGTCTGTTGTCCTTGGGCAGATGTCTTGAAGAATGCAACATATATGAGAAGACATAAGAAATCTCTTCTGATACTCAGTTAACAAATACACTAATCTTTCAATGACGGGAGAAGTTGGTTTGGAAGAGAGTTTTGAATGTGGGTGTTTTTATTCTACTTACAGACATGGCATTCCAGTAGAACAGTGGAAGGCATAACGACATTTCAAGAAGCCCTTTTTTGTGTGTGCATGGTTTCACTGCTGAAATGCACATAAAAAAGGGAAAAAAAAATCTGCAAAAAATGAGACATTCGCATTCAAAATGACACACAGAATTAATCACTTTTAACCTTTTCTACCAGTTAGTTCTCACAAAAACAGTAGCTGTAGAAGAGACTTTTCACTACCTTACTGAATATGCCAGAAAACAAAATTGATCTCTTTTCAGCATTTTGCTAAATTTTTTGTTGTCAGCACCTGAAAAATAACTAAATAAAATTACTGCTGCATTTGAAGCGTTTCTTGCCTTAGAAAAACTGAAATACCACAGTAATGGAAGCAGCTTCATATGACTAATTGACAAGATTTTAAGCAAGGACATGACTTCTATTTTCAGAAGTTACACTTGTTATTATAGACTTTTCCGATATTATGCTTTACTTCTTACTGCTGACATGTGCATTGGACAAGACTGAAGTTTATCACTAATTTTAATAAACAAACTAGCAGCATGAAATCTACAGGGAAATATCCTTATTGTGTAGAACAATATGTGATGCCTGGCAGAGTAATGTCATTTCTATTCTGGCAGCAATCATTCTGGCCTCTTGTAGTTTCCTCACTGTGAACTGAACTTTGAAAAGAGCAAAAATCTAGACAAAGTGAGGAAGTGTGGACAGGCCTCCTTGAGCTCTGTGAAGCAAATTTCATGTGGTCATTGGATACTTAGCTTTTTTCTACTTCACATTAGTTCTCAGAAGGGAAGAGAGAAAATTCTCCCTTCTGCCTACCACTTCCAACCAAAGTCAGGGTGATTTTGTGATGCAAATTGTTATTAAAACTTTAGTCTCCAGATCAGATATTCAAAATCTACAGAAAAACAATAAGATGTACAATGTCTAGAAGAACTGATAACGAAATTAAAGTGCAGTCAGGTAGAGATCAACAAACTGAAAGGGAATCTTTGCTGCTTTACTCCTTCTTTCGAAATAATTGCATAAAATAATATGAAAAAATGCATCAAGGAGCTTCTCACCACCTACTGTACTAATTCATTTAAAATGTTTCCCCTCACTAGGGAAGAGGTGAAATTGCTGTGGCTATTAATAGTTCCAAAGGGGTTCTGAAGTAATTTGTCACCAGCAAGTGTTTGAAGTTCATAGCAAATTTTTTTCCCCCTTGTATGCTTTCTTTTAGTAAATGAGATGATATAGAATGTCATCCTCTGTTTCAAGAACTGAAGAACTGCCACTCATCTACCTCTCTAAATATAGAAGGTACAGGCAATATTTATGTGCAATAAAGCACATAAATAGAATGGTAAGATCACAGCAAAATTGTTACAAAAGCCCAGTAGAAAAATGCATCGCGCCGTTTATGAAAGTGTATGCTCACTCAATCACTATGCAACTAGGTTGCCAGTATTATACTTTTATTTCTTTTTTTGGAATAAAACTCCTCATGTTATAAGAGTGTAATAATATCCAGAATAAGTAACTTTGTGTCAAGAAAAGGCTAACTGGTAATTTAGTACTACACTGCAGAATGTATTTAGGGATTGAGTATCAGTAAGAACATAGGGAGATAGATAATAGGAATTATAATGAAAACTGGTACAAAAAGACAAACTAAGCAGCAGAATTAGGCAGTCTGGCATCTTCTGCTAGCTACTATTACATGATTTTATGCAATTTCCATCTGTGCTATCCATAAACAATAATATTCATTACCATTGTGTAGTACCAAAAAAGAAGTCTTAGTTTCAGAGTTAATTACTTCCTTCTGTAATATTTTCATATTGAAAATGAGCTAAAACCTGCAAAAAGCAAAATACATAAAGATATCTCCTCAAATGACATACATTCTTCTAAGTCCTGCAAAGATATAGACATTTAGTACAGGTTGCTGTGGAGAAAATAGAGTTAAGCCTCTCAAGACTGACTCCATAGTTATTTGAGAGATAACACTCTATGTATTACTTTAATAAGTTCTTTGACTGGTTATAAAGAGGTTTCTTGCTACTGAGATTTGTAACATGAAAAAATGATGCTTTGTTTCATTGAAACATTTTTTATTGCTCATTCAGAACTATCAAATGGATATCAGCATATTACATATTAATTTATAACCCTGAAGACACTTGTAAATTGTATTTTATATCTGCAATTTTATAAAGTAACATCTGAGATCCACTTGCAATAAAACTAGGGAAAGATTTCTGGTGCAAGAATTTAGAGTTTATGAAAGCTCTTCTTCAGTCCACAGTCATTTAATCTGGCTTCAAAGCTTCTTGGGCCAAGATATTGTTATTTATTTCTGTTAATAAAAGTCTTGCCCAACAGAGGCTGTTTAAAAGGGATAACAAAACTCTGTATTGCATGTGAACTACTATTACAATTCTATCCCTTAAAAGGCTGTAGCTGCATTCAAGTTGTTATCTTTTTCATCTAGGACTGTTTCATACAATCCAGATTTGTTCAAAATTTGCAATTATTACTTTAAAGAACCAATTAACCTAATGAGAGAGTGAGAGACTGGAAAAGAGAACCATCAACAACAATAAAACTTTCACTAGAATCAGCAAGATAACCTAAGGAAGAAATTAAGATTCTTTAATTACTAAAATATATTAATAATAGAAAATAACCTTTTTAAAATGAAGATTTAGGTCATCAAGCCTGAGGGAAATGAACATTTTAGGTATAAAAATTACAACTTATACTGTTGAGAATTTAGAAAGAGAATAAATTTTTTATTGTGTGGGTATCATTTAAAGGCACTAAGTGTGCTATCTATATGGCTGCTCCAAAAGTAATACATCCTATTTTATTATGTTCCTCCACAACATCAGAGGCAGATGTTGGTGGGGTGGCAGTAGAGGTTGAACATTCCCACTGCTATTTTGTTACATGTTGTTGCTGTGTAACAGCTGGCAGCAGAGCAGCTGTCTGATGAATTGGTGTCTGACCTGAAAGTGCATATGTAGCAAAAGTATGGAACTAGATTCCTCCAAATGGAAAAATTCACACCCATTGATATGCATCAAAGCTTGCTGAAGATTTATGGAGATCAAACAGTGGATGTGAAAACAGTGACGTGGTAGGTGGTGCACTTCAGCAGGGACGAGGTAAAAAAAACAGCCACATTCCAGATGCCCATGCACTGCTGTTCCACCATGAAATGAAAAATGATCAGCTCATCTGTGCAAATTAATGGATTATGATCAAGGAAATGTATATGGAGCTGAATATCACCTTCAATGCATTGGAAACAAAATGCATTGAATATCACAGAATTTGCACCAGGTGGTTCCCATGAATGCGCACAGAGGAGCAGAAAGAACACTGTATGCAAGTTTGTCAGGTCTTGTGAACAAACATGAGGCTGAAGGTGACAGTTTCCTGGATTACCTCATTACTGGTGATCAGACATAGTGTCACCACTGGAAGCTGGAGTTAATATGACAATCCATGGAGTGGCAACATGAGAATTCCCAGTTGAAAACAAGTTCAAGAAGTGTGTAAGTTTTAAGACCATGAAGCAGATTGCCGATCTTGACTGGACTTTCCTACCACACTGATCACATTGTCTGGATTTGATACTGTCTGGCTTCCATCTGTTCAGGTTTATGGAAGATAAGATTTGTGGGAAACATTCTCCTAGCAATAAGTCCACCATAGCATCTGTGAAACAGTGGGTCACCTCCACCAGTGCAGATTTTTCAGTTGTGCGGGATGCACAAGTGAAAATACATAGGTAATGGTGGTGACTATGTAAAAAAATAGTGCTATGTAGTTGAGAATTTGCTCTATCAAACACTGTTATTATGCTCTTTGTATCTGTTGAAGTTTCTGTGAAAATAAATATGAGGCATTATGTTTGGAGTGACCTAAGCGTAATTTTTGTTTACCTACATCAGTGAGATTTTGAGTTGGGACTACTCTACTTCCAGATGTATTTTGTTTGAGTGATTTCAAGCAGGCTTCTCTGATGATTGTTTCTGCATGACGTACTTGATATACTGAGATACTCAAACTTTACAAAGGAGGTGTTTGTAATTCAGTGCATGCATACGTGCATAGCTAAACTGATGTCAGTGTCTCTTTTAAAGGGAGAAAAACCATGGTTCAAGACCACTCATGAGATTCCGACAGCTTCACATCTTGCTGAGAGGTGAGGCAATTGAACTCTCCATGAATACAATTCCTAACAATATTTTAAGTTCTTATTTTTCCTACCCAAGTATATTTAGTTCCCTCAAAATTGTTACAAGTTAGCAGTACTTATTTTATAAAATCTGTTTAACTTGTGCAGCCAGAATGATTTTGTTCATTTCAGATTTAACTTCATGTTTCACTTGTGTGATATCATGCATTATCTGAACATCTTAGCTACCAGGTTACTAATACCTCCCAGAAACAAAGAAAGTTAAACTTCCTAATGAACTTGGAGTGCTTTTAAGAATTTTGTATTCAACTTAAGCAGTCTAGATTTTGTTATTAGAACCTTTAATCTGATCTCTTCCTGTTGTTAAACATAGCAAGATTTACACTGACATTCCTTAAGGACAGATTTTATGGGGACCTTGGCAATCTGATCGAGTACTTGTTCTAACAGCTGGCAACCCTGCCTGGGGCACAGAAATTGGAAGTTTATGATCCCCAAGGCCCCTTCCAACCCAAGACATTTTATGTTCTATGAATGCTTGTAAATGCATTAATATTTCTCTTTTCAGACTGATGCTGTAAGTTTGACTCTCCCATCCCTAGTAACTGGTAGACAAAGACTCTATTCCAACTCTCACTGAATCGTAGATGCCACTTTCCAGTCATATAATTTAAATTTCTTTCATTTCTTAAACATCACATAATCTATACTCTTGATGATCTTGATGAAATCCTGCATAGCAATTTCTAATACACTTTAAAAAAATTTCTTTAAAAATTGTTTTATTTTCCTAAACATAAGGACCTGTGATTTATGGTACTTCAAGCATTTGTAATCTCAAGAGACTTGTTCAACAGAAGCAGAAATTTGTGGAGTCTTAGAATAGTCTTAAAATGGTCACTTGGCAAGAAAGTATATTGGAATACTGTGGAAAGGTTCATCCTCTGTCGTCATACCACCAATATCTGTCTCTGACGTCATGGACCAAAATAGTAAAATAGCAGGCATTACTTTTGGAGCACCACTCATATTAATAGACTGGTGTCAAGTGAGTTTGGAAAGAGAAACTTAGTCTTTCTAGTCTCTTTTTTTTTTTTTTTCTCTTGACCCAATTGCAGAACGTGGATAGATATCTTTAATCTTTAGTTTCTATTGCTTTAACAAATTGAAACAAAACATCTGATTATTTAAAGACCAGGTTGGATGGGGCCCTGAGCAACTTGGTCTAGTAGCAAATCTGGAGGTTGGTGGTCCTGCTGGTGGCAGGGGTTTGGAACGTGATGATCATTGGGGTCCCTTCCAACTCGACCCATTCTATGATACCATCATTCTATGATTCTATGATTCTATGATTTTTTCTTTCTTTTCCATATGTTTCCCACCGAGCCATGCCAGCCATGGAATGGCTAATCTGGAGAAACATTCTACTCTCTTAGTTTCCATAAGTGGGAAAAATAAAGAGAAAACTTTACAGATTCTAACTCAGATCAACCTGCCAAACACAAATAAATATGCAATAGACGAGAAAATTTCTGAAAGGAAGTAATTAATTTACCACAAAATAGTACTTTGTGGGCTCAGTGGGAATATAATTAAGAGATTCAGGTGACAAAATCCTCAAAAATCCACAGCAGATAAGAGAAGATATTATTTCTTTGTCCACTGAAGTATAATATCCTTGCTCCTACTTCAAAAGAAGGGAAGAGCATTCAGAATTTGGCTGAATGTGACAAGTTAGGCTATATGGATTGATTAGAAATCTTGATATAATTGCAACTGAAATTAGTTTCATTTATGTTTCAAAGAATTTTATGAATGTGAATAAAATATGAAAATATTTTCTTATATATATGGAAAATATAAGAAAAACATTGTAATGCATAATTTCTTAAATTTAAATTCACTACTTAAAGGGTACTCTTGAGTTTATGATATAAATTATTGTTTTAAAAAAAGTCTGAAGATGATTAATGAATATTTTAATATCCATACTTATTTAACAGCTTTTCATAAATAAGACATTTGGGACCTGAATTAAGTCAATAATTAGTACATTAAAACAATTATTCAGATGCTAAAATAATAATGTAATGGCTATAAATTTTAAACAGTTTTATCTTGTTAACTTAGAAAACACTGTTCATTTTCATATTATCAGATTTTTTCAGCAGCACAGTGGTATATGGTTTTCAACTACTTGCTATCTTTTTAATTTTTAAAAATTCAGACAGAAATGTTTAAATATAGACTGAATTAAAAAATTAACAATATAGATTTTTTTCTGACTACACTATCATGAATTGAGTAATGTTAATTTAACAAAGAATATACAGGAATACTAAGACTCCTCTCAAATGTTCTACGTAAAGAAGAATTTATGAGCCAGGATGTTTTCTTAAGTTTGGATAAATGTACTGCTGCTTACAGCACCTTTTGGCACTTTCTTCTCAATGAGGAGAAGCTTGTGCCATATGGCAGGACTACTGAAGAATGCCTAAAGAGACTATCTTTAGTAGTGAGTTTGATTCCGCTGTATTTGACATCATTCACTGTCCATTCAGAGGTAAAAAGGGAGAGAGAAGAGTCTGTGGAGGAGTCTTTCCCTTTTTTTCTACAACTATATCCAGACTTTGCCTCCTAACTTAGAATAGAACAAAAAAAACCCACAAAACCAACAACAACAACAACAAAGTAATATTTGATAAATAGCTGCATGGAATATTAAAATATTTTTTTCTCTACAGTACCTCTCTTAATGAGTTTTATAATATTATGTTCACATTTTGACATTCTGCAGGTTTCCTCCAAATACATATTCAGAAAATTTTAGAATCATGGACTGAACCATTTCCAACTTCATCTGCTTACTCATCCTCTTTCATTGTAAATTATCTCCCTATACACACACACAGACACTATACCCTGCCTCAGCTCGATAATGTTATCATTAGCAGGGAGGGGAACAAGATGGGGAAAACTGACTAATTACCATCCTTTATTAAATTATGCAGCATTAATTAGTTGACTGGGTAGCTCAGGGACTGTGTCTGTTCATATCGGAATGGTGATACTCAATTCAGAACAGCATCCCTTTCACAGTTTTATAGCAAAAACAACAACAAAAATTAATAATGTATAGATTATGCCACAAAAAGAGAAGCTCTGCATTCATCTGTCTCCCTGCCACTTCTATGCCAGAAATAAAGAGCAGGCATCATTGTACTGCAATCTCAGCAGGACCACAGAATCTGAAACAAGTTCTGAAATTTGGTTAGATAGTAAATGCCTTATTTCTGATAAATTTTAAGGGCAGGGGAGATTAATCTGTGATTTCAGATGAACATTTAACAAATTACTCTCCCCTGCCCTTAAAATTGTCTAAAGGCTGAACAACTTCTGGTGGAGTTGTTACAGTTTTTGTGATAATCAAATTTATTTTACTAGCTGTAAGAGAGGAAAGGATTACTTTGACTGATCTTAGTATCAATTTGCAATCCATCAAAACAGAGATCACGAAATTGAGTATACATTCTCTTCTCCTAAAAATCACTTAATTCTTGTGTATGAAAAATGCCACCATAAATTCCCCCTTGGCCTTGTAACTTCTAGGTCAGAATGGACAATTAGAACTTATTGTTTCAAATGTGATGAAGATCTGGAAGTGAATTCTTTTGTTTTGGCTTCAAACTGTTGATAATTACATGATGCAACACTGGGACTTTGCAGAAGATGAAAAATTAAGTTAGCACAATATTACAAAACAGCTGGATATTTTTTCCTTCTGAAATACCACAGTGGGAAAATGTCTGTAAGTCTCAGGAGAATTTTTAAAATCAGACTTTATTAAAGGAAAAATATAGAAGAAAAACTGAAGTACTTTCTGCAATATTGCAATGCTTTTTCTAGTGAAGAAATACAATCTTGTCAACCGTTATTATTACTATATATATATATGTATATTTACACCAATATATATCCATATTCAATGTGTGCATATAAAGGAGGAATGTATAAATGTATGTATAGTCCAGAATGCTGTAGTGGCAATGAATAAGGAACAGAACCAAGTAACCAGAAGCAGGCACCATAACTTCCCCACTGTTGTGGGAGTGCAGTATAGTATCTCCCTGTCAGTTACCAGCTTTTCCAGGAATGGCTCCCTTCCTAGAGACCCCAGAGCTGCCAAATTTGCCTAGTTTCCTAATGAAATCATAAGCAAGTTTTCCTTATTTATTTTGGCACCTTGAAAACGATAATTTGTGAGCTTGCAGCTTGCAGAAATCAGGTTCCAGAAAAGATCATATAGGAAAAAACTACAGGTGACTTTCGCTTTGCTTTCATTTCAGAGTCTGGTTTTCTAATGCTAGTAGCAAGAGGCACAGTGGATAAAATATTGAATACAGTTTTCCTACAAAACAGCTGGGTGGGGAGATGTCTTCAGTGAGTGTGAAAATAAAAAATTCTTTGCTTTGGAAGATTGTTCTCAAAGGCAATTTAAAACTATCCTGAAATATTTTCTTTCTATGAAGGATGTTCTATGAACATGTTGGTTTAACAAGACATTTTGATGCGTTCTCACCTTCTTCTCTGCCCATCCTCCACCTCTAGAGAGAATTTTTATTTAAAGAATATGTCTTCTAAGTAGGGCTAGTCCAGTTTGATCTTGTTTCTTTCACACAGCTTCTTCCACACAATCAAACCTTAAAGAGAACCCCCAAGCACTGTAGCTTCAAGGCACACACAGGTCCTCATTATTGTCAGAGGCCCCATTGCCCCTCATACAACCCCTATTAAGGAATCTGAGTGCTGCCTCTAGCTCTCTCTTTTACATGCTAGTCAGCTTTCTGTTTAGCCAGGAAAAATAAAAAGGGTGAGAAATATGCAGAAATTCTGTAAGTTGTTTGCATTCCACTGAAATATTTCTTTAGCTGAAGGGGATCAAATCAATGAAATATAATGAAACCATATGCTCATTATTTCAAAAGAGAGCAGATGCTTCAGGGAGTATTGAAAAGATTTATTAATTCTACCAGCACTGCTCATTAAATCTAGGTATCTCCATACCTGTCTTCCTCAACAAAAGCTCCTCAATAGCAAAATCACCCCCGTGGAGTTCAAACTGATGTTCATCTTGGCATTCTTCCCTGTATTCTTCCAGGGCAGAAAATACAATATGCTGAGATGCTGCTGTCGGAGAATTGGAAAAAATCACCTATGTGGAAAAACCTATCTAGCGTGGGTACAGTTTGGAAGTGCCATAAAAGGAATGTGTGTTGGCAAAAACCTATTCTGCCTGCTACAGACCATATGTGCATTTAATTGAGTTTGCAAGTTTCCAGGCAGAATGCCAAATGGACAGTGTACCATCCAATAAGAGTGATAAAGTTTTCCCCTTTTGCTCTCTCACAAGCTTTAGGTTCATACAGACTCTGAGAAGCCAAAATATCTGTCCTTTCCTGGGACTGATACTGAAATGCATGTCAGCTAATAAATGTGTTAGAGAAGACCAATATATCAGATTTACTTAGAAGCTATGATTTCAATTGTAATACTGAATATTAAATAAAAAATATAAATATGCCACTCCAGCAGAATTATCTGATTCATGATCATCTCTTTGACTTTCTCTTTGTTCTAAGAACTGGGAGATAAATGAAGCGACTTTCATGAATAGACTACAGGAGCTAGAGTAGGCTCAAATAAAAATAATTAGGTAGGAGATTTTGCAAAACCAAAGCAGGGTTTGAGACTGTATTTGAACGGGTGTTGCCAGCTAGTTTCCAAATCTTAATATGGCCCATGAACCCCATCTCAAGGCACTATCATACGTTTGCATTCCAAACAAAGTAGGTCAGGATCCAGTTAAAGAGCCAGATGCCTATTTACCTGTTGCACAATTAGCTTGCTTCTTGGATCTGTTTTGAAAATTTCAGCTTCTTCCTGGGCTTGGACTTCCCTGGACTTTGTCTGCTGGAGAGCAATAGGAAAGAATACTCAGCATGGTCATAAGCCTGTCAGTGTCATTTAGTCATGACATATCTTAATGTATAGACATAAATTACACAAAGTACTTGACAGAATTTATCAGAGACCATCTTACATGTGAATTTTCCTTGTGGTATTTCCTCTTCTGGTCAGAACAGGCCTGCTGAGCCTCATGGTAAGAAATGGATGAAACAGACTAATGGTTACCAGCCTCACTCTGCAGTATTAACTACTAAAGGAATAAAATTGCCTTATAGGGTGATTTTCACTATATTTTGTCTTGCTATCCTGCTCTCTGTCACAATGCCTTTCATGGAAGAATAGCACACTTTCAAAGAACCAATTTTGGCTCATGAGAGTCCTCACTAGTCATGATAAAGAAAATATAAAGACTGATTTATTTATGTATTTATTTATTTATTTATTGGGGCAATGTTAGTCAGATTCTCAAGGTTTGGTTGCTAGTTTAAAGATTGCTTCTAGAAGCACGTTGTATCTACACCAGAAAATCTTCGAATTAAATGGGAGGTGGTCACCAAACTATGCAATTCCAGTGGTGCATTCATTCTTCAAGGAATGTGCTCTTCTATTTGTCAGGTGTTCATTGTAAATTTGGCTATTTGTATGGCTATACAGGAGCTGAAGTCTTCTGAAGAAATCTCTCTTGTTGATAGATTTTCAACCATTATCAAAATTTGCTGATGTTGATGGTTTATGGGCTGTTTCGGCCTGGTTCTGTGATGATTGGGGCAGGGGACCCATGGATCCATGCCCCAGGGAAGGAGAAGGGGGAAAGAAAAAAGGAAAAGGGGAAATGGGCCTAGAAACACAACAGTGGCAACGATCTGAGGAGGAAAGCTTATTTACTTATTTAGTAATTAGTATATGTCAAAATGCAAAATAACACAATAGAATACAACTTAATTGGAATTGAAGCTAATAAATCAAATAAAATGAACAAGTAATAAACCAAAGGCATTATGCTAAATGCTGAAGGTGAGACAGCTAGGGAGCATCCACTGCTGGGTCAATCCCCAAAGAAAAGAGAATGTCTCATGACACGCAAACAGGTTTTATCTTTCCCTCTGAGTGGAAAAATGTAAAAATACAAAGCAATGCAAAGTCCCCTGAGGTATGTATTTTTTCTTCTGAGGAAGGTGCACCCGGAACTATCAATGATCCACAGAGCTGGAGCATTAACTCTTTAATTCCCAGTGCACTATATGGTGTTATGATGCGGAATACCAGAAACAAAAATCATAAAACCCTGACAGCTGATGACCCTAGAAATGAAACAAAATTGAGGGAAGCTACACCCAGACTGCAAAGCAGTCTTAGGAAAAAGAGAAGTGTAACCAGTGAACAATGATAAATGCACAGAATTTGCTAAAGATGTAAAATCATATGCCACAAGAGAGAAAAAAAAAAAAAAAAACAACAGATAAAAAAGACCACAGGTTGAAGATAACCAGATAACCACACAGCAGAACCTATCCATGACTCTGAGTTTATTTAAGTTACATTTCCTTGTTAATCTTTACTAATATTTTAGCATGATGTTGCTACTCAGCACAACAGTTACTCCACAACAAGGGAATTATGAAGCTGAGAAGGCAATTTGTTCCTTGACAGACTTCATAACTTAGATGGTGGTCTGTGGTCTGAAAACAGTGAGAAGCAGAGTTCAAAGCATCTTTGGTGCCTGTTTTTTAGATACACAGTCAATGCAATAAACACTCTGGCCATTTGTAGCTACATTCATGCTTTCAGGTAAAGAAAAGCTCTAAAATAGAGGTACGTTAACCCCCTTGGCTCTATGTTCTTTTTCCTAAAGCACAAGAACCATAATATAAAAACAGTAACAGAACTCTCTAGTGAGACTGAGTAAAGTAAACATCAGTAGAAAAAAGAAAAATGCAATGCCTCCCTGAAATGAAATATTAGCACAGGTACGTTTATTTCAGCATATTCTTCTCACTGGATGTTTGTTAGCCTGTGGCGGCTGCATGTGGAAGCACAAATACAGCCATGCCTTCTCACTTCTTTGTGCTGTCTATATGATTGGGAATACACAAAAAATTCTCCTTTTTTTTTTTTTCTAAGGAAATTAAAAAGAATTAGTTTGGGTTTCTACAGAACTGTCTGAGATTATTCCAAAACACACTAAACTAAATAGCCACGATAAAATTTCATTTTCATGTAAGTCATATTCAAATAAATTTCTTCTTCTTGTGAAGAAAAATGTACCAGTTCTCTTGTAATTGTTACAACTAGGATATGCTGCAGTCCAATTTAGACTGTGGCCACTCTTTAACATATACTCTGAACAGTTATTCCTATTAATTGACACAGTAACTGAGGAAAAGTAATGAGTATTCCAGTAAGTAACTGAGAAAGAGTAAAGACAAAAAATAAATGTAACACACATTCTATCATATGATCCATAAAAATGACAGAAAATGGTTTGGTTAATTATCTGGTTTCTGTCAAAATACTTATTATTGCAAACGAATTTTAAAAAAAATGTGTCTTCTTCATGAAAAAGAGGACAAAGTGTTTCATGTAGCAGGTTTACTTAAAGATCAGAAAATAGATTAGTCTGGCACAACTCCCTTTGTGGACAACCATTAGGAAACAGACAGGAAAAAACAAAATAATTTGAATAAAAGTTCTTCTCTATTATTTTGGTTGTGGATTACATTAGGTGTAGATATTTTCCAGAGTTCTTTAATCAACTGTACTTATTATCAGTGTATCACAAAATCATGGAGTTACACGATTATTTGTGTTGGAAGTTGTATTGGAAGTGTTAAGTTGTGGCTTGAAATAGCGATTGAGCATGGGTGGGAAGGCAGGACCAACCCAAGGGAGTTGAGTGACTGGAAGGGGTAGAGCCAGGATCCACCCCTTCCCAGACCTCATTTAAGGGCTGGAAGTGGAAGTGAAGTCTTCTTTTTGGGGACAGCTAAATATCTGAGGAATTCTGAAGGTAAGCAGCTTCTTTCTCTTATTTTTTGTGCTCGCTGTTGTTTGAGTATGTCCTCACTTGCTGTGGCCTGGGATTCTGCTGCTCTGCTGTCACTGTTCTATTTACCATTGTGTTACAGAAGGGACCTTTAAATGTCATCTAGTGTGCCCTCCATGTAATGAACAGGAACATTTACACCTAGATCAGGTTCCACAGAGCCCCATTCAGTCCCTGAATGTCTCTGGGGACAGGACTTCCACCACCTCTCTGGTCAGCCTGTTCTAGTGCTTCACTACCCTTATCATAAAAAAAAACCTTTTCCTTTTTTATCTATTCTAGTTTATTTCTGTTCTAGTTTGAAACCATTTCCCTTTGTCCTATCACATCAGACCCTGCTAAAGAGTCTGCCCCCTTCTTTCTTATAACCTCCCTTTAGATACTGAAAGGCCCCTGCCACATATCCCCAGTGCCATCTCTTTAATAGACTGAACAGCCCCAGCTCTCTTAGCCTGTCCTTGTAGGAAAGATGTTCCATCCCTTGGATCTCTTTTGTGGTTCTCCTCCGGATTTACTCTAACAGTTCCCTGTGTCTCCTGTACTGAGAGCTCTGCACATGGACTCAGTACTCCATGTGAGGTCTCACCAATGTAGAATAGAGGGGCAGAATCACCTCCTTTGACCTGCCATGTTTGTTTTGATGCAGTCCAGTTTACAGTTGACTAAATAGGAGGGGATTGCCAGAATCTTGCCTTCCTTTCCTGACTTCCTACACCTGGGGATGGAGAGATCTTGTGCCCTAAGAAAAGATTCCTTAAAAATCTTCCATTTCTGCTCCTCTCCCATGTCCTTGAGGACACATTCCCAGGGGGGTTTGTTAAATAACTCCCTGAAGGGCTTTCTTAAAATTGAGTGTCCTGGTTTGAATTTTTCTCTCACATATCTCTCAAGAGTGTGAACTCCACCATTGCACGATCACTGCAGCCCAGGCATCCTCCAATTCTGATGCCACCAATCAGTTTGCTTGGATTGGTGACCAACAAGTCCAGTATTGTATTCCACTGGTGGAGTTAGGGATATCAATTACTTGGCTCTAGAAGTTGTTCTTGATGCATTCCATGAAGCTTCTGTATTACCTACCACTAGTTGTACTGTTTTTCCAGCAGATGTCAGGGTGGTTGAAGTCCCCCAGCATGTGGTAGTATTGCCCCCTGTAGTTGGAAGTAGAAGGTTTCATCAACAGGCACTGCTTGATCAGGTGGCCTGTAGTAGATCGCAACCACAGGCTCCCTTCATTGTTTCAGTCTTTAACTCTCACCTGTATGCTCTTGACTTGCTTGCGGCCAGTCTTCAATAACAGCTCTTTACCCTATTTTCTTCTTGATGTGTAGTGTCACCAAACAAGTCTATGTGTAATTTGTTTCATTATGAATTGAATAAGTTTTATTTACATACTCCAAAACTATAACCACAGATAAGGGGGGAGAAAAGCAACTGTTTTAACTTCCTTAGTGAAGTTGAACAGATTTTATTCTGTTCAGCTCAGAAATGTAAAGTTAATGGGATGTTACATTGCTATAAGAAATACATATTGGATTTCATTTTAGCTGTGCTTGTGTTTAAGGAAACCAATGGTCATGTCATTCCTTGGTTAATTTCAAACACATGCTGTGAATAGCTAAATATCAAGGATTTGAAACTTATCCTATTTTTTATTGGAGGCACTTCATTGCTATCAGTCTCTATTTTCTTGGTTTACTTTTTTGTTGTTACTGTTTACTTTTTATTCTGCAATTCTTCTTTCTTATATCTTAATGAAAAATGAAAGTTTGAATCCCTATGAACAGTCTCATTCTTGTAAATAATTCAGCTGCAGAAAACAGCCAAAACTTACAGGATTATAGATTATAGTTTAACAAATGTCCTGATGAAAATGTATTAACAAAAGCTTGCAATAATGGTCATAAATTAGAGGCATTTTAAAAGATCTTGTATATAATGTTTAGAAGCACCATTTAAGCCCAAGATTAGTGAGAAAGAATAGGATACAAACAAGTACAGGAAGCCTGATATTTATATCTCCTTGAAAAAAAGGTATTCTAATTTGTTCAAAATTGCCTCCTTTATGTTCCCTTTCACTTACCTTGGCGTCTTTCACTGGAGATCATTTAATGTGGAAGTTTTGCTCTCATTTATCTTGCCAGAAGTATTGAAGTCCAAGATGTTACTGAAGGTGTTTAGAAAAGGTCTAAATTTGTAGTTGTACTTCCACCTATTTTTCCTCTAAGTGGAAAGCTATTTTCCCAATTTCTCTTAATTACTTTAAAATAAAATGTTTTATTAAAGAATATTTATTAAAGAAAATTACCCCACCCATTCTCTAGAAAACATTTGAATTTAGTAATATTTCTGTACAAATTCTTGCCTGTTTCAGCATATCTTTTTTCAGAGGAGTGGAGATGGAGAAATAGGAAATGTCTCATGTACTTCCTTGAGCTGTGTAGGATGCTGAGTTTTTTTTTTTTTGTTGTTTGTTTGTTTGTTTTTTTGGAACATCGTGTATCAGGCATACCCATTCAGCCTGTGGTTTAAAGTTTGTCTTGGAGTGTATGCTGTCATATGCTTCTCAAGCTTATTGGATCACCTGGATTTTTGCCATTTTACTTATTCTTAGATCTTTTATGATGCAGAATTCGATTAATTTCAAGTCACCTTAGAATTGAAAGTATATTTCAAAACAAAGAAGAGAAGGATTAAAAAATATGCAAAAGAAAACAAAAGTGTGAAAATAAAAAAATCCTGTTTTATCTTCCATAAATCAACATTAGCAACAACATTTCCTCTACTGTGCCTCTATTTTTCACACTAAAGTATCTCAGAACTGTAACAGAAGTGAAATTGCTCATGCATGATTTTGTTTCCCCTCCCTGTCATCCAGTCCAAATGTTGTCAGTTTCCACTACAGAAAATGGTCAAGAATGGAGAAGGCTCTTAGGAAACTTTTGTATTGATCAATTTAATTGTAAAGGCTAAGGTAAACAATGTAAGTAAGCATTGCTAGTGTTAACTATAAATCTGGGAAACAAGAAAAAGCAAAAGCTGTTGGCAAGTTATTCACAACAAGAGGTAAAAACAGTGCATTTTTACTCAATTTCTGCAAAAGTCTGTTCTTGGTTAGAAAATAATGGATACAGCTAACTACCATGTTATCCTATAATATCTCCTTGAAATCATTCTTTTTTACTATGAGCTCCTTATAATTATAAAGGAATTTTAGGACATAAGGAACTCTTGTTCTAACAATACAAAAAGCTTTGAACAAAGTATATGCATAGATTCTACACACAAATGGATTTGCGATTAGATGCCAGGCAGAATCACAGAATTGTAGGAGCTGGAAGGGACCTCTAGAGATCATCAAGTCCAACCCCCATGCCAAAGCAGCTCCCTAGTCCAGGTTGCATAGGTAGGTGTCCAGACGGGGTCTTGAATGTCTCCAGTGAAGGAGACTCCACCACTTCTCTGGGCAGCCTGTGCCAGTGCTCACCACATTTGTGCGAAACTTCCTATGCCTCTGTTTCTGACCATTTCCCCTCATCCTATTGTCACACACTGCTAAGAGTCTGACCTCATCACTTTGCCTCCTGCACCTTAGATATTTATACACATGAATCAGATCCCCTCTGAATCTTCTTTCTTCAAGGCTAAACAGACCCAGGTCTCTCAGTCTTTCCTCATAAGAGGAAAGCAGTTCTAGCTTTAGATGCCGTGATAACACATCCCTGTCAGATTCTGAGGTAGAGTTACAAGTTTGTTTGCCTGCACAGACAAAAATTAACATTCTTGAAGTTATTTTCTTCTGCTTTGCAATGATTTTGGGTCAATCCTATGTTCATGTATCTGTTGTTAGGGAATCATCTTCTGTTTGCAGGGAACAATTGGAAGTACTTGAATAGTTTAGAGCAATCTGCTTCAAAAATGAAGAATTAAACACTTCATCAGTTAAGTTCCTAATAGTTTCTAGGAAATAGAGAGATGAGAATATGTAGGATAAAAAAGAGTGGGAGGGCTGCCCGTTAAACTAGAGACTTGTATGTATCTCCTCAGTTTATGCATAGTATGAGGATGGCTAGGACAATGGAGGTGTGTAATTGTACCCTACCATGATTCCTGCATGTTGCTGTATGTATCTCTCCATGGTTGCTTTCTTTCCACACTGTGATGCTGCAGTGCAGGGCTAGAGGTCAAAAGGGCAACCTCATTTCTGCGGAAATGTAATCTTGTAAAGAAGTCTCTTTTCCTACAGAAAGATTTAGAATTGTTTTTCTAATGATTTAGAGTGATTTTATGCTATTTGTCTTAGGCTTGATGATTTGAAATGAGTCTTCCACAGAGTAGAATATCCTTTAAGTATCTCTATCTACAACAACATCAAAAGAAACCAAGAAAGAAAGAAATGGGATATTTAGATAATCAAATAATATAAGGTGAGGCCATTCCTAGTTAAGTATGGTTGAACATTAACAGTATTACTTTTATGGTTTTAAGTTAACTGGAAAGAAAACTCAGTCTCAATCACACACCAAAGTGATGAACTTTTCTGAGAGGGAAGTTCTTCCCATTGGCATAGGTAAATAAAAAAGACTTTTTGAAGAAAAATACAGAAAGAATTGATGAAGCCTCTAGAGAGTAGAGATGATATAAGCTTGAAGGTGTTCTATATAAATTCTTTGTCGAAACATACATTAATCTGCATTATCTTTAATAGCTTTAAGTGATTTTAACTTGGGGTTTATGGAATACTCATGTCAGCATGATATACCAAAGCAACAGATCAAAATAAAAATAGAATAATTAGTATTAAATCATTATCAAACTTCTTACAGCCATTAGATCTATTTGCTGATTTTTCTCTGAAGCTTTGGTTGAGCATTCACCATAATGTGGGAGGGGAGGAAAGGGAAAATAAGTAGTGCAAAAGTGAAAGAAAATAGGTTTCTTTTCTTTTTTCTTCCCTTCTCTTTCTATTTTACTGTGGTTTCTTTATTACTATGAGAATGTTAGACTGTTTAAAGAAAGTTGAAATGTTTTCATGTACTATTCATAGCATAGCAACAACATTTGTTTAAAAGTCTAAAAATATTTTTAAAATGCATACTTGGAATTTTGTACTGAAAGTTAAAGAGCAAGAGAACATATGGTCAGGCACTTTATGAGTCTTTAGGCTGCTAACAGTGCTAAAATTGCATATGGAATCAAATTGTGCACAGAGAAATCTTACTAAGAATTTAGAATGTGCAAGCAATGAGTACTTGTAAGAGTCCTTGATTCACAGTACAATGATTAAGCTGAAAACAGATTGTTAATTAATTGTAAAATTTTGGGGCAGATTTATTTATCATGATGATGCAAATCAAATTAAACAGTCGATTTCTCTGCCCTCCCACTTTTTCTGAAAAAATGGCATATCATTAGCAGCTGACTAGAAGTTATTCTACCACTAAAGCTGATACAATAGGATTATTTCATAGCATATTTTCACTTTCTTTCTGCACTGTGTATTCAAAGTATCAGAGAAGGGAAAGCAAATGTATTACAGCAAAGTTAATGAATTCTGGGAGCTGCCTCAGATTCTGTGACCTTGAACAAATAATCTAAACTTTTGTCTGTGAAATTGAGTAATCACGCTTTCCCAGTGTAGAATGATGTTGTGTACTGATTTGGCTGTTTGGTAATGAGGAATAACATCGATCTCTTGAAAGATGAAAAATATTTTACTGTGCTATGATTCTGGAACATTTCTTAAAGTTCAGAAACAGATATTAAAACAGATATTAAGAAACTAAAGAGGGTTATTTAAGTAGAAAGTAGCTTTAATTTATAGATTATTTTTTTTTATGAGCTTCATTTGACACATTTCTATTACTCTTATCACTATCATCAAATCAGTTTCTACTATCAACAGTCTTCAAATTTAGGAGAGAGTTACCTCACTGAATCACTGCACTAATGGACAAATATCACATTTTGGAATCAATGCTTCTATTTAACCTAAGGCCTAGTCAGTGCTAAAAAGTGTTGTGATCTTTCACTTGCCTGTAGTAGGAGCATTGTTTGTTAATATACTTTGATTTTCTTCTGGAGAAGATGGCAGATAAATGTAACTGTCACTTAAACATGTTAATAAATAGGATGAAAAATAATTTTCTCATATAAGGTTGGAAGTGGTTATAAGCCATGGTTTTCTTTTGGGGCTATCTAGATCAAGAAGTGAAATGGTGGATTTGGGTTTTTGCTAATGAATAGTAATACACCTAGGAAACAGGAAAATGATCTGTTCTGAAGGCAAACGGAGACATTATATTTGTTTAATGTTGCTCTATAGTAACAAATGCCAATGTGTTAAAACAGCTGCAGATATTTTGAAACAGTAAAAACTACCTATGAATTATTCATTTTGTCTTCACTTCCACATTTCATTTCAATCCTAAAATGGTGCTTCTTAGGCCAGTGATTTCCTTTTGCTAACCTCATACAAAGATGTGAAGTCACACAAGCAGAAACTTTCAATTCCATAATGTCATTCTTTTGCCTGATCCTGATCTTTTTTTTTTTTTTCCCTCTTTTTGATGATCTGTTCTTCTTTTCAAGTCTTTACATCATCACTCCACTACTATCAGATAACTTCTTCCCCAGAACAATTCCTAAAATACAGGATTTCCATCAGTTATATGACAAAGATAAACTTTTTTTCCTTCCCCTTTCTCTTTCTTATCATTTCACTACAGCATGAAATACAGTAGAAAGATAAATAGCGTCTTGTCGGCACTCATTGGATGTGGTGTTTTAACCATCATCTGAACATCAGAAATTGCGTAAAATCAAAAGAAAATAACAAAAGCCACACACATACACACACACAAACACAAAAAGCCTTAAAGGAATTAACAGTCTAAAAACCAAAATGTTCACTTTACTATGAAGAGATTTCTAAACAAATTCTTTGCAAAGCAGTGGTCATGACACCAAGGAGTACTTTGATAGACTGAGGTAGAGAATCATCTACAAATTCCATTTTATTTTTTGTCATAGGTCCTGCAACACAATTATATTACACACACCTGTTCTCTTCTTACAGAAGAGAATCAAGGGGATCACGAAGTCATACAAAAAAAAAAATTGCTATTTCAGACTTGCCAAGTTTTTATTTTTAAATTAAGTAGTATGTTTGATTACACTTACTGAACTGAATTAACAGCTTCAAAAATGGCAAATCAAACACCGCATGAAGCTGATCACCTGGTATATGTGTACTGTAGGAAAGTCCCTCTTGCTTTTACTAATAGAGTACTGAAAGACCGGTTAGAACCTAGCTGGAGAAAATCTAACTTGAAAGAGAAATTCAAGAATTCTTCAGAAATCAAATGTGCTTTTCCTGGTTTAATGATCTGAATGACAGAATTATTAGTTCAGTGAAGGCACAGAAACCATAACCAAGGTTTCTCTAATATATTCCACGTTGGCTCAACTCAAATAGTCACAGTGTATACACAATACAGTAAATAAGTGTAAAAATATGATAATGGATGCTTAATCAGTACATGTGATAAAATTTATGAAAAAGGTAAGTACACGTTTTGAGAGGAGATACACAAAACTGTTTCTACTCGCTGTCATGAAAAATTTGCATGAAGTATCACATTGAAAAATATGCTTCAGATTTTGTAAATATGAATTATAAAATTTATTTTTGATGTTACATTCAGCCTAGTAGCATGGCCTATGATGGGACATGGGGAGTATTGAGAAACTAATCTGTTCCTCTATCTGGTGTGCATTACCAGCAAGCTACAAAACATCAAAATTATTTGTAGTTGCAACTCTACCTGGAAGCTGGAGCTTTTGAAAGAAAGACAAAGAACAGTATGGTGAAGCACTGAAAAGAGATTAAGAAACTGAAACTGTAAACAGTTCCTTGTTTGTCAGAAAGGAAATAATCAGTATAAATTGCACTCCAGGACTTACTATTTATTTCCTTTTTCTTTTCATATAATTCACATATAATATGCAATACAGAAAGTAAAAGGAGGGAATTAAATCATGAGTACATATTGTAGCTTAAATGTCTACAGAATGAATCTAGGTTTTGTTAACTAAAAACACCTTGGAAACAAAATTGCCATCTGGTACATGGATAAATAGAGAATTTGGGGATTCATTTAAACCAACAGGTTTGAAATTCTGCACTACTGTTCTGAAACAAACTGTTAATGGAGATGGAGCTAATGACTCCTGTCATCACCTCACTCTGAGCACATGTTGAATACAATATATTGTGCTAATAAGACTACATTAATTGTCAAAGAAAAATTATCATTTTCAGAGGAAGATACTAGCATGAAAAAAATTAACAAAATACAATAAATTTTAAAATACTGGGGACAGGATGTGGCCTAGAAGAATACACATAGTATGTTAAAGAAATAACTGTGTTGTGCAATTAAGAATGCTCTTTTAAGTACTTTGACTACAGTGTCAAATGAGAACAACAGGATAAATAATATTTTTAATCTTTGCCAGCATGGTAAATTACAAACCCTTTTGTCATTGTTCTGAAGACAAGGTGGATACATCAAAATGTTTTTTACGCTGAATGGTAAGTATGGCTTAACTTAAAACTTTGTTTTTCTGCAGCCTTTACCCTGAACTTTTAGAATAAATCCATTCACATTATTAATGGTAAACAAAATGGATTCATTTTATTCTGGAAACGACGGAGAGTTGAAGCATGCTGGGTAATTTCTGGATTGGCCACTCACAGTTAGATTACATGAGAGTTTGTAATCGGAGCGTACCAGTAAAGTATAAACATTACAGAGGGAGCATCTGCCTCAGTTTAGTGTTGACTCATCTTAATGTTAAGCTTCAAATCCAACCACTTACCTTATCTATGTGTTAAATTTATCTGGAAATCAAGAAAAAATAAATGGGCAATAGTTCAAACAAGATGCCCAGAAAAAGAACCCAAATCATTATTTCATCAAAGGAACACATTTTCATGTATCTGGAATGGAGCCCAGTCAAAAGCAAACAGCAGCTGAGTAATTCTGCCACAAATAAGTCACTGGCATAGTACAGGCATACCAAACATTTGTAAAACTAAGAGGAGACAGTTAAAAAAAGAAAGGTGAGCAGAAAAGATGTGCTGGAACAGACAATTTATGAGGATATTCCAACTTATACAAATGACAGTGAAAGCAATTTCTGATTAGCTAAATGATCCATGCTCTTCTTTCCAGATTGTAGCTAGACATCTGCTTGGTAGGACTAAAGGCACAAATGGTTCTGCTAGCAGCCAGCACTAGTAAGAGGCAAGTCACAGGTGAAAAACTTATGCCTGATTTCCAAATATCAGTCATGAGCCAAAGTCAGGAGAGGAAAAAACATGGCAGTTATTCAGTTATTAGAGCCATAAACCAAGAATAAAAAGCAGGCCAGAGAAAATAAACAAGAGAAAAAAAGTTAAATGATGTGAAAAAGAGGCACATAAAAGTAAAAACAAAAAAAAATCCCTAGCTGATGTCTAGGTAAAATTAAATAAATAAATAAAGCAAAAAAAAAAAAAAGAAAGAAAAGGAAAAAGGAAAAGAGAGAAGAATAAGGAGAAAGAAGAGAAAAATGGAAAAGAGAAAATGAAAGAGAAAAAAGGGGAAACATCTAAAAAAAAAAGAAAGAAAATCTTGGGAGGTTCAGACTCAGATTTTCTAGGTGGGTTCATGACTGAGAAGAATCCATCAGGGATGGCTGCTAGTGGTCAAGATACAAGGTATTTAACAAGACTGATTAACAATCAAAATGGAAATATTTGTCTACGTGTAGTGCTGAGGTGCTGCACAACAAAACACATTCTGAATGCTATGTGTCCACAGAAAATAAGTAGTTACCGTGTCTTAAAATAAATAAAACATACATACAAAAAACTACTAACTTCTAAATCATCAATAGCAATTTGTCTATTACTTGAATTACAGTAATGTTATTGGGCATGACATTAAGTTGGAGTTTTGTCATGAAAAGTTAACAAAATCAACACTACCTCAGCCAAGATGAGATAGAGTGCATGTGTAAAAGAAGATTCACTATCAAATAGTCATTAATGAGACTGTTTTTTTTCTAGTCATTTATGATGCATTTCATAAAAGGAAGTTATGATCACAAAAAGTATCTTCTCTGGTTGACTGGAGGGAGCACGATAAACGTGCTAAGGTCAAGCTCCCTTTTATTGTGTAATACATTTGTATACCACATTTCTAAAAAGATGGAGTGGGAGGAAATGTGACAGAACTGCAGCCTTATATGTTAAGGGATTGTCAAAGGATATGTATGTGGAACTTGTAGGGAATTGTTCCAAAACACTTATACAGCCCAGGCTCTGTGGTGAGAAAGGGGCTGTGGTTAGCAAACCTTACCAAACTCTGAGTCCAACTTACATAACTCCAAGCCTCTAACAAACCTTGTCTAGAGACAAAGTCAAATAAAGGTCAGGCACTACATAGGGGTGCACCACCTGTCTCAAGAGCCACAGATTCAGAGAATCACAGAGTCACAAGGGTTCGTGGGTACCTCAAGAGATCATTGAGTCCAGTCTCCCCTGCTAAGCAGGTACCAAACAATACGTCGCACAGGTAGGCATAAAGGGGGGCCTTGAATATCTCCAGAGAAGGAGACTCTGCAACCTTTCTGGAACAAGTTGGTTTCAGTGCTCCTATGTTCAAGTTTTAGGTCACTACTCCTTGTCTTATTGCTACACATCAAGAAGAGCCTAGCCTCATCCACTTGCTTCCCATCCTACTTTAGGTATTTATAAATTCATATCAGATCTTCTCTCAGTCTTCCCCAGGCTGAACAGACTTAGATTTCTTTCCTCATCTAGGAGATGCTCCAGGCACTTTATCATTGTTGTGACTCTCCAGTGAACTCCTTCCAGGAGATTCTTGTCTTTTTTGAACTTAGGAGCCCAGAACTGGACAGCACTGCCTTCTGTTGTGTCAGCCACTGTTCTCAGCTTTGTATCATCAGCAAACTTGCTGAGGGTGGACTCTATCCCTTCATCCAGGTTGCTGATGAAGACACAGAGGAAGACTGGACGTAGGACCAACCCTTGGTGAATACCACTAATTACAGGCCTCCAGCCAGATTCTGTGCCACTGATGAAAACACTCTGAGCTCTGCCAGTCAGCCAGTTCTCAGTCCATCCCACCATCCACTCATCTGTCCCACACTTCCTAAGTTTCATAGAAAGAGTGTTGTGGGAGTTGGTGTCAAACACCTTGCTGAAGTCAAGGTACACAACATCCACTGCTCTCCCCACATCTACCCAGACAGTATTGATATCATAGAAGGTTACCAGGTTGGTCAAGCATGATTTTCCCTTGTTGAATCCATGTTGACTACACCAATAACCCTTCTCTCTTCCAAAATCTTGGAGAAGGTATCCAGAACAAGTTGTTCCATTACTTTTCCAAGGATGGAGGTGAGACTGACAATGAATGCCTCTTCTCATTTCATGAAAATTCTCGGACCTAAGTAGCACATGTGAATAATAGCATCACCCTTTAAGAATCTGGAGATGCAGTCTCTATAAAAGCACCTGTTCAGAGAAGCTCCAGGTTGACTCTCCACTCTCAGACCAAAGAACTGCTGGATCCTTGGACAAGGAGAATATATATATATATATTCATATATGTATAACACACCTCTTTTTCTGTTTTCCTATCTCTCTTTATCTGAGGATAGCTAGTACTAATTTGATATATCAAACCATGCTGTTACATTTGACTTTTGCTGTTACCAAATTTGCCTGTCTTTGCTGTTTTATTTGTATTGTTTATTGTTTGTTTCATGTGTCTCTCAGTGTTGTAGAATATTGAGGCTAGTATATTGAAAAAATTGCTTGATTGCTTAATCTTGTTATTTTCCCTGGATTATTACAGTGGCTGAGTCATGGTGACCCTACTGCTGTGCAGCCCTGCAAACCAGTGAAATCCCTCACTCAGAGCAAAAGAAAAGGATTCACATCCCTTGCAACCCACCAAGTGGGATGAGACAGTTCATCATACCAGCTAAGAACTCTTACAAATAAAAATCCGCTCCTCCATTTTACAAAGGAGAAAAATGAAGTAACATAAGCAGGGAAAAAAACAATAAAATTTTGATTTTGTCTATTGTAAACTAGTATAAAGAAATGAGTAACAAATAAAGTAATTTTATTTGCTTGTTTGTTTTTCTTTTAATTTACATTATCCCATGGCTTCAGCTTACTGGTCTAATCCAAGCTCCCTAACGGAGAAATCACCCACATGAATCTTTATATACTATGTTTTGCAGGTCAACACTGGTTGACTGCAGCAATCTTCACTGCATATGCTCTGTTAAATGCTTCTTGCCATTTTATGAGTTCCTGCAATGCAACTCCTAATATTATTCAGTATACAACAGCCGTAGTGCTCTTATTGTTGCTTTTATTTTATTCTGAAATATTAAAACAATATTTTATCAGGATCTAATAAAATATACAACTTTCAATCTGTAAATCTTGAAACTC
This sequence comes from Oreortyx pictus, assembly GCA_036925125.1. Classification (NCBI taxonomy): domain Eukaryota; kingdom Metazoa; phylum Chordata; class Aves; order Galliformes; family Odontophoridae; genus Oreortyx; species Oreortyx pictus. Next base: position 155,423,761 of record JAUPFR010000001.1, on the reverse strand, counting down.
TGTTAAAGGATTTACAGAAGTGTTAGCTAACCAACTGTCAATCTAATCCCTTGCTAATAAATTAGCTTCATACATTTTATGGTAGTGCTTTTCTGTCTCAGAGATTATAGGCACAGTTAGAAAACTGTAAATATAACTGAGAGCAACTGTCTCCCCTGGTGGCAATTCAATAGCAATAAACAAATATTAAAAAAAAAAAAAAACACAACAAATTATTATGAAGTATGAATAGAAAAGAAAGCAGATAAATAAAATATACATTCTGTTGCTAGAGTATTCAAGGAAACCTGGGCTACAGGTATACAATATTCTTTCTGGAAGATCTGTGTAAGAGAATTTGTCCTCAGTTGACAGTGCTGGAAGTAAACTCATCTAGCTTAAGCTGTTAAAAAGATTAGAATCCTTTTGTTTTTACTTTCTCTCTAGTCAAGGGAAAGAAAGAGAAGTGCTTCCAACCTGGAAATTCATCCTATCTATCTGGCATAATCATTGTAAAATGTTATGGTTTATTCATTGAGTGCTTCTTTCTCCACTCAGTGTAGGAGTAGTTGACAAAATTGACTCAGAGTAGATCACTAACTTTAGGATTTCCACTGTTAGGTAAGCTAGCTCTTGTTGTCTACGACTGTGAGCCAAAAATATAAAGTGGGTTTATGTATCAGAATATAAGATTTTCCTAATAATCAAAGTGCAAAATGACCACAACTTGACTGTGGCCATTGCTATGACTGTCCCTCTAGGATCACAGGAAGTGAAGAGAGATCCCACTGAACTGGGAATTCATTAGTATTCACTGGCTGGTCACTGTCTGCCGCCAGTGCCAAGTGCCTTATAGCATGGCACAGAAGCTTTCCTAAAAGTGAATTTTTTTCCATGATTTCCATGAACTCTGATACAAAGTAGTGTCCTGGCATGTAGAAGTGCAGAAGTACATATGGTATATCCTAGCAACAGTTGCTAGTTCATGAGAGGAACTGTGGAAAACCCTTAATCCCCAAATGATGATGATGATAACAACTCACACACACATGTAAAAACACACCTTGTCAGTCATTTCCTCATACCTGCAAAGCCCTGGCCATGAGAATAGCATTATTCATGGAACATCCAGTGCTAAGCAGAAGGCAAACATTTTACACCCCTGCAGTTCTAAATTTAGGGAGCTTAGTTTTACTCTCTTCTGCTGTAATGCTAAATCCTCTTTTGGATCTAACTCAAAGTTTATTTAAAATTACTAGAACTATCATCAGAAAATAAGGCCACAGTCAGAGCATTGGTTCAGCAACAGACATATTTACAGCTCACACTGACCTTTTATGTATGCAAGTTAAAAATATTCAAGGTAGAATCCAAGTTATTATACTAAAGAATAAAATTGCACTCACGAGACTTGACCTCAGTGTAGCTCCCAAGGTGAAACAAAAAATGAAATTGCCAACAAACATATTACAGCTGGTGATTAAGTGGCTTTTTAGACACCCTTGGGAACATTGGGACAGACAGTTCTGATGGGAAAGACATGATTACTTCTGATTACACTGTGCTATTGTACTGCAGGGGTCTGATACCAGATTTCAGTGGAAAAATAGTTACAATAAATATGGGAAGAATATATCATGGAACCATCATAAGTATCCACAGCTGCAATGAAATTGAGTTACATATCATGAAAAATTACACATGGGATGTCCTTTTGAAAGGTTATTCTTATACTTCATTTAGGTCATAGATATAAGGTTCTTTATACCTCAAGCATTTAAAAAGAAGATATATTGAAATGAAAAATTCCGTCCTCGAGAAAACCTCTTTAAAATGTAATGCATCCTGTTTTATCATGTTTGAAAATATCAAAACATGCTGTACAGTGTTTACCATTATAGGTTACTATCTTGGTATCAGGAGATGTGTGGGGAAGGAACTACTCTTTCTGTCTTTACTGTTGTGACTGAAAAAAAGATAGTGAAACTAGTGAACAAGCAGGGAAGTCCTATCAAGCTTTTCATTTGCATGTTTAAAGCTTGTTATACTTCTGTACTTGCTGCCTGCCTAGGTTGAAATATGCATGGATATGTGCTCTTTCTGCTCAATGTAGTTAGTTATATAAGTCAAAATTCTGTACAGCACTATGATATGTCAGAATATTAGAAAGAATCATTAGAATAAATAAGAGACATGAAAAGTAAAGCAAGGAAAGGACAGGAAAGTGTGACCATGAATTTTACAACTTCAGCCCATACAAGTATCATTTAGCCAATGTTCATTACCACTATTAATAATGTGACACAAAATGGAAAGCAGCAGATTTAATCCATATACTTGGCAGATATATGAAATAGCAGATGGCACTTCAAATGGGTTATCAACACCGACTGGTCATAGACCTGGCATTTATGTAAGTAAATGAGACAAAAATCTGCATCTAGTAAAGACCCCACATGCATACACTTGTGTACAATTGTTTTTGTGTCTCTTAGGCAGTTCATAATTATGCCCTACGACATTCTCTCCCTCCTGTATGGGAAGTATTCCAGGCATGTTCAAACTGAGGTATAGCAGCATTACCACACATAATCCTACTTGGGTAGATGAGGAGGACAGAAGAAGATTGGCAGTGTTGCCCAAATGTATCTTTTCTCAGAAACCAAGAAACCACATAGTTCTTACCAGTCTCTAGAAGCAAAACCCTTCACTCTTGTGAAGTGTAAGGGCTATATTATTCCACATTAAACATTTTCTCAGGGCACTTTATTAATAGATCCTAGTGCACTCATATGTGGGAGTAATTTATTGTTATCCGTACTGTGTAATCCACATAAGGGTAACGTAACACCTGGGTGTTATTCAATGCCATTTAAGAGAAAGAACAACATTTATAATTTTGCATGATTCTTTCCTGGTTGTATTATCTCAAACTTTGCTCAAGACCAGAAGACATAATAATCAACTGTTATTCTTTCTTAGTAAGACACATTCAGTTGTATGTCTCTAAAACATTTCTGTAAATGGTAGACTATTTCATAAGAAAGACACTACTAACAACAACTTCCCAAAATCCTGACAGTTTGCAACACCAGGACAAGCTTCATTCCTCGGAAAATGACAATTTGTAGGCTTGGTTTTCTTGTATGCATTGAAGAAACCTATGATGACGGGAACGTTTCATAAGTACATAAAGAAAATAGATGCAACTATATTATAACAGATAATTTGGAAGAAATGTTAGTTGTAGAACAAAATTGTGTCAAGGCTTGCTAGAAGCAACTTCTGTATGCAATATATTGAGAACAATTTAGCATAACTTTTCAAGACACACAGCTGGAAAATCTCTTGCTGATTTTGTGGACAAACTCCAAAAATAAAGACCTTCCAGACTGATGCTAATTTGCACAAGACAATGATACCTATTCTGGAGCACTCAGAAGTAGAGTTTATTTTAAAATTTGTCTTTCTTATATTGTTATATTAAACAAACAACTATTTCCTACACTTTTTCGTTTCCAGTCCAAAAATACTGCAGATATGCAAGATTAGATTAACCAATCTCCCTTTTGAAGGCTACAAAAGTTAGCATTGTATAAATTAGAATCATAGATTCGTAGAATCACCAAGGTTGGAAAAGACCTTCAAGATCATCCAGTCCAACCATCCACCTACCACCAATAGTTCTCACTAAACCATGTTCCTCAACACAATATCTGAATGTTCCTTGAACACCTCCATGGTCAGTGACTCCACCACCTCCCTGGGCAGCCTATTCCAGAACTCTTTTGGAGAAGCAGTATTTCCTAATGTCCAATCTAATTTTCCCATGGTGGAACTCGAGGCCATAGCATTTGCTAGCATTGTATAAATTATTTTAATGTTATCAGTGTTTGACCTTATAATAATTGTACCGGTCTTCATTACCAAGTCTATTAGTACTGAAAAATGTTGCGACCTGGTGAAGGAAACTGTCATCTTTGTGGACATAAGAACAAGTATTTGAAATCTTCTGCAACGTTTTGTGAACATCTTCTGCAGGGTCTGGTGTCTTCAAGTCCTGCACAATGAAATATTCTCACTCAAGGGTAGCAACTTCTGATGTGTATTCTCCCTTGCCATTCTATACACATTATTGGTGATGTAAATATATTTGTATTTTAATTCACCCCTTGACCAGCATAAGCTGTTTCCTGTGATTTTCCAAAAGTGAGTCATGAAAAGATGCCATAGTGAAAACAGCTGGATTCAGTGACAGCTGCATATTCTTGACATACAAGTCTAGATCAGTCACTTAGGTGTGTAAATACTGCCAAATGACTAGTGATCAGAATGAAAAACAGATAACCCTGAGTAGTGGTCCTGATTGTTTAATATTTATAGGCAAAAAAAAGAGGGATGTTTTAATTTTCTGTTACTGTAAGGCCTCAAGGAAAAAATCTGCAAGAACAATGCACAATACTTAATATTTTCATGGCTTAATGAGAGATAATAATGCAAAGAAAACGCATCTGCAAAATAATGAGAAGAGCTTAAGTTTGGAAATAATACATCTGTTTCATTGCCTCTCTTTCAGTGGAAAATGGTGCAGTGCAGTATTTAATATTCAGACTAATTTACCATATCAAATGAGTTTAGTAATTTATATACAACAGAAATTCCATTTTTTCCATTTTGATTAATGCAGTACAATAAAAGTTTACCTGACTCGTTTTGCGCAAGTTCTCCACCCACTTTTTCTGTTGGCAGCTTTTTAGGCCACTTAGTTGTGAGAAGAAGTATTCTTTCAGACTGGAGGGAAATACATTTCTATCTCCCACATAATGGAAGTGTACACTGAGTATTGAGTGGTTCAAAAAGAGACTCTTAGGGACACAGAACAGAATAAAGTAGTTGCAAAAGAGTAAAAAAAATACTAGACTGAAAAAGAACCAGGAAGGACAAGAGCATAATGTTAATCCAGCTCCCAGCTCCATAGGTGGTAGCCTCAGATGAAACTTGCTATTTAGGTATGCTGGTACACTCAGGGCAGTAACGTCATCTGAAACTTCTAAGTCACAGCATAAACACGACCTTCAAGTAATTGAAAATATCACTTAAGCTCCTAAGGAGCTTCATTAATTTCAAAAATTTTGGAAAGTTTACTATATTTATATGTACATGGAATAATTTAAAAATAATCACCTTTGTAACTAGATGATAAGTTTCAGTTGCTGAAGAGGAAAGGTGAATGACAAAGGTTTGGCAGTATAGCAGAAACCACTGTCAGGAGGACTGAGTTCTAATATTTTGGACAGCAAGTTTGGGCAATGAGTTGAATTAATATGATTATTAGATCCTTCCTGGAAGGAGCGCTATAATGCAAGAATTGTGACAAATTAACTTCTTATTCCAGATTTCCTATCTAACTTAAGATCTATGACAAAAGCACATTTGTACATCTTCATCCCAACAATCATTATTTACCTGTGGGAATTTGAGAAAAATATTTCATTAGGAAGCCAAACTGATAGCTTCAACTGTGAAGCTACATTCATTAACAGTTATATATATCATAACAGTTATATAAAATTAACAGTTATTATTACACATCAGTAGTGTGAATTTTAAGTAAAATTTAACAAAAAAGCAACCTTTTTTTTTTTGTATTTACTGTTATTATCATTATTTTTCACTAAGATCCAGCCATATAACTAGCAAAATAGCCTGATGTTAAGCTTACCTCAGGATAAAAAAGCTTTTCTACTGCTCAATAAAATCTCAGAAAGTATTTTTCCATCAGAACAAATTATACCTTCAGATAGAGAGTGTAGATAGCTATTTCAAGGCTCTTAGAAGTCTTTCCATTATTCCTTGAGACCCAGATTTTTTCTTCAAATCCCTTCTTAATCACACTTAAAGTAAGGAGTCCAGCATAGTATTGTATTGTAAGAAGATACTCATTTATTTTGAATGTCACAGAGGGAAAAAGAACAGAATTAGAAAAGTGTAGGCAGTACTCCATGATTTTATTCCCAATATTTTTCTGTCTCCTCTCAGTCTGTTTTACAGATTATCTGCCACTGTTCTAAATTCTTTAAAAGAATTTTTTTTTTAAATATGTTTCTGGGCTTTAAGAAACTACTTTCTTAAAGTATTTCATGGAAACAAATTGAAATTTATAATTTTACTTAATTGAAATAAACCACAGTAGTGCCCAATGCAATATTTTAGTGTTCAGTTCAGATTATGTAGAATAATTTGTTTGTTTGTTTAATGACTAATTCTTTTTCAGACCAAAAAGTACAGTTAGCTCAAAATGTTGTCATTTCTTTTCCACTGAAACATAGAAGATAATGTTTCTTCCTAGAAATTTTGTCAGTCCTGAAATCCATGGGATTTGAATAACTATATCAAGAAGATTTAGTTCAAGATTATGATACTTGTGAAATATTAAAAGATCACAAAAAGACTAGACACAACTGTTATTTTCTTGAAAATTTTGTCAACTCATTTTGTGCAGTGAGAGAAGCTGGTTGGTGCTGATATTTTTTGAAAAAGTTAAGCGCTGACTACTAAGCACAGTTACAGAGATGGACAGAAATCTGATGGATTTAATATCCTATCAGGCTTTAACTATCTTAACCTTTAAAATATGTAGCATTAAAAAAGTTGTTTTTCTCTTGAAACTCATTCACAAGCTCCATCTTACATAAACAGTTGTTTTCAAAAATGGCAATGGTACTGAAACAGTTTTTCTTTTACACAGAGATTCTCCATTTAAATTCTAATAATATTTTTTAGCACTTGGACTAGTAAAGTAGAGAATAAAACATAGCTTTCCAGGACAGTAGTACCTTGGCTTTTATCGAAAACATTTTAATCAAAATAACAAATACATTTTTTCTTTACTGCAGGTGGACTGTCCCAAGACTACCAGGTCCATTACTAAGCCTATATTCAACCCTGTCATGAGGCATGGGAGTTCTGCTTCATTCATATTTAAAATTTCCCTTATATCTGCCCTATGCAAGTAAATTCTCAGCTTAAAATACTGGTGGCAAGTTTTCCTGTATTTGTATACACTCATAGAAAAAAACTCTAGTTTACTCTACTCTAGTCTAGTTCAAAGGGACATCCAGAGATCATTTAGTCCAACACTCCTGCCAAAGCAGCTCCCTAGACCAGGTTGTACAGGTAGGTATCCAGGTGGTCTTGAACCTCTCTAGAGAAGGAGACTCTCTAGAACAACTTCTCTGGAAGCCTGTACCAGTGCTCTGTCACCTGTGCTGTGAAGTTCTTACGAATATTTGTGTGGAACTTCCCATGATTCAGTTTGTGGCCACTTCCCCTCATCCTATCACCATGCCCCAATGAAAAGAGTCTGGCCTCATCCCTTTACCTCCCACACCTTAGATATTTATAGAATATTTATGGATCAGATCCCCTCCGAATCTTTTCTCAAGTTCTTTTCACAAGGCTTAACACATCCAGGTTGCTCAACCTTTCCTCATCGGAAAGGTGCTCCAGGCCCTTTATCAACTTAGTTGGCTCTCCTCTGGACTTCTTTCAGGAAATTACTGTTTTTTGTATCAGGGAGCCCAGAACTGGAGACAAAAATATTCTTAACTTTGATAACTGGAAATCTGAGTATTCAAAACTGTTCTGTGTGAGTTCTCAGTATTTCTGAAACTTGAACTTTATGCACTTCCCTCAATTAGGATTCAGTCTGCATAAGATTTTTTCAACAACACCTGACCTTTGCTTTAGAGGCTGAAATGCAGCTGGTCCAAGCAAAGTTCCTCACAACATTTCCTTTGCTTTCAAAGGATTAAGGATCTCACCGACAGGAGAACAAGCATCTTTTCTCCTTCAAACAGTACTAGAAGACAGTATTTCCAAATATTTACAGAATATCAGAAAATGCGTTTATGGTTCATTAAAAAATTCAGTTTGATAAACTAAAAAGTAATCACTTCTTTCTAAGCATTTTATTTCTTATTAAAAATGCATAAAATGAAACTAATATCTTAAGCAAAAGTTTGGGAGTAGAAAATTGTATTTCTCCATTTCAGTACACTACATAAATGGGATACTTTTACATAATATTTTAATTAGAAATTAAAAAAAAAAAGAAAAAAAAAGATCCATACAATACACTTTTAATGCCAAAACAATGGTCTTTATTTGTTTTTTTTTTTACAGATTGATATAACTATATCTTCTGTGTGAGTATACAGAGCTCAGTACAGTTTAGTGATTGTCACACATACATCACTGAAAAGCAAAACATACATATATAAAGACATTCTTTGAGGCATGCTCTGCACTGGAAATGAAGAAAAGCTAAACTTTTAAACGTTTTCAAACTGTGAAATTTTAATCACTGTATACAACTGAGGCAAGAAATATTTAGTGCTCATATATCCTAGCACTTAGACTTTTGACGTCAAATAAGTGCCATTTTTTAGAAGAAGTGTCTAAAAGTAAACATTTGACTTTTCTATGCCCAAATCCTGAAGACTTGAATGTTTAAACCTTAAAACTTCACCAATGATCGGCTTGTAAATGAATTATATAATTTTGAAAAGGACCTTGTGAAGGTTGTTATATAAATGTTCTATTTTTATTTTATAAGTGTAGCTAAAATCCATTACTAAGTTAAAATGATCAAATGCTTTTTCAACCTCAGACAATGCAGTAATGAAATGAGAAATGTTTCTTTAATTGTAAAATTCTGATTCACTTGATTTAACAATTAGATAGCAGATTTTACCAGACAGTGCAAAATTTGAAAAAATCAAGCTGTAGTTCGCTAGTCACCAGGAATGACAAGTCCAACACTGGCTCCTGGTTAGACATCTCACAGAGCCACAGAATCATAGGGGTTGGAAGTGATCTCTAGAGATAACCTAGTCCAAACACCTGCTAAAGCAAGTTCCTTACAGTAGGTTACTCAGGAAAGCATTCAGGAGGGTTCTGAATATCTGCAGAGAAGATTTCAGAACTTCTTTGGAAAGCTTGTTCCAGAACCCTGTCCCACACACAGTAAAGGATGTTTGTACAAAACTTTCTATGTTCCAATTTGTACCTATTGCCCCTTGTTCTATCACTGGGTACTGGTAATAAAGCCTGGCTTCATCCACTTGATGCCTGCCCTCTAGATATTTATAAGCACTGATATGATTCCCCTCTCAATCTCCTCCAGGCTGAACAGTCCCAGCCTTTCCTCATACAAAAAATGCTCCAAGCCCCTAATCACCATTGTGGTCCTCTGTTAAACTCTCTCCAGTGGTCCCTGTCACAACTGAACAGTGCACTCCATATGTGGACTTACCAGAGCAGAGCAGAGGGAGAGGATCACCTTCCTTGTCCTGCTGGCCGTGCTCTTTTTAATACAGCCCAGGCTACCAATGGATACCATCGACCTCTTTGGCCACACGGGCACACTACTGTCTCATGGTCAACCTGCTGTCTACCTGGACACCCAGGTCCTTCTCTGCAAAGCTCCTTACAATCAGGATAGCCCCTGACATAAGATCAGTAATGAACTGTCGACATATATGACAGAGGTAGTAAAGACTGAAATAGTAAGTTACATCAGAATAAGACACAAATGTGAACTGACTTTCTGTAAAATGTGTTATTAACAAAGAAGACAAAGATCTCCTATACACATTTCATTCAAATAAACTTGAGGTGAAAAGGAAGGCAAGGGAAAGGCATCCAAACTCACCTAACTTCAACTGAGGAAGCAAATACAGAGATAAACAGTTACTTTCACATGTCAATTCACACCCTTTCTTGGAGGATTGTTATTAAAAAGATTTAGGCTCAAATTTGATAATACTATTTCAATCTTATGCAATGATTTTGCAATTTATCTTGAAGATACTTAAATTAATGACATGACAGTTCTAGGATGTTATAAAGCAAACACTGAACATCATAGAAAATAAGACTTACATGTTCAATTTGAAAAAAAAATAATGTGCTTTATATTTATTTATTTCCTAGGATTGCATTTCATTTATTTGACTTCCCCTGTCCTTCTTATCTGAAAAACTGATATGTGGTGACATATATAAAAAGACCCAAGAAGAATATGTTTTAATCAATAAAGAATTGTTCATGAGAATTTTCATGGAATTTCTCTGTTGTAACAATTTAATAAATTAAACAACAACATTTGATGTCCAAAATCAGGCATAAAAAACATTTAAGTTTTCTACTGCAACAACAATCTTAGAGAAATCTGCTATAAGCTATTAGACTAAACCAATTGCCAACCTAATTAGCTTTAAGGCTTCAGGGATTTTTCTTCTTTTCCTCATGAAGAGCCAGTACTAATAATTTTTCATAGAAAAACAGGCTACTTTTTAAATAAATGAATAAGTCCTACTTTAAAGTGGTTGCATTCAAAGCAAACATTACATCCAATAAAGTGTCATTGTAATGACACCATGAAGTACACATACTAGTCAACCTGCAACTTCAGCAACAAGCATTAAGTCTAGCCTGTCCAATTGTACTTGTTTTAGACAAAATTTAAATGAACTATAGAAATCTGAAAATGTATCATCAGATTGTCTCCACTCTGTCTGGAAATACGCTTATTTTCAAAATTTACAACATAAATCTACACACAAAAATGCAAGGGACACAGCTGCAGGGCATAAAAACCAAGCTGTCCAGAACACGCTCATACATTTGATGGTTTTTCCCTGACATAACCTCTTAAAATTTCAATAAATGTTGCTTAGATTCACATTATACACTGAGTTATTAGTCCCTTTATGAAAGAGGGCTAACAAGATTTTTCTTTGCTTTTTTTTTTTTTTTAATAATGTATTTAAAAAGCCAACATAGGAGCCATGATGAGTGAGTATCATTTTGGAATACAGTCAGTGCAATGCTGTAATCTAAAGCACATAAATGATTTGGCTCCTTAAATTAGAGAATTGGTTTCAGCTGTCTTGAAACAGAAGTAAAGTTACAGTACCTTTTGTAAGTGTAGAAAACAAGCCCTTTTTCAGAAACAATAACAGAAAAATACTCCTCTCAAGCCAAGGACAGTTCAACTCCAAGTGTACTTACCAATATCTGAAAGTTTGAAATTCTCAGCTCAACTCATGAAATGTTAAGGAAAAAATGTAAAATGAGTTTTCAATTATTAATAAATTATGATGGATATTGTCAAATTATCCTGGATCAAATACAAGGACCAAGCTGACACTTAGAATCACTGCTTGGTGTGAAAGGAGTAACTGAATTACTTCAGCAATCAATGCAGACCTGGGAAGAATGGAGTCATAGGAGTCAGATGAGAGTATCACAATAATGTAAAAACCATAGTTTTCTTTCTATTCTATTTACTATTTACTCCTAAAGAAGGTAAATTCATTCTCTGACTGCAACCAAGCTTAGTTTAAGCAGTATTTGCTTTCTGAAGAACAGAACAGAGAAAAAGTAGTTAACAGTTTGGTATAGTGTTTTACTCAATTTTTTTTCTACATTTCCAACTAGTACACTGATTGATTGAAAGAGATCTTCAACAAAGAGTGAACTTTATATTTAAATACTTTGTGGGGAGGCACAACCCAGGACTATTTAAGGAACACCATAATTCAGTGTATACTTTTACGGAGTATTGCTGATAGCAGATTAGTGCTGGAATTGTTTTGCTACTGTGATCTCAAGTGACTGATTGTACTAAACATTTGTAGTATCAGTGTATCTGACATGAACATAGTTAATGCCATATGGAGATAATTTACAATGAGCTTCATAATACTTGAATAAGCATCATGACCCTAGAAATCCTGTTCAGTGAAGTTGTTGTTTCTTAATTCTTTAGTGACAATTAAGTTATGTAGTGTGCTGTCACCATATGAGATTAATCAAGGTAATGACATGTTTTTCACCAAGAACATTATTGACTATTATTTGAATTCAGAGCAGGAGGAATGTGTTTCTAAGTCAAACGATATAAACATTGAAAAAGAGAACAAAATAGATGTAAAAGATGGGTCTTACATCATTTCTTTTTGTGTGGAAAATATCAAAATGGGGATTATATCATAGGCAACTGGTAGGCGTGGCAAAAGTTTATCTACACTAACACTTAGATAAATACTTTAATGAGAAAAAAATATCATGAATTATTTGGAATTTAGAAGCTGATTAAGAAAAATACATTGATATACTTAAAGCATTTCTGAGAAAACATACGTTTTTATTTGGATGTAACAGAATCAAAATTTTGCGCACTTTGTAAGCAAAACTCTCTAACATCAGAAGTAGCAAATCAGCTGCAGTAACTATTTTTCCAGACTTCCAAATCATTCACATTTTGCAGGATTATATACCCTCATACCACTTTTATCAAGAAAACGAAGTTCCTCCACAGCCTTCATTCAGCCTACACAGTATCAGATCTGGATATAGGAATTAAAGTAGGACCACTAGCGTGATGATTTACTGTGCTACCAAATAGCAAATAGGTTGAAGACTAATGAGTGTCATAACTGAAATAGTTTCCAGAGCAATGAAATAAAAGAGGGGAAACTGGGAACAGCAATCTGATGCAGCTGGACTGAAAGCTGGGTTTCAGAGGAACTCTAAGGCAGAGATTTACTTTTGTAACTAAATAATTATTATAATGTGGAATTCTTTCTTCCCTCACCAAGAGGATTTAGTTTATCATTGGAGCTTGCTTTTTTAGCACCGTGCCAGCCTAGAGAAAGCTTTACCTCCGTTCTGGGATTTCTTTGTTCTTTGGCCAAGAATTGTGTTGTCACCCAGTAAAAAAAATAATTCATTTGAAATCCTACGGGACATATTATTTTTTTTAAATGTGCTTCATTTCACAGTCAGGGACTTTGAGTCATTTTGTTGCCTCAGCCTCTGTTGTGGCTTCTGAGTCTATGGCCAAAAGTTCACAGCCTTTGGGCTGCTTGGCTGCATTTCAGCACCAGAAAAAGGGCAGTCTGATTCAGCAAGGGCATAAGAATAGAAAAGCAAAAATAAATGCCGGGAGTGGAAAGGACCCAAGAGGGGGATTAAATCAGTGCCAAAAAATTGACAGTGTCAGGACACTGTGAGGACAGGGACAATGTGGGTTGGTTATGGGGCAGGCAGAGAGGGATCTGCCTGTCTGGGGAGGTCCTGCCCTGCCTTCTCCCAGCCAGAGGTATTGATCCAAGAATATTATATAACACAGATCTGACATTTTCTTCTTTTGGTAAGAAACTGAGACAACTGAAAGTCCTCACAAAAGAATGACTCACGTTCAAAGTCAGAGTTTGACGTAAGTGTAGGTCTCAGCAAAAAAATTTAAATTTAAGGTCACCAGTATTTCCTGTGCAGACCCTATCAGGAAAGGGGCCTTGCAGAGGTTCTTCACTGTTCTGGTTCATTGTCCTTTTACTTGAATTTTTTTCTAGATTCTCCAACTAGTGAGTTTGCCTTTCACTATCCAGAGAATCGAAACGATAGAACTTGAACTCTCAGGTAGCTGAAGAGGTGTGAATGGGACTGGCCAGTTCTTGATCCATTCTTAGTTTGCACTGGTTAAACTCTATTGTTATTGGTGCAGATTTGCTCATTTCTTATGAGCATCTTATCTAAAACATGGTTTAACAAAGACATGAGCCAACTATGTGACAGCCTGAGTGACTTTTCTTTTTGCTTCACTGCTTAAAAAGATATATTACATGGAGCAAAATCACAAAAATCTGACACTGTCAACGGTTTATGCGCTGGTTTGGCCCAGTTCAACTGGGCAGGGGACCCACAGACCCATGCCCTGGGGAAGGGGGAAGCGGAAAACGGAAAAGGGAGATGGGCCTTAAAACAAAACAGCAGCAATTATCTGAGTAGGAAAGTTAATTTACTAAACAAGATAGTGGAATGCAAAATAATACAATGTAATCGGAATTGAAGTTAATAAATCAAATAAAATGAGCAAGAGAGTGTTTGACCTTACGCTAAGCACTGAAGGCGAGACAGCAGCAAGCACCCATTGCTGGGTCAATCCCCAGAGGGCAGAGCCTCTATCTCGTGACATCCAAACAATTTTTATCTTCCCCTCCAAGCGGAAAATGGAAAAATTCAAAGCAATGCAAAGTTGTCTGGGGTACGTAGTTCTTCTCTTATGAAACAGGTATACCCATAACTATTGATGATCCACAGAGCTGAAGCATTAACTCTTTAACTCCCAATGCACTACCTGATGTTATGATGTGGAATACCAATAATAAAAATCATGAAACTGTGACAGACACCTTTTTAAAAAAGTTGTTAGCAACATATGAACAAAGAGATATACAGGACCCCAAGTCCTTTCCAAACTCAGGGAACTATAATCAAGCCAAAATTTTAGTGTAGTTAGGTTCTGTATTGCTATTACTTTAGTTCGGGAGAGAATAATATCCCATTTTGTAGACCAAATGTAGTCATTGCCTGTTTATATTCATCTGGCTCTATACCAACATCAATCCAAAACTTAAGTGTTGATTCTTCCTCCCAGAAACTAACCTTTCTACAGAAGGAGATTATACATCCTCTCAGCTTTGTTTTCCAAAGGAAAACAAGCAGATGTTTTAGGTTAATTTCAGTAGACTTCTGGAACTATATTTCCTGAAATTCTTGCCTTTTATACTATCACACTTGTACAATCTTTTAATTTTAATTCTTCTGCCATGCTTTCTGCTACTGCTGATTACAGATTTTCTTGCATCTACTTTTTCTTCACTCTTCACTGTGACATATACATATATATATATGTGCATTTATCCAGATGACAAACAATAAACGACACAGCACAAGAGAAAGGAAAAAAGCACAAGATCATACTTAAGGGTGCAGTTCCTACTCTTAAGAAACAATCATAAAACTTCAGTTACCATCTCTGCAATAAAATGCCAAGCTTCATAGATATGTATGGAACAAAGAAGTCTTTCCTGTATAAACACAGACTCGGAAAAGCTTACAAAATTTTTTCAATTCTAAGTCATTTGGAGAATTATTTAAAAAATAATGAAGTATATAAGCCTCATTTATCCAATGTGCCAAGCTTTGCATTATTCTAGAAAATAATATTGAGAATATCTTTAAGCATATGTCTGGATCAACTGAATTAAACAGGATTCCCCAGGTTCCCAATGAAATTTTGAATCATAAAATTTAAGGATATGCCTAATAGCTGAAATGCCACAGTGCTCAGCATAATGCAGAAATGGAATTTTAGGTGCTATGAAAAACGCCTTGGCAAAGGAGAAGGTATCTGTCTCTAAACTATTAGTTTTTAAGTTTAGGCAAATAAAAACCCATCACTAAAATGACAAGGTAGTTTTAAATCATGCCTTGATTTCTTCCTACCTCTACAGCCACCTTGCTTGTTCACTACATGTTTTAGAAAATTCCACCATGAGAACTTCACAGGATTCAACAGGTTGCATTCATGGTTGGGTTTGGGTTTTTTTGTATAGAAGAAATATCATGCATTTTTAGAGCTAAATTATTTGAAAATTACATTATCTCCTTGTAGACAAACATAGATACTGATCATTGCTTTAACTTCAGTATGAGTTAGAAATATTAGCATAACTTGTCCTATCTAAATTCATTTTCCAAAATTTTGAAGCTGATGTTTCTTGTTAATTCAAATAATTTATCAGCCAATAGGTGGCACTGAAAGTATTTAAAATATATCTGTTTTCTAATTTCTTTTTAGATAATTCACATTTCCCTCAAGTAAATGGTATTTTATGCTCACAAGTTAAAAACAAAGGCACATTTGAATTCTGTCATTACAAATATTAAATACTTATATTGTTATAGAATTACTGAAAATTTAAACTATTTTCAAAAAAACAAATGCATTATAATACTTTTCTCTTTGTTGAAACAAATCCTAAAGTGGTAGATCGTGTTTTGATTGTGGGACCAATGACATTCCAGAGACTGAAGTTAAACTGTATATATCTGAGGAATTTGTAACTTTACAGAAATTGGTTTATATTGTAGCTTTTACAAGCTGCATATCAATTTGAGTGTATCCTTTGAAGGAAGATTCTGTATTAAATGTAATTTCTCAATAATAGCATTAGTCTGAATTTTATTAAGGCAAACTTGGTATCTTCTTTATTTGCTGTGGTAAACAAGCTCATAAACTGTTCTGTGAATAGAATTAATCAGACAGATCAAATTTCCAAAGAAATATACCGTAACATATTCACAAAGAAGTGATCGTTCCCTGGAAAGAGAATTTAAATAATTATAAATTATTTAATCTAAACATAAATATTCTTTGAGGAAATGTGATTCAGAAGATATTGAGTACCAGTGTTTTGGTTTGCGCCAAACTTAATGCAACCTTTCTCCTTTTCCATAATGTTTCATACTTGTACATGCACCTCCTCCTGAGCCTTCCACAAAAACCCATGCTCATGTTCTTTAAACTATACAAAATAATTTCCATGGGAGATGCAATAAACCAGAGATTACCACAGTACCAAGAGAATCAGCTATCAACTGTGTCTAATAATACCACTGATAGTCATGGACACAGAATTGTAGAATGTCTTGGGTTGGATAAGACCGAAGGGTTATCTAGTTTCAACCCACCTGCCACAGTCAGGGTTGCCATTCACCTGGATTAGATTGCTCAGGACCCCATGCAATCTATCCTCGAACACCTTTGGGGATGGAACATCCACAGTTTCTCTGGGCAGTCCATTCCAGTGTCTCACCATCCTCTGACTAAAGAATTTTCTCTTAACATCTAATCTAAACCTCCTCTCTTTTAGTTTAAAACCATTCTCCTTGTCCTATCACTGCCTCCCCCTTGTTTATATGCTCTCTTTACGTATTGAAAGGCCACAGTGAGGTCTTCCCAGAGCCTTATTTTCCCCAAACTAAGCAAGCCTATGTACCTCAGCCTTTCTTCATAGAAAAGGTGCTCCAGCCCTCTGATCATCTTTGTGAGTCTCTGCTGGACCCACTCTAACAGCTCCACATAACTACTGCACTGAAGGACCCAGGCCTGGACACAGTACTACAGACTGAGACTTGCAAGGTAAAGAAGAGAGGGACAATCATCTCCCTGTTCCTGCTGGCCACCCCTCTTTTGTTGCAGCCCATGATACAGTTGGCCTTCCAAACTGCAAGTGCATCAGAACAGGACTTCACAAAGGACAGACGACTGTCAAAAATTTGATGTGCAAACTTGGCTAGTTTTTTCCAGGTAATGCATACTGAATTCACTCTTCACAGACACCCTCCTTTCCAGAGATCTAGAGGCACCTGAGCAATAGTGGAGCAGTATTCTGAATGTATACTAAGGTTTACTTGAAATGGTGGCCAGCATATTTTATACAGCTGATTGCAGCTCTATATATATTACTTCCATTCTATATAATTAACCCAAACAGACCTTAGGGATTCTTTCAACAGTAATTCTGTTTGCATGAATTTTTTGACTGAACCAGTATGTCTGGTGGCAGATTGTAAACAGTTAATAGAAGATGACAATTATTGAAGTTCTTATTTTATGTTGTGTTAGATTAAACTTCTTATGCACCTATAACTATTTCTTTCTCCAGAGAAGATCTAATCCCAGAGCTGAATTCAATGCTTAATTCTAGCATGTGCTTCTGGACATCTCAGAGTAACTTCACGCTGAATATATCATTTCTGGTCTACTCCATGTTCGTGTAGCAACAGTGTGGT
The DNA here is from genome assembly GCA_036925125.1 of Oreortyx pictus. Taxonomy (NCBI): domain Eukaryota; kingdom Metazoa; phylum Chordata; class Aves; order Galliformes; family Odontophoridae; genus Oreortyx; species Oreortyx pictus. Next base: position 155,406,070 of record JAUPFR010000001.1, on the reverse strand, counting down.
CTAGATAATCTCTAGAGGTCCCTTTCAACCCCTACAATTCTGTGATTCTGTGGTATACAAAACTGTAAATCACAGGGTACAAACTCAGGGTCTGCAACACTTCTCATAACTGCAAAGAGCACTGTGAAGAAACAGTAGGTGAGATAGCAACTTGCATATATTTACCTTGCATCAATGTAAAAGCAATCAACTGGATATAAATATGTAGAAATGTGCTTTTTTTTTTTTACTTAAAAATAGATTTATACACAAAGATCTGTCAGATAAAAGGACTTTCAGACTATATTCATTATATATGTTATACTGATGGGACAATATGTAGAAACCACAATAAATAATAATAATAATAAAGTCTTGGCTTTAAATGCCCTTTTCTCATCCCCAAATTATGTAGCCAACACTAATTGGGCATGGATGCTTGTTTAGAAAGCCTGAAGTCATTACCAGTTCTTGGATATTTGTACCACTAGTAAGAGTCCTGTAGCTAATGATGGAATTCAGATCTTGCCATAAAAAAAGAAACCCACAATATGCTGTCTAATAGGGAGACTTGTTAAAAATCTCATTGAAACACTTCCTGCTGCTAAATGAACAGGCTTGGCAGGCATGAGATAGAAAGGGTAGCTATTGTAACCTGTCAGGGCTCTTTATGATGGGATGATCATGCTAATACAAGAAACTACTAGGGAGAACTACTGAGAAAGTCTAAGTAACTGCCAAAGATGAGATTTCACCTTATGCTTCAGTGCACCCGCTTCCTAATTAGTGATGGTAAAAATTCAAAGCAATTTGGGAATCAGCTGAAAAACAGATAAATAGCAAGCAACAAATCAGTTGTGCACACAGAGAGAGACAAGGGCATCAGATAGTAAGTCCAGTGTGCTCTAAGCTAAAATCTTTGTTTTTACACCATCAACGGTCATTAAGGAAATGACTAGAACTGTGCTATTTCACTGAGTCAAATGTAGCTTCCTTCACTCTATTGCAACAGCTGCTAGCTACACCAAGAAGGATGCATCCTGGTGTCAGACACCAGGTTTCTCCATTCTCCTCTTCCTGTTTATTCTCCCTCTCACTACTCCACAGTTACCCTCTCTTCAGTAACCTGCGCTTAATGTTTCTCTACAATTACGCTGCTTGACATTGCAGAGCAGAATCTGTGCCTTTCCACTCAAAACGTTACTACAGCAGATGATTGATAGTTGCCAGGATTGGTGGGAGACAGAATCAACATGACAAATCTTGAATGGGAAATAAAAGAGATTCCAAATGATGAGTGGGAACACAGACCAAAATAAATAAATAAATAAAAACAAGAAAGGAAAATAATTATTCTCCTATTTTCCAATTTCACAAATCTAATAGAATGTAACACTTGTAAAATTAAAGCTGACATGTTAGGAAATGTCATACTATGGTGCAGACGAAGCACATCATGATGCAGATTCTTCTGTACCATGATTCTACATTAGACCAGACTCCTCTGAGGGTGCTTCGCGATATTCTATACTTTGAACAAAATAGACAAGCAACCAAGCTGACAGATAATGAGTCAGTCAAGACCTGATCTCAAGTTCGACCTCAGCAGTTCCTTCTTTAAAACTTCTAGGAAGTGACAAATGTGAAAAAAGATGTTGTAGATCACTTTGGACTTCAGCGCAAGCTCAGACTTCTTGACTGAGAATCTAGATACTCGCAGTGATCACAACTAACAACACGGTTTAGTTGACTTGCTTAAAATCACACTGCAGTTCTGAGGCCAGCAGCATGGCACATCTTCTAAGTTCAGTAACAAATGAGGCAAGAGCAGCTTCTTGTAAATTATACTGCTGAGTATTCCTGATGATTCATGCAGCTTACCAGGAACACTGAATGAAAGTAATATCTCACCAAAACAAAAACAAGGCTCAGAAACGAAATTGCCTCCTAATACATACAGATTGGGCTAAGGTTGCAAAGACATTGTAAATCTTATCATTTCCTAATTTTGCAGTGCTTGACTCTGCTGTCTTAGTGAGGAATGAGAATTTGGATTAAAAAAAAAATAATAATCAGGAGCTATCAGACATAATTCTGACATTCTAAAGAGTCAAAGACTAGAAACTCATCTGTGATACAGACTTCTGCTTTTGAGTATAGTAGTACAGCTGACCAAAAGTATAGCTGATTTTTCTTCCAGGATCTACCCTTGACATCCAAGTTATGCTTATAGGTTTCACAGATAATTTCTGGTAAATGGCATATTCTTAATCCAGAAGCTTAATCTAGTGCCAAAGATCAAGTTGCCCATTCTGTCTTTATTTACTAACTTCACAATAGCCCTGTTGCAATGGCTTTATTTATTTTTAGCTTGAAAACTCAATGCAGTATTCTTTACTCATTCTGTGAAATAGCCACAATCTACTTACTGGCTCCAGAGAAATTCAGGATAAAGCAAATCTCTGAGGTGGAACATTTCATCTTAAATGTTTAGAATCTGGCAAAGTTGTGAGAAACTGAAGGCAAATTCTTGAAGTGCTCATTGCTCAGCACCTGGTCTGAGGTCTGCTGATAGGTCTCACCTGTCCCAAAAGGGGAAACGAATCCTTGCCCAGAGCTGGCAGGGCTTGTAGAGAAGGCTTTAAACTGGATATGAAGGGGGAAGGGGCTAAAACCAGGCCCACTAGACATGAGTCTAGGGGAGTGATAATGAGATTAGGGGTGAGGTGTTCAGCTGAAGTGCATCTACACACAGCATGGGCAACAAACAAGGAGAGCTGGAAGCCATTGTGTGGTAGGGAAACTATGAAAAATTGCCATAGGGATCACTCCCATGGCTGGAGTGCTGCAGTGGATGGCTACAAGCTCTTGAGATAGGATAGGCAAGGAAGAAGGGGTGGTGGCATGACCTTCTATGTTAGAGGGTGCTTTGATGTTTCTGAGCTTGTGGCTGGGGATGATAAGGTTGAATACCTATGGGTAAAGATCAGCAGAAGGACTGACGAGGTTGACATTCTGGTGGGGGTCTGTTACAGACCGCCTAACAAGAATGAAGAAACAGATGAGTTTTTCCATGAGTATCTGGCAGAAGCTAAACAATTGCCAGCTCTTGTCCTCATGGGGGACTTCAGCTACCCTGACATATGCTGGGAATACAACACAGCACAGAAAAAGCAGTCTTGGAGGTTTCTAGAGTGTATGGAAGATAACTTCCTTCTGTAGCTGGTATGAGAACCTACTAGGGGAGTTGCTCTGCTAGACCTGCTGTTCACAAACAGAAAAAGTCTGGAGAGAGATGTGGAGGTTGGGGGCTCTCTTGGACAGAGTGGCCATGAAATGGTAGAGTTCTTAACTATCTTGGTGGAGCCAGGATGGGGGACAGCAAAACTGCCCTCTTGGATTTACAGAGGGTAGACTGAATTGTTCAGAAGACTGATGGGGGTTACGGAGCAGATTGTTTTGAGGGGGATCACATGGCATGTGTGGTACAGATGAGAGATCAGGCCTAACCAGCATGGGTTCATGAAGAGCAGGTTCTGCTTGACCAACCTGATCTCCTCCTATGATCTAGTGACCCACCTGGTGGATGAGGGAAATGCTGCTGATGTAATTTAAGGCTTTGCTGAAGTCCATGTAGACAGTCTCCCAAAGTATTTTCCTGCAGAAGCTGGAGAAGTGGCTTGAACAGGTAGACTCTTAAGTAAGGAGCTGGCTGGAAGGCTGGGCCAGAGAGTGGTGGTGAATGGAATTAAATCCAGCTGGTGACTGGTCACAAGCATTGTTCCCCAGGAGCAAGTACTGGGGACTTTCCTGTTCAGTATCTTTACTGATGACCTAAGTGAGGGCATTGAGTGCACCCTCAGTAAGTTTGTAGATGGCACCAAGTTGGCTGGAAGTGTCAATCTGCCTAAGGGTAGTGAGGACCTACAGAGGGATCTGGACAGGCTGGGCTGAAGCCAATGGGATGAGATTCAACAAGACCAAGTGCCAGGTCCTGCACTTTGGCCACAACAACCCCAGGCAACACTACAGGCTAGGGACAGAGTGGCTGAAAGACTGTATAGAGGAAACAGACCTGGGGATATTGATCAATGGTTGGCTTAACCTGAGCCAGCAGTGTGCTGGCTTGTATCAGAAATAGGATTGCCAGCAGGAACAGGGAAGTAATTGTCCCCTGCACTCAGCACTGCTGAGGTCACACCTCAAGTACTGTGTTCAGTTTTGGGCCCCTCGCTGCAAGAAAGGCATAGAGGCCCTGGAGTGTGTTCAGAGAAGGGCAATGAAGCTGAAGCACAGGCCTTATGAGGAGCAGCTGAGGAAACTGGGACTGTTCAGGTTGGAAAAGAGGAAGCTCAGGAGAGACCATATTGCTCTCTATAACTACCTGAAGGGAGGTTGTAGTGAGCTGAGGATCATCCTTCTCTCCTGCGTAATTAGTGGTAGGACTAGAGGGAATGGTTTCAAGTTCCACCAGGGAAGATTCAGAGTGGCTGTTAGGAAATACTTCTCCAAAAGAGTGGTCAGGTGCTGGAATGGGCTGCCCTGGGAGTTGGTGGAGTCACCCACCCTGGAGGTGTTCAAGGAATGTTTAGATGTTGTCTTGAGGGACATGGTTTAGTGAGAACTATTGGTGGTAGGTAAATGATTGGACTGGATGATCTTGAGCATGTTTTCGAACCTTGGTGATTCTATGATTCTATTCTATGATTCTATGATTAAATTTGACTTCATAAAATGTTACTATCCCAGTATTTCTGTGTCCCAGTAAAAACCTGTGGGTACAAAAGTCCTTTAGAATAAATGCTTATTTGTTTGTCCAATTTTTCAGCAGGTTTTTTTTTTTTTTTTTTTTTTTTTTTTAAATTCTGAGGAAATGCGCTCTTCATGCACATCTCTAGGAGAACCCAGAGTTTCCACACTACTGTTGGTAAACAAAAACAAAGTGACACTCCTATTCAGTCTAGAAAAAAACTGCCACATGGTAACATCCATCATAAATAATGAATGGGTCAATTTCAAAGTGTAATATTACATCAATATGCACACTTTTTGAATATTGATGTAAATTGGTTTAAATTGACCAGATGCTCTGAAGATGGTGTAGACAGGTGCAAATTATTTCTCTCCTGTCAGCAAATCCCGTTAGTCTTTAGAAGAGATGCACTATAAGAGAAAGCAGCTGCTTGTCCTCCTTAGGGACTGCTGAGAAAGGCACCTCTAATATCCCCTGGGAATTTCACAGAAGTGCTGAAAATGCAGAATAAGCTTGGGATGAGATCTCTAATCAACACTTTGTCTGGACTGCCTATATTTTTTTACTACCCATTTCTCAGTACAGTGATTCTGTCACAGGATAATGTATGCTCTACCTTTCTGAGGCCAGTTATCATGTCTACAAAAGTAACTAAAAGATGCTTGAGCCTTTTGCTACCCCTGAGGCTTGTTGATGCCCTAGTTCATATTCATCTGTTTAAACATTTTTACTTTAAAAAAGGTGAGAGAAGTCAAGTTACCTATTTTCTGAAAGACTTCTATCTAATTCAAAATGTTGTAGGTTATTAATTCTGCTAACAGTTAAGTTTTACAAACAATAGTGTTCGTGTCCACGAGGAAATTTTGTTTTATTTAGTGGTTTGAGGAAAGCCTGTGAGGCAACCAAGGAACTTTTCTGTCTGTTTTTCTGGTTTGCATCAGCTCATAAATTCCAAGGGCTCTTCACTCTTTCTTTGTGAATCAGGGAGCAGCTTTCCAATACAAACTTCTCCTTTATTCTTTATTTTACAGGATCATGGACTATCCTGCTGAGGAAGCTTCTATCTAACTGTACTTGAGTGTTGACAGTAAACTCAGCATAAAAATATAATCAAATCATTGTATAACTAGGGCTGCACTGGAGTTCTGTTTTATGTCAGTTTTACAATATTCTTTTGCTACAATAGGGATTGGGCTATATATAAAGTATTTGGGTATCTGGCATGTGTATGGGATAATATTATGGGGCAAGGAAAAAAATAATAGTTTGGAAATGCTAAAGAAAGAAAATAACACTATTTCAGGATCAAACAAAGCAAAGAATTGTAAGGAGAAGGAATGAGGCTGAATTAATAAGAGGCAACTATTACATGCTGTCCTGAATTTCAGGGAAAATTCAGACTGTTACCCTCTTGCCATCCCCAATATCTCCTTCATATATTATCAATAATATTTTGATTTTGTAATTTTTATAGTATTCTGCACTCCCCAGTGCCTCGATATGCATGTAACAATTGTTTTACACTTAAAGATTATGCAGATATTATTAATATAATCTACCCTACCCCTTCTGACTCTGTGACAGAATACATATTTTCAGTATTAGTTTCTAGGTTATTTTTAATCCTTTTTTGAATGCAAGGTTTTTTAGATTTACTCTTGTGATTTCTTTCTGAAAATCTATGAATACATCATACAGTAAATGATCGATGAATCTTTTCTTCTTTTACCCTTAGCCATGCCAATTTGTGACAAAATTATTGTTTTACTCTTCCTCTGAAAATATGATTGTCCTTAATCATTAAATGAATGCATACTACTTTCTTTAGCTGATAAAAGATGGCTGTATATTGTCTGAAGGCAAGCATGCAACATATATACATGGAAATCAGCTCCCAACCACGATCATACAATTTGCATCAGATTGCTAAGCCTTTTGAACCTTTCCAATTTGCATAACTTAGTGGAAATAGGGCATAAATCAATTCTTCCGGTCTGTGTTTCTGTATGTTATGGGAACAACAGATTCACTTCTGCTTTCTGTATAAAAAACAGGTTGATAAATGTACAAGAATCTAAGAATAGAAGGCTGTATACCCAAGACATTATAAATGCTTACCATTGATTCACTTGCCCACCTTGTTATGCATGATTCTTCTGAATAACTATCTGATATTCTGAAAAGTTCAAATATAACCTGCTAATACTACAGTAGCCATTCAGATTCCTAAACACTCTTTGGAGTGGCAGCTTTGGAGAAGAGATATTTCAGACTTAGAGGTGTTTTTTTTTTGTTTTTTTTTTAACGAAGCAATAAAAATGGTCAGACTGGAAATGTAAATAGAAATAGCAGGAGGAAGTAACGTTTTGAAGACAAATATTGGAAATACAACTAGGAAACCGGATGGGACAAATAATTTTAAATCTTTTTGCCTCTGCAAATATAAGAGCTTGGAGTCACATGAATGTAATGTACATAGATTAGGCCATCCTGCTCACTCAATACAGCCACTGAAAAAAGCACTGTGGAAAAAAAAAAAAAAACCCACAATAGTTGATTCAGAGAGTGAACCCATGAAATTAAAGTAAGTAGTTTAGGATTTGCTTTTTTTGGCAGGCCAGATTCAGATGCAAGAAGACTAGAAACAGGCTTTCCCCAGTAATTTAGTGAATTCATAATTTCTTTAAAAGCTTCTGTCGCTAGGATGCACTGGGATTCTTCACTGGCATGCTTTTACTGTGCTCTTTCCTGAGCTGTCAGATCTCCTCTGGGTTGATGCATTCGCATGAAGTTAGCGGAAGGAGAGTGTAAATAATATGCTTTTCAACATGCCTTGCTAATGATACTGCAGTCACACAGTGTAATGAAAGTACTTTTGAGTTTTGAACTGAATGGACTGCTAACAAATGATCTAACCAGAACTGGACAGCATGAATGTGGATAATGGCTCAAACTCACAGTGCAAAAAGAAACTGGGGGACCATTGAGTTTTATAAGTGTAACTGCTGAATGGCTCTTGTATCATTATTCTCTTAAGTAACCAGTGTGAATAAAAAAAGAAAGTGAAGTAAACTAAAAAAAGGCATTCAACAATACCTCATAGTTTTATTTTATATTTATTTATTTTTTAAAGATTTCTTTGAATTTATAAAATTTCTGCATCCACAGCGACCAATTTAATCATTCAGACTCAATCATTAGCAAAGATACGTTTTACTGTCTGGAAGTTTCACTGAGGTCTGTAGCATCACTTTCTCCTGACATATATAATGTAGGCTTTATACTGGGTGAGAACAACATTGATGTCATCTTCAACCTAATACCATTCTGTACCAAGACAGAATCCCATATCAGACAGTAGTTAATCAGAAACCTATACTGACTCCCTTCGGGTTGCACTGTAATTCACTACAGTCGGTACTTAAGTTTGAAAGCAACTCAGATTACTGAAATATTCAGATATAAATACTGCAGATTCAAGGACTTTATAGATTAAAAAAAAAAAAAACAACCATGGGAAAGTATATCCTTCAATAGCAACATCATTGTGAAAATCTGTCTTAAAAGAAAAAAGAAGCCTGATTTTTAAATTTCTCAAATACATCCAAGCCACATGAGAAGATAAATCCCTTTTTTAAAAATAAATTATCCTCTAGATGGTAAGTAGAAGTTCAGCGCTGCTCTTCTAGTGTTTAAGGAGAAACTGATCACAGATTTACATGAAACTAATTAACGTCAGATGATCAGACATGCAGTATAGTCATATGACTGGGAAGATTACATAAATACAATTAGCAAATGAGACGAATCAGATGCCTAAAATAAAATAATGGAGAAAATGAAGTCCTTCCTTGAAAACTCATTGTCTAGGAAACAATATACTGTTAGTATCCAACTTAAACAAGTAAAACAAAAATCAATTAACAGAGCAAGATCATAAAAATCAGGAGTAAGGGATTTGAAGAAAGAAAATTTTGCAACAAGAAATAAGAAAAAATATCTTTAGATAGTAATTCATTTTCTCAGATAATCCATAGCTATCCAATAGCTTTTGTACAAAACTGTATTTCTCACAGCCTTAAATAGGCTCCCACATTCAGTATACTGTAAGCTTTACTATAGCTCAGTTATAAAAGCAGCATAAATGGGAGTCCTGCAGCAGTGACAGCTAGGAACAGAGTTCGTACACCAACTAAAGTTACAGTTGAAGGGAAATGATAATTTGATGGTATATCCACCTGCTTCCTCAGCTCCAGCTCCATGATCCTAGGTTTGAGGAAAGAGGAGCACACAAAATAATGGTCTGAAGTCTTCATTACTTTTTCAGGCAAACCTGAAAGACACTTACTAATCTCAAATATTTCAGCAAGAGAAAGAATCTAAGCTGGCTAGAAAGTTAAATGAATGGATATTCCTGAAGCTTGCATTTATTATCCATAAAAGGGCAGGTATGATGAAAGACAGGAGCCAGGCAAAGGGTTTCAGGAATTAGTGCACTAGGGGAAGTAGTATAACACCGGGAAGAAATCTGTCATAAAGAGAAATGCCAACCAGAGATGAAATCTAACAGATAGGAAATGCATAGTGAAGTCTTCCAAGGGATGGAATTTTCCCCACCTACAGAGCTTTCCATAAATAACTTCCTTAAGATTCTAAAGCTACAGGGGAACACAATGAAACTCTGTGGGGACAGAAGATAACTGAAGATAATTCTGTACTTTTCTGATACCGTTGCATTGCTTTAGTACATCTGGTACATTTAAGGTTTTTGGGGGGATTCTTTTTAGCCCTCAGAACAGCCAGACTGCATCTGCAAGGACCACACACTGGTAAAGGCACAGTGAGGTATGGCTGGGGAGTCAGGAGAATCATCAGCCCCAGTAGCTGCCATCCCACAGGGCCTGACCATGCTGGGGAGAACTGGTGTTTGCACATACCTCTGGGCACATACAAACTGGCATGAGGCTACCCCACCAGTGGATCCAGCCAAGAGACAAGACCAGAGATAGGTCTTGAAAAGAGGTACAGCTACATCACAGCTTCAGCTAGGAACAATAATCAAGGCTTAAGTAAAGTTCTCAGAGCAATGGGCAGTTTGTGGGTGAGAGTGATAATTATGAGAGTAACCTGATCATAACAAGAAGTACTGACATAAGATGTCTGCTACACACTGATGGGAAAATGTCTTTCAACCTGGGAACTGCAGGCCTGGAAACAATCTGGGAACCTAGAAGACTTGTGAGGGGTGCAGGTAGCATCCTTGAAGTGCAGCTAGACACCCAAGAACCAGAAGTAGCCTGAATAGACCATCAAGAAAAACAAAACAAGAAATTGAGGAATATTTATCACCTGATAATGTGAAGACTAGACTTAGAAAATTGAGAGTCAGCCTGAGAATTGGGAATTGATGTGAGAAATAAAATTTTGTTTAAAGAAAATAAAGAAAGTTAAGAAACTTCATCATTTACTAGCTGCCTCAGAAAGAAGATAAAAATTAATAGCATCCATTGGTTACCTGAAGTACTAGTGCCCTACACCCTCTTATGTCTTAGTGGTGTAAAAAGGATCTGAATTTTACAAAATGGAACTTGTTTTCTCTCTTTTCCTTTCTTTCCCTCTGTCTTTTCCCTCTGTTCCCTTCCCCTCCCTTCTCATATTTAAACCGGTTGAATCCTCACTGGAACATCAGGTTAATTCTGTGATGCTAAATGTTGGCTAGTAAACTCAGTGATATTCCACACCCTGTGATGTAGATCACCTTTAAAGTGGGACCCTGTTTTTTAAGTCCCTTTTCTGAGCCTTCTTCTGGTGGGAGTTGGTCTCTTTTGAGATCAGTTTTCTTTATTAGACACCCTGAAGTTGATATTATCTCAATCTGCTACTTTTTGGGATTGGTTTGATGCACTCTATGCCGGCAATTTTATGAACATATACAGATTATACAAGTATATAAGTCTGAACTATTACAGTTGAGATAAATATAGTCATGATAAATAGAGTCTTGGAAAGTGTGTTAGTGATAAATATATTTACTAGTGTATTAATTTGCTCTTCATAATAAATACATAACTTACTTTGAAAGTAACGTGTCCTATTTCTTTCCATGGAAGCTAAAACAAATACAAAGAGCACAATAACACTATTGGATAGAGCAAATTCTCAGCTACAAAATACACTTTTTCAGCATAATCACCACCACTAGCTATGCATTCTGACCAACAATAAACAAAAGCTGCATGCTGCTCTCATAAAAATCTGCAAGGGCATCCAGAATGTGGATGTCTTTCACATTATTGTTGCCATCACTGAAAAACACTGTCCATTATTTCACTGTGCTAACATCCACTGCTTGTTTTCCATAAATGTTTAGCAACATCAATGAATGTCCATGGGAGCATTTTTTTTTCCACATGGAGGAATTCAGTGACACACCTTTACTTCGTAAGTACTTCCCTGTCAGATGTCTTTTTGTCAGTCTGCCCCTCTGCTGCCATCTTGCACATGGCATAAAAACATAATGGAATATTGGTGTGAAAGTGCAGGCTCTACTACCATACCACCAACGCATGCCACTGAAACTGTGGGCCAACATAACTACATAGAAGGAATGAATTTCAGAGAAGTCCCCATTTATGTACTCCCACAGTATTATTGATGTTTGTCGAACCTGTAATACCAATTTGTATTTTCAGCTATGTTACTAACTTTACTTCCTCTAATTTCCTTTCTACTATCTCTCACTGCTGATACTATTAATTAGTTCTTTACTCTTAACATCTACTATGTATACATTTGCTTTCTGGTAATATCTGCAGTACTTTCTTGTCTCTGTACTTTTAATTGTTTTAGAAATCATAGTATAAATTCTAGTGGCAGTTAATTGCTATCTATAAAAATATATATGACAAAATCTCTTTGTCTTTGTAAATTACAAAATCCTACCTATCCACTGCTGTGATCTGTACCTTAATCTATATAACCCTACTCTACTTACCCATGGGCTGGGTAAACTCGCTTTAATTGAGATAGGCTCCCAGGTAGAGCTGATCAGGGCACTGCTTAGTGCTCTCAGGGGCCTGGCAGTTAAGAATTATACACACTTAAACTTGTTTGAGAAACAGTGATCCCTTCTCACAGCTCCACACTGACCAGTACAGGCACCAGTTGTGCAAGACAAGTCCGCTATATTCTGTCCCTTCATATCTTCTGAAGGCTTCTAGAGTGCACACCCTTTCATAGTTTCTGCCAAAAGTCACAGGACAGGCAACAGGCTCATGTAACTCCCATGTATACCAGAGCTATGGAGTCACTATATGAAAAGTCAGACTATTTACATGACAGTTTTTACAGTCAGGAGATTAGGGAAGCACTGCACAAATGTTAGAACTGAAAACAAACAGAGTTTGTCTCCTCTTGGTTTTCTGTGGTACACCCTGCTTCAATAGGCTGCAAGAATTAAGGAGGAGGAAGCCTAGGCACTGGCCTGAAGAAAAGGTGAACCCAGACTAGGAATATGCTTTGAAAAATGGGAACAAATAAATGGATGGTAGAACAGATTATAGTACAGACTTTATAGAGGTGGGAAAAGTGTTAACAGGGACAAAGAGACAGACAATTAGCAAGGCTTCAGGGAATGGAGCTGCTTAGTTGATAAGCACATATTTCATAACAAAATGAAAAGAAAAAGAACTAAGACAGAGGGCGAGTTCACTAAAAATCAAGGATTGAGCTAAGTAGAGAAAAAACAGGGTGGACTAGAGTACAAATAATATTAGGCGCTTGCCAGTGACTGAAAATTAAACACAAATGCTGAAGGTCCCTTTAATCCCACTACAAATTTATGACAAAATGTGTGTGCATGCCAGATACACTTTGGCAGTAAAGCCAGGAATCTCAGCAGAGCAGGAGCCACAGTGAACACAACTCTGTCACATGGTCTTCATGGTCTTAGTATCAGCCTTGCACTTTCAGATGTACTGCAGGTAATTAGATTTCTGTCCCCATATTCATTTCTAAGGAAAACCTTTGTCATTTAGCAGTCAAACTACAAATATTTTTTCCAAAAGCTGGAAAGGAGGCAGTAAAGTCTGCACTTGTCCTTGTAACCAAATTGCCTCTGCTTGTGTACAGACGTCAAACCAGTTTTACAAGAATGTTTCAGAGGTGTTGCCTTGCAACACATAGTTACACATTACACGTCCTTCATCAACTCTTTCCAAGGAGACAACACACACTACTACTTGTTTGCTCTGTGTTTCTTTGCTCAATACTTGCTTTGATCCTTTTGCACACAACAGTTTGTTCTTTTTTAGAAGGCAGACATGCAGAATCCATCTCTTTCCCATCTCTTCTTGATGAGGAGTCTGAAAATACAGCTGTTTTTTTTTTGCGTGTGCGTGTGTGTAGATACTTCTAATTAGGTAAAATTCCTTAAAGACCACTATTTTATTTTCCCATATTCTCACTTTTTATATGTATTTGCCACAAAATTTTCTCATTAAAAGACAGGGAAAACATTTTTCAACCACGGCCATTCAGCTTGTAGTCTGTCTCCTCCCTCTGAAAAATACTTGCTGTAGGATTAATCTGGTAAGCATACTCTTGAACTCTCTCTGGAATACGAAACACAATGAATATTTTTGAATTCAGGGGTTTATTTTGAGCATGAAAGGATTATTTTTATTAAATGTGTTCCAGGATAAGTGAATTCTCTTCCCTGTTTCATGTTCCCTGTTCTTTACCTCTTCTATTAATGACTTCCTGAAAAGCTATGTTATACCTCTAAAGATTTCTGACAATATAGAGTCTCTTACAAAACAATGAATGTCTGATCTGCTCTCATCTTGGTCTAGGTATCTCTTTCCCCCAAACAATTATGAAATCTGTCTTATCAATATCTGATTTATCTTTGTACCTAACTAAATCAGCAGAAGTACAAACAATTCCTTACCTGTTCAGTCTGAATCTTTGGAATGTCACACAAGGCCACTGCATTTCTTACTGTGTCTCCAGACAGAGCTAAAAGTTTCTCTTCAGTGTCCATGTATGTTACATTTGGGAGAATTAGCTCCCTTTAACAGTCTCTTTCAGTGAACTTGCTGTGTTTTCTCCCATTACCGCTCTGTCCATCCATGAATGTATGTTTCATAACTCTGTAGACTCATAGTGTGTTCCACTAAAACATACACACCTCTTAGGGGGCACACTGGTCAGGCCTGTTAGACAGCACTAGAGTAACCTGCCTTACTTGCAGCTGAGTGCCCTAAAATTGGCTACAGTTAGGATTCCTGTTCTCTTTTCCCTTCTATGTCTTCAGCTGTTAAACAGTTCCATTCTGAGAGAAGGAGTAACAGTCTGTTCACACAGAAGACCTTAGAATCTACTCTGTATGTGATATATGGATTATTCAGTCCACATGACTTCCAATAATTGTTTCCTTACATGGACTAGGTCCCAAGGGAATAGAAGCACTTGACATTTCTTATTATTTCCTACTGTTACTTTCTATTATTTTCTCTCTCCTCAAAAGAGGAGCTGAGTACTCTAGCATAAGTCTGGATCCTCCTCTGGGAAGGTTAAATTTTCTGTATGTGGTAGAGAAAAAAGAAAAATGAAAATTCAGAGTGTCGCTGAAGATAAATGAGTCTCATGGCTGCCAAAGTGGAACTGCCAGTTCTGCTACATATCTTCTGAGAACTCTGCAGTTTCTGGAACTCTGTAATATGCTTGTTGGATCAGAAAAACAGCAGAAAAAATATTCTAACCCATAAAAATCTAAAAATTTTCTATGACTTCAGTTCACTGAATGTGAGGCATTGGTTTAAAAACCAAATAAATGAATAAAACCAACCCCTACCCACACCTCAAATTAAAAAAAAAAAAAAAAAAGCAAAAAACCAATAGAGTCAGCACTGCAATGGAGATGGGATGTACAGTGTAAGGACAGGAAGCAGGAGCTACATCAGCTTCTCCTTTCAGCTGCTTAAAAATGAGTGTGGGTGATGCATCATAAGCCCAACATTTCTCTTTTCTTCCCACTACTTTTTCCCAAAGGAGAAATAGGTACAATCATAGCTGAGAACTCAAAGTGTAAAGCAAAATTCACACAGCAGAGAAATGAGGAAGTAAGGAGTTCTGAGCGATATACATCTTAAAAATTTGAGTATTTCTTTGAGTTGAAGCATGGCCATTCATATTCATTAGTTAATCTCTTGAAAATCTGTGATTACTGAGATGTTATTTCCAAAGTGTTTTGCCCTTCATATTTCTTTCCCCTTAGCAGGCTGAGCTTGTCAGTATGTAGAGGTTGACTGTGCTATAGTGTGTGTGAGTAAGCTCAGTTTCATAATGGTGTAACGTATCTTGATTAAGTTTTTATCACTAAGTTAGATAAGCATTAAAACAAAGATCACTGACACTGATAAATCCTTCATTTCCTGGGATCTCTCCTGGGTACAAAGCCTTCATTGTTTGAGACAGAAAAATGAGATTTACCAAGTTGACTTAGACTATCCAGCTCTTTAAAGCAATGCAGGTTACATTTTGTTTTGATTACCTGATTCTGATCACAGATGATGCAAAACCATAGCAAATAGATCACCTGAGCTTTGATTATCTCTAGAAATAACTCCTGCAGTAAACAAGAAAAGTTAATTCAAAGCAGCAGCTTGTACATTCTCAGCATTCTCTCCTTTCCTGGAGATGCCAGCAATGAGTCTCAGTCAGGTGAGACTAACTCACTTTAAAGCACTCCTGATTATTTACAAATCCCTCAACAACTATGATCCATTTCATTTTAGTAGCTGTTATTACTCCATTGTCCATGATAATAGACTCAGTCGTAGAGGCTGCAAGTCTGTGGGTAATTATGACAAAGAAATCTGAGCTCAGTTGCTTTTAGTTTCTTTGTCCTTCCATTATTTCAAATATTTTTGATTATTTATTTCTTTAACACAAATCCTAACTATTCCTTATCACTGTTAAAATATTCTTTGATATCAAAACTCTGAGATAAGAGTAAAGACTTGAATCTCAGTGACATCTTCTCTACTTACATGTATTAGTCATAGAGATTACTTTAAATGTTTTGTTCTGTGTTCTTCTTAAAGAGAATGTAAAAAATATATATATTTCAGAATTTAAGAATAGCCACTAGTTTCACTGTGATGATATCGGTACTTAGATACTGTTGTATTGCATATGAAATGTGAGCAAAGGTCTGAAAGAAAGTAATGGCATACTTTTAAGCTACTGATTACACAACTTAGAACCTTTCATAAAGTATATGAAGTCAGAAACATTGCCTTCAACCTGCTAATTTCTAGGAAGAACAATAGTGCTCTTATTTCTTAAAGAATTTACAGCAAGTCATATTGCTACACGACTTAAGGAAGTATTAGTACTGCCTGAAACTTCTTTATGGAAAAATAACTAAAGATAAAATGAACAATGTTAACTCAGAACCCTTGTATTTCTGTATAAGACTTTGAACTTTATTTATCCATGTTATCTAAAAATAAATAGAACACATTTTTTTCTTTGTTAACAACACTTAAAATCACCAGTAAGGAGACATGCCAGATTAAAAGATGGTAAAAAGACAGATAAAACTGTAATTTCAACATAGAACACTAAGTATCAGCAGTCTCAGTATAGAGACCAATCTGACTTCCTTGTGATTAGGGAGATTAAGAAAAAATTCAGTGAATATCAGCGGTGGCAGTGTCCCACTAAATAATGAAATATGTCATGGGAAGGAGATTTTACATGAGAAATAATAAATGTATAAACCATGTCAATAAAACTGCATTACAAAGATGTTAGTTACTAAAGATCCAATTCTCAAGAGCCCATTTGGACTACTGGTTATATGGTGTACCGTATATTATAGCTCACATGCTGTATATCCACTCTGAAATTACTGCATTATCAAGAAATACTGAGTATCCACAGATAGTGAAAGCTGGAATTACTTCTTGTGTGTAGTACCATTATTCTAATTACACAATTAAATGCTGATAATATCAGCATAGCTATACAGCCAGGTCCCTCACAACTGTACAAGTATTGTATTCACATGCAGCCTTTGTGCCACAGTAGTAAAGGCAACATAAAAATCCTGTAATTGGATATTTTTACTACATTTCAGAGTCATCATGTATTTCTAAAACTGTAGTAAGACTGTTTAGAGGATTCTTGGGTAAGATCTAGAATTCTAAAATTTAGTGCATGGATAAATGAATTTCTAAAAGTCACTGCACTTTGTATTTGCATTTACTTTCTCTCCATCTTTTTTCCCCTTTCAGGCAAAAGTTTTAGCAGATAGAATTATTCTGTTAATTACAGCTGCACAATTTCAGAAGCTCTTTCTGCAAATAAAAACTAGATATGTAGCTTAATTATCCTGCAGCATGAAAACACCTTGTATGCTGTGATCCAAACTGTGTAGCAATCTGGCATTTCATTTTTGAACTGTTATAAACTTGGAAAATTTTAGCAAAGTCACTGATATTTTTTAAAGAACCTTTTTTTTTTTTTTTTTCTCTGTGTAATCTCTTTCCAAAGTGAAAATTGAAGTATATCTTTTGCTAACTGAAGTGAACTGGGAACTGATTAGGTTCTCTGATTGAAAAGTAAATTTTCAAAAAAAAACCCTGGCACAACAGTTTGTAAACCAAAACATTTCTAAAGATTCTTGTTTTTGATGAATCACGTGTTTATGATCTTATTTAGATAACTTTATTCGTGGCTCCCTACTGTCTTTTATCACATCATCAGTAATTATCTTTATATAATGCCATTGCATCAGCAGAACCTTACCAGAAAAAAAGATAAATTTTCTCTAAGATTGATTCAATTTTTGCTTCCACAGCCACTGCCAAATCCTTGATCAGTTATCATAGTTTCCTTTCATGTTTTTCTGGTGTTTTGGCAATATACTTTTCTCTCTATTCCTGAACTTCTCTCTTAGGACAAATAGAACAACTACTCATTTTCCTTCTACAAAACAACATCAATGCCAGAGACATTCTCAAGTTCTCAAGAAGAGTTGCACAAAACTATGTTTTCTATTTGTGCTAAACAATCTGGTGACATTCTTACAGGTTCTGTTCTTGATCTTATTCCCTTTGGTATTCACAATGTTTCTGATTCCTACTGCTCAGTCTCAGGATATTTATAATCTCTCTGCCAGAAACATTACAGAGAAAACCTTCATGCCTCTTTTCTACTGCAGATCATGATCCTAGAGCATTATGTAATGAAAGCATCTTTTGAAGTTACCTTTTTTCTCACTCTGCTCTCTTCCATAAACTTTTTACATGTCCCCTAGTATGTGCATGAGTTCCAAAACAGAAAATCCCATTTGTCCACACTCAAACTTTGTAAAATTGACAACTTGGCGTGTAGAAAATTGTGTTTGTTTGGATCTGAAGTGTGTGGTACATAACAAATGCCTGAATAAAAATATTTGACTGGATTTAACGTATCAGCAAAATCATGTCCCTTTCCAGAATGTTTAATCCAGTGACTTTCAGATATCTGAAAACCAGGACGCAAGGAGTCGATGTGTATGTAACAGAAATTTGGGAATATCAAGAAAAAGAGTGCTAAAATACATGTCAGTGAAACATCAGCTCTACTCTTCCTACTCAGGTGGCAAAAATCCACATGCATTTCAGCTGGATTCATTGTTATCCTGAATAGTGAAAGGATTACTTTGAGCAGTTTGGCAATGTGAGATGTAGGTCTGAGCCAGTACCAACTTTATTAAAGGAGAGAGAGATCTATGTGTATCTACATGTATCTAGTGATAGGAGAAGGGAGAATGGTTTTAAACCAAGATGGGAGATTTAGGTTAGATATTGGGAGGAATTTTTTCACTCAGAGGGTGGTGATGCACTGGAACAGGTTGCCCAGAGAGGATGTGGATGCCCCATCCCTGGAGGCATTCAAGGCAAGGCTGGATTTGACTCTGGGCAGCCTGCTCTAGTGGCCGGCAACTCTGCCCGAGATAGATGGGTTGAAACTAGATGATCTTTGAGGTCCCTTTCAACCCAGGACATTCTATGGTTCTATGATTAATCTAGTTATCACTGCAGAGAAATTCAAGCTTTTTCTCGTCAATAATTTTTTCAGTGGTGTGAGATTGAAAAGCTTGTGGAGAAACCAAATTATTTTTTGATTGCAAAACACAAAGTTTGTGTGCTGATTACAGATCTCAATCATTGACTTATTTTTATTGATAAATTTCATGGTAATCTGTGCCTGTCTTTCTGTTACAGCTAGTTACCTAGAAGATATGTGAGTACAGTCATGGAATTATTTCAACAGTAGTACCTGAAGAGGCATTTGATAGGAATCATCTGTATTTATTAATCATACAAAGATTACATAATGGCTCCAGAAAAATATGTAGCAGGATAACTGAACATGTATAACTTCTATCTAATATCCGAGATAGTCCTTTCACATTAAGAATATCAGATACAAAAATAATTGGGCTCTGTTTGTTTAGCAGAGACACTATCTGTAGAACACTGTTTCAGGACAAAACACAAATATTTTACAGTCTCACCATCTAGAGCATCTGTCCCAGAGTCAGCTCTTATATGTACTTCTCTCATTAGTCAATTTAAATTTCAAAGATATTCTAAGATCATCTTTTCCATAAAACAAAAATCCTCTAGAGTAGTCAAAAAATGATAACTAACATCCTTATAAATTATGTTTTCCTAAATTGTTGACCTTGGTGCTGTGAATCTCAATGACTCCTTTTGAATTTTCAGTAGAAATACAACTGAATGCATCATGAAAATTGTTTTACTTTGATGGCAAATACACTGTAATTCAAAGGAGGACTAATACAGTGGTCTGAGAAACACTTTAGTTCAGATTGAGGAATGCTACATAACCAAGTTACTGAGCTAGTTCTTTCAGAATGCTCTTGGAGAACCTTGCATGGTACTGCATAGTTCACATAGATATATTATAGTCTGTAGAAGAGAAAGCAGTTTATAGAGGCTCTATGGCATATTTTCAGTGGTATTAGAAAATGAGTTGTCAGCCAGATCTGACTACATTTACATGTAAAAACAACAACGAAGTATTTAAGTAAATTTCCCCTTAGGCGTCAGGTGATTTGTGCCTTGTCTTACTGTATTATGCTGATTCTCATGGAGTACAAGCAACATTTTCTGTAGGTCTATTGTTGCAGAAGCAGTACAAATGCTGACAACAGCAAAAAAGTTATCACAAAATCATACCCTGAGTATGAAGGGACCCACAAGGGTCATCAAGTCTAACTCCCAGCTCCATATGATTAAGAACACCTTACTGCAAATGTCATGGTCCATCTTTTCCACATCATCAACCCCACCTGACAGGAGATAAATAAGTCACTACTTTCAGTTCAACTTCAGTACAAAGCTATTAGGAAAGATCAACACTGAAGTCTTAATATAGGACTGACATAAATGGTTAGTTCTCTAGCTGAACAATAAAGCAACTTAAAATTTCCTACCTACTCTTTTTCTTATCATGTCAGTCACTGCTGAAACCAAGATATTAAATCTAAAATGCCTTACCTTGTGATATAAAAGGTGAATGAACACTGGAAAATTAACTACTTTCTCTCATCTACCTGCTCAAAACATAAAACATCAATCCTAATAGTGCCCAGCACAAAGGATCTAGGTAAAAATATAAGAACAAGCTTGGAAATAATCCACAATTCATTTAGAATGCTCCTCTTTATCCCTCACCTAGGATCCCATTCAAAAACTAATAAAAGCTCCATAGAAACCTTTGATTACAGTCAACTTACCACTCTAAGGAAGTTTTTTTTTATTTTTTGTGGCGAAGATAGCTTCTAAATTTCCAGACTAAACAGATTCATGGTGAATCTAGAATAACTTGATCATATGCCAACATTGATCTTTAAAGTTAATACTTTTAATTTTTACTGTGGCTTTTATTCTTTTGCTAAATTTACAAAATCTGTGGGTTTTTTTGTTTTTTTTTCACTGATATCCTTTTGTTTTTGCAGTATCTACAGATAATAATTACCCTTATTTTCCACTCATTCTACTTGTTTATTTACTTAAGTAGCTCACCTGTCTTGAGCATTAAAGACAGAAGCAATAGCACACCAGTATACTCTCTATACTCTCTATAGTCTTACACCAGTGAGAATATACTATATACTTTCTATACTTTCACACCAGTATACTCTATATACTCTCTATATACCTCAGTAAGAAACTTCTCTGATTTCTCATATTAGGTATTTTTTGATTGTTTTTTTTTTTTTATTGCCCTCTCCCCACCAATACCCGAATCACTTGGTTGAATAAATGAATGATTAATGTACTCATAATCCTTTCTTATACTGATGTGGGATATTATATAACAGAAGTTGCATGATGTGTTTCTTGCTGCATCTTCTAGTATTTCCAGAACAATCTACCAGTTACAGACAGATACCCTGAGAAAGGAAATTGAGAGGACTCCTCTTCTTTGTCAGTGCCCAATGATCCGTCCAGGATGCATAACATTCATGAATAGCATGTCACTCCATAGTGATGATTTGGGTCAAGAATGACCATCTTGTAATCTTATAATTATAATTCATCTTGGTCCAAACCATAGTCAGCAGATGCTGCAAACTACACTTACATAATGTGATTATCACAATCACTTTCACATTCTTTCTGGAGAATTGACAACTCTTTTTTGTGTTTAACACGAAAATCTGTATAGACAAGAATGTTCCCAAGCATCCTGTAACATTATGCAGTCTTTAAATGCATTTCAAAATACTGCAAATGCATTTTAGTGTTTTTCCCCAAACTTCTCCCAGTTTTTTTAAACTAAATAACTGAAATAGAAACCGTGAGGTCATAAACTTCAATAACTGTTTCTGCCCAATTTATAATGATGAATAATGACAAAAAAATTATTATTATTCTGCTAATAATTTCAGGCATATATCTTGCTACCTGATTTGCTCCCTTGCCTCAGATAAAGCTGTTAATCCTATCTGGCTCATTAATGACTCATAGTCATACCTTTAGTTTCTTGAGAGAATTAAAAAAAAACAACAATAAAACAACAAAATATGAACACACAAATAAAATACACACAAAAAAAACACACCTTAGGTAAAGGGTTAAATAAGACTATTACTTTATGAAACTGCTAATAGCTGTTACAGCATACTAAGGTATTATTGCATAACTTAAATTTATCTTTACTGTACCGTTCCACTAGACACCATCTATAAGCATGACTGTTTTTCTACACATACTGTATCTAATGAAGTCCCTGTAGTCCTTAGTACCCTGCAGTCAACAGGAAAGTGATACCCCAATACACAGACAGCTTTGAAATTCTCAGCTGAAGCACTGAGAAATGTGTAACTGAATCTGGTTACCCAGTCTGGAAACAAATACATGATAACTCGTTACCTTACAGTATCTACATGGAAATCTTATGTGGAGCTTAAGATCTTTCTAATCCAACTGGACAATTCAGTGATGAAAGTCTGTGTTATATACTTCCTGAGGACAGACTTTTTTGTTTTTTAAATTGGATTCCCTATATATCAAACACTTGATTTCATCCCTAAATTACTCTTAAAAATTGCATAGAGTAAAAGAGTCCACACAAAGCTTTGCTACTTGAAAGATATCCCAGTCTTCAATTATGAGAGAGAATCAAAAATAAATAATTAACAAAGAATAGATAAATTGATCATAATGGGTTTGTCTTATACACCTCATATGTAGCCCAGTGTTGTCACCCATAGCTGAGGCTGCTTTTGTTGCAAAGAGAATATTTAGTAAACATAATACATACTGGCTGTGACTGTCATCTATGTTTCTTTCCTACCAGTCCCTTAGGAAACTCGTGATGGAAACACATATTCATGTTTCTTTATCATCTGTTGTACAAATCCTCATTAACATTAGCATTCCTTTCTCTTTCTATGATCTTTTTGTGAGAAACACAAAATACAAAACAAAACCAAATAGTAACTCTTACTTCATACTGTAAAACATGTATCTGGAGCCGTTTTTTTCTCCCTGCTAGTGCAGATATTTATGAGCGCAGCATGCAGGCCTTTGTTCATTGTTGGTGAGAATGCATAGCTAATGGTGAAGACTATGATGAAAAAGAGTGTTTTGTAGCTGAGAATTTGTTCAATCAAATAATATCAGTGGACTCTTTGTATCTGCTACAGTTTCCCTGGAGATAATAGGAGGCATTATTTTCAGAGCAAAACATGTGGTTAGAGCAACTTGAAAAAAGATGGTACAATGTTATATTCCATTCTTAAAATCTGCAGAATAATGACAGAATTTGGGATAACTTTTCATATACATTATTTGCTGAAGCTCCTGTTTCACTATGAAAATTGCATACTATCTGTATCTGTAGCAATTCTAGAGAAGCAGTGACCAACTTCAATCTATTATTTGCACACAAAGATTCAAGAAATTGTGAGCAATTCTTAGCTGGTTATAACTCTTTTTTTTTTTTATAAGATACACAGTCTTTTTTTCAAGTTGTTACAGATTACTTATAATCAGGCATAGAACTTGACAGAATTGTCTGGGAACAGACAAGATATTACAAGGAAGTTATTATATATTAAGTTAGCAGCTAACTGCATATATGCTTGGATATTATGGTAGTAGCTAGTAAACCAAAATATTATGTAGCAGTTTGTTCTTCCAATAATATATATATATATATCCCCGATTAGCCTTTATTTTCTAAAGAAAGTTAATTTCATCTCTTTTCAAGAAGAGACATGAAATAATTACCAATCACGAGGGACTGATTTCCAGTCTAACTCTAATCTGGCATACACTGTTATTTTTAAGATATTCAAACTTCAAAGATGGTTTCTACTGCTAAAACAGTATCTCTTCTTTGTGACGTTTTCTGAAATTTCTATGTGAGAAGGTGTTAAGAAATGATTTTCTGTGGCTCCCCTCTTGGCAATGTTATGGATTTCCTTCTATTTAATTAAGTCAAAATAGGGAAGTAGACTCCTGTTTTTTTGGACACAAACAGGTATTTCATGTCTGGTTATAGGTAAAAATTAAATGCTTTCTCAAGTAGAAATGTGACTATTTTATGTACTGGAGCAAGCTGAGCAACTATAAACATTGGATAAATTTTAGGAAATACGTCCTCCAACAATCTCAGAATGTTTCAACAGAAAACTGAGTTATGTTTTTACTGTAAAATATTTACTGAACATACAAGATACAATGTTTTTCTATGGAAAAACAAAAACAAGAACAAAAACAAAACCTTTATAGGTTTGGTATGTAAAGTATGTATTTCTCTAGAACAGCATGTATATTTAAAAAGTAAATGCTTTGAAAATTTCCAATTACACATAATCTCTACGACAGTATTGCACTGAGCATTTAGACCCAGAAAACAGAAGAATGTGGTTTAACCTGGCAGGCAGCTCAGCAACACACATCCACTTGCTCATCTTATCCCAAAAATGGGATAAGAGAGAGAAATGGAAACACAACAGAACTCGAGATGAGAGAAAAAATATTTACTAGGACTGAAAAGAGAAACAAAAAGACAGTGATAACAAATATATATATATATATACTTCTTATAACAACAACAAAAAAATCTCTCTATATATACATACTCTATGCAATTTCTTGTCATCTGCTGATAAACATCCTGCTAACAATAGAACTGCTCACCAACAGACACCAGCAAAGCAATGTCTTACCACTCACTGACAAGTGCCCCAAAATACCCAAAATGTGGCCCGCCCCTAGCTAACTTCTCACATTCTACGGCCCTTCGCATGGTGTCATGTGGCATGGAATAACCCAATGTATAATTCAGGCCAATGTTCTGGCTTCATCCTGCCCCTTTGTTACCCCACTATAAGGGCAGCAGCTCCTTCCCAAGCATGCTCCCATCACTCAGTGACAATCAGTGCATTGCTATGAAACCAAGATAAATGCATTTTCATAATGGCAGAAGACTAAATCTTCTATCAGGTATAGTTTATCCTCTGAGTTTATAGTAGTTAACTATCTTCTAATTTAACAGAAATTTATTTCATATGCAGTAACTGTTCTTTAAATAACGATAAATTATCCAATCATTGCAGCTCGATTATTTTATTCATTCCAACATATTTCACATACATAGAGATTCAGACATGGGAAGGACTTTAGGATTTCCTTTCTCATTAATTTTTGTATCTGTCCTTTGATTTGTTTTTGAGCTCTGAACATAGTGATTCCAGGCTACCTGCACACAAACAGCATTCATTTCTTTCACAGCATTTTCACTGAAAATTTGGAGTTTGAAAAAGTAAAGAAGTGCATGAAAGATCCTTCAAAGACAGTTTTGTCACTTGTCTCTAACTCTTATGTTTGAAATGCTAATGTTTTCACTGTCATGAAATTTCATTATGATAACTGTAGTTTGTATACTGAATCTCTTCAAGTGCAACAGAATAGCTTGCTTTTTAAATTTTTCTTTTTTTCAATAGTTATATAATTTAATAATTCAAAACATTTTAAAATGTTTATGAATATCTGTATTTATATATATATATGAATGTGTGGGTATCTAACAGAAAAAAAGCACAGCATAAAAAGTAGGTAATAATAGTAAATCACATTCAGTTGACTCTTTTTAGTGAAAAATGAAAAAGCATTACTTGGAATGGAAACAGATCTCTATAATATAAAGTATTTATTTGTAGAAATGTCATAATAACCATAACAGTAATACCAGCATGCTAAGAACAAATAATATTTAGGAGCAAATCTGACCTCACTTGTCAAAAACTTATATTTCATTTTCAATCTCACTAAAAATCATTTTTCAGAAAACAAAACAAAGTATGTTGAATTAATATTGTAGCTGATCAGAAGCAAGAGAACTGAAGGTTCTCATTGGGACTACCTGTGTGTTCATTTTAGAAAATATGTAACAGAAAGAAAAAGGTATAGGAAGGTGACACTCCTCTTTCGGTATAGACTCACATGCAGACAGAGCTCTGGAGCACACATCCCTCAACATAAATGGCTGGTTCCCTCGAGGCTTGAAATGTAAACTACAGTATGAAGGAGGACATTGCAAATTTTTATTCTCCCTTACCTATTCCTTTGGAAACAGAAGAGGACATCTTAAAAACAGGTTTTGTTCCCATCCATGCTAGTGAAGGACATATGCAAGGGCTGCTTCAAAAGTAATGCCTCTTATTATGTCAGCCCATAATATCAGAAATGGATGTTGGTGGTATGGCAGTAGAAGTTGAACAACATTATGTTACATTTTGCTGCTGAGTAACAGATGGCAGCACAGAGGTAGCCTGAAAAAATGTTGTCTGGCATGAAAGTGTATATGAAGCAAAGGAGTGTCATTGAATTCCCTCATGAAGAAAAAATTGCACCCATTGACATTCATTGTCTCTTTTTGAAAAAGTATAGAAACCAAACAGTCTTTGCATTATAAAGGTGGAGAAATCTTCCATAAAGAGAAAGAAATTATTAGAATTCAGTTCATAAATTTTCTTACAAATTGGCTTCTTTGTAAGTCTTCTTAAGATGATACTTAGGAGAAAACTGCTTTTATAAGGATATTAATTAAGTTTGTATTGTGGGAAACTGAAAACTGGAGCCCATGTACAGGTATCAAATATCAAAGAAAATGCTTGAAAAATAAGTGGGATTGTCTGGTGTTGTACGATGCATGTTGTAAAACTGTTGTAAAAAACAACAAAAAATTGAAACCTTTAGAAAATAAAATTGTAAAGATTCTGGACACAGTTTAGCATTATAAGAATAAATATGAGAAAACACAGCATGCATATACCACTCTTTGTTTTCGGTCAGTAGAGACAGTTCTTGTGCTTAGTCTTGGTGGGTCAAATCTCATGAAATCTTATAAAACTTTGTTAATTAATATGACATAAGCGATCACTCCATTTATTTGCATTGCTCAATAGGTCTTAGATACTAAGTCCTCTTCAACAATTTCCCACATTTTTTAGTATCTGTGGATTTATCTTAATAACATATCATTAATTGCAATATATTTTTGGGAGATCCTAAATAATCAGATCTAAAGGGACCACACAGTATAAATAATGAGTAGCTTAATGTTGAATTTTGACAATTTCCTGAACACATCTGCCCTTTATACACATCAAATGATTGTCTTAAATCACGCAGTTGATTTGTGTGAGTAATTAAACATATTTTATTTAAAGGTGACTGAGAAACTATTCTGAAACTAGAATTTACACCTGTGAAGAACCTGAATAAGGGCACTAGGTTGAAATCCCTTTGACAGATATATTTTTACATGGAAAATAGAAAACTTGCAGCAGAAGACATGGAGAAATACTCTTTTTTTATTGTGCATCTGTCTTGTGTTTTGGGAATTAACTTGAGAGAAAAGGCAGTAAGACTCAAAAAATACTAGTTAATGGGGGATAAACAGGTCTCACTTTGAAAACGAAAAGCATTCTGATGAGTAAAAAATTTGAATGAGTGTTATTTTGAATTAATTTGATATGGAATTTGCAACAAATTGTTCCCAGAAGGATACTCTCTTACTCTATTGCCTGCCCAGAAATTTAGTTCTGAAATCATGAGAGTTTACTCAGTCCTTGTAACAATGAGGAAATAGAAAAGCATTCTTTCTTTCCACTGAAAAATTCTGGTGTTTCTATCTCTTGTATTTACCAACACCATACTATAACATCACAAATAACCACAAAACTACCAATGACACTTTGTAATAACCTGAATGCAGAGAAATTTAGAAAATAACTATGCTAAATAGTGCCATTTCTACTGACAAAATTTGCAACTAAATTAGCTTTTCCCTCATTAGCAAGTTAAGGTGAAAGATCATCTTTCTTACCTAACAAAAAACAAACGTAATAGTTTCCATAACAAAACGGACACTCCAAGTATGTATTATCACATATTTTACATTTCTGATTCTAGCACAAATACAACTTCTTGTCTTTATCCTAAAAATCACAGTGTATTTTCTCCAGTTCTTACTGGACATTGAGAAGAATAATGGAACAAAATAAATTTTATATTCACTGCTTACAAGTAAAAAGGATTATGTTAATTAATTCTGCTAAATACTTTTCTGTATCTAAACCCAACTTCCTGTATTTTTATGTTGGACTACTGAATGTAGTAGCACCCACAGCCTCATTATGCTAACATCCACCGTTTGGTCTCCATAAATATTCTCAAAGCGTCAATGAATGTCAATGGATGCCATTTTTTCCCCATGAAGGAATTCAGTGACACACTTATGCTTTATAAACACTTCCACATCAGACGTCATTTTATCAGACTGCTCCTCTGCAGCCATCTGTCACACAGCAACAAAATGTATCAGGATATTGTTGGGAAGGTTCAGCTTCTACTCTCATACTACCAGTATCCACCTCTGATTCTGTGGGCCAACACAATAAAATAGGAGGCATTACATTTGTAACAGCCCCAGTAGAATATTTGTTCAAATTTGTTTCAAAGTAAGCAATCATTTCATAGTATTTTCTACTCAAATATCTTGACCTTAATCTTTTTATTGTTTTTATTGCTTATCTAGCACAACAATATTTTTACTATTAGTGGGTTCCGTTATCACATAGTAAAGTCCTGAATAAAAGCTATGATCATAAAATAAGAAGATGTTTAATATGAAAGTGTGCATTCACAACATCATGAAACATAGTAATATCATGTTAATATAGCATATAGAGACATAAATTCAAACCTTATCAATGTGAAGTAAAATCAACTTCCTTATGACTTTAAATGCAGTTCCAGTTGCTTCTACACTTTATAAAGCAATAATGTGCTGAATTGCTGTTGATATTTATTTTTTCATCAAGGTTGAAATGCAAATTCCAAAATAACGAGGCTCTAGAAAATAAGGCTAGATTTATCAAACATGAGAAGAAATATCAAAGGTGTTTGTAGAATAAAGCTGTCTAAGAGAAGAATCAAGCAAAAGCTTCACTTTACGTTTCTGAAGCCAAGAAGGCCACTCCTACATTTACTTAGAGACATCCATTGAAATGCTTTCCTGGATTATGGCCAGAACGTATAAAAAACTGCACTGGGTGACATTTCAACACTTTATTAGGTAACATCAGAATGCTGTATTTATGTATCTACATAAGTAAAAAAAATGCCATGGTGCTTAATGCAACTAGATGCACATAAAGTATGAGATAATTACTTCACTGATAAAATTATCTGCAGTCAAATATTCATTCTCAATTTCTTGGAAATATGGCAGTCATTCAAATTAAATTCTGGGTTAATTCAACTGCAGTACAACTAGTTTTGTTAGCACTACTAACCAAGAAAATAAATATCCAATTGGAATGTCTCAAAATGTCATTTCTTCTTCTAAAGACTGAATGAGACCAACATTTCAATTTCAGCTCTGAATCACATGTAGCAGGAGGTTGAATGTGTCTCTCTCCCCCTCAGATAAATATCTTACTGCTGCTTGGCACTGTCTGTCCCTTTCTTTTAATCTGTTTTTTTTTTTTTTTTCCTCCTCCCCAAAAATGATTCACAGTTGCCCTGACAAGAGATTTAGAGTCTCCCAAATGCCTTGAGTTGAGACATCTGTTGTGTGAATTCTGTCCTTGACAAAGAGGATTTGTACAGTGGAAATGTCATCACCAAGCCTCAGAGCAATGCCATCCAGTTTCAGCCTATGCATTCTGACTTCTTACTTTACCCACAGTGATATTAGCACACCTTATTTGAGGATGTTCCCTGTTTTTAAAAATGCAAACACTGAGAAAGGTTTTCCCACTTTTACTGCCAAATAATGACATCTATAGAGAGTGCGTTATGACAGATTAGAGCTACCGAGTAAGTACAAATCAGGCCCTTTTGCTATCTGAATATAATGCATCAGCTCAGTGGAAAAAAAATTTAGCAGCAACTTGCTCAGTTTCAAGATGTATTTACTTTCATGTCAGAATTAAAAATACACTTTTGTGGCCATTGTCTCTGCTGATAGGGGTGAGAAACTGCACGTAGGTGAGGAAATTCATTAAAATTATGTTTCCTAACGATTTAGGGTTTCTAAAGCAGGAGCTTACAAACAGTAGCAAGCAAAGACTCTTCACACAAGCCCTTAATAAATTACTTGGCTAGGTGGCTGAGGCAGATCTCCATCATCTTGTCTGTGTAGATCCAGAGATCTTTTTAAGCAAGGCAGTATAAAAGTCTTTTTATACAGCATGCACACACTGCACATAAGCCAAGTTTATTGAGTTTTTCACTTGTAGCCTGCCACTGCAAGCAGCAGCACAGCACTATTTCTCCCATGCACGGCAGAGACCCATGTTCCTCAGGTCCATCTGTACAAAGCTGCTGTCTTTCTGGCTACATTCTGAAAGGGATATTTGTTATGAAGATCTTGTGATCTGCATCTTTAGATGTTAATGCAGAACTTAAAGTTGCTATTTGTGATCTTCCTCTTATCATCTTTGTTAGTAAATAATGTTCTTTATACAATATCTCTGCATCTATATACAGCTGTCAATGCACTAAAAGAAAGAAAAGTCTCTTTTGTGTTAGATAGAGTTACAGTGAAAGGGTCATCAAAGAGGTTGAATGTGTTAAAACTATGTTATTGCTCCCTCCTAACCTTCTTGATTTCTCAACAAATACTTCCCATGGATTGGGTCATGCTCTTGAAACTTTAGAGTATTTTTCAGGTTAACATTACTATACAATGTCCATGGGTTTCTAAAAACAGCAAAGTGGTGATTTGCAATGACAAAGGTGCTGAAAAGCACTTCTTAATTTCAGGTTATTATTCTGTGAATAAAAAGAATCAGAACCGGAATGAAAGGCAAAAGCACTTCATGGAAAAAAGACCTACCCTTTCAGTCCTATGATGATGGGCACGTCTGCTGTTGCTGATGCACCTTGTTCAGGGTGTATTCTCAGTCTTAAATTCCTTATTGAAAAGTATGAGTATGTAATTGATAATGATCTGCAATAGCATTCATTTAGACAAAAACTGCACAATGCCAACAACATAAAATGTTTTAAGGAAAATGACATGAAAGGGCATCCTTTTCAAGGAATAACAATGATGTCCTGTATTTTTAAGATGTTATTACTACTGAATTTTAGTATAATTGCAATTACTTTTCTTTGATACATTAACAGTACAATTTACTTTTCTTTCATACATGTATAATAAATGCTCCTACTTTGTTTTGTAAACCTGCCAACTGCAAAGTCTCCTGTCATTTCTTTTTCCATTACTGTATTGTCTACAGTCATTTGCAACCAAAGATATACAAATAATAGTAATACTGAAAATAAGAGTATATTTTTATACTTATTTACAAAATTCTCATTAGAATAAAATGATAATGTAAAAATTGAAAAAGTCAACAAGAAGAAATTAAACTGTCATATTTCCTTCATTAAATGTGGAGTTATTATTTTGTTGCATTTTATGACAAAATTGTCTGAAGACATTTTGAACATTTATTTTCACAATTTTTAAGATAAATAGATCTAGACACCGGGGTTGGCTGTATATACGTATATATGTATACAGGTAAGTTAATTTTATAAAATTAAGCAACTTAAATTCTTTATAAATGACATGTCTGTGGGTTCATCTATTTTTTTCATCTTCTATTTAAACTGAACACATGAACAAAACGTAGTATCATAGTATTAGAGACATCAGTCCTTCTTAAATATTTATTGAGGTACTAGGATGAGGGTGTCATTGTAACCTTAGTTGGGAAAGTTCTGTTTAAGTCTTTGACAATTTCTTCAGTTCTGAGCTTATTGTCCTTTCTTCACACCTCTGTGATCTGTTATTCTTTTCTACTTTCTATGTCTTCTCTGAGGTCCCTACAGCATTCCTGTTTTAATAAAACCCACCAAATTTGAGTGTAGAAGAGGCTACAGCTATAGCTTTCCTCAGCTGCAAAGGGGAAATGCAAATGTTCTCTGACACCTTTGTTCATTCTGTGTTACTGAAACCAATCTGATGTTATCTGTCCCTGCTTTCTTCCCTAGTTGTGTTTGAACACTTTTTTTGGATTAGGAGAAAAACAGCCCAGCAGTAAAATCTTATCACTGTTTGTTACATCTATAGTGCTAGAGAGCAAGCTCAAACCCAGAACCTAGTCACCCATACTACCTAATTATTAATGACCTCTGGCATGTTAACCTGTACCATCTGACACTCCTACAAAATGCTTGGGATTGCATGAGCCAAGAGCTTTTCACACCCCCAGAGCTTCTTCCACAGTGCTATGCTTTACTAACATTCTCCTTATTCCTCCCATCTCCTTCACTATTCTAGCAATTCTTGTACACAAACACACTCACAAGTCATGAAGAACCTGTAATAGGTACCCTCAACAACATGCTCTGCAAAAATTGCTGATGGGCTGCAATATTATTTTATCATTTCAGTCACTTTACTCGGGGGAAACAAAAAAGACATTATTACATCTTTGTATCCAAAGACCATTCCAGGCACAGACGCAAGGCCAAGAAAACTGTGTGGATTTGGTCAGTCCGTGTCTGCTGGCCTTAGAGCTCATGAGCACTGTTTTGGTGTTCTCAAGTATACCTGTTTTCAAGTACAGATATCACCAGCTTGTTAGGCTGAGGATACAGGTCAGTGCTGTCATTAATTCCTAGGAGTCTAGGAACAGGCTAGTAGGAAATGCTAAAGGAAGAGAAGACTTGAGAAGACTTCTCACTTTCTTTTTTTTTTTTTTTTTAAGCTTTGAAACACAAAGAGGCTTCTCTAATCATTGGATCCAGCTG
The DNA here is from genome assembly GCA_036925125.1 of Oreortyx pictus. Classification (NCBI taxonomy): domain Eukaryota; kingdom Metazoa; phylum Chordata; class Aves; order Galliformes; family Odontophoridae; genus Oreortyx; species Oreortyx pictus. The sequence continues at coordinate 155,373,457 of JAUPFR010000001.1, read as the reverse complement.
CTAAGTCCTGTCCCTAGATTAAACACATAATCCAGCAAGATTCACCTTTAAAACACAACAGATGCTACTTACCTTTTGAATGTAGCCAGTTCTGTAAATACATCTCAGGGATTTGCATTCCTTCAAATTCAACAAACTTGATTGCACAGCTTCTACATCTCAAGGAAGTCCCCAAACATAAGGCTATATCTTAGTTTGGGGCTCACAGTGAAACCCAGAGCCCTCAGCTAGATTGATTAGTTTTGCATCTACCGCATAGTTAAGTGGATAATATATGTTGTTGCAGTTATTTTTTGTTTTAATCACAGAACATATCTAATGTCCCTAAATCATTTAGTAATTATTAAATCCTCTGTATATGGCCTTTGATCAGAATATTCCACATTATAAACAACATGCCAAATGCTCACAGTGCCATAATCACATCTCTTTTCTAGGCCATGGAATGTGTTCTGGCTTGGTTAGGTTGAACCCTGCGCTGCCAGCTCATGAGATGGCTTGATAAACAGTTTCTACAGTGTATCCTTTTAGAAACCAATCTTAGATTTCTAAATCATAATGTAATTGATATGCAGAGAAGACAATGCTGCTCAAGACAAAGTAATTTTGTAGTGAAAGTGCAAATCTTTAGACTGAATGGGAGGGGAAAATTGAATAAGTAATCTCCAGAGTTAGAAGTCACTGAAGTGTGTGTGCCTCCTGAGATTTGTCTACCTTGCTCTGTTTCAGATCTCTAAAGCAGGAAACTTGAAATTTAATATTTTCTAAAACTCATAGCAAAAGCAAAATTTATCAGAGTAACATATTTATTTTAGCATGACTGCAGACAGTATGGAATTCAGTCCTGAAGGAGACCATGAGTCTATTTGTGGTCTCATTGCTCTCAGTGGTAATATCTTGCACAAAACATACAGATATCCTACCCCTATATTTCTCAGCCTTAGCATGCTCCACACCTATTACAGCACTTTTTGAACTTAGATCTGTTCTCCTTATGATTGAAGGCAGGAATCTGCACCAACTTCTTTCCTACTTTAAATTATTAATTCTAACAAGTCCATAGATATTCTGAGGGCAACACAGACAAGAGTGAAGATGAGACTCAAGCTACATCTGCTAGAACTGTTCTTCTCTTTATAAAACCATTTATAATCACAACTGTGATAAGAGGAGTTTAAGATTTAATTCGTCTGAAATTAACTGAAAAGTAAACTGAAGCTGCACAGCACAGGTGGGCATTCTAACATTCTAGAAGAAAGCAATACATGACTTTCTCAGTAGGTTTGTCTCAACCTGATCTATCTTTGTTTTTTCTTACTTGTCTTCCAACAGAAATTTTTTGTGCAAGGCCACACAATACTTTAATCTTCTACAAAGTGTTTTTTTCTTTTTTCCATTCCTCTGGAAAGTAGAAAAAAACAAGCACAAGAAACAGACAAACAAACAAAAATAAATAGCCCACAGTCTTCTTAAACTAATCAATAATAAAAAATACGTTATTTAATTCAGAAACTAAATTGACAAATTCAATTCTTTGCACAGACTTAAAAAATAATAAGTTTCATTGGCCTAAATGTGCTGATGCACACAAATAAATTGAAAACCATACTCCCCTGTCATTGTTTAGTTCTGTCACAAGCAATTTTTGAATCGCTATTGATCTTTCATTATTAAGACTTAGAAAAGCACTAATTTGTAAATCTGAGCACATCTGACATTTTTTTACAACAAAAAACATCACAGTATCATCAAAAAGATTTTTTCCCATTATGATTTGTCATTATTACTTTTATTATTATTAATTATATTAGCCACTCTAACTCATCTCTTTCACTCAGGAGATTGACGTGAACACATGTGAAAAAACTAATCAAACACATTTCTCTGAAGATGTAAAACCAATCACACAGTCATATTATGCAATAGAACATGAGTATTCATTTATAAATAATAAATCAGTTTCATTGTGCATACTGAATACAGATTACTATAATTTTTACATCTTTCTCTCCTTTAAAACTTCTCATTGAGAAATAAATGGAAAATGACTTCATTATGTGTACATAGGTCACTCTGAAAGTAATGCATCCTATTTATTTCCATGGAAGCTAAAACAAATATGAAGAGCACCACGACACTATTGATAGAGCAAATTCTCAGCTACAAAACACTAATTTTTTACATTGTCACCACCATTAGCTCAGCATTTTTGCTTGTAATAAACAAGTACTTGCATGATGCACTCATAAAAGTATGCACCAACACAGGTAAGTCAATGTTACTGTTGCCACTGCTGAAATACACCACCTCCAAACTCTTTGTACTCAGATTTACTGTTTGGTCTCCATGAATTTTCAGCAAGCATCAGTGAATGGCAATGGGTGCATTTTTTTCCACATGGAGGAATACAATGACACACTTTTGTTTTATTCACATTCTATGCCAGATGCCATTGTGTAAGACAGCCCCTCTGCTGTCATCTGTCACATGGCAACAAGTGTAAAAGAATACTGACAGGAAGGTTCAACATCTACTGCCATACCACCGATATCTACTTCTGACATCATGGGCCAATAGAATAAAATAGGAAACATTACTTTCAGAGTAGCCGTAGAATATTCATTTTGCTGTCCTTTGAAAACCATGCTTTATTCTATTTGAGCATTTAAAATGGTAAGTATCAATAGAAGAAGACTGGGAGTTATTTGTTTGTTTGCTTTAATGAATATTAAATTTCATTTTCTCTTTCTGCATATGATTATACCTGATCAGTAAAAAACAATGAGATAAAAAGAGATATTACTTTTGTGAAAAAATTATCTAAGGCTAGTATACCTCATGAAACAGTCAGAGTTACATATTTGATGAAGGCTGTAAGAAAGGGAAACTGAAATTTTGGTATATGGGGGAAAAGCAAAAACAAACAAAAAACCACCAAAAACAAAAACAAAACAAAACAAAACAAACAAAAATACACACCAAACACCAACATTTCCTTTCAGAGAAGATTATAGCTGATCATCAAATATTTCTACCTGTTCTAAGTCTGAATACGCTTGGCATAGAGATGTTACATGCAGGAGAAAAATATCTGCTTTGTGAGTATCACAGAATAGCTGCCAAGTATGTGCAGGTCTACAGTAGCTGCAATTCTGGTCTGGGTTCATTTGCCACATCTTTGGACTTGTCAATGCATGAAACACTTTTTCTTCTGTAGAGTTTTATGTAGTTGAAAGAAATAGATTCATTGTTCCTTAAACGAAACACAACTGCAACAAAATTTTGCTGTTTTTCCCATTCTGTTGGTGATTACTGCCAAATTATTCTATTCAAAGCTGACTCAAGTAGTAGTCAAAACAGAAAAGATAAAAGTAGCAACCTGCACTTAAAGTATAGTTAAGTGATAAAAGTTTTAAGTATTTTTAGGAACATTTGTTGGTGGGCAGGTAATATCAGAATTAAATTTGTATTACTACATCTAAAATAAAATCAGGAAAGTCAATACAATGTGCCTTTTCACTCCTCGCCATTGTAAAGTGTTAGAGACTAGAGCAGAAAGACTTTTCACCTGGAAATTCAGAAGTTATTATCAATTTGTTTTTGGTTTTGTTTTCTTCAGTTTAATTAATGTGATTAGTGCGAAACTGTCAGCAAAAATCGGAAGCTGTGGTATGTTTTTGCACTACAGGACACATGGAGTGGATGAAACAAACTGTTGAGCAGTCAAAAATATTTAAGAGTGGTGATCAATATTTAATGAGTGAACTGATCCAATTTTCTCTGAAAAACAATGGCAACATGCAAAGAAGGGAGAAGTTAGGATGGAAGCCATTTTGCTTAACTTTAATATTTAAACTGCGAATGTTCATATCTGTACAAACAATCTGTGCAGTCTTTGCAGTCAGTGGAAACAAATGGTCAGTCCAGAACATAAATAACCTCTTACATTCAACTCAGTCATTTAGACCTTTCTAGTAACTGTGTCCTTGAGGTGCTTGTCTCTAACACTCACAATAAGGATATCCTAGAATCTTAGCTCAGAAGTAGCTGTTACACTGCAAAAGTTCTCTTTTGTCGTCTGAATCATACATGTAACAACTGAAATCCAAAACATGATTGGTATGGGTATCCCTCTGCAATTTAAACTTCTAAACTGTAGTTTGGGATCTTGCTTACCATTTGTGTGACCTTCCTGCATACCCAGAGCACCTCAAGCTATTTGGAGGAGACTGCTGTATCTCACTTTATCTGTCACTGCACCTGATCCATGTTCAAAAGATAAAGGATTGCAACAGTGGCTCGCAATCACAAATGACAGGTCATATTATGCATTCTTTTGCCCTCGGGCAAGATCAAGTATATATTCTATGGGGTACATCAAAATACATTTTTACACGAAAGTTGTTAAATGGTTTGATGAACTATTACTGAGAAAAAATATCCATATTAGATAACCAACATCTATGCTGTTCAGCTGCCTCAGGGTTGTGAATAGGTAGGCCCTTGAGAATAAAAATCCTGACAAAGCTGTATTCAAAACCTTTGGCCATGCTAACTGCAGTAATTGTAAAATGTTCCTACATTCCATTTTATGGCCATGCCAATTTTATATAAAGCCTATATCCATTGTTCCAGTGATTTGTATAGGACAGAAATATCTGTAGATCTATCTAGCTAATGTGCAGGCTAATGGGAGCTACAGGGTAATAGTCTGCCCTTAATTCACTGACTTCTTTCAAAGATTCAGCTCTCTGTGCATCCTATTAATCTACTAATGAGTCGAACCAGTCCTGAAGTAGACAGGCACCACTTCCAGACTTGTTAGAATTTGTTTGCATCTCCCTGGTTTTCATCAATGTCAAAGTGCTATCCACAGAATCAAGCTATTCTATTTTAAGAAGTCCTTTGAGAAAGGATGCCCTTATCAGGAAAGGTTTTTTGAATTTGATAGGAGAAAAAAGTACACAGTGTAGAAAACACAACTTAAATCTGAATGAGAAATAGTTCTATTTGCATTAATATACATTCAAAAAAACTGCAAGTGACTGTTTCATATCTGATACAAGATTTCCATAGCATGCCTTCATAATGGAAAATTAAAAGGCTTACAAGAGTCCTGAGTAGCCATGGCTAATATAAACTACCAGAGTACATCTCTCTGAGAAAACCAGGCAGGGTCACAAAAAACTATACACTTTAATAAGAGGTCTTTTTCTACTGCATTTCTTAGTTTGAGCTATTTAATTGCCTGTTTTTCATGATGCTTTTGTGTTAGGTTCTGCCACTATCTTCATTAATATACTTTATAAATAAAGTAGGCAAAGTAGCCTTTTCAAGCCTTCAGGAGTTGGGTATAGCTTTTAGATTATATCTGCAAATACACTGAGAGAAGCTGAGCTTTCATGTACTATTTTTGTTAAAGAACAATTGAAGTGCACAAAATACAGTGCACCATCATGAAGAATGGGCTAATTTGGATACTAAAAACAATATTGCTAGGCTCAAAGATCTTAATTCCTAGCCAGAAAAAGAATAGTTTGGATTATCTTTGCATAACTGAGATGTGTGTGTGAAGCCATGCCCTTTTTTAAAGACTCAGTATATAAAATTTTGATGATTGAAGATTGTTTATTATGTACGTAGAAGAAAATATTTGCAGAACTAAATATGTCTTAAAATGTAATATTTTAATACTTGGGTTATTTTAAAAGTTTCACAAGAGTCTCCAAGGACTTTGTTTCCAACTAGCTGTTGTAATTCTGGTCAGAGCATGAAAGTTTCCTACAAAGCTTGTTTGTTCTAAATTAGAGCAGCTAATGCCTGAGATTTAAGTCCTCCTCCTTTTGGCCTCATCTTCATCTGTTCAGGAACACTGGCTGTCTGCCACTGCTCTGCAGCTGTCTAGGCTATGTCTCTATAGCTGTCCTGGGTCAGTAGCTACCCTGTGTAACCTTAGTCCTACCATAAATTGGATTGTGTCCTTTGCAATTGCTTTCCATTTTTATTTGATGGTTGGATTCAAACCTGTTCTATGGCGTATTAGCTGCTGATCCTTCAGATCAGTCTGACATTCTAAAGAAAATGAGTTGGAGGTTGTGTACAAAGTAAAAATCTTTAGACTAAGGGACAAATAATTTCCCTTCCCCTGATAAATACAATCACTAACAAGGAAAATAAAATCTTTGTTTACAAGAAAGTCTTTTGTTCACATGGAACAGGTAAGAAAGACACTCAGACACACGATTCAGAACAATTTCTACATCAACAGATGCAGCCTGTCATCATCGTTGACTAACAACTCAAATAATCCTGTTAATATCTTAATGTATCTTAGTGTAAACAGCCTCCAAAATGAAGAGCTGACACCATTACATTGATAAGCAACGATACAAGCATGCTGATGTTTACCAAAGACTGCCTTTATTTGGAGTACTCAGTTTACAGTACTCTGTCGTGATTTACACAAACTACAGCAAATGACAACAAAATAAAAAATTGATAATTTCATGAAATCCCAGCTTAACTCAGAGAAAAAAAAATAAGAAATATATTTGTATTGCTTTTCTCAGAAATTTAGTGATTGCAGTGGAATATCTTTTCCAATTTCTGGAAGTATCAAGAAGCAAAAGATGTAAAATGTAGAAGATGATAGAATCATAAAATGGTCTGGGTTGAGAAGGACCTCAAAGTTCATCTAGTTTCAATCTCCCTGCTGTGGGCAGATTCACCGTCCTCTAGACCAGGCTGCCCAGAGCCACATCCAGCTTTGCCTTGAATGCCTCCAGGGATGGGGCATCTACAACCTCTCTGAGCAACCTGTCCCAGCACACGACCACCCTCTGAGTGAAAAACTTCCTCCTAATATTTAACCTAAATCTCCTGTCTTAATTTAAAACCATTCCCCCTTGTCCTAAAGATGCAAGATACAAAATTGGCAGCCTATTTTCTAAGATGTCATATTTTTTCTTTGTGTTCAAATAAAACTTAGTGCAAAGCCCAGATCACTCTGAAATACATGCAAGGTGGTTCATTAGGCTCCATGGATTATATTAACTCTGTTGTGAAGAACAGAAGTTTACACACACAGCTTGTACTAGAGCATTTCCATACAGATGTCTATAGATGCCTTAATCTCTACTGGAGTCTTTCCCTACACCATTAAAGACACTACTGAAGAATTCATGTTGTTTGATGGGAACCAGCTATTTCAAGATATCATAATTTTGTATCCCATGCTGTGTACTACTGGCAATGAGAAAAGAACTGAAAGTAAAATGGAAATATGAAAAAATAATTAATTAATGATTTTGTGACATAGCACTACAATCCCCAAGATTCTAGAAAATATCTCAGTATAATGACCCATAGGAAAAATTCATTTCTGATTCCTGTACAGAATGATCTACTGTAGCTCTGCACAGGAATGACAGGAAGTACCTGGAGATGATAAACTGCACAACTATATTTTTGAACTAATCAGTAAAGAAAAGAAAACAACAACAAAATGCTGAGGAGTTTCATTTCTGAAGCATGCAAAACACTCATCAAAGCACAATATTTTTTGTTAGGTTATAATCACACTGGTAAAATATTACTATCCCAGAGGAGATTTGCAAAATAATTAATAATTAATTTTACCAAGACATAATAACAGTAACTAAAAGCTATTCATGTATGTTTTTGAACATACAGTCCAGTGCTTTCTACACAATTAACAACAAAGGAAAGTATGGAAAATTAATTGCACAGTCATAAAGTTCATAATATTCAAGATGTTTAAGATATTCCATAGATCAAATTAGATACAACTTAGGAGCTAACTTTTCATGTTACCTTGAGAGAAGACTGTTATCCCATCACAGTACATTTATTGATGTTCAATGTTTCTACAAACTAACCTGTTGTCATTATTCAGGGTCATATCAGACTGCTGTAGCTGCTAGTGTTAAAACATCTACCTGAAAGGATGATTCAGACTTCTTCCTTTAGATATCCCAGGGGTCATACAGTCACTGGGTTAAATACCTCAAAGAGGAAATCCAGAAAATCTAAGTGAGATGTCTTTCTTTTCCTACTGGCAGTACAGCAAGTGTCTTTGGGTACCCTATACACTATGGTGTTTGTTTGAAAAGGTAGTTCATGTACCTGTGCAGGACAGTTATCTTCATCTCTTGACATTCAGAGCACTGAATTCACAAGCTAACGAAGGATGCCCATTTATATGCGCAATTAGGGAATGTGAAGAGAAAGAGACTTTTAAGACTTTCCTCTGTTTATATCTCCTGCAGGAATGCCTCCACCTCAGAGAGCTCCACAGCCAGACAAAAAACACCTTTCTTACTTCTGGCTCATTTTATTCCCTGTGTATTATTTGCACTGTTTAGAACATTGTATCAAGATCTTGTTATTTGATAATTACTCATGCATTAGAATCTTATATGAAAGAACATCAACTTAGATACATTCTAGAATTTTATATGAGATATTTTTAGCTATTTCTCTGTCATCTCCTTTAAAAAGCAAAGACTCTGAAAGGCCTCCTGCTAATTAAAAGGTTTTGTAATCTGATGAAGTCAGGCATAGCTTATAGCACAATGGTAGTATTTTACAGTTCTATAACATCTGAGCTGATAAATTGATATAAATATGGGTATAGACTGGACCAGAGTCTCTATAATCATATTTGTAAAACTTCAAGACTTATGAACCTCAAAATAAGAGTATTTTGTCTCTTTAGACTTGTAAGTTTTGAGTATCTCCCTCTGCTATTCTACACCATCTCAGAAAATAGTAAGAAGAGTTATCAAATGGTATCATTTTCCTTGTGCGTTCATGCAAGATTTCACTTCTTCACAACTAAGAACTTGAGAACTGTAAGAGTGATTTGCAGTCTGTTTTAATAAATGTCGACTAGGAATAATACATTCCATCTGCACTCAGTGCTGGTGAGGCCACACTTCAAGTGTTGTGTTCAGTTTTTAGCTCCTCACTTCAAAAAAGACACTGAGGCCCTGGAATGTGTTCAGAGGATGACAAAGCTGTGAGGAGTCTGAAGCACAGGTCTTATGAGGAGCAACTGAGGGAATTGGGATTGTTTAGTCTGGAGTAGAGAAGGCTCAGGGGTGACCTTACTGCTTTCAACAACTTCCTGAAAGGAGGCTGTGGTGAGGTGGGGGTCGGCATCTTCTCCTGTTTAACTAGTGACAAGGCTAGAGAAAATAGCTTCAAGTTGTGCCAGGGGAGATGCAGGGTGGATATTAGGAAAAACAACTTCTCTGAAAGAGTGGTTAGGCACTGGAAAGGGCTGCCCAGGAAGTTAGTGGAGTCACTGTCCCTGGAGGTGTTCAAGAGACAGTTAAATGTTGTACTAAGGGACACAGTTTAGCGGGGTAATATTGGTGTTAGGAGGAATAGTTGGACTGGATGATCTTCGAAGTCTTTTCCAGCCTTGGTGATTCTTCCTTTCTCTCTCTCTTCTCTGTGATTGTATTAGGGTAAACATAATGTTTCAGCTATCTCTAGATAACAAGAAATTGGCAAAAAAAAAAAAAAAGGACATTATATGGATATTATATGCTTCACAGAAGACTATGGTCAACATAACAGGAATGTAACATAATGATTGCACTGGCAGAACAGGCAACAGCAAGTAGAATAAATAGCTTTCTGTTCTAGCAATTGCAATTTAACAGAGTGCCATGGTGCCCCTAGGTTTGTGGTCAGCTTTTTTTTCAGCTGTATGATCCTTCCTCACTATCCTGTGATAGTGATTTATGTAACTGAATATGTCAAACTGTGTTTCCAACAACGTCTTGAACACTACTTCAGACCTGACAAGAACGAGCAGTAAACTGCAGCTGTATTTTCAGCAGTATTACACACAGTAGTGATCTGGGAGTTGAGTTCATCAGTGACCTACCTAAGTTGTTACCTCCCCTCTAAAAGAGTGGTTTATTATCTCTCACGGGTTTCCAGATTGCTTTTCTATTATCTATTTATCTTCTATACTTCTACTACTACCTGCTTCAGCTGATAACTGCCAGCTGCCTCAAATTCTTTGTGATGCCTGATAAAGATCTTTCACAGCTGAGTCTATTGCTGTTGTTACAATGTGATGTGTTCTCTGTCCCCAGGAGCTGTAAAAGAAAAGAATTTTATTGGGCTTTGAATAGATGTGTTTGATGCTTATAAAGAACACTGACCTCAGTGGAAAGATGTCCTTCTGCCAGATCATATTAGAATTCTGCAATCTAATCATATTGATATGAATATTACTACACACACACAAAAAATGAATTGCACCTATCTATTTTACTAGGAAAACTAGGATTAACATTTTATGTTAGTAGATGGGCTTTCTGTGTTCGTGAGTGAGGGTACAATGGGACACAGGCTGACAGTGACTAGACACGGACACAAAGCTTAAATAAGGTGGCTGAGGTGAATTACCAATATGGTTCTATTGATAACATTGAGTATTTGCTGGAAATGAGCACACACACCATGCCAGCTTGCCTATGTACATGAGAGAAGTTTGAGCAGTGTGTGCATTGAACAAAACTCAGACCAGAAAAAGCATGTAATCAGCACGTAATCTTATGAATGCTGTAGAACAGTGACACCAAGACCCTTTAGATCCAGAGTGTGATTAGAAGACATAACTGGTGAGGTAGCAGAGGAAACTAAAATTTTGCATTCAAATGAAACTGCAGAAGTGGCAAAGGGGGCAAATAGGCTAATCCAGTAGAAAACTTACCCAAATCATTAGTCGACAGATTCACATAAATAACATCAGGTATTCAATATCAGCAGCATTTTATTTTTTCTCTGGAGAAAAATAATACTTAAAAACAAATTCCATTAAAATCATTAAAAGAACTTCAAGGTGTTACGAATCCAAAGAGGAGAGTACATAACGTGCAGTCTCCCGAATTCTATCTCACTGTCTAATGGATGTGGAATGAATAACCAAATGTGTAACATCTTTTCACTTATACAGTAGGTAGGTTTGTTTAATTTCTTCAAATAGATCACCCTCCACACATACACAAACACATACACGTGTGCACATACTGCTTGGAACCTTTGCTAGCTTCTTTAAATTCGCATGTAAATTATTAATCACTATCACTAATACATTTTTAATTCTTACCCAATTCTTAGCCACAGAGTGTGGCTGTGAACATTCTTACCTTGAATAACGGGCTGCCTACATTGAGACAGTCTCTAGAGAGACTAAAGGGTGTAGGACAACAGTGCTTTTTTTACCTACATCAGGGACCTGACTCACTTCAGAGCCCTCATTCTGCAGCACTCACAGAGGAGAGTGCTTTAAAAACCTAGTGCCACTGAAATCAGGAGCTGCATAAAAAAAATAAAATCATACTTCTACATTTAGTCTAAAGGCAAACCTTAGGTTTTTGTCACTTTAAGCAGGACACTGAGCTGTATCCACACTTTTGCAGGCTGTAGGCCAGAATCACACACTGCTTTAATTGCAGCTAGCTTGTGTTCAGTCTCTGCCTCAGAGCAGAAAAATGTGATGAAGCGTACAGCTTCAATAGGTCAATTAAGATGCATGGACCTTTCCTAGAGAGCCTGCTCTGAAGAGGCATACAAAGAAACTGCTTAGGGCAAATAAGTATACATGGAATATGTGTATTGTTATATAACAGTTAACATGCTAATGTTGTCTACTGTTTCTACATAGATATGTTGATGTATAAATATTTATTATGCATACAGAGAATACATTCATTTTTACCATGTTATATATTGTACTATAGAGTGTCCAATATGTACTAGTACACATTAGTACAGCAAATACTATCTGTGATTTATCACATAACACTGTGTACAATTATTGTCCAAAATATATATTGCATACATTTAAAGATAAAGAAAATCAATACTTATATTTAAACAACCATGTATTCATTCAAATTAAGGCAAACTGTGTAGGAAATTGAAATACGCAGTGAAAAACCAGCTTCATTTATATCTTCATGCATGTATTGTTTTAGCTCCCTTTGAAAACCACTTTTTTTACATTCTGTAAAGCAGTATGTGAACTGTGGATACTTCACTGTAAAAGATAATGTACCCTGTTCTTCTGCATTTTACACATACTATTTGAGGTCATCAATGGCCTACAATGTTCTTCAAGACATACAAGGTTTTTCAGTATAGAAGGCAGCATACCACTAATACAATGCCAAGTTTAAAGCTTGTATTTCAGCAATAGCAGCCCATAAGATCCTAATTTAAACACATGTGGTCCTGTCATTGTTGGCCTGCATGGAAGTGACCATGAGTTTGAGCATGGCATTTGTACCAAAGTCCCATTTGCTTGTATACCCAGGAGTCACTGCTTGGTAGTGGGCCTCTACCAAGTGTTTTTTCATCTTCCAAAGCCTGTAGTGTGACCTGATGCCAGGACAGGCCCTGTGACTGTGGGTATTCTGAGCACAGCTTCCATCATACACTTGCATGAGAGATGACTGACACTGCTACCTGCATTCATATAACTGAATTTCATGAGCTACACTGGCAATCGCTTTGGCAGTTTACTCCTAAAAATGACCCTAGACTTAGGCAAGTAACTCGATTACTACTGAGTTTACGTATCACAAAAATGGCTCAAAATTGTTCTGTTTGTTTCAGAAATTAAAACATTTTCTGTGTTACTCAGTGAACTACTTATTGCTCCTTATACAACTGTTGTGCCAGGATCTGCTGAGGGACAGAAGCAAGCTGGCTGCTTTACAAGCACATGATATATTACTGAAGAACTTCCAGTGGAAGCTGATGATAGAAACATTTTAACAGTAACATTTCAGAGAAAAAAAGGAATTATACGTTGTTACATTGCTAAGCTGAGTCTGTCTTCCGATTTAATGTAAATTTTAAACAGAAAAAAATCTCAATCATGTGAAATCTATCACAGCAAATAAGTAATGAAGGCAAAGAAATCTGATTTCTACGCACCCATCCTTTAAGATGACAGTTCTCTGTGCTTTGATTCTTTGATGCATAATAGGTATTGCCACTGCAGCCTTTCCTGGGGTGTACTGCTCCTTTCCAGAGTATTTTTGAAAGGTGATTGTTCATTTTGGCTGATAGCAACAAAGGGATGCAGACTTTATTAGCAGAAGATAGACAAGCCTATCAAGTCCCTCTGTTCAACAGCAGCTTAGCAAACTGAATATTCCTAACTACAACCCAAGTTCTCTCTTCATATCCATAAAGATATAGCCCCAGTTCCTAAAACGCCTGTAAAGATCCTGTTTGTAAAGCTTGTACCAAACACTCCACATGCAAGAGTCATTAAAAAAATAAAAATAAAAAAATAAAAAAAAGTCACATGGTATTCACATTTACTTTTTGTACATATTTTGCAACATGATGTCAACAACTACTTTTTTCGGGTTATTTAAAATGTTGCACATGGCATGCAATCTTACCCACGAGAATAGGCATTTATGGTAAAGGCTTTAATTATGTAATTATGTGGTTATGTTCCATCATTTTCCCCATAGGATTTTAGCTTCAAGGAAAGAATTTTGGGGTAATTTAATGGCTGTTCTCATAAACATGTTAGTTGCTTACACAAAAGTTTCTGAATTTTTTGAGGGGCGTGGAGGTCGGGAGGAGAGAAGATCATGAAGATCAAGAACTCGCTCCTCTCGGCCAGATCTGCCGCTTGATAAGGGGAAATTCTCCCGTTTTGCAAACAAAGATCGCTGTTATTTTTTCTTGACATAAGCTTGACGCGCCTCGCTGTCACCTTTGCGCGGAACAGCCAGCGAGCGCAAACAGCCTCACGACGCCAAGCACTCGGCACCCCGCGTCCCGCCGAGGACGACAGAGGGGTTGGGGGCGGCGGGGCGGACGGACACGTCCTACCAGAGCCGAGGTGGGGAGCGTGACAAGGGGCCGGGCGGGGGCCGGGCGCTGCCTTTCCCGCTGGCTCGTTGTCGCCGGGCCGGGCGCCGCGCCCCCGCCGGCCCCGCGGAGTCGGGTTGGGCAGGCCGGGAGGCGTCTCCTCCGCAGCCCCCGCCCCGCCGCGCCGGTGCTGGAGCGCCTCGGCCGCTCCCCCGCAGCACCCCCGGGACAGCGGCGCCCCGTCGGCCCCGCAGCAGCACCCGGGCCTCCCTCCCCGCCGCCCGGCCCGGGCTCTCCTGCTGCCGAGGCCGCCTGATGGGGAATAAATAAATTCATAGCCCCGCTCACCCCCGCGGCAGCGAGAGAAGCCGGCTGCGGCGGCCGAGGGATTAGATCCAGCCCGAGCTAGAGAGCAGGTAACGTAACCTACCCGCCTGGAGGGAGGAGGAGGAGGAGCAGCGAGGCCGCTGAGGTCGCCCCCACCGGGGAGGGCTCCGGGGGACGGAGACGGGGCTGCTGCAGTCGGGGCGCGCCGGCGTCCCCCCCCCCCCCCCCCCCCCCCAACCCCACCCGGTTCGCTGCGGGCGGGCGCGCCGCAGTGTCAGTCACACACACGCACACGCACACCAGCCGCCACCCACGCAGGGATGGACGGACGGATGGATGAACGGACGGATGCCGTCCGTCGTGGGCGCTGCCCTCTTGTCCCAAAGCAGTCGTGCCCACGCGGCCGCCGGGCGCTGACAGCGGGCGGGGAGACCGAGGCGAGGCCGCATCCCGGGGCGTTGCCGCATCTCCAGCTCTGCGCAGAGCGGGTCCGCGGCCGGAGCCGCCCCCGCCTCGGGGCAGCTCCGCCGGGAGACGTGGGCGGGGAGGCGCGGCAGCGAGGCTGGAGCGGTGTGCCTCGCTGGGCGTCACTTGGCGGCAGCGGCCCCGAGGGGAGCGGTGACGTCACACCGCTGTGCTCGGGGTGATCTTGGGGAGGGGTCCGCGGGGATTCTGAGCTGTGGCTCTGCCTGGCGTGGGCCGGGCCGCTCCGAGCCCCGCAGCAGCTTTTTCATCATCCCCAAACACCGCCGGGTTTGCTTATAGGCTGTGCTCCCGGCTCTCCCCGTGACTGGTACCAGAGCCGGGAGAACACTCCTCCATCGTTATTTTTATATGACCTCTACTAGCACACTGGGGACTCAGCGTCCGTGAAGTCTCTCTTGTGTGGGGCATTGATAGCCTTGTCCCGAGAGAAAAGGATTTCTCTGTGCCCGTGCAGATCTTTGTGCCCCGGCATTGTGGTTGCTGAAGTGGTCCCTACGAGACACTGGAGGTGGGACAGGGCCTTAACACCAAGCTTTTCACATTCTAAATACCCAAGTGTGCTCTGTTGCTCCTGGGTGGGACAGTGACATCTTCAATCTGCGGGCACATTGCACTCATGCATGCACACCACTACTTTTCAAGTCAGAGGTCATTTAGAGAGAGCACTTCATTTATTTATTTTTATTTTTCAGATGTCAGCCTGAACTTTTAAGCAAAGAAAAAATCTTACTGAGATTATTCTTGCCTTTTCTCCAAACCGCTTTCAGTAAACTGAGGGATTGTGAAGGTATCTATTCCGAGTTCTGTGGTCTCTATAATAACCACTCATGTCTCCATAGTGACATCCACCTGTGGCTCCAGTTACATATCCGATAGCCATGAAAGAGGTGCTTGCAGCTACCGTTGCAGGAATGGAGTTATAAACTTGACTGCACACCAACTGAGCCTGTGAAATATTGCCTCAGCTCTCTCTAGATGAACAATTATATGAAAGTTGGTCTTCAAGACTGAGGGAGATAGACTCATATTTAAAGAAACAGGAAACTGACAAGTAGATCAATAAGTGTGGTAATGCTTTTATTTGTACATATTAAATCTGTGAATAATACATAAATGATTCCTTTCTTTTAAAGACAGCCCTCTCGCCTCTTCTTCCATAGTTGCTGACTTTGGGTATCATACTCAAGAATGAATGCTGAATATCTTCCACATAAAAGGAAGACAATAAATTATTTTTCAGAAGTTTCTGTAATGTGTACAATTAATTATAGAACTATAACTTCATGTATCTGAATAGCTCAGCTACCTTAGTTTGGAACACAGTTTTTCTAACGTAAGTGGCTTCAGGGCAAAACAGCTATTTGAGTAAGGCAAATACTGGAAGCTGGACATTACAGATTTATTTTTTTTTAATGTGTGTTTGTGTGTATGAGTGATTTCAAATAATTTCACCAGCCTTATTTCTTTAGTACGATGGAGACATGGGATAGCATAAGTCTGAAATGGAGTCTCCATGGGAAGCCTTCATGGATTGTAGAAAGTGCAATTCCTACATTTTATGCATCTTTCTTCTTTGGGAGATCTAGTGATACAGTTGGTCAGAAGTACTTTTCATGTGAACTGATTAAGGAATGGTGGATATAAACTTTTTGGGAATACTTTGAAGTATTTCAAAAGGAAATATCAAAGCAACAGTTACATAGTTAAACATCATGATTCTGCACCTACACTAAGTAGAGTTTGAAATCTTTTCAGCAATTTTCGGTGTAAATGAATGCACCATTAAAAGTATATAGAAAAAAATATCCATCCAGCTCTTTAACCTAATTCCATCTGTCACTTATCAGTGGTATGTACAGGATTTGGACTCACTCAGCTCTTGTTCTTGCAAAATCCTCATTCTGGAGTCTGGGTTCTATGAAGGCAGGAGATCCTGTGGGCAGTTTTAAAGGGCGTTACTTATGGGCATGGAAGTTAAGGCAGAGAGAAGAGCACTCTGAATCATGTGCTGGTTTGCTTACAGCAATGTTTTTTGTTACTCGTGGTTTTCTTTTCCTTCATTTTAGGAAAAAATAAATAAACTTTAGTATCCCTTCTTTCTTAGGAAAATTTTCTTGTCCTCTGTTTATGACAAGCACTTGGATTTGCTTGCAGTATCACTTGGTTGTTGTTTAAGGAAGGAGACTACAGCTCACCTGATTTTTCTCCTATTGCAACATCACAGATACTTAGTTGAATTTTTCTTGAATAGTTTTCCACTCTAGCAAAGATGGTGTCAGAATGCAGTTCTGAATTACTTCTATACCTGACTCTCTTTGCTAGATTTAATGCTGTCCATTTTCTTGTGTGGAGTCAAGACAAGAATTGTTTTTGTCTGTGCTAATTACCTGTGCTGTTAAATTTTTTTTTCTTTGAATGTTGGTATGATTATGAAAATGCAATTCTCTTGTTTTTTATTTAATAAAAAGTTAGGTCATATCCATTAATAATTTATAGCAAATGCTATTTTCTGTATCTGTTCAGATAATATATATCCTAGTGTTTGCACACACCAAGGAGAATATTATATAGAAAGATAGCATTTCATTGGTCAACTGTATTATGTATCAAGCAAATGTGGAAAAACAGGCTGTGTTCCATGTGTGCATCCCAGTCCAAACCTGCATTCTTTGGCTTGTATGTATTTGTGAGCCATTGTGCCAACTTTCGTAATTTTACCGTGAACCTTGGAACGTACAAGTAGTTGGTGTGTAATAGTAAAGCATGATATTCTGTGACTTGAGGAATACAGGATGTTGAGCTAACTGTGGATCACTGCTGAGTTACATTCTATCTTGTATTTCCAGTATTTCTTATAGCTGTTGTTCTTACAGTTAAACAATCCAAACAAGGTTTTACAGAAGAACAAATTCATAGCTCACAGGTCATGGTGTCTGGCAAGCTAGAAGGAGTCTGTTTTTTTTTTTCCCTTGCAATCTCTTGAATTTTAGTTTATGATATTTATAGCTGGAGGAGATGTGATTACAGTGATATTAGGTGGTTCCTTTATTTGTTATCATCAAATTCAAGCCACCAGTTGCCTCCTATATATTTTTTTTATTTTCAGGGCATCACGCTTTCCTGTCTCATGACAGAGTAATGTGTAATCAGATGTATGCATAAAAAGCATTTGCTGAAAAAGTGAGTAAGTATTACCAAAAGGATATTGACATAACTAGGGCAATTGAAAAAATCCCCAATAGAGAAAGAGGAAAAATAATGGAAAAAAAAAAATGGAACTCTGACACTTCCCATGATTCGCTTTTTCTCTGAATGGCTTATAAAATGGAATTTCTTAGTTCATAAAATCAGGAAGTACTAGAGAACAAGTTTAATCCTGAAATGATTTTTTTTTTTTAATTTAGCTGTTGATACATTTTGTTTTGACTTGGTGTCTTAATTATTCAGTGTGAAGTATTGAACCAACAAGAAAGTGGTGTTCTGAGTAATAGTGGAAATCATGGTGGATTTGCTGTTCTTTTCATATTGTTACTGTAAAAGATAATGACAATGTATTATTTTATCAATTCAGATGTAAACCTAGGCTTGCCCAAAAACTTGGAGTACACATTTGCCCCCCAAATGAATACTTTCCAGTTGTTTTGACAGGAAAGTTGGTAGTTATTTCACTTTTAGCTCATTTTCATGTTTTTCTTTGGACCAGGTTTTCCTGTGGAGGACTCAGCTGTAGATGGTGATTAAGGTGATGATCAATGTGGGAACATTCAGAAAGCGTGTGCTACACACAGAAAACTGTTCAGACCATGTCCTATAAGAATAGCTTTTGTTATCTTTATATTTTTAAGAAGTTCTATAGATTAGCTTGTCTTTCCTCAGCTGTTAGAAAGCTCCTGCTACTCCTTTAGACATGGTGCTCCCATCAGATGGCCTCTGTGGTAGCAAACTGTTGGCAGCCCTCCCAATTTTGACACACAGGGATAATGAGTGTACAACAAAGTCTTGTAATTGTGTTCAAAGTTTATTTGACATCAAAGAATTTTTAGCATTTGCAGTCACTACAGCGATGATAGTGATAGTACAATGATGGATGTTGCCTTTTACACGAGGTACATGCAACAGAAATTAGTAAAATCAGTCCCAAAGCAGTGCTAAATAATTTTTAGGTATAAAAGTGATTTTATTTTCAAAGAAATATAAAACTTTATGCACATTTTAGCATTCATTTTCAACAACATGCTTGCAAGTAGAAGTTATCCATCATCACTCTTGCAGTCTATGGTACAAGCAAAAAGGAGACAGTAAAAGATAAAAGTTTGAATTGTTTCAACATCACCTTCAGGATTATAATTCTCAGTGCTTGTTATTCAGATTCAAGAAATATCAAAAACAGATGTGTACACTACAGTACTAGAAGAATCATGCCAAATGTATTGACCATTGCCATGAAAAAAAAAGTGTGAAATGCATATATATATATATATATTTTTTTTTTTTAAACAAAACCAGTTCCTACTGTAATTTGTTTGATTAGTATTGCAGGTGGAAAAAAAATGTGTGTGCTTTTTAATTCAATTGCATTAGATTCTTTTTTTACAGCAGAAATGAAGTGTTCTGTGGCTTTTTTTTTTTTTTCAATTATCTGCAGTAATTATGTAAATATTTGTCAGTGAGGGTTAGAATTTTTGAAGTACAATCGGACTGTGTTCAGATTATTAGCTATAACAGAATGACTTCTTAGATATTGCTGCTTTTCTCTGCTGACCACACTGAGAAAGAAATTGAAAGCCTTAAAATGAAAAATTTCACTGTGTTTTGTGATACGATTGAATTAAAATGCTATAGGAGTTGAGGTTACCTAATTGTGTTCCTACAGTTTGCATTCCTTATATGGCCCTCAGGACAAGTTTCAAAGAGAAAGAAATAAAGAAACCTGAACAATACAAGTAAGTTGTTCTTGTCAATGTAGGCGTCCGATTTTTAAAAAATTGAAATTGTATGAGTTAAATTCCTTGATGATTGTTGATAAGTAAGTTCTCAATTGAACAGCTCTTTTCTAGACTGCTTTTGGAAACTGCCAACAAGTTAGGAGAAAATATTGATTTACTTGAGGGTAGGCAGGCTCTACAGAAAGGTCTGGATAAGTTGGATCAATGGGCTGAGGCTCACTATTCAAAAGACCAAGTGCTGGATCCTGCACCTCAGTCACAACAGCCCTATTCATTGCTACAGGCTTCTGGTAAAGTGGCTGTAAAGCTGCAAGGAGGAAAAGGATAAGTTGACAGACATCTGAATATGAGACATCAGTGTGCTCAGGTGGCCAAGCAGACCAATGGCCTCAGAAATCATCAGGACAAGGGAGGTGATTGCCCACCTGTACTCTGCTCTGGTGAGGCCACACTGAGAGTACTGTGTTTAGTTCTGGGCTTCTGACTGCAGGAATGACATTGAGTTCCTGGTGCATGTCCAGAGTAGGGCGATGTAGTCTTATGAGAAATGGCTGAGGGAACTGGGATTGTTGAGTCTGAAGAAGAGGAGGCACAGAGGAGATGTTATCACTCTACAGCTCCCTGAAAGGTGGTTGTGGGAAGGTGGGGGTCAGCCTCCTCTACCAAGTAAGAGCAATAGCCTCTAGTTGTGCCAGGGGGTGTTCAGGTTGGATACCTGGAAAAATTTCTTCTCTGTAAGAGTGGCCACGTGATAGAACTCCATGGGCTGTCCCTGGACGTGGTTGAGTCACTGTCCCTGGAGGTGTTCAAGAAACATTTAGATGTGGCACTGAGTGACATAATTTAGTGGGTGCAGTGATGGTGGGTTGGCAGTTGGCCTAGGTGATCTCTGTGGTCTTTTTCAATCTTCACAATACTATGATGTTATAAATAGGATTGGATTTGGGTCTGAAACTGGGTGCTCAACCTTTGCTCTCAACAATGCCTTCTGCTGATGTTAGAAATGGAGACTGGGGAGATATAAACAGCCACTTGGATCTGAAGAATGGTTTAAGGGTCAGAAAAAAATGTGTCTGGGACAGAGAGTCAAGCTAGCTGAGCAAGAGGTGTGCACCAGGGTGCAGGTGAAGAGAACAGAGCCTCAGACAGGAAAGTCCGTGCTGGAAGCTGAAGAAGACAGTGGGCCTATCAGCCAATTACCAAATACTTTTAAGGATGTACTCTTTATGAAAATTTGTACATAGTATTAAACTAAGGACTTCCTTTTTGCCCTGAGGAATTTATACTATCTCTGCTCCTTGTGTCAATCAGGGGTCCTAAGCTAATCATCTTCCATTATGCAGCCTTTTTCTCTTCCACTCTTTCATACTGCTACTAAAGGTGAATAAAGGGACTCAGTAGCCCATGATTAAAAGTTGCAACATCATGTGTTGGCAAAAAGTGATAAAAGCTTGTATATTTTGATATCTTTGGGTTGTATATTTGTGGAAAATGAATAGAGAAGAATATGCCAAAATAGCCTATACTGACAAAGCATGAAGTGTACATTATATTTGTGAGGAATAAGGGAAAAGGAGATCCTTTGCTCTTGTTCTTTTGTAGATATAATTATGTTGTCTAGAGGAGTAAGGGCTTTATTGTCATGTTTTTCTGATGTAGTTATCCAAAATGAGATGTTTTGATGTTGTTATATTGGATACAAGAGTGCTTTATTTTAGTTTAGGTTAATTCCTTATTCATACATAGCAACACTGCGGCACAGTGTCATATGTAGCCTGTTTTGGTTTTAGCTGTATTAGCATAGTGAAAGAGATTTATAAGCAAATTTAATGAATGTAAGGTCCAAATTCATATGAGGCTGAGAAACGAGAAAAGGACTTTTAAAACTGACATCTAAACACACTGTAGTATTTTCTGTCTATTCAGAGATGCACTCAAAGAATACAACAGTACTGCTAATTGGCATTTCCTCTGTTTCTGTGACTCCAGTTCTGTATTTCATTTGCAATGAAAGTGCAATTCCACTGGGTTACTCTTTGTTTACATACATTAAGGGCTGAGTATACTCTTTTGATTGCTTCTAAAGACTTTTGGATCACTTGTTTTGACTTGCCTGATTAGTTTAAATGAAAATTATTTCTCATAATCATTATCAAAATGATTTCTCTGTTTCCAAACAAATACTTTCATATGTCCTTCTGTGTCCTTCATCTCCCCTCATTCTTTCTGTGAGATCATTTTCCCCCTTTATTTTAGAGTGAGGGGAAATATCAAGGTAACTATTCTGCTCTGCTCATCTTATCAGTACACTGTATTTTCCACACTAAAACTGGAAACTGTGATATACATGCTCACTTATAAGAGAGCATTTATAGATGATACTCCTCAATAGTAACCAGCATATATGCTACTTTTAGACTTGCAAGTGTTTATGTTCTTTACCCATAGTGGGTTCTGTTTATTTATTTATTATTTCTGCTTTTCAGGTCTTATGGGTAAGGAGAATATGTAGCCTTGGAAGAATGACAAACTGAAGAGGCGAAAGCAGAGTAGAAGTACAAGAGATATTATGATTTTGAGGAATTTCACAAAGGCTAATGCCTTCAAGCTACCAGAGACAGAATAACGGATCATATTTTCACAGTGGTTTTTAGTTATCTTTAGATCTTTATTTATTTATTTGTGAGAAAGTAGTAGAAAGAATGTTGACTTTAGCTTTTATTATATCTGTGTGCTAATTATAGGCCTTTTTTGTTGTTGATGAATTGTGTTATCTGATCACAAAATGGCACAATCTTGTGTTCCAGAATATCTGCCAAACAAGATGCTAATAAAAGAATGAATACTAAATATATTATGAGGAAAACTAACTATCAAACAGTATAATTCTCAAACCTTCAGTACTGCAATCTTGAAAATAAAAATTAGGGGTTGAATATTATAGTCATTGTTTAGCCTGTGGTTGAGAATATCTTGAGCTTCAGTAGTTCGCAAAAAGACGTGTTCAGAACCATTTCACTTAATGCTTTAATCTATTAAAGATTACACCTTTTAGATTTCCTTGGGTAAATGTAGTCTGTGACCTCATAGTGGGAGACACAGACTCTGCAGTATGGATTTGTTCCATAAGTAAGTTGCTCCTCACTGAGTGATTGTGCAGCACTATGAAGCTGTATGCCAGTGTGCAGTCTGTGAACTCATCCTACAGTGTTTGCTTGCTAAGTTCATCTGTGCGTACATAGATGACCTCCTCTCACATATACCATTAAAAGGCACTTTGACATAAGAACTGGATATGTTGTATACATTTCCATGTCTTGTACTGTCCAAACACAGAAGGATGTGTCCATTCACCTGAAGGTTTCTGCCTTTGGATTATTTTTGTGATCAAAAAAGATAAATTATTTCCACCATTCTGTTTAATAGTAAAGCTGATTGTTTTATGCAGCCTGAAAAAATATGTTCATATGTGATGACATATAAAAGCCTGTTCTTTCCACAATTAATACAAGTTCTTTTTCCTACTCTGATAGCATAAAAAGCTGATAGTGTAACAAGACATTCTTTCATAGGTTCATTAGGTTGGAAAGGACCTACCAGATCATCTAGTCCAACCATCCTCCCACCACCATCCCTACCCACTAAGCTACTAAATCAAATCCCTTAGCACCTCATCTAAACGCTTCTTGAACAGCGTAGGGACGGTGCCTCAACTACCTCCCTAGGCAGGCCATTCCAGTGCCTGACCACTCTTTCAGAGAAAATTTTTTTTCTCAAATCTAATCTAAATCTTCCCCAGAGTTCTTAACTAGGTAATCAGCTTTCACTTCTGGATGTATTTAAGTATTGCTAAAAGGCTGTATGTTGAAAATAATTATTTAAATCCTGTTGTTCTTGCTCATTAACGTGTTTTAGAAGCAACACGATTTTTTTTTCTTTTCTTGTACAAATTTTCTAAAAAAAAAAAAGCTGAGGTATTGTAGTTTATACAAGTTTATTTTTAAAATATCACACTAAAATTGCTAGTCTAATAGATTAGAATTCTCACAGAATATGGAATGATAATGGAATGATAATAAGATACTTAAGGATTTTTTTTCCTTTTTTATCTTCCATTTACCAGTTTTACCTCAGGTGTACAAATACTTTTTTTTTTTTTTTTTTTTTTGTATGCAGCACTATCAAGCCTAAATTAGAATGCTTAATTTCAGTATTACTGGGTCCTAGATATGGAGGTTGTTATCTCTTAATAACTGGAGTTTAAATCCTACTTTTAAATCAGTCCTCTATTCTAACCAACACTCTTACAGGATAAAATCGGAAATCACAACATTAGCCTGAACAGCCCAGCTTATATAAGTACGTTGAACAGCAGATACAGAGGTTTTACAAGCAGAGAATCACGTATCCTGATGTAGTCTCAAAGAAGCATCTTCTTGTTTTTCATAAAAGCAACTGAATATATGTAACAGAGGAGATAGTTTTCTGATAGAATTAATATTATGCAAATGTACAAACTGTAGTTGATAAGAAAAATAGGAAGAAATGCAACATACTGCATACTAGGAGATGAATGAGCAAAATAGGAAAGCACTGAAAAAAAGAGGTGCGAGTACAGTGGTTTGAAGTTTCAGGAGGTTCAGGTGACTTAATAAGGTTTAGAACCTGTACTGATCCACTGTAGGTGGCAAATATACACAAGAAAGTGTTTTCCATAAGATCTTTTTGACTCATTTGAACATTTCTATAACCAGGTTTATAAAAGGAATAGCGTATACTTAATGATAGAACAGTATTCCTTACAAGAACAGTGTGAAAGAAGGTGTGGGGGTGAAGGAAGGCAGCATGAGTGCTGGCGGAACCAGAAAGTGAAGAGATGTAGATTCTGGACCCTGTAAGAATGCAGAAGGATTGAATGTTTTAAGATGCTTTACTGCCATTACTTTGTCTTAGCCCACAAACTGCCAGAACAGAACAGATGATCTTTTAGACAGGAGTTAAGAGTAAATTTAGCCCTCTAAAGACTGAAGAACTTCAGTAATGAAGGAAATTTTTATTCATCCTACCAAAGCAGAGCAAATTCTGTTTTTCAGTGTGAAATGACACTGCTTGATGGTGTTCTCACTGCTCCAAAGGGGAGGTTGAACTGTTTGGTCGGTCCCTGCTGGGTTCATTAACTTTATGTGTTTGCTTCTGTTACCCCAGTTGAGAAGGGAATGGTTTGCATTTATGTTTCTAAAAGACTGGACCTGAATTATTTAACCAAACCCTGCAGAGCACAGAACCTTTTGTATTTGGTCGAACTTGTGCTCCCAGGGTCATTTTCGTTTGCCCCTCTGACCTTGCCAGAGGGAATCGCTGTTTATTTCTTCACTTGGTAGACAAGTTTATCTGAGTCCTGCTGAGGACAGATGGGCTAGCTACCTTCTGCTACAAAAGGGAATCAAGATAAACTGTTTTTTTTTTTTTTTTTTTTTTTTTTTTTTTTACTTGGAGACTGTTGCAGTGATTCTACAAATAGGGGTAGGAGACTGGTGACAGCAGTGAGAAGATGCAAAGTTTTGAAAGTAGAGAAAGGCAGGAAAGGTATACACTATAATCTGTCAGGCTGCTGGCCTTTCGTTCTTTGGCAGTCCAGAAATGCATCAATTCATTTGCTGCCCTGCCCTTAAAGAAAGCCATTGTAGCACGAGATACCTGAAAAAGCTCCATGCCTCAAAGGGAAGGGATGAACAATGCTGCCAGAGCACTGGCTTTAATTTAAACCCTAAAATGCAGCAGTATAAATAGAGACCAGATTGAGCAATTCTGTTGTGAACCATGGGTTGACTTTTGAGAAGCTATACTAAGTTTACCATCTTTAAAAAAGACAAATCGGCTGCTGTAGACCCACAGCAAACTAGTACAGTGGTTTGAATCTTTTACCTGTGGTAATTAAAGCTGTTAAATTTCTCTGAAATCGATATACTCAAAGTGGCTGATTAGTTGAGAGAGGTAAAAATGGAAAGAGAAAAAAAGTGAACTGTGAGGAAAAGGTGCTGCTGAAGTGGCATTCACTGCCAGCTGGGAGCTGCATAAAATTTGTCTCTCTCTTGAGGAGCCTCTGCTGGCAGGATTTGTGTGGATTTCTGCCCATAAAAATAAACCTGCTTTACTTTGGTAGAAACTGCAGCCAAGAGTTATCCCTTGGGGGTGAAGGCTTCTGCCAGAACAGCTGCCCGTCTAGGCAAAGTAGAAAGAAATTACACTACACCCTTTAATCACTACAGGGTATGTCTCCTTGTCTTTAAACAAAATTACTTCATCAGTTGCTGGATAATTTTGTCGCTGTGCTTGTGTATTGAAGTACTATGTACCCAAGTACAACTGTCGTGTTGCCACTTTATGCCTACGCTTATTACTTATTTGTTTTAAAAGCCTCCCTTAATCATTTGGAGGAAAACCAAGTGTACTTCCAACAAACATAACACATGTTTAAAGTTTTATGTGTGTAAATCATAAACCTAAAAGCTGGAGACTTTCTTACAGACAGGAAATAAATATTTTTTGCTTAGCATTATTATGAAACTACAAATATTTAATGCATTAAAACTAAGAGTTACGGGAGACTTTCAGAAGACTGACATCATTCAAAGTTAAGATACCAGAAAAGGTAGTAGTACCATTCAATTCAATTGCATTTTCCTTTTCCCTTATATTTTGCAATGTCCTTGCAGCATCCTGTCTCCTCTGGAGATCACCCTTTCTTTTCTAAAACTCACTAAGCCTCATGTACACACACTTAATTCTAGAATTGAGCTGACATACATGTTCTGATATGACTGTAGAAATACATATATATTTTACTTATCTGAAAATGCAATAATTCATGGAAGAGAAATGACCCAAGTAAAACTTAAAATTTGCAAGTATATGTTAGTGATTTGAGCATATTTTGTCCCTCATGCGCTACAGATATATTTTTTTAAAGTAAGAAAGTTAGACACTTGGTTCATATAACTTTCGTTAAAGCATTAGGTGATATGCAAATAACCACAGCTGCTACCTCTTCCCTCATAAAGTTACAATCGTCTGTAGCTTTGATAATAATTTTAAAGATAATTCACTGTTTTGTCTTGTGTGTGAGGTTGTATATGCTCATACAGCAAAATGTATAATAATGAGGAAGACTGCGGGAAAATCGATGTACTGGAGAAACATGGAACATCACTCCTATGCTTTCAGATCAGCTATGAAGTTTTTCCTCACCTTGGACTTTGTATCCTGGTGTGTGCTTGAACTGTTTGAGCTGTAACAGTGAGTGGATGGGCCCGGCAGCATTAGTGGCTGGTGGATTAGGGAGGCTGAGTGGACATAGGGCTGTCAGCAAGGGGCAGGCAGGCGCTGCTGGGAAGGGCTGGCAGATTGGTGGGGAGTGTGTGTTTTCGCAGCACTGTCGCTGAAGTCAATGCCAAATTGCAGGTAGTGAGAAGGAAACTATTGATGTTTTTCTTCAGCCTGAGATTTGCAACTGGTGCACAGGCACACACAGTCCTCTGCTTGCTGCAGCTTGTAAGTTACTGATGTGTCTGGCACATTCTTAAGGCCGGTGTACAAGAGGGAGACATTATTGTTGCCTCTTTCCCATCCCTCACCTTGGAGGCAGATAAAAGATCTTAATGCCTAGGGACAACAGCTCCATCTCTTCCTACTGTTGCCTCTTAATGATTCCTTGTGGTTTTTTCCATTCATTCCTTTTATTCTAGCCGCTGTCAATGAGTGCCTACAGGAGAATCAAGCAAGGGCCAGCCCAAAAGGTTGTGGGTTCACACAGTGTTAGGCAATATGATGTGCAACATAACTTTATAATTTGCATTTTCTTCATACCTAACACACTGAAACTTGTTTTTATTAGGCACTGTCATACCTTATGACATGTCCTATTACTCAAGCTCTTGCATACATGCAGTTATCTAAGCCAACATTATCATTCAGCCCTGAATGATAACGCTTTTTACATAATTCACAGAAAATTGTTTTAAACGAATATTACACTTTTTTTTTCTTTTTCTGCAAAGACATTGACTAGGAAATTTTTGAGCTTATTTGAAAAGTCTTGTTATTTCATCTAGCAAACAGTTATTGTTCTGGTTAGTAGCAGGCTACCCCTGATGCATATCCTATATCTATATCATCAGGATTAGCCTTTGCTAGTTTTTTGCCTTGAGTAAAATATATTCTGCTCCCAGTACTTCAAAATTTGTAAAAAATCATATTTAATACCTCACCTTTTTATAGAATTTTAGAATGCTAAATATTAAGCTATTACAGTCTCAGAAAGTTCCAGAAAAAAATATGAGACAAAGTATTTACACCTTATAAAAATTAATGCCTTTTTAGCAATTTAATCAGTGCAGCCACAGATTGGCTCTGAAAATGCTGCCTCTCCAATTCTGCAGCTCTGGGCAGCTGTCCAGTCTTTACGTAAGGTAAGCTGCCCTCTGCATTGTTCTGTAAGGCACTGAACATTGCTTCAGGTTTTAATTGGTGTTTGGATGGTTTATGCGATGATTTGGTTGAGTAGATTGTGAATTAATACTGCACATATGAGATCTGTCACTGTTTTTATAAAAAGATGGCAAGAGATTTGCTTTTGCTGTATAAGACATGGAGATTTACTTTCAAAATGGATAATATTAGTTGGCTATGGTATGTACATAAGGCAAGAGATAATTTACAGCAGGTAAAGATAAACTTTCCTCTACACAGCCATGATAGCCACAAAAATGTTAGTAATGCAGTATTTCAGAGTTACACATTTTACAAACACAGCAAAAGAAAATCCTGTACAAAATATGAGTATTGCAGCACATGCTGTTCAGAGACTCATTGCTCAGCAAAAATGAACTTATTTTTCACAGCAATAAAGAAAAGATTGCAAAATTCCAGATTTCAACACTGTGCTGTGAAGTTGTGGATCTCTTTCAAGGAAGATCATGAGAATCCTTTTTTAGAATTCAAAAAAGATATTTTTCATTTTTTTGTATTTTATTAGGGTTAAATAAACAAGAAAAATCACTTCCTACTCCAAGACAACTACAGAGTGGACAGGAGGAAGTAACTGGGTTATTAACAAAGTATTTCATACTAAGAAAATCTACTGTGGGCATATAGGGCTGGATTAATCTGATCAAATGCAGAGCTCAGCAGCACAGATGTATAATTGGGCTAGTTATCTATCTACACTATATATTAAATAGATATTGCTACTTCTATGTTTTAAATTATTTAATTGTAATTTAGACATGTAAAAAGTTGAGAAGCATCTCAGAAGTTTATTCCTGCCCATTGAATATAAATGGAACCAATATACTGAGATCAAATATAGACACCAGTACTTTCAATGTCTAAGATGACTGTGATGAATCCCTCTTATAAATCAGAAAGAATCACAGATTGTAAACCAAAGAATACCTTGAAGGCTTTATTAAAAACCTTAATCTTATCTAAAATGTGAAAAGCTAAAATTACACAGTAGGGGGAAAAGCAGGAGAAATGGAGATTCTCCCCCAGTATTTGAGGTGTAGTAGGTAATCAGACAAAAAAAATACACCAAAAAAAAAACAAAAAAAAAAACCAAAAAAACAAAAAACAAAAAAAAAAAAACAGTGACCAAATTCCGAAATACTATTTAGCTTAAAGTAGTGTTGCCACTGCTAATGTAAAGCATTCTTTCTAGAAAGTCGCATCTTTAGATTGTGAACAAAGGACAAATTGTGCTAGAGTGTTAAATATATCACTTGTCTGTATGCAAGAGAGTAGTTTTTAGGTGTCTGTTAATAAACAGACATACTGGAACAGGCATTAGTGAGTAGCAAACCTGAGCTGGAGTTCTGGTGAACATCCAAAATAAATGATTATTGTGAATCTACTTCAATTTTTACAGTTTAAGCTTATGATCTGAGAAGATATTCTCAATCTGTTTCTCTTCCAGGAGTCAGCAGTTAAATTTAATGAGCATGTGCCTATATATGAGTGGGCAGCAATGTGCAGTAAAGTACCTACATCGAGGTATCCATCTCAGAGTAGTTTTCAAGGAGCTGAATCTGTATTATACTTAATAATTCACTGTTGCTATTAATCACAAAATACCCTTCTAGATCAGACTTGTATACTGAGTCAGGTAATAGCCCCTGGTATCTCTAAAATTTTGTAGACAATAGTCCAAGACAGCATTAACTTATTTTTGTGAAGTTCAAGCTGATGGTGAACTGGAGGCCAGCTGCCTGCCACCTGCGTGCCCTGTTCCAATTAGCTCTGTCACTCAGAAGTGCACTTAAATATGAGCTCTGACCTTCTACTTCATGCTCAGTTCCCTCTATTTAAAAGGTTAGCCTCAGTGTAGGTGCAGATTTAAGCCCTTCTGTTTGCTCTCTGAAGTGTGTGAACACAATCCAGCTCTGATCCACCACCATGGTGCCAAGTTAGTGCTGTGCTGGGCTTGCTGGTGTTGACTCAGTGCGGTGTCCCCAGAGGACAACTATGGATGCACCTTCTAGGATGTTGCTGTTATCCTGCTGTTATTCTCTTTCTACAGTTGCTGTTCGTGGATGCAGAAATCTTGAGGCCACAGCTGATTTATCTTCCCCTGCCCTGGCTCTCCCCGGGTGGGCTGGGAGCCTGTGAAAGGAAGGGCCTCTCCTGAAGGCCACAGCGGGAGGAACAGCTTTGCTGACACAAGTGAGAAGCTGCACCCACAACTACATACAAGTTGTCAAAACCTAACAGAGCGTTTCCAGCACAAACAATGGCTCGCTTCCTATTTCTTCCCAATAATAGGAAACATGGTATTGTTGTTACCACATGCTCTCTGTCAGAGTTCAACAACCCATGTTTACTTCCTTTTTTTGCTCTTCTTATGTGCACATGTCAGCAGCCTTGTTCCCTTCCTGCCGTTGTCCTCAGAACTGGGACAGACACCCCTTGCATAGAGCCTTCCCTGCAGTTCTACATTAGAGGGTTACCTATTCCTGCTACATATTATCTCCAGTATATTTCGTCCTTCCTGAAGGAGCCATTTCAGCTTCAAATTAAAGTTTTAGACAGTACAGAGATCAATTAAATGATAATATTTTCTCATGATTAGGCTGGTATTTTTCTTCAAGCAGTGCTCACACTAGGTGTGCTTATAGGAGTTCTAAAATTCATCTCACTTTTTCTAAGAGAGATTGTCACCACTCTTTGGAATGCTCGTCACCATTAGCATTATTTTTTTTAAGATAAATAATAAAAAAAAAAAAAATTGTTGAGGGAATTGCTTCTTTCCCTGTGAATATTCCAAGTGCTGGACTATTAAAGTAACAGTAAATTTCTCATAAAAATCTGCCACAGGAACTGCCTAATATTCCCAAACAATGCGCTTCTAAGACCTTTAAGGCTTTAATATCAGTTGCACAGTGGACAAGGAGAAGTTTCAGTTGTTTTAATCTGAGTTGACAGAATGTTTTTCCATTTCATTTGGTCATGTGGTTTCATCCCTTCCAGCCTTTACTGGGTCAAGGCAGGCATGGTAAATGAGGCTGGTGAAAAATGACAACTATAACAACGCGTACGCATACTCTTTTTGTTTGCTTCTCCAACAAAATGGTTAAGGTCAATTTTGCCATTAAAATGGTAGGAGTTCTGATGTAAAAAAAAAAAATTGTTTAGAATTCATAAGAGAAGTTATGATTTGATCTAAGGCACAACTTGCCTTTTATAAAAATATGCATTTATTTTATCATCAATATTGCAAATATTTAGATTCTTCTTTCTATACAAAAATGATGAGTTTTTGTATAGTTTAAGAAATAATGTAAAATAAATTCTGGAGTTCTGAAGCAAATGCTGCATTATTGTCAGCAAAATACAGTTTTTGATTAATCTAGTAACTAGCATTGCTTATTAATTCAAAGAAGTTTTTAATTACTCTACAAAGACGAATGTGGAATTTTAGTATGTAAGTAAATTGAATGATCTGATAAAGTCTACAGTAATTGCGTGTTTATGATCAATTGCTGGACATTTTCCTTCAAATGAAAAAAAATATTAGACTTCTGCAATTTGTTAGCTGGATTGAGTGTCTGCATTTTTCTTTTAAGCTTCTGCTTATGATTGTTAAAGCATTTTGTATAAAATTTTAACTTACTGAACAAAATTGTATTAATGCTCTATATGTTACAAAACAAGTTCACAGCCAGCATCTCTATAAATGCTGAATTCCTGAAGCATTAGGGACAAACTGTGTTCAGATGTCCCCAGATATATAGCATTTAAACGCTCTTTTGAATGCATACATTTCTACAGGCGATAATAAAAAAGTCCTGCATGTCAGACAAAGAAACTGCAAGAAACCCCATGCAATGTTCATAAACCAAGGATGCCCTTCTGGGGGATCATGTTCTGAGTCTTTAGCATCACCATAACCTTGGCAATTGGGCACACAAAATAAACCATTTAAACATCATGTGTGATCAACAGCCAATCAGGTCTCCAAAGAGTCTTTAAATGTTCAAGCTGAACAAAGGCTCTGTATCTATCAAGTTCAGATAATTGTCTTGGACAGCAGCTCCCTGACAGGTACTGTGCTGTTTTTCTATTTCTTTTTATCTTTGCTTAATGTAGTAGGTAGTTTCAGATTACTGTGTTAATCCATACAAAACTAGCTGACTAATTAAAAGCAAGACAAGTCAATGCACCAGCACAAGTTGCACAATATTTGCTATTGACTTTTTAATGATTTTGTAGTACATATTGACAAAATAGTGTAAAATGCTTTCAGAAAGAAATATTCTTACACTTTTTCTACCTCTGAAGAGTTATAGCAAGGATTAATGTGAATGAACGGTGACACTCTTGACTCTTGTCAGGCTTTATAGATTTGATTGGCATTTTTTGTCTTATATTTTGCCAACATTTCTAACAAAATTAAGAATTCAAAGATGACACTTCTGAAGAGGAACTTTAAAAATAGGGGAGTATCAGTGAAGCTCAGGTCAGAGTTTAGAATTGTTGCACATGAAATGTAAATGGGAGTTACAGTGAAGGATGTAATGGAAGTTATTTGAATTAAATTGAAATAGGGACATGATAGGACAGTGATAAAGAGAACAAGGAAAGTGTCTGACAGAAGTACAGTTTTGAGGGAGCTCAAGAACTTCACAGTCATAGGAAAAGATGAGTGAGAGCAGGTAGTTGAAGACAAGTTGAATATGGCTGACACAGCCAGTAAAGTAGATTATTTCTGTGACATTAGGTGTACCTGACAGGGGGAATTAATTCCATGTGTTCTGAGGTAACACACAATTTATAAATGCAATATCAGTTTTACTTACAAGACAGGTCTTCATGATATATATCTTATTTTCATAAAGATTTGGGAGGACAGCAATAACATAATCCTGCTGCATTAAACCAAGCAAAGGAATGAAGGCTATTCCACCTTGCCAGAGGTTTTTATAATAAAGAGTGATGGACTGCTTTTAAAGCAAGCACTGTAGGTGTATATTTCACTGACACAAGTAACTCTGTTTCAGTCTTTTGCAACCTCAGAACTCAATGTGCTATGACTGGTTTTAGCTGTAGGCATTTTAAAATTGTTAGATTCCTTTGACTGAAGCAAATGCAAGAGTAATTTCCAATTCTGTTTTTCATATACAGCAAGACCCCCCTTCCCTCCAACATCGAGCCAACTAAAACAGTTTTGCCAGTGGTTAATACATCTAGAAGTTTTTACAGGGGCTGTTTATACCTCATTGTAAACAAATGTTTACTGAGCTTATTTCATGGAGATAACCTGGTGATTTTTAGTGCTGATTTTGTGTTATCAGATTTTACAGCCGTAAGGTTTAATTGTGTCCTTTCTGAGCTCAAAACAGAGTTCAAAATTGTCTTTGATTTCACTAGAGTGAGTTAATGGTTTAGAGACCGGAATTTTTCTTATCATGTTTGTGACTCTACTGATGTCAGAAGCACTCTGATGGCTTACCACATACTAAGACAAAGTAACTAGGTCAAACTACAAAATCAAAAATGACAAAACTACTCAATGTTTACAGTTTTAACACTTTGTTGAGCGTTTTTATGCCTCTCTTTATGTGTTTTTGATCTGTATTTTTTTCACTATATGATTCTCGTTAAATCTACATGAAATATTATACATAAACTGTTAATGAAAACAAGAAAATATTGAGAAGATTAAAAAAAAATTGTTTTTCAACAGACAGTGGAACCCCACTGTTTATTCACATAGTTCCACCCTGATATAGAACAGATGTACTGTATCTCTCCAGAGTAAAAACAGTCACTCGCTGTTAGTAAAAATAGAAGGAGATAACAGAAAGGTATTCTGTATATATAGCGTATAAAGGTAGAGAGGACATTGAATCCTTGTGTAAAGGAGGCATGTTTGAACAAGTGTGATGCAATGTGCAATCTAAGCCAAATTTGAATACGATAATTCCTTTTGCTTTAACTTGCTTCCCTAAATGCTTTTTCTCAGATGGTCACACAAAATTGACTGACCGCTAATCCTCGCTATCCCCTTATACAGTCAGAAGATGGAAAGAAATGGTTATAAAAATCTGTTTCTCTCCAAAAATTCACAGAGAAAGGAAGCACTGTGATCTTTCCACATAACAAAAGAGAGTGAAAAAGATGTGTGCAGTATAGTTACAGACATTATAAAATGATCACTGCTTAATGTTTAAACATAACTTTATGGTATTTCCACTGATATTCCATTAGTATGTGATGGTAATAAATCATGATTGTACTTTACTAAGTGCTCTTGCCATGACTGTTTTTTTGTGTTTTTTTTTTTTTCTTTTGTTCTTGTGGATTGCACATTTAAAAAAGGGAGAGAAATTACTTGAAGAACATAACCAAAATAGTAGCAGTGAAATTACAGTGGTGCCTTAGAAACAGACAAACTTTTCAACACAGTTTTATTTTGATTTGTCAATATTACTTTATTCAAGTGCAGCTTTAAATATACGTTTGTAGGAAATGAGAAGTAATGCCTCTAAAATGCCCCTGGGTAGTACTTACGTGTTGATAAAAAAAATTTTTTTTTCAACTAATTTGAGAAAGAATATGATGGACTAAAGAGATTGAGAAAAGTGTTTTTTTCTTTCTTTTCTGGTAAGGTACTTAAGATCTACAAAGAATCTCAGTTCAGCTGACAATGTTTCACCCATATCTAACTCCTACATACTCAGATGGTGAGTCTTTAAAGCAGAGAAAAGTGCCATCTGGTGATTCAAAACAGTGCAAAACTGATGGAATTAAGTTTGTACGGGTGACAAATGGAAATGACCATCAATCTGAAATAAAATTGCCATATGTGATTCATGGTCCTGAAGATTTTGAAAACTCTAGCAAAACACTCAACAATCTCCATCATAATGTTTCTATTTAAAATTCTGTACATTCATTACACTGCAACAAATTACTATTACAGGTTTAGCAACAGTGAATCATCATAGATGCTTTTCCTTGATCATAAAAATGTCAGTGTATGTGATGTACTCTGCTATAAAAGCTATGAACCATACATATCACAATTAAATAAGGTATGAGAATTATAAACTGTGCAATTTCATCTATACTTTTGGTTTTATATTACACTTTGAACTCTGAGATGGGGATTGTGATTTGCATGGATATTACATAATATATGTGTAAAACTAGCAATAATGTCTGCTATATGAAAAAACTAGAGCAGCAATAATAGGTTAGAATAATAATTCTAACTGTTTAAGTAGTAATAACAGTGGTTTGATAGCTAGTAAGCTGATAGTGGGTAAATTGTAGTCCTGATGTTTAAGTGTAGAAAGATCAAGGCAAAGAAAGGGTGCACTGCGATTTTGAAGGGAAAGAAAAGAGGTAAAAATGGCAAAATTTTATTCCTAAATTAAGTCCTTATTCTGAGTAAAACTTTATTTGAGCTAAGTTCTGTTTTATGATATGAGAGATTAAGCAGCAAAAAGAGTAAGGTAAACTCAACTGTAGTTCACTGCATTTGTTTAAAGGCTCCCATCTGTAAACATTTAGTCTGAATGTTGATTTTATTCATATTCTGTTGTGTCTTATAGAGTGCATTTTGTGACACTGTGG
The DNA here is from genome assembly GCA_036925125.1 of Oreortyx pictus. Taxonomy (NCBI): domain Eukaryota; kingdom Metazoa; phylum Chordata; class Aves; order Galliformes; family Odontophoridae; genus Oreortyx; species Oreortyx pictus. Next base: position 155,337,680 of record JAUPFR010000001.1, on the reverse strand, counting down.
ATTTTTTCATCAGTACTTCTGTAGGATCTATTAAGAATATGCACAAGTACTAAAGTGCTATGTATAAACATTCACTAAAATTGTTCCTTTAGTTCTAAAACTTAAATATTTGTTGATGAATGCTGTAAAATATGCATCTCTGTTAGACAGATTCCCTTTGAAATCAGTAGGCATTTCCATGAACCAAAAGGGTCAGACAATATATATGTTTGTGTAAAACTGATTCCACAAGTAAATAAATAGTACAGAAATAACATTTAATGACTATTATGCAGTGTTTTCAAATTTTTATTTGTATGTTTAAAAATAATACAGAGTTGTGTTTATACATTGCTGTTGATAAGGATTTTTTTCACATGAAAACTGTTTTAAAAGAGGAAAAAGCGTAAAGAAAAAGTGTCCCACTGAAAACTTGTGGATCTGTATGTGATCGTACAAGCATCTTATATGTAAAAATTTCTAAACATTTCCCAAACATGAGCTCAAGGTATCTTGTCATACACTGTGAAGTTATAACACTTTTTGTAGGAAGTCTCGGCGGCACAGATGGTAGTGCCATGAAGCAGTATTTCTCAGCCAAATCCCGTTTTGTAGTCCCTTTTGACTTGCTTGTTACATGTTATATATTCTGATCTTTTCCATTAGTATGTATCAGTGTCTGGTAATTTAAACCTCAGTACAATTCTGTCTCTATTAAGAACTACTGTGTTCTGATACTGTGTGTATGACATGTATGGGTAACTTCATCCGTAGTTGACTGTATCTACATTTTAAGGCATTAAGACAAGATGGTGATTCTTTAAGTTGACATGTAATCAGTGGTTGGGTCACAGTCAGTTTGTGTGGAGTAAGAACCCTACAGTTCACCTTGATAATGAGAACTGGCATAGATGTTTAATTTATTCATTTCTTTTCGCTTGGAGGGTCAGAATGAACTGGTATCTTCATTTCTGCTTCTATAAGTTTTCAAATGAGTTTTGCTTTTTGGTTTTCAAATAATATTTAATTTGAAGTATCAAAAGAACAAAATTAAACTCTAGGTGTCTATACAAAGTTGAGAATGAATAAAAGATAAATTCTGTTCAGTGTAAATTTCAATAACAGCAGTCTAATTTGAATGCAGCTTAACTATTTCAGAAGTCAGTTGACGGTCAAAGCCAATATTACTACGAAGTCTGAAGTGGGAGCAATCATCCTTGTGGTAACTGGGACAGATGGTGACCTTTTTGCATTTTTTTTGTGATTAGAAGAGAAAGGAACTTTCTCCTTAAAGGAAAGAAATCTTGTACAGTAACTAGGTGAATCAAGTTCTTTTTACGGAATGGGATAATTCTATGGTACACTTTCACCTTGTCTTAAACTGAAAGGCATTTTAAGAACTGATAATTAATTTCCAGCGTGAACAATTGATCTAAACTTTAACTGACTGGACTATTTAAGGAGTGAATAGGGAACTTAGGAAGTGATTTGAATTCTAGGACTCGGTGATTGTTTAAAGCCAGGTCCTCTTTGGAACATCAATGCTGCATTAGTTAGGATCCCTTCTGGACAGCATGTGCTGCAACAGGAGCTGTACCAACCTGTGAGATGAAACGGCATATCCCCATCTGTTGCTGGCCAGCTGTCCTGTACATCCCCCCCTTTTCCTGAGATCAGCCTGACAGCAGTATTTATGCTCTCTGGATATCATGCAGCTGAGCTGCAAAGGGGAAACAAAAATGGGAAGATGCACTTCTTAGCAGCCATTTGTCCAGATATCAGTGTGATGGTGTGCTGGGCTTTCTAGCTCTGATCCAGAAAGAATAATTAGCCTGTGTCTGTGCCCCTCAACAGCTGAAGAGTTTTCCTTGAGGCAAGAATGCGGCAGGAATAAGGCCCTTGCTGGAAGAGATAACAATATGGTTTATTGAGGATTTTTCTAGGGAATATTGTCTGAAGAAATTTCCTGGTGACCACCATTTTGCATTGCTTAGTAGCACACTATTTTAGATTTAGTTAAATTTGCCATTGCCTAGTCTCAAGACCACTTAGCCTCCAAAGACTATCTCCTGCATTTAATAATAATAATTACTCTGTTTTTCAAAACAGTTAATTTTGCGATATGTTCAGGAAGTAGTTAAACCACTGACAGTGACTGCAAAATGTTGCAGTCCACAAGGTGTCCTCTGAAATCTAGATCTGTGGGAGAAGGATAAAAAGCTTAAAACCCACCTCTTTATTGCCTGTTGTAAGAGAAAGGAATAGTGTCATGACTGCAGGACAGTTTGAGAAATAGGACATTTTTCACCCCTATTTTTCTACGTTTAAGATAATGTTCGAAGTAACATACATCATTAAAGAAAAGAAGAAACTTTAGATGGACAGAAAAGGAAGAATTACAGTTATAGGAAATTCTTATAACTTATCTTCTGAAACAAATTATTGTTAATTTTGGTGTAATTACTTTTTCCCTTGAAACCTTCTCGACAGAGCAGGGCTAGTCAGTAATAAGTATGCTATTATTTTAAAAACATGCGGAGGTCATTAAGAGAAATCCTTTCTAAAACTCTTATAACTCATAGGTCATGCAATCTAGAACCCTTCATTCTGTTGAATGAAATACTTAAGAGCTAGTTTCACTGGTCTGACACCATGTTCTATAGTCTGTGACCCGTGCAAGAACGTGAAAGCTGACATATGACGACAAAGCTGACATACAATATCAAATTAATGTCCCAGTCAGCTCAATATACCATTTCCAAAAGAAGTTATCTGGGTATGTATAGTCTGTAAAAAAAGAGGGTATGTCTATTATGGTTTGATGTCCACCATGTCATTTGTGAAATTGAGAAGTGTTTGCATGATGCGTTACATCATTTTTCTGTTATCCTTCACTGCTATTACATTCATTAAAGCTGAAACTCCTGCACTTATCAACAGTAAACTTCAGGTATTTGTGAAAAAAGAAAATATACTTGATAATATATTTTTAGCTTGGTTTTTTTGTTTGTTTTGCAGTCTGCGCTCCCTTGGAAATATAGACCCGGGGAAATGCTAGTGCAGCCTGGACAGTCAGGTTGCTTTTGGAAGAGAACCTCTCCTGGCAGGCTGCACACAGCTGCAAGCACTCCCAGGAAAACAGGAGGTTAATCACACACGTGCCTATGCTGATGGCTGGCACTTGCCCGCGGACATCTGAGTTAAGGCTCAAGAAGGAAAACGTAATCTACTTTTCAACTGGCAGGTTGATGCAAATTCATTTTGAGGATGTTCTAGTAGAAAGGTGGTGCCTAGCTCGAGTGATCTGGATTGCTGGTGTGCTCGTTGGAGGGGAGACGGAAAAGCAAAAATAGAACAGTTTTTCTGTGGGAATGAAAGTTGCTTTGGTGCACTTTTGTCCCTTTATGCAGTGGGAATTGTGGCAGTTATGAAGTGAATGTGATATGCTGAGACATGCAGTAGAAAGGTAAAGGATTAAGGAGGTAATGAAGATAATACAATTTAGGGGACTACTAAACAAAATTGAGAAAACTCCATGAGTGGCAGCCAGAAAACCCTTTAGTTCCTTGGGTTTTGGTTTAGGACAATTGGCATAGGGTTATAAGAAAGTGAATCTGCATGGTGACCTGAGATTACCTACTCAAGTGCAGAAATTAAGCTGTGAAACAGAAAGCCTTTTCTCCAAATAGTTTTATAACAGCCACTCAATTTGAGAATCGACATCATTAACATTTGAAAAGATCTGTTTGAATGAGGGCAAAATTACACCCTATGCAAATCAGAAGACAAAAGAAAAAGCAGCTTTTCCTTTTGTGCACCTTCATCCCCACAAAACAGGCACTTCAAAAATATATTGAATAGTGAAATAAACATAGATGGAAAAAGGAGAAGAAATCCTGCTTAATGAAAAACTAAGAACTGATTTAAAACAATAAGTGTTTTAACCAAGTCTGACACTACAAACATTTCACTTAATATTCATGTGTAGACCATCACTGTAAAGTGACCAGTATAATTAAACAACCAGTTAAGTGCCTTAGATTGTTCATTTCCGTATCTTAAGTGACTTGGATTGACTGTCTATCTGTCTATCTAGCTATCTGTTTATCTATCTGTGTAGTAAGATGAGATTTTCAGAGTTTATGAACTAAGTTTTAAGTTCATTACTATTCATAAAATTACTGTTATGTCCTTGAACTTAAATTCAAAATGATTCATTTTTAACTAGGAAATAAGAAAAGACATGGAAAGGAAGGTAATTCTGTAGATTAGGAATTTTTATATTAGTAATGAACTCACTTCACGAGTTATTAGGAAACTCATTTTTATCAGTAAGAATGAAATGCACCGTTGAAGCAAACCTTAATGTTCTTTGTTTAGTAATTCATCTCTGACTCACAAGGAAGACTTACTACCATGTATGAAAATATTGAAGAGTTAATTACTGTCTATTGAAAAGCCTTGTGGGATGCATTTCATCCTTCACAGAAGACACATTGTTTTCTGTCCCACAGTAAGTACTTTATGTGTTCAAAATGATCCCATGGTATTCATTTCTGATTTGGCAAAAAGGATTTAGAATTAGATCAACAGTATGTAGTAACATCTGGCTGCACAGTGCAGCTGAATTACTTGTGTGATAACAGTAAGAAAAGAAAATGGCAAGCAAATGTACATAATTTTAGGCTCAAGGGCCCAGTATTCTTGTGCAACACTGGTTAAACAGACTGACAAAGCAGAGACAGTTTGAGATGTGTTAACACGGGAAAATATAATTAGGTCTAGAATAAAAGTTGCTGTAATTCAGGCAGCAGATGTAAACAATAAAACTGTGCTAGGCCTTTGTGTAATCAAATCATGCTTTAAGAATAGTGATTTGCTGGGTGTTGCACAGTTGAACTGAAAGTTTTGAAAAGAAATTACAGAAGCAAATCCTTCAAAGCTAGATGTATTATGCACTATCACAATGAAATACATCAGTGACAAAAATGTGACTTTATTAGTTATTGCAGCTCTTCTATCAGCCAAGTCACAACACTGCATCTAAAGACTGAAGTGTAACAATTGATATCTGTTCTTCATTTCAGACAGAGAGGTGGTTGAAGGGCAAGTTAACTGCAAATTCATTTATGCTTAAATTTTCTTGTGTCACAGGGGAAATATTCTTCAGCTAAAATATAAATTCCTCATCTTTCCTTCTCTGCTAACTGTAAGAGTACCGAAGTTGAAATTTTTTTTCTTGTCTGTAAATACTGACAAAGTCCAATTAATTTTCTTTTCTCTCATGTATTACTTCATCCATCCATCCATTCATCCCTCTTTTCTCCCTATCCCCTTTCTCCCCCTTCATCCACATCCAAGATTCTACTGAAACTTCATAGAATTCCTCAGTTTTAAGAAAGAAACTCAGGACAGCAAACAGTGATCTTGAGATTCTAAACACTGACAGTGTCATCTTTCCGTAGACTTTTTCTGTAGTAAATTTTTCATCTTTAGTTCTTTAGCCAAAAATTTGTCATGGCCAAATGACAATGCAGTTAGTGTAAGATCTGTCAGCTCATTTTGTCTAGTTATCTGTATGTCATCTGGGGTCCTTCTGTGCACTTGTATAGGAGAAGTCAAGAGATATCTTGTACATTTTAGGGGCCCAGAGTGCTTTTTTTTTTTTGTTTGTTTTTCCACCCCCCAGTGGAGGGGCTGGGGATGTGGAGGTGACTCCACATCACTGAGGCATCAACAGCACAGTATTTATCTTGAATGTTCTCTGTGTTAGTATACAGTAGCTGTTTATCCAGGTGCAAGGTGGATGTAATGTATGGGTACCATGCCCAGTGCCATGAAGAGATGTATGATGGTGGCTTTTTATAAGAAATTTGAGATAGCAGAAAGTCAGTACTGGCCTGATGGGCATATGTACAGAGTATCAGACAAAAAAGCACTGGCTGATGAATCTGTGGGTAATTTCAAACTGGTGAGCTAAATCTTGACCTCTTAAGAAAAATCTCAGTGCTATAACGGCAGATCAGAGAGGTGTATTCTTGAAAGGAGGAGTATTTCCACTGTCTCCTCGTTTCTTATGAAGGTAGTGTCTGAACTTGTTTTCAGAGCATAGATTGCTTTGTGAGTACTACGTGTGTAGTGAAGTTAAAACAGGATTTTTTTCTGAACTTGTAGCTTGAATTTTAAGTACCTAGCTACACACTTTTAGCTACTTCTTGATCTTTTCTTTCATTGCACTGTATGAATGGTACAAATGTAAATTCTGCCTATTCAGAACTGAAAAGTTTTATCCAACATTAGAAATACTGGATTTCCAGAAGATCCAGAAGATGTCACCACAGAAACAGTTTCTGAGAGGAAATGTCATGGAAATATATCATTACAGATTATAAAAATTGCTTTGCATAATTTTAATGTTGTTCCAAAAGTTACCTGTTGTTATATCAGCACATTTTCTTTATTTCTTTTAAATACTGAATTTTATCTGTTAAACTCCTATGCTTTTTCTTTTCTTCGCCTTGATTTGTTCTCCTTCCTCATATTTCTGTTAGTAATGGAAGAACTCTATTTATTTAAACAAGCATCAGGATAAAATCCAATTTAATTTCACAGACATTTCAAAGGCACGTCTACCTTTTGTTGCTTTCTGAGATCCTAACATCTCTGTGAACAGAGAAGCAGCTTTATTTATTTCATATACCCTGTTAGTGAGGAAGAAGTCCACTACAAATAATAAATTGATGGCACTAAGATATAACAATCAAAAATCAATAGATTCTTATGGCCTAAATCTTGCTTTACAAAATTATCATTTCATCTAGTGTCATCTGTATATCTGTAATACTGGTAAATCATTTGTTTGTGAAATTCATGTAACTTACAGACTAAGAAATAGTTATAGAAATACTTGAAAGAACAACAAAAGTTCCAGCTCCTGGGAAGCTGTCATTTACCGTGGCTTTCCTTTCAACTTCTGTCATGTGTGACTTTCACGAGGTTACTTTTATTACCCTGTGCAGTTGCCATAATAACAGCAGATCTGTTGTTGGAAACCTTAAGCTGTATTTGTCACAAGCATACCATGCAAGTAGGAAAATTGTACTTAAGCTTTGACATAGTGCAGCATGACTTGGTTTGATTCTCTAGATTCAGCCAGCTGGGGGTGGTTCAGCAAGTTACTCAGTTAGTAGGAAATTTACTTCCTTGTCATTTTTGTTGGACCATTAATTACTCCTGTCAAATAGAAGCAAAGGGATTTGTAGTTTGAATCCTGAAAAAAAAAAAAAAGTAGGATTATATCCAAAAGGCTGTGTGTGGAGTAAAACTGAGACTGGTTTTGGTTTGTTTGACTTTGGCTTTTCTCCTTTTGGCATGATTTCCAGTGCTGGTCATTGTCTTTTAGTTGCCTTATGGCTTGTGTTTCATAAGCTATTATATATATATATATATATATATATATATATATATATATATATATATGTGACATGCTTCCATGGGTTTTGCTAATTGTATCACATAAATCAATCTGTTGGATATGAAAAAGTTTGATGCCATTCTTCATTTTTGTTATCAGTAGGAAGTTTCAAATATTTCCACAGAATTAAAAATTCAGTTTTGAAAAAGAATAACATTTATAGTGGAATAATTTGGAGTACTCTTTCTCTTAGTTGAACTCCCTGTGAATTTTTCCTTCAGCTGTTCAATTCTCAGAGCTGTAAAAATTGACAGGGTAAACCTTAAAGGATATGGAATTATTGTCTGTTTCAGTTTTTTACATTGTCAGCTGATTGATCTCAGTAATTTGTAGTAAAGCTGAAACTTTCTTTTAAGATTTCTAGAAAAAAAAATATTTTTGTTACAGGTATTTGAAATGTCAATGAAAAATATCTTTCTTTGCTGCTTGACTACTTAGTGAACTCTGAATTCAAAACTCATCTTTAAATAAGACTATTCTGCCTATTCAATTAATAAATAAAAAAGGTAAGCAATTGAAACAATTATAATGAAGAAGAAATTCTTTCTAAATACTGTTTAATTTTTATGACAAAAAGTTGAAAAAAGAATGAATGGTGGGAAATGGGATTGCCAAATGTAAATTAAAACACAGATGATAACATGAAACATATAAATATTACTCAGAATATTAATTTAACAGACAAAGGCTTAATCTTTGGGTTTGTTGTTGTTGTTTGTTTGTTTGTTTGTTTGTAGTTGGGATACAGGCTATGACTTGGTTTATTATGTAACAGATCTGTATACCCTGATGTGCAAATCGTTGTTTCTCATCTGGAAATATCTTCAGGTCATAATTTTAGGACTTTGGGAAATTGTCCAGAAATCTCAGATATGTCTTTTGTGACTGCACAGTGGTCTTTTGCAGCTTTGTTGTCTGAGACTGACTGTTTCTTTGTCATACAAAAGAGGTGTTCATATATCTTCCTAGAAAATCTCATGCAGAAATATGAGAGACATAGGCAATCTGAAATCTGGATAGTCAGTCTGTAGTTAAATGTTAATAATCCTACAGCTCATATAAATATAAGCTTACCTGTTAAGGGTGTTGTGCTGTTGTTTGTTTGCTTGTTTTTTTTTAAATTGCATGCACAAATAAGACAGACATGCTTAAGGGAGGATGAGTGGAAAATTAATTACTAAGGTTTTAGTAATTTTTTTTACTCACCTACCTTTTTCTTCAACTACTCTGGCATCAGTATTAACATTTTATATGACTTTTGCCTCAGAGGTATGTTGGGGAAATCTAAATTCCCTAGTTTCATGCACTTCTGATTGTTGGAAACTTTAAAGAGGTCTGTGAAAAGTTTTACTTAATTTAGTTCCAGTAATAGACTTTTTTTTTTACTTCCCTTCCACCTCCCCATTTGTTAAAAATTCTGAAGTTGAGGGGAAAAAAAAAAAAAAAAAAGCATTTCTGTAAGATATTCTTTACCCACTGAGTCTGGTTATAAGTTCACCTGTCCTTGCCCTCTAACTTGATTCAGAATTTGATTGCTCATAGATAGAAAACACATGACGGGAAATAATAAGTGTTCATTCCAAAGAAATAACTGGATGTGTGCCGGATGCCACACTTCAGAGCACAAGCTGAAGAGTAAGAAAGCAGTTAAAAAAAAAAAAAAAAGAAGAATAGAAGTCATTCTAAAATTTCTTCTTAAAATACTGCTTAATCAGGTCACCTGATTAAGAAGCTAAAAACTTATATTTTCTTATAAACATGCAGGAAATTCTGTGTTGATAACTTGTATTTCATAACACAGCAACTTGGCCCAGATCTACCTCCTTTCCAAAATCTGTTGAATGATTTCACTGTTGAAAGCTATTTGGCATGCCAGATCTCCAGAAACACTGTGGTATTCAGTGACGGTCAGATGAGGCGAGAGTAGCTATTGGAAAATGTGCTGCAGGGTGATAGCAAGCCTTGAGGGTTTTTTTTGTTTTTTCTTTTAAATGCTCGTGACTGTGCTATACAGTACAATAGAAACATGCTGTAATTATTTGTGTGAAAATGCAGATTTTTCCTCTGGTTTGCCTAGAAAAGAACAGAAATGAAGAAGAAGTTGAAAACATGAGGAGAAGCAAATTCCAGTGACAGGGGAGAGCTGAGTACTGAGTTGAGTGAGGCTATACTCGCTTCAGGGCCTGCCTACATTTTTTTGCATAATTCTCCCCAGCTCCATGCATGACTTAACACAGAATATGGTACAGACAGGGTCAATGGTGGTGAACCAAAACCTCCAGTCATTAGGCTAAAAGGTGACCTTGTGCTGTGCTGCCAAATATTTTATCTGAAATCTGAGCTGAATCTTCTTGCTATGTTCTTGAGTGTGAGCATAGCTTTTGAAATATTGAAAAGAAAAAAAAAAAGTTTAAGTAAGATAAGTTTATCTTTTATTAACTATTTGCTTATACTGCAAAATACAAAGGTTGCTCTGATAGTAATGCCTCTTATTTATTTCCGTGATTCATTAGACACAAAGAACACAGAAACAGTATTTGCAAGTACACATTCTCAGCTACAAAACACTATTTTTCAACATAGTCATCACCATTAGCTTTGCATTTTTGCCTGTTATGAATATTTGTTATCATCTGTTACACTGTGCATAACTGTCTGGAACATGTCTTGTCTTTCATGTTGTTGTCACCACTGCTGAAACACACCATCCACTGCCTCAGTGAGCTCACATCCACTGTTTGGTTTCCATAAATGTTCAGCAAGCATCAGTAAATGTCAGTGGGTACAGTTTTTTCAGCATGGAGCAGTTCACTGACGTGCCTTTGCTTCATACGCACTTCCCTGTCAAACACCATAGTGTCAGACTGTTCCTCTCTTATCATCTGTCACATGACAACAAAACATAATGGAATATTGGTGGGGAAGTTTCATCCTCTTCTATCATACCACCATCATCCAACTCTGCTGTTGTGGGCCATAAAATAAAAAGGAGACATTATTTTCAGAAAGCTTTTATACAAAAGAGAATCATTTTGTTAGTGCAGAAATTATGAGATTTGCATTTATAATTTCATATAGGTGATGTATATTGCAAAGCCAAGTTGAATTTAATTTTTCTAGTAAATCTGTACATTTGGGGGTGAGTACTGTGTCTCTCAAGGACAAGTAAAAAGAGAATGATATTACTACATCATCATTTCTGATTTACAAAATCAAGATGTCAAACATTTCCAGTAGAAGATCTTGGAAATTAGATTCTCACTTGGCCTACTAGAGATGGAACTTTTTAAATTCAGAATAATAAAAAAGATACATTTCTTTGCCAAGAAGAGAGAAATAATCTAAGATGAGCCATGGAGAGACTGTTGCTATCGTATAATTGACAAATTAACTATGCTACAAGGCTTCATCCGCTCTCAATTAAAAATATGATTGGCACTGAAATTGCTAAGTTTGCAATGAAGACAAAGGGGAATATTTTTGGAAATTAGGAGACATTGACTTCAATATTTTATACTATTTAATGTCACTAAAAATTCTCCTTATCTGAAATGCTGATATATTTTTTTCTTTTTCAGCTAAAAGACGACTTGCTATTGCTTCCATTGGAAAATAAATGCATTCATAAATTTTGAATGTGTGTTAGACAAATAAGAAAGTTGCTTTTAAAAATCTGTTTTTGTTTGTTTGTTTGCTGGTTTCTTTTGTTTTTCCTTTTTAAAAGAGAAAGATAATTTGAGAGACATTCTTTCTCCTGTTGAGTTCAGGATTTTTTTTAGTGTGTGAAATGTTTTTGCTAACTATTATCTCAACTGTTGAAAAGAATATGGTTATTTTTGTCATTTTACTTTTATTGTTAGTTGCATAAACAATCCTTTGATGCAGTCACAAGAATCCCGGGGGGTGGAGGAGGGTTAAAGCTTTTTGAAATTGAGTTCAACCCAACTACCACTCTAATTTCAGAAAGTTTTGTGCAGTGCCTTGTCCTTTTCTGTGTTCTGTGATTGTTCCGGAGAAACAATCATGGTGTCACTGCACTCAAAATACACAGATGCCACTGACTAACTGCAGGTAGCCTGCTGTTGCATTTTAATATTTGTACATAACTGAGAGTACTGTGCCATGGAAGTAAACACTCCAAAAAATGCAGATAAGATTAAATAGGTTGTGACAATGACCTGCAGAAGAAACAGTTTTCAAGGGCAACAGTAATACAATGTTAAAGACCTTGACATCAAAAATTCATACTCTGTCTCTGAAGACTGAAAGAAGCCAATACACAAAATACTGTACAACAGTAGAATCACTGAGTTTCTGTAATAGACCAAATAAAGATAACAGAGCTGATCATATATAAGCATTTTCACTGAGAACTGTCCTTAATAAACAGTTGTTATTGGTTGTCATTGCTTTTTGTCTTGTAGAAATGTAGATGTCTGTAGTTGTTTCAGGGTTCTGAAATTGTGTTCTTAGCATGGTCAGAAATGTCCAGTCTTGATTGTGCTAGGTGTCATGCTGCCTTTTGGTCTGTTAAGTAAACGACATGGGGTGTTTGATGACATAGGGCTATTTGGCATTTGACACCTAGTCAATAGGGTGTCAAAGTGCTGGCTCTATTAGGTGAACCTGTCAGTTCCTTGAGATGCTTGTGCAAGGATCAGAACATAACCTAACCCAAGTTTGTTTTCTATCAGAAAATTTTATATCTGGCATCTTTTCTATTTTAAGAGAGTTCATCAGTTATGAGTATATTCTGGAGAACATTGCTGTTCTGTATGATAATTTTCTTTCTGTTCTGGAGGAAATAATCTCATTCTTTGGCTGCTAAAAAGTAACTACAAACAAAATTTAGCTTGAGCTAGAGAAAGTATTGCTTTAGAGGTGGGTAGGTAAACTTTAGGTTTACCTGGAGTGACTTTTTTCATTATAGACTCATTAGGCACATTTAACCCACAACCAATTTGCCAAGGTCTTAAAAATAATTGTTTTATTTGAAAGAGTAAGAAATTTATGCAGATTCTCAAGCACTTTGTTGTACTGAGACATATAAGACTTTCTTAAAATTACAGGAATTATTTGATGCAGAATGGGAGGATGGGCCCAGGTCATCCGAAGTCATTGCCTTGACTGGAAGAATTGTGCAGGAAGCTAAAAGTCAGTCAAGTGTATACTTAGTATTTTTGGTACACTCATAAGATAAATGTAGATCATGATAAAATTTTCATTTAGAATAAATTCAGTGAAACCAATTAAAAACAAGAAATTTCAAAGAAGGAATTAAATGTCTCAGTCAACTTTGACACATACAATCAACTCATACTGGGGTGGAAGCCCATCTCAGAGTGGGAGAACTAATCTATGCCTTTGAAGATTTAATATGCCTCTGCTTTGTGTTCCCTGGTCTGCCTACATCTACCTATTTTCAAAATAAGCATTATATTTCATAAAGACTGCATATTTTTCAGTCATCTGATTGGACAACGTTGCTGTCCAGAAAAAATAAAAAACCTTCAACCAGTTATTACATTTAAATTCATCTACAGACAGCATTTTTTTCACTAAAGTGTAATATCCTAGATTGCATGCAATAATGCTATTTTGGATAGTGGTTTCTTGATAAAGTAAGTCTTCCTTTGTAACAGAGCAGGAAAGAGACTCCATCTGAGTTTGAACAGTAGCCATTTTATGTCAATCCCAAGGTGCAAGTATGCCCTAGAGCCATCCTTGCTTTGCTTTGCTTTGCTTTGCTTTGCTTAAATAAACACTTTATTTCAAGTAATTTATTGGCAGTTAATGATTATAATGTAGCTACATGACAGTATATGGTGGAGTAATATTACACTGTTTCACATCAAAGCAGGTATGTATGATGTATTAGAGCAAATAAATCTATTATTTTCTCTGTTAATAGACAAATCATTTTTTCAAAGTGAGGTGCAGCTATGCAGGTATCTTCAACATAAAGACTTGTAGGTATACTATGTACATGAGATATGTAACTATAAGTTATCTTTTCCTTATGTAATTATGTAGGAGGCACAAATATAACCTCATTTTCTGGCTCATGGCAACATCATTAGCATTTCTAAGTCAGTTTTCAGAATTGGAATGATTTTGTGGAGCATTAGGTAGTCATTATTCACAGAGGTACTCATTATTCAGTCTTGTCAATGGTTTACAGGTCTTCTTTCACTTTCTTAGGTCTTTAGAGAAGGGCAATTTGTAATGTTTTTATTTCAGTATTTTAACCTGTAAACTAGTATGCTTTTGTTGCACTTAAAACAACAGCAACAACAACAACAAGAAAATCAAACACAAACAAACAAACAGAACAAAACCTATGTTAATTCCTGTTTAGTTTTATTGATTTATTTGCCTACCATAATGAGCCTTGGAGATGTTCCATATACAGAAGCAAGGATACAGTGAATTTCACTGAGTGATATAAAAGCTTTAAGGAGAGTGAAAGTGGATGATTCAGCACTTAGATTACAGTCAGAGCAGCCTTTCAACACTTACGTGGGAGCGACCCAAACCCATTTGGCCACTGTGGGAATACGAGTTCATTATAACTGCAAGCACTGTGATTGCAAAACTTTAGTCTGTTCATTTTATACCTAAGAGTATTCACAAATTAGAGCATCTGATATATTTCGAAGAGGTGTAAACTTTTATTATTGTTGGACCATCTTGGTGCACCAGCTTTCCATCTCAGACTTAGTTATCAAACATAACCAAAGTTTGTGGAATCCATTTTTTCCTTTTGAATTCTGTGGGCCTCCTGCTTAAGTTTGCAGGAGATGTATAAAAGTTCATTTGCTAGAAATCACCATCTGCATATCTAAATGTGGGGTGTGAGAAATTAGCAGAAGTAAATAAAAGTCTTCAAATAACAAACTTTTGCATTCTTTTTCATCCTTTTTTTTTAATTTCATTTTTAAAAATGTCTGAAACAGCTTATGAAAAAAAAAAATCACACAACATTCTTATTTAAGGATCTTGCTTGAAAAGATTTTCCTTTCTTTGAAGCAGAATTATGCAGTTCTTTCTGTTAGCTTACAATTAAATAACACTTAGCTTTCATAGGTAGTAATAATACCTGTTTATTTATCTGCACTATAAATGAATGCAGCTAACCCTACAAAGCAAGTTTAGATTTGATGCATAGCAGAAAGAAACTGGAGCCAATTGTAAAAATAAAAAATACCCAGAGCATTCCAAATGCTTCTCCTAAAATTCCTATTTTATTTTGTTAAGAAGATGAGTCACCTCCTAATTTACACTTTGATGATGAAAGCAACACTATTTCCTTCATCCTTTTGCACTCTTGATTATTTCCTCAGGGAAATGATACAAATGTAGATGCACTGATTCATTGTGTCTCTTCACTTTTCCGGTGTTGGTAAACTAAGGATCAGTATCAAAGTTTATCAGCACTGCATCTTGCAGCATTCAGATCTATTCTGCAGGAGAAAATGAGACATTTCCCTGCAAAGGGCAAGTGAAAAATTCTATCTTCAAATTTAATTTCATAGCTAGAGTCACCTACATATGTGGCACCATTTTCTGGGATGTACATAAGTGCAACTTAGGTATGTTTTTTCCATTAGATTTCCATTATTATTTTTATTGCGTAAATGATACAATAAATGTTTGTAACATTTTACAGATATATTTTCAGAATGAGTAAATTGTGCTAGGCAGTAGACCAAAAACCAGTCCATGCTCTTTCTATATGTGGCAGCCATAAAAATTTATTTGGAGTCAGCTGGAGCAGAGTTCGTTTTATACAAGGTTTGTCTCTTAATAAAAACATTTTGTTGGTCAATGAGATGAATCTCACCTTACCTGGCTTAGATACAAATCCAAAACCAAAGGAAATAAAGCAAAACAAAAGCCCAAATTTCATGTGTAATATGTAAAATGCAAGATATAATGGAAAGGTAATAATAAAACTAAGGTTGAGTAGAAAAAAGTTTTCTGGCTTAAGTCAAACAGATTAATACAAGTATAATCTTCCCTCAAGAATACCAGGCAGCACATCCAGTAATATATTTAGTTTTGAAATGCTAAAAAGTAGTATAGAGAAGAGTCTGTGAAGGAAAAGAGATGCTTACTTAAATCCAGTCATCCCAGAATGTGGTGGTTGTTTCATCTGCAGTTGTCAACTGAGGAAAGATCTAGCTAAATAACAATTAAAAACATGGGATTTGTCCTGTGTGGAAGCACATGGCAATGCATAGGTAGTTTGTGCATAAAGTCTATGGATACTTCTGCATAGGTAAGACGATTGTTTAAGACTAGCAGAAATGAATCAAAGACATGTGCTTAAGGGTTTTAGAAAAAAATAAATGCACCAAAGATAGGCACTTTGTTTACAAAGAAAAGCTGTATTGTCTTGAAGGCTAAAGTAGGACTTCGGAGAACTATAATGACCTTAGGCTTTGAATCCCAGTGTTACAGTACTTAAGGAGAAGCCTTCAGATTTAAAAGTCTGCGCTACCACTTCCTTGTCTTGTTGTCAAGATATAGGGAAAAGAAAGTTTATCTAAACTCTTGTTTTCATGTAACAGTTGACATTTAGTAGAAATCATATGATAGAAAGCGAATGTGTGTATGTATTGACCTTTCATAAGGAAAAATACAACTCATATTGTTTTTGCTTCTGATCTGTTTAAACTTCTATCCTGAAAGGGACAGCACAGTCATTGGAATAGACTGATGCACTCAAATAGATTGATGTCCTACATTCAGTGTTGTTTGTTTTTGATTTATTAAACATTCAGGTAGGTATGATTTACAGAAACTCTTCTGTGAATATCTTTCCTGTGCCCTTTTGATAGTTGGAGTCATTCATATACCATAGATATATTTGTATTTCTCTTCTAGTTTTGGATTTATTGACCTGCTTTTGGGTAATGAAACAATGCTCTCTCTAGTGCATAAGCTCTGTCCACAATGTGTAATTTACTAGCTAAATCAGAACTAGCAGATTAGCAGAACTCCTGTTTGCAGGACTGCTTATTGGATCTGCAACCTAAACAGTATCCTTTTTGAATTGTCCATTTGTATTAAGAAATGTATTTGTATTAAGAAAATAAAATTTGGAAGGACTTTTGTAGCAGGCTAAGGTGCTTGATAAGCTCTGATCAAAAGGCTTACATTCTGGAAAAAAATGTGCAAAGCCACTGTAAGGTAGAGAAATGAATATTGCATAAGGTAAACACACAGCGCTGGAGTCAATGGAAAACATATAATGGAGATTCAAATCTGGAAAAATAGAAAAATCAGAAAAATGGGGAAAAATGAATATTTGATTCCTAGTCTTTTTCATTCATTTCTCGTGTCAGCACAAGAGGAAAGAGGTTTCAGAATTGTATAGCACTACTCTAGCATCCTTCAATGGTTGGTCATCTCATTGTGTTGAGTGCATCAGCAAGTGCTAACCAACAATTTTATGACCTTGTGCCATAGCAGAGATACAGTTTTCATACACATATTCTAGACATTCAATGAGGGCAGAATGTAAAAGGCAGAATTAAAAAACTGCAAATAATAAATGTATAAACAATATGATTAAATTAGATTCTCAATGAATTCTAAAGCTTTCTGCAAATTATTCAAAGATTGTATTAACTGCAGCATTGCAAAACTACTCTGTCAGAGGTACAGCTGTATGATGTACACTTTGGACAGTGGGACAATGTGTACTGGGCTGTGAAAGTGTCCTACATGACAGACACGAGGTTTTTTGATCTCCTCACGTCCCATTTCTCACAATGGGTGGCAAAGTACACATTAGAAATAGATTAAATTGTCTTGGTCTTTAAAGTTATTTTGTATATATATCAGCAGGTCACCTCATTAACACTTGGACAAAGTACATAGTAAGTTTGTAATTAAACATCCTCTTCCTTCCCATGGAAATCAAATACAATCCTAGCTTCTTCCTTCCCTGTATTTGTTTATGTTAAACACTATCATTGCCTAAATTATATTAGTTTTGGTACATACTTCAAATAATTTTTTTATCACCAGGTTCCAGACTGGACAAATAATCATCACACATGGACTTATTTTCTGTAGTATAGTGCCATGATACTTGAGTATAACTAAGTTGTCTAGATGGGATATTGAGCTAACAAAGCTATTCTGCTCTTCCATCAAGAGACAATGTGAGTACCTCTGTATAATACCACACTGTTCCAAGTAAATATATACTTCCCCTTTTGCTTAGTTGTTTGCTCAATGTTACATCTCATGAAATAAAAATAAATTTTGTGCCAACATAACTATCAGCATGAGAGAAGCAATAACTTGAGTGTGTTGGACATTGCTGTCTACTGTAGTGCTGTGTATTTAGAGATGTTATCTTCCCTTGCATAGTCCTCAAGGTGCTATTGAAGTCTGGTTTCTGTACTTAGAAACGGCAGGTGCATCTTCAAGGATGGCCTCTGCATGAGCATCATGTTAGTAGATCTGCCTGTTTATCTACTCCATGGAACTGAGGAACTGTATGCAGGAGTGAGCATACCTTGCTCTCAAGTTTTACTTTTTTAGAAACCTGGGAATCACTGGTCATAGGATGAATATGGCCAGAAACTGCAGCACAGGAGGTTCCTCACGAATGTGGGCAAGAACTTCTTTATGGTGAGGGTGACGGAGCACTGACACAGGCTACCCAGGGGAGTTGTGGAATCTCCTTCTCTGGAGATATTCAAGACACGCCTGGATGCCTACCTGTGTGACCTGGTGTAGAGAGCCTGCTTTGGCAGGGGGGTTGGCTCACTGATCTCTTGAGGTCCCTTCCAACCCCTATGATTCTATGATTCTATGAATACAATGATAACTAATGTTTCCAGCTAAGGAATGTTTTCTGATAAAATGTGATTATAAGAAAGATGTTGACATTTTCAGAACTCTTCCACTTTGTTTTATGAGCCCACACAGATTCAGTTCTCACATTATTTTTTTATAAATATATAAAGCTTTCATCTCTACTAAATTCTGTTAAGGCTTGTTGATAAAATACTTATTTTCATTATTTCTACTGGTCTAATAGGCTTTAGAAATGATTGAAAGATCTCTGAATTAATTTATCTTTTGGTTGTAGTCTGCTTGAAATCACATTTTAATCTTCACTGGCAGAAAAAGTTCATACATCAAGCTTTTATGGGCACAGCTGTATCAGTTTGATTTTTCAGTCTGAATTACCCATATGTTTTTAATTTTATTTCATAAAAATAGATGGATCACTTTCTCTGCTTCCACAAAGCTTTAGAAAATCTGCCTTAGTAGAATGGCTTCTTACTTATGTGACCTAAATTCTGGAGAGGTTTTTAGACTGAATACCTACAGAAAATATTCTTTCTTTTCCAAGATTCAGTAGTTCCCAAATGATATCTTTTAAAGGCTGTTTTTCTTATTGCAAGTTTTTATGATTCTGCCCATTTTCTCCTTGATGACTAAATTTGCATATTTTTCCGCAAGTTAACTGTAGCTTAATTAATTAATAATTCTTTAGTTTTAACAGTTCACAGTTTCAAAAACTTCCCTCTCATCAAAAGCATTACTAACTTTTTCCATTTTATTTATAATATGGAAAACACTTCTTAAACCAATAATCATTTCCAAACTGGCAGGAATACTTGAAGTGTGAACCTTGCATAAGCTTCTGCAGTCTGGAGTTACTTTCCAGCCTCGGACAGTTATTTGATCCCAGTCATATGTTGTTAGGAACAGAATCCAGATCAGTTTACTTCCTATTACATAATCTAAGTAGTTGTCACAGAGACTTAAACATTAGTAACTATTTCCACCCATGAGAGTCATGTGCTGCGTTAATGCTGAAGAAAAAATATTTTCTCCATATGCTCAAGGTGATACTTTCAGGCCAGGATTTAGGTGAGGGGTAGAATGTATGCCGAAAGTACCCTGGGCTGTGATATTGAGGCAGAGAAGACAAACAGCTTGGATTCTAATCTCAAGAGCACAAATGAACTTTGATAGCATTTACAGAAATTTATGGCAGTAGAATTTGAATTGGAGTCTATTCCATCTTCATAATATTAAACTGGTAGATGAATGTGAGTATTATCTTCAGCAAGAAATGAAGAAAGCATTGCAATTTCTGAAGTATATAATTACATAAAAATATACAAATTCTGATTTTGAAAACCTGGGCTTGTTGGACAGACTATGAATAAGCTATTTCTCATCATCATCAATATTTTTTTTCAGCTTAGTATAGAATTATATTAAAATGAATCTCTCATTATTGTTAATGTAAAATCTGCTGCTTTGGAAAGCTGTGCTATTTATTTTTCAAGTAATGTGCAACAGCAGTACAGATAACTCCATTAACACTGACTTGAAGCCTTAGTTCTTCCATTTATAAAATATTACAAATAAGTGACTCTTTATAATATCTATCCAACGTATAGCTCTAGAGTTATGTGAAGCCACTTCTGTTATTCTGTGTATTCTTTTTTGTAACTTTAATTCAAGTTGAGTTTGAAGGAATATAAATATGCTGATGTACTGAGAAGGCTCTGAGCCTGTGGCTCATAAGTAGTCTATGAAGTGTTAAAATAATATGCTCCTACAACATGTTTTAAGGTTGGCAGTGATCATAGTTAAATATGATGGAGTACTCCCAGAATTTAAAGGATGATAGGAATGGTTAGAAGTAAATGAATAAGCAGATCAATATTCTAGCAGAGCAAAAAGCTGATGCTTTGAGCTGTAATGAAGGAATTTAACTGAGCTTATTAAAACTTCTTTGATGGAACAACAAAGTTTTGGGTTTTGTTTGTTTTTGAAAAGTTGATTTTTTTGAGGATTTATTTATTTTTTTCAAGTATGCGGAATTTTTCATCAGCTTCAATCAACTTATTGTTAAACCTGATTAATTCTTTGGGCTGGATCACTGGCATTTTCAATTTAGCCATCAACATTTCATTTCAGTGAGATCCAATTTGGGTGGGGTGCCAACTTCTTTGTGTTAGATATTTTATTGACTGCTTTTTTGAAGTAATTGAAACAGAATTGCAATCACTGTGGTTGGAATACATTTCACTTAACTTTATTCATCTTGCCATTTAGTCATCCAGAATAAGGTGGTCATTTAGGTTTCCCTTAAAGTCAAAGATAAATGGTAATAACAAATGCCTTATGAATGGAAGTCCTACCCAGAACTGTGGGAACTGTGAATGCAGAATAGATTGTAGAAGTTTTGATTATAGTAGTCCTTGTGAATGTGGCGGAAACAGTAAATGAATAAATAAATTAGTTAATTCTAATGAATGATAAGTATTAGAATGGATACATTGCTATTTATCTCATTAATAATTTAGTTGTGCTCGTAATCTGATCTCAATCATGTAACATTAATTTCAGTGTAATTTTGTCAGATGGGGGTCTCAGTTCCGTAAAAATCTCTTTAGTGATTTAGTAATAACAGCCTTTGGCCTCAGCCTTTGTTTAAACATCGTATAACTAGAGCCCTGGTGTGAATGGGATTTTAACTACACTCTCTCAGGGTACTTAACACATTTTGGCTTTTCATAGGGCAATATCATACCACACAGGATTCACTTCTGTCTCAGTAATCCTGTGCTGAGTCCTCAAACTGGGACAGAGGCCATGCCTTTATTCCAGTCTGAATAAGACCTTTCATCATTCCCACAGACGTCAGGAACTCACAGCTTGTAATAGAGCTTCTTTAACAATTTTTTTTCTCCATCCAGTTTTCTTCTCAGTTGATGGTGTTACTAGGAATCAGCCCATTGCAACAACAAAGCCTAAGAGGAAAGAGAGTTACTGGGATTGTTCATTTATTTTTGTCTTACAACACGTGGCTTTCCCGTCATTGTACCTCCCTCCACAGAGCCTGCCTCTGCTAACCTTCCAGGCATTTGGAACAAAGATATTCTTATGTGTGCTTTGGAGGTACGAGAGGCTATTACTTTCCCACCCTGCCTTCAGGCACATACTAGTGTGGTTACTGCTTCAGTGGGATGAAAAGTATGTTTCAATATTGATTCTTAACTATAAATTAAGTATGATTAAATAACTGCATGTTCTTTTCATTAATATGAATATCTAGAACTACTCCTTCATCCTATCTTGGAGAGAAAAAATAATTTCTTTTTTTCTTTAATAAGATAAAGCTTGATCTTTAAAATTGCTGTGGTAATATGTTTTAACATTATTAGTTACTGTGCTGTTAAAGATTGAAGTGAAAAAGGTTTAAAATTAAGTAAGACCGGTGTTTTTTTTTTTTTTAAGATTTGACTAGAATTTTTATAAAAAATGATTAATCCTAACATAAACCTCATAAATGCAAATTATTACAGTGTACTTAGTTACATTTTGCTGTCTGGAAAGCATTATCTTTGAATTTATGCAAGTTGGAGAAGCGTTACAAAAACAGCAGGTAACCTGATAACTAGGGTGCATTTTAGCAGTTTTATTCTTTACAGAATGTGTTTATCTTGACCGTTAGACCCCCTGGAAAAGGTGCAGTAAAGCTGAATTCTGAGTGTACCTGTAAGACACTTTTTGTTTATCATGCACCCCTCAGTCTCTGTATATGGACATTCAGACAAAACTGAATGTAGCCTATATTCATTTTTCAGTAATACCAGTACGCTGGCTACCAGTGCTCCAAGTAGCTACCAGGAGCTACTTTGCCCACAAAAGCTCACAGTTAGAGACAAGAGCAGAGAACAGCCTCTCTTTGTCCCTTCAGTTAGAGTACTTCCATGTCCGGCCTTTCCCCACAACAAAATATCCAAACCATCTCACAGAACTAATAAAGATTTATATTTTTTCAACTACTGAATGTTGCTGAAAGAATAATGGTAAATTGCCATGGTAATACCATTTAGTATAATGATATCCCCTATAATACTGTCCTGCTTGAAATTCCTTGGAGCTACTAATAAAAATAAGAAAAAAGTATTTTTTTTTCAGCTTTCAAACAGGGATCAGGGTAGATGATCTTTGAGGTCCTTTTCAACCCAGGCCGTTCTATGATCTTTTATAGTAGTGTAATCCATATATATCTCATTCCTTAGCTAATGCTACCACACAGTCATTGATTTCAAATTTAACTATGTCATTAATATTCATTAGAGTTTAAAGCAGCAGACTTGTCAAACCTACAAAACCAAGACTGTATCCCACCTATACTTCCGCTTTAAGTATTGAGCTGTACAATTAATCAGAATTTGTTACATAACGAACTTTGAAAACCTGACTCTTAACTGACGATTTACTTAGACATTAGTTGACATCCCAGCTCTGCCACCCATTTTGTTGCAAGACGCAGTCAAGTCATTTATCCTGTTACTGTATTTGTTTTCTGTCTGGAAGTGAATGATACTTCTTAATCACCCCACCAGAATATTAGGAGGCTGAGTGAATTCAAGCTTACAAAGCTCTTTGCAGTCCCTGGTTTACCACATGAAGCTGGAATGCCCTGCATACATGCTAAATTTTTCTACTATCCTGCAAAAACTAGGGACAGATTTTTCACATACCATCTCTTTTCCACTTGGACAAATGGCAGACGTAACACAAGTGGAGAATTAAGCAGTTACTTTATTGATGCAGAAGAGCAAAACTATAACTCCCAGTAAAATCACTGTCTCTGTAAACAAAAGAACAGCACAACCCCTTCTCAGAAGTCTGTGACAAGCTGTTGCACTGAGAGCTGGTTCTGGTGCTGGCAACTGCAGAATATTAATGAAGCACTGGTCTGAACAGGTTGATCGTGACTGAAGTTTGCAGCACTTGGTATCAAGATACATTATTTGTCAGTAGTGTTTGCTCTTGGTTTGACCTTGTTGCTTGCTTGTGTGCTTGTGTGTTTCTGTCAATCTCTCATTTCTTCCTCCTTTCTGTTCTCTTTCCCTCCCTTTCCCTCAATATTTCTCTTTTTAATTCACTTATTGTCATTTTCCCAATTTAATTGTGGAGTGCTGAGATTCCTATATAATAACAATGTTGTGTATCATATGTTTTAAAAGTATCCTCTTGCTCTCTTTCTACTATTTCTTAGTGGACAAATACAGCTATTTATGTTAGGTATGTTCTTGTTCACTGCTTATATAACAGGGATTTCCACAGAGGAACTAGAAGAAGCTTAGTGTAAAATCCTTGTGCACAGCCTAATTCAAGGTATAGAAAGACTGAGCAGCCTCTCTGTACCTGACAGAGACAAGAGGGCTGATAGCTTTGCAAGGACATGCTTCACTCACTGTTCTCCTGCTGCTTCTCCATGCAGATGGCAACACTGTCCCTCACCCACCAGTTGCCTATAAAAGGAGGGGGATAAGCAGGACTAACTGCTGAGCCTTTAACACAAAACAGTTTGTGTGGCTGCATGTCAGTTCTACTGGTGACCTTTATTTATTCTAATGCAGCTTATTTATTTATTTTTCTTTTATCCCCTTGCCACTGTGTTCTTCACATGCACATCATCACACTTGCCTGTTTTTACATTTTCTACTGCGTGTATCTTAGTATTCTTCATAGCCCATAATAAGCTCTGAGAGCTCTGGAGAGACATGTCACTTATCACTGCTTCAGTCCTCACTCTTATTTTCCTTCCTCTGACAGAATTTGTACCTACTCATCTAAAGTGCTCTCTCGTTTTTGTTGCTAATGGATTTTACACTCATCTGTGTACTCCCTATACTACCAAATCTTACTGGTTAAGCTTAAGAGAAGAGCTGAGGACATTAATGTGCTAGACTGCTTTAGAAGGACTTCAGTTTTGTAGATATTAAATTAAATTTTTGCAGGAGAAAGCTGCTTTAGTTCCTGAGAAAGTATGGGATGTTTGAGAAGTTGGATTTATTATTTCTGACAAATTAATTATTCTGCTCTTCTTGGTGCAACTATGTGTGTATTTATTTATTTATTTATTTTATTTTTACCTTTTAAATTGAGTTAAAATTGGTGTGGAGGAATATCACAGAAACTATTATTATCTGCAGTCTGGGATATACAGGAGGTGTAAGATACAATGATTCAGGCTCCACTGTAGACAGCAATGAGATCTCCTTCCATCTTTCTCTTGTCCACAGTAACCAACTCCCATTTCCTCAGTTGCTTCTCATGTCTTGTTTTCTAGTCTCCTCACCAGTCGCGTCACTCTTCTCTGCACATGCTCAAGCAACTCATTATTCCTCTTGTAGTAATAAGCCCATAATTGAATACAGTATTTGAGTTGTAGTCTTACGAGTGCTTCATACAAGGGGGCAATCACTTAGAATTACAGGATCATAGAATTACTTAAATTGGAAGGGATATTTAAGAGTCATCTAGCCCAACTCCCCTGCAAAAAGCAGGGACACTTACAGCTAGATCAGGTTGCTCAGAGCCCTGTCCATCCTGACCTTGAATGTCTCCAGGGGTGGGGCAACCACCACCTCCCTTGGCAACCTGTTCCAGTGTTTCATTGCCCTTGTCATAAAAAAAAAAAAAAGTTTCTTATCTAATCTAACTCTTCCATCTTGTAGCTTAAAAAAGTTTCCCCTTGTCCTATCACAACAGACCCCGATAAAGAGTTTGTTTACCTCTTTCTTGCAGTCTCCCTTTAGATTCTGATAGGCTGCTCTCAGGTCTCCCTGGAGCCTTCTCCAGGCTGAACAGCCCCAGCCCTCTCAATCTGCCATCATAGGAGAGGTGCTTCATCCCTTACAACTTTTTTGTGTCCCCTTTCTGTACACGCTCCTCCAGGTCCATGTCTCTTCTGTACTGAAGATTCTACATCTGTATGCATTACTCCAGATGAGGTCTCACCAGTGCAAAGTAGAGGGACAGGATCACCTCCTTGACCTCCTGACCACACTTATTTTGATGCAGTTCAGGATATGGTTAGCTTTCTGGGCTGCGAGAACACCTTGCTGGTTCATATTCAGCTTGCCACCCACCAGTACCCCTACGGTGTTTCTGATGGTGCTGTGCTCCATACTTTCATCCCCCAACTTGTATTGATAGCTGCAACCCAGGTTCAAGCCCTTGCCCTGCTGACCACACTATTTCTAATGCAAGCCAGGATGCTGTTGGCCTTCATCACCTTGACATACTTCTGGCTTGTGTTCAGCTGGCTGTTGACCACTACTCTCAGGTCCTTTTCTGCCAAGCAGTTTTCCAGCCACTCTTCCTCAAGCCTATAGTACTGCACTGGATTGCTAACTTGGGCACCACTGGAGTTCTAAGCAATGTATTGGTAATAATTTTGCCAAAAGCTTGTGTTATTTTTAGGAAAAAGCATGCTGCCTCAATAAATTGGTAATCACTTGCCATTTTTGTGGGGAGTAATTCCATGATGT
The DNA here is from genome assembly GCA_036925125.1 of Oreortyx pictus. NCBI lineage: Eukaryota > Metazoa > Chordata > Aves > Galliformes > Odontophoridae > Oreortyx > Oreortyx pictus. Next base: position 155,311,880 of record JAUPFR010000001.1, on the reverse strand, counting down.
TGTGCCATATTACTAGAATTTATAATAGAGATAGAAGTGTTGTCGTATGAATATGAAATATGAAAACAAATATGCTCAAACTTTGAAGTGTAAGAAAATAATAGTTAACCTTTTTTCATGAAATAACCAAAAGTTTTCTCTGATGAGCAGTACAACAGCTTTCTGGACAGAAAACTGATGTTCCGAGCCATTCAGCTAGATCACAGAAATAGGGCTTTTCTTTTCATGCCAATTTACGTTTTGTTTGTTTGTTTTTGGCTGTGTAGGCTATCAATTACTATGTGTATTGAAATGTATGGTGGACTTTTTGAGATACTCTGCTTTCCAGTGGGTCTTCAGACAGCAAACAGCTTTTTAACTACTTTGCCAAAATTAAATTTCAGCAACAAATTGTCTGCTTTTCCAACTTCTAGTGGCAGACCCAGGTTTTCCTCTCTGATTCATAACTGATATTAAGCTAAGGCCAGATAAACCAGAAACAAAGTACATGTCAGGGATTCCTTCTGGACATGCATTAAAAAAAAAAAAGTAAAAATAAAGGTCTGTGTGCAGTGCAGAAGATATCTATTGCTGTCAGCAGCAAATCTGTGTGACATGATGGAGAAAAGAAATTAGCTGGGATATTGCAGCCTTGCATTGATACCAGGTGTTTTAGTGGTTGATTTAGCCCCTCTGGAGGTTGGCCAGTATGAAGGTGATGTCTACAGCCAGCTGCAGTGAAGTGGAGAATCAGAATCACAGAGGTTTCTATCACAGAGGTGACGTTATGATAGATAATATGGAAGGGAACGCTTTGCTAGTTTGTGGCATGTATTGTAGGCAGTACTGTGTGGCATTTACCCTGGCAGTACTCTAGGCACTATACTGGGAATTAGTATAAGCTGACAGAGTTCATTTTTTAGTTTTTGTTAAAGTAATCATATCACTCCCAATGCTAATGCAGTTTGCTGTGAGAAATTAGGGTATGATGTAAGTGACACAGAAGAAGTCTCACGGAGACTCATTGGTAATCATAAGCATAACAAAAAAACCTACATATGGTTATGATCCACAGCTTTCAGTACTAGTATGTAAGAAGACCAGTCAAAAGTAATAAGTCATTTCAATGCTGAAGGAAGAAACATAGAAGAAGGTGGAATTTTCAGGACATACAATCTGTATAGGTTGGATTATGCAGATGAAAATAGCATGGACTCCAACTTTGTTTAGTAATAAGGGGGATTTAGATTGAAAATATCTCAGAACAATAAAATTAATTCTTGCCATTTTGTATTCTTTAGGAAGGTAATGTGTAATCATGTTAAGCTTTTAAATATCAAGAAGATAATGAAAATACAATATTAATTTCAGGCTTTAGGAGTTTTAAGTGCATTACGTATGATTTGTTAAACTCCTTGAATTTTTTTGTTGCACCTCTCAGAACCTCTACAAAAAATCACTCTGGTGCTCTCTTTTATAGTAAATTTCAAATTAGAAAATAGCCATGAAGAGTTTGCAAGGTTATTAGTGAAAGAGTTCCTGATGTCTTAAAATGTGTGAATACAGAGCAAAAAAAGTACCATCTGGTTTGACTTTGTCCCTGCAAGTAATATCAACAGTTACTAATAAGCAGAATGAGATTTTAAAAACATTGTGCATTGTAACATTTAGTTTTTATTTTATGGCTACACAAGGAATTTTAAGTCTCTTTTTAAAATATGCTGTTAAAATGTTATCGTTGAGTTAAGCAAGAAATATTAACAATGGTCAACGACTGGAAAATGAAAGCACATGATAAAGCATTCTGTTACACACTTATTCCTTACTGTTGTTGCTGATGATTTTGCTAAAGCTTTTGCAAATGTTACTAACAAAACAGCATTTAGAAATAACTTACTGTAACTTTTGTTATTTCTTTCTATAAAGCATTTTTTTTTTTTTTGTGTCATACCAACTCTGAGTCCGTACTGCAGTCCAAAGAACTAAGTAATTTTACCTGTACAAAAGCATTACTTTCCAGTGAGTGAATAATTGCAAACACAATTTCAGTGACTGACATCAGTGATTCTTAATAGTTGCACATACTAAATAGGATATTTTAAATATTCCTTTTTTTTTTTCAAGGCCATATTTTTGCTTCTGAAAACAGGTTTGTGTATTCTGTGTTTGCATATATACTGGGAGTTGGTCTCTGCTTTGAATGTTGTGCAGATGATGATAGAATACTGCAGTATGTTAAAAAAAGAAAACTGTCTGAAGCTTTGTTTATTCTCTTTGTTTTCAGCCTAATTGGAGAAGAGACAGCGACCAGAAATGCCACCAGCAATAGGAGCACCACAGTACCCACCTCCAGATGGAGGCTGGGGGTGGGTTGTGGTCTTTGGGGCTTTCATTTCCATCGGATTCTCCTATGCGTTCCCCAAAGCCATCACAGTATTCTTCAAGGAAATACAGGAAATCTTCCACACATCATATAGTGAGATAGCTTGGATATCATCAATAATGTTGGCTGTCATGTATGCAGGAGGTAAGATGTTTGTGAAATCTGCAAATATCATAGCTCACCTGCCCCCATGGTCTTAAAGCACTTGAAGTTGATTACTAACTGATTTTATAAGTTACCTGAAGAATTTACTGATTGCTTTCTTTTTTTAAACGTTATGAGATAACTTGAAATATCTCAGACTGTACTAATGGAACTATTAAATCTTAAATGCATATATTATATATGTACATATGTATGAAAGTGTATAGAAACTGTATATATAGAAAAGAAAACATTGTGCCTACAATCTTTATTCACTGAAGAGCATCTTCTATAATTTTTCAGAAGTGGCTTCTGTAATAAAGTGTGATATTATCAGATCCTAGCAAACAACCTTGTGAAGGATGCATGAAGTCCCATTTTTACCATGGTACTTTTGTATCACTGATTTCAACTTAAGCCTTGGCACTTAAATGACAACAAGTGCTTTAGGAGGCAGGGAAGAAAGGTAAGTGCCTATAGGAGAGAATTCAGGCTAGCTGAGTTGCACTTTCTCAGTACAGTTTTTCTCCTCTGACTGTAAAGAAGGCCCTACAACCAGCATAGCATTAACTGAAGCACCTCAGTTAAATATTTTTCAGTTAATGGGATAGAAAACATAAAGTTTTTTTTCAAATGGCTGTAGAGACAGAGACCTAGTAAAGATGATTTGACAAGTAATGTCAGTATCAATAAAAGCTTGTTGTTTGGATATTTTGATCTTTTATGTATTCATAGGGAGAATTTTGAAGGAGTTTATAGGAGCAGCCACAATTTACCAAGTGAAGAATTAACTTGAATCAATGTCTACAAGAGTGGAATAAAGAAGGATATATGTCCTTTCTATGTGTTATGACCAGGTCACTCTCAAAACATAACTGGCTGTTATGGATAGTGAAAGCCTGGAAATTTGTTTCACTCTGGTAATGTGCCATTTCATGTGCCCAGGTGTGCTTGACTACCGCTGTGTACTCTGCAAGCAGTCCAAAGGTGGTCACTGTGCAGAGTGCTGTGGGGATGGAGAGGGTGTTTCAGTGGTTCCCTCTGAAAGTACTTTCTTCAGAAGGATGTGTATTTACCAGTGCATATGCACTTGCACTACAGAGGGTATGGGTGTAATTGAGGAAGACTCTGTGTGAACCCATCTGGAAGAAGGGAAGTGCACAGATGAAGACGAACTGGAATTTGCTTCCATTTTCCTTATGATGTGACTTCTGAACTGATGTCTTTTTCACTGAATTTTCTGATGCTACCTCAATTTTCTAAGGGCAGATTTACTTTCTAGCACAGTTCTTTTATTTTAATCTCTAAATAACGTCTAATTTATACCATTTCTATCATCTCAATTCTATCACCCAGTTTTTATTAATAGTGCAGACACAAACTGAAAGGTGTTTAGATGTGGTCATGCTTATACATAGTCTGATCTGAAAACAATGCCCCCTGTTTTATTATTTTGGTCCATGAGATCAGGGGGGGATGTTGGTAGTTTGACAGCAGAGGGGCAGTATGACAAAATGGTGACTGACGTGAAAGTGCGTATGAAGCAAAGTTGCATCACTGAATTCCTCCCCATGGAAAAAATGGCATCCACTGACATGCACTGACTCTTGCTGAACAGATACGGAGACCAAACTGTGGATGTGAACACAGTGAGGCAGTGATGGTGTGTTTCAGCAATGGCAACAGTGACAGTGGGTCACCTCCGCTGGTACAGAATTTATGAGCGTGGCATGCAGACTCTTGTTCATTGCTGGCTAAAATGCATAGCTAATGGTGGTGACTGTGTTGGCAAGCAGTATTTTGTAGTTGCAAATTTGCTCTATCAAACAGTGTTAATGTGTTCTTTACTGTAGATTTCATGGAATTAAATAGGAGGCATTACTCAGTCTTATTGTAGACTTATGGTTTTGAAATGACAATTCTGCCTGGTATAAACACTCTTTGAAGCCATAACTTCTCTAGAACCACTTCCTAAAAAATAGAGCATTTAGACAATCACTGGCAGAATATGAAATAGCAATCAGGACAAACATTTCTGAAGGAAATCGCTCCATTGTTTTTACTGTCTGGAGGTGGTTTGATTCCTTAGCATTTGATGTGCTGTAATGTGAAAGACATGTGAAGACCACAAGTACAGTGTGTAGTGTTTACTATGAAGTGTGATATCTCTGTGTGAACGCTCTCTTCATCATACTATTAATTAATATAACTTGAAAACATCTAAGATATGTCATTCTCATTAGAGCTTAGCATTCAACCTATTAATCATCACAGTGGGGTCAGTGAATAAGTTAAGTGTCTGTGCTGACACTCTTTGCTTTAGAGGCTGCAGCCTCTTGCTGTAATTAGCTGTCTTCTGTGTTTCAATAACAAGGTATTAACTTACCTTTCAATGCTTTAGGAAAAAACAAAACAAAACAAAACAAGAATACTAATAAACTAATAAATGGCATCCAGTAAGGAGCTAAAAGAATGTTAATTATATTTATCACTTACTTCTTACTTAGAATAAATGGCATTAAATTATAGCAGACCATCTGGCAATCCATATGGTCTCTTGCAGTCCTGGTTAATTTCTGCAAATAGGTCAAGCATAGCATTCACTTTGTTAGGAAAGCACTAAGCAAAGGTGACAAATCTGATAAATCAAGTCAATATGAAACTCTTTTCCCCTCTCAATATAAGATAATATGCACTTCCATGCAGTTCTTGTTGGTTTTATTTTTATTTTTTTTTCTCAAGCTCGTTTTTCCTCCCAACTCTCGTCTCCTGGAGTTTTGTTAGACCTTACTAAAAAGCCTTCCCAAATACAAGATCCTGTAATATGATCAAGGTTACATGTAATAGACAGCCTCTGTGGTTCAGCTTGTGCTTGAAAGAAGCATCCTCTGGAGAAGAGCAATAGTTCAGTCTCCATGGCAACTCATTCTTCTGTCTCTCTTGAGCAGAGACTGTCAATTGTATTAAATTAGGGGTGATGGTTTTGTGATGGACTCCTATGCACAAGGGACTATGACTGGGATGACCACACTTTTACTACTGGAGGACAGAATCTGGAGTAAGATGGAATTAGTTGAGCTATCCTGACAGGGTGTGCTGTGTTTGTGTATGCATATGAAAACATATATATATATATATATATATATATATAATATGTATGTATGTGTGTATTCTTTAATATGTCAACTATGTATACACACTTGAAGAGTCATATGTATGCTCTGATGTACACAAATGTTAAGGAGATGAAGACCATAAAGACCAAACATGCTTTACCTCAAATTCTCACCATTCATTCTTTTTCAAAATTTCCCCTTTTCCACTTTGCACAGCACTAACGAGCCAAAGGTGATTAAAAATTCTATCAGAGCTCACTCTGTTTCTAGAATATATATATATATATATATATATATATTTGTTGCTTTCAGTGTAGGTTTGATGGGTACCTTAGGCGCCATAAAAGTGTGACATATGTTGATTTCAGACACAGCTGACCTTGGGTGTTAGACTTCCTTATGAAAAAAGAAGTTCACTTAATTGTCTCTTTTTCCTGTCATTTAGTGAAGGTCAAATTTTACTTTGGTTGTTGTTGTTGTTTTTATTTTCAAAAATAGTTTTTTACATGTGACAGTAGGTTATAGAGATTAGCTTGAGAACTGTTAATTCCTCCAAGCTGTGAAATGTTGGATTGTCATGCTGATCTGAAGTCCATTTAACTTCCAGATGACTTATCCAAATAATTTTTTAAAAGGTATTTTGGGACCATTCTTGAAGAAAAATGTTTTCAAAGTTTAAGCAGTCACCATTACCATTTTTGAAAACATGCTTAAGGTTAAAAAATGCAACATATAATTGATTCTCAGAGTCACAGAATCACAGAATTGTGGGAGTTGGAAGTGACCCCTAGATATTATTGAGTTCAACCCCATTGCTAATGCCAGTTCCCCACAGCAGGTCACACAGCTGGATGTCCAGGCAGGTCTTGGATATCTCCAAGGAAGGGGACCATACTCTCTATGGGCAACCTCTCTTCTATCTTTTTTTCTGTTTCTTTAATTATTCAAGTTTGAGCTTAACCATCATGTATTAGAAAACTCTTAAAAGATTTTTCAGGTAAAAACTAAAGACAAGTTCTTATGGTGACTTTGTTGAATATTAATTTGGAAAATAATATATCATATGGTACATTCCACATATTTGTGATTTTATCTCAGTGGGTGTTTCAGTGATATTGCTGTGAAGATGAAATGACATGAACAGTGGAGATGACAGTTGCGAAATACATGCAACACAAACAACAGATGGTTATGGATTTTTACTTTTGGATAAGACCTAGTGTCCTGCACTTTTCTTCCTCCCTGGTAACATTTTCTTATTTTAGATTTACAAATACTGGCGCAACGTATTCCGTGGCCATGGATAAGGAGATTGAGAAGCTTTCTTAAATTGACCTGTGTTTTTTGTTGTTAGGGACAAACATTTTTCTTCACCAGAATATGAAAAGCATTGAATTTTAATAACCTCATTTAGAATGTCCTTGAAAGCAGAACTTATCAACTTTCAAAATGCCTCATGGGCATGAGGGAATACTTTACATTTAGCCTAAAATGTTTGTAAAGTGTCTATGTCAAGTTAATTTGAGACCCACAGGTAAAGAAAAGAAGGCATAATAAAGTGACACAAGAACAAAACATTTTGAATATTACTAACAAATAGAGGAAAGTTCTAAAAAGAGATATCAATAGTAAGAAATTATTGCAAATATACATTAATTATGTTTTTAAAAGAATACCTGAATGCTAAAGCAGCCTGATAAAGCCTTTGATAAAGTAGTACAGCAAATTATTTCATTTTTTGGAAGACTTTGTGTTTTAGTAAAACCATACCTTTTAGGGGAGTGTTCTTTGGTAGTAATCTGTGTTTAAACACAGAGAGGTTCTCTGTTTCTATCCTTAAACTGAACGTGGAAAGAAGGATGTTTTCAGTGGTTTCATACCTTTTTTTACTTTGTGGAACAGATTTGTCCTTCTAGCCAGTCTCAGTTTTGCCATTCAGAGACAGTTTCGGAGTTAAGTACACTGAGAGAAATAATTTTGTTGTTCTTTTGAATAATTATCAGAGAGACATATACATGCCAACGAATTGCCATTGTAGTTCTACTAAGAATTTTCAGTGTCCAAGACATAGATTATTAATAATGATTATCATAGGAATATTTGCATCAATTTTGATCAAAATAACTCAAGTGTCTAATGAAAAAAAAATTCATCTATATACAAGAAGGCAACACTGATCTTCATTTCTTTAGGTAAATTAGTCAATCTTAACAGCTTTTTTTAATCCCTAAAGAAGATGCTTTTTATCTCCCACTTTATTTAAAGTAATGGGTCAAAACCAAAAGATAATAAATAGCATACTTCATAAAGTACATTTTCTAAGGGACTAAAACTTGGGTTTGTTTAATCTAAAACTTAGGCCTTTGATATGTTCACTGGGCCTGCAAACCTTTGATGAAGGAATGCTTTTTTTCTGTACACTAATAATGTTGGATTAGTTCCCATATAGTTTTTCATATCACTGGATCGTACAATGGTTGCATTTGTGATGTGTGTCATGTAATTCAAAGGTAATGAAACAATGGTTTAGCACAACTGGGAATCATGAGATATTTAAGCAGATCCCAGAGAAGTATTATGGGGAAGGAAAAGTGTATCTACTCATGCTGTGTATACCATTGTAATCACACCAGCACTTCAAATGAAATAATAAACCTGGCACTTTACAAAGAACTTATTATAGAATTTTACTGGTCCATTGTTTTGGAATGTCTAAGAACTATTCCATTGTTTATTTTGAAAGGGTATAGTCAAGGGAAACAGAGCTGAACTGTGATATTTATATTACAAACCAGTATCAATTGGCAACAGCTGAGATTTTTATTGTGATTCCTAAAGGTATGTAAATACATATTTGTTAATAGAAGACTTAGTGACAGGTTTATTCTCCTGCCAGAGTACCTACAGAAATCAAAGAATGAGGTTGTTTTTGTCTTTTAATTCATCAACCAGTTTTGAAGATTTTTGCAGAGATCAGGTAAATATATGTACCATATAAAGAGGTTTTTCATCAGTCAGAACCTTTTCATCTAGATTTTTAAGATTATCATTACTATTAAGATTAGACACTAATATTACTATTAAGATTTTTAAGATTACTGTTAAGATCACCCATGACAAAAGTACATACAATACAGCTTTTGTAGCCAGTAGGTGTTTCAGCAGTGTGTACAAGTAAAAGAAAAGTTTACCTTTAAAATTTCTCACAGATTTTGGCATCTTTAATTGTCAAGAAAGTTAAGCATTTCCACTGCAATTTTACCTGGCTTTTGTTCAGATGAATAAGTACTATGATGAGACAACAAATGACACATGTTTAAATATGGAGATTATAATTAAAATGGGATACTGTATTGAGAAATAGGTTATTCATTTACTCATCCAGTTCAAACCTGCAGCACTTTCACATGGACAGGTTTTACACTGACTGTGCCCTGCATGTTTTCTATTTATATTGCTTTGAAACACTTCTCATTAAGTGCTCTGAGTCTTAGAGAATTCTGAAGGAAGTAGTGGTACCATTACAGCTTTTTAACAGTAGTAACTAGAGATTATATCTTCTATATAAATGACATTGACAGTAGGCTCAAGTGCATCCTCAGCAAGTTTGTGGATGACATCAAGCAGTTAGATGCAGTTGACACCTCAGGGAGGGGATGCCATTCAGAGAGATTTAGACAGGCTTGGTCACTGGCCCAAGATGAACCTCGTGATGTTCAACAAAGCCAAGTATATGGTCTTGCACATGGCTGGGGGATGTAAGGTTGGAGTACAGCAGCATCAAAAATGATGTGTTGACACTGAGGATGGCAAACTGGACATGGACCACCAATGTGCCCTAGCAGCCCAGAAAGCCAGCTGTATCCTGAACTGCATGTAAAGAAGTGTGGTCAGCATGTCAAGCGAAGTGGTCCTGCCTCTCTACTCTGTGCTGGTGATATCTCTAGAAGTGATTCTACCCTACATGACTGTTGTGCTATACTAACAGATTTAATTTTGCTGTCTAGAGATCTTAAAAGCTAAGGATGTTCCTGTAGAAATATGCATGTAGTGGGTAGTGATCTGGGGCTTGTTCTAATAAAGACTGAATTAATATTTTTAGTCTTTCTATATTGCTTGAATGTTGTGTAGGTTGTAGTGCTCCAGTATTTTGGTGACAGTTTCAGGTGTACTACCTGGTAATCTTAAAATTATTGGCTTGTAAATGTCTAGTCTTTCCTCATACCCCCAGTTCACTTGCTTCCATCATTAGCTAAATAAAGATAACACATCTGGGAGAATAACTTCTATGTTTAATAATTGACAGAATTTGTTTAATAATTGTAGCTGGTTATAAGCTGAAAGAAGTCTATTGATCTTTTTATGTTTTCATAAAATGTGAATGATCTGGAAGTTCAAAACATTTCAGTTTCTTTGTGGAAAGATTCCTAAAGTCTTCCCTGTTGGTATCAACTGACAGTACCAGATCTGTCATGCTATGAGACTTGCTGAGCCTGCTTTTCTTTGTAGGATGCCTTGGCTTTTCCATGAACACAAATTATTTGTGATTCCTTTTTTTTTTTTTTTTTTTTTTAATGTTCTTTTACAGCAGTAAGCTTTGCTGTCCAACACAAGCTGCTTCCAGATTTACTGCTGCTGCCTAGATTTTATCTTCTTGTTATTCAACAGAGTAGAATATAACTTTTTCAGAGGAGTGGCTTAGTGTCAGAACTTTCAAGGACTCCTTGCAGTGGCTTTCAGAGGAGGCATAATTCAAGAAGGCAAGTGTCCTATTTGGCCTTTCCTAGAAGGTGGAGTCATCTTGTGTCCTTGGATATCAAATTTCACTCAGAAAAGCTTCAGGAGCAATTGTGTTTTCAGTCATTCGAATTATTGGCATATACCTGAATGGCAGAATTAATTTCTCCTAATTGTGTTATTGCTAAGCTTTGAGTGTCTCTAATTAAGTAGATGAAACTGTTGTTATTTGCCTAATCAGAATACTTGTAATTTCCAAGGCAGCAAATAAATAAGCAAAGTAGAAGAGGTTTTACTTTTGAATCTTCTACATAAACTCTTTACAGGAACTACTTAATCCATAGGAAACCAAGACACTATAATTGTTACCATGAAATATTTAATTAAGGTACATAAAGTTTTAAAGCTGTACATAAGCAGCAGCATGGCATCATTACTTACAGTGAATAAGATTTACTTAGCTAGTATCCCTGGACATCTCTCCAGCAAAATATCATAAAATGAAAGGACTGAAATCAGTAAATAAATACATTATAGATAACAAGTGTGCTGTATATGGTGAATGTACAAATCTTAATTGAACTTATTACCAAATATTCTAGAATTGTAGTTTGGATAGCAACACTGGAAAAAAATAACAAAATCAGTAAGGAAATCTTAAAATAGATCCACTGATATAGATAGTGATGAATGACATGTTTCCGTGACAATGTTAGGCTGTTATCAGAGAGGTGAAAAGAACTGTCCAGGTATTGGCAATATGTGCTTAAATTTAAATGCCAGAAAAACCTGTCAAGTTCAAAGTTATATTTCTCACTTGCTTAAAGCAAGACAACATATAAAAATATGTTTATATATTTATACAAAATCCCTCCTTTCTATGGCTAGACTTCCAGAAAGGCTACATCTTCCACAATGCAATGGGTGTTTCTCCAGGAGCAAGGTCCATTGTGTGTTTTATAACTGTATTTACAATAATGGCTAAAATAATTCAGTAGCTTGTCTTCCACTGAGGTGAGGTTGAAAGACTGTAGGTCTGAAATTCTTAAGATGATTTTATTTCAGTTTAGGAATAAAAAGATTTTGAAGAGTAAGGATGTTTCCTACAATGCTAGTTCTAATTTGTGTATCATTTCTTTACAATCAAATAGCAAGTCACAAAGATAATACACCTATGAGTTTTTGTTTTTCACACAGTGAATTTGTGTCTGTACAAAGAATGTGCAAGTATATATGTCATTGCCACTCTGATTCAGAAGCTTTTCGTATTTACCTACTAAAATACAAACATTAACTTAAGCCCACGGCACTCTGTGCTCAGAGGAACACGTCTGAAGAGGCAAGTGAGATTAAGACATGAACAAATTCGTATAATAGAATTTCCTCTCAATCACTTCCCCATATGTTATAAAAAATATACCTGACAGGGTGTTCAGATACACGTATTGCCTAGATCATTCAACTTTCTAACTAACAGTTTTTCAGCAGGATGTATTAAAATTTACTAGAGAAACCTAGTTTCTCCTGCAGGAAGATAATAATTCTTTTATTATGAAACTTAAATAATATTCTTCTCACTAGCACATACATTAAATCCTTGCAGAGGCAGATGTATTTCACTGGATCATTTTAATATGTTCTGGCTGAAGAATATTAGCATAACTCCTTAGATGCAAGGTGACTCCAGGAATGCATGATATCTAGACAACATCTATAATACAAATCATAGGAAGCCCATATTTTAGTGGCCACTGGTTTACTTAGAATTTATGTAGCATTACAATCATTATAACTAAACTGTTTTACATTATTTGATAGAAAATAAAGTTTCTGGCAGTGGTAGGTTGTTTCCTCACACCAAGAAAGAAAATATGCCTGTTTCAAAAGCCACATGAATGTTATCTTCAAGTGCAATAAGATGGTCCTGGGTGATCAAGCCACTTCATGCTGTTGCTTGCAGGAGTGCTCAGATATTCCTTATGCAAATGAACAGAATTAGTATAGACTCCCTCCCTTTCACCTCATACCTTTTTTAGAAGACCTTATCTGTGGGAATGTCATCTCTGATGCCACAATGGAGGAGACTCGGTAGGGAACATAATGTACATGATTCCATTGTGGCCCAGACATAAAACAAATGTAGTAGATAACTTTGCCTAGCTCCCTGGTAATATCTTCATTTTCCATTTATTAAGTTCCAGGTTTCCTTTACTTGTTTTTCATGACTCTCACACATCTAACCTATTCATGTTTTATGAAATTTTCTTTTTGTAGGGAAAGGATACATTTCCCCTTGCTAAAGGAAGTCATCATGTTTTAGATGATTGGAGTCTGTGGAATTAGTATGTATTGAAATCCACAAAAGAAATGGCACGTGGGTACTACATACAGGAAATGTCTAAAAATTCAAAGACCCAACATACTAAGCTCTTTTTGTAGAAGGAAATCTCGAAGTGTCAATCTGATGACAAACCCAAGTTTTAAATATATACATATATATATATATATTTGAGGTAAATATGGGAATATGGAAAGATAAAGTGACATCTTAGAACTCACTCGTAAGCCACTAATTTGCTGGTAAATATTTTCCTAAATATTCCCATTAAAACATTTTTTGGATGCCTAAATTATAAATGAATTGAAAAAGGTTCTAATTTGAATCTCTGAAACACTTCCAAAATTCTGGAATCATTCACTAAGTTGTCTCCATCTTATTATTTTGCTTATTTGAAAATAGTAGTAGACTTATCTTAGAGATAGTGCTAGAAGTTCTGTATAGTGATTGAGTTATATGATATAATATAATATATTATAATATGTTATAATATAATATAATATGAGTTATTCTTCAATTTCACATTAGTATTAATTTTCCTTTGTTCCCTATCAGTAGACAAAAAATGTTACATAGGACTTGCTTTGATCTCTTCAGACAAGTGATGCAGCTTCTTGTACAAACACTTAAACACAGCTACTACCAAACTGAACTAAGTCTTTCACCTATAAGTATCTAAAGAGGAAGAAGGAGCAGCCACTGAGATAAATGAAAAATACTTCGTATCTCCAAGAAAACCATTAGATATGTTCTTTGGAGCATTTCTGCATTTAGAGTTATGCATCCTGAAATTCCTGCTGAAACCCTGAAATTTAATGATGTTTATTAGTAACATCTTCATGTTAACTATTTGCTGTAGAGAATTATATTTATTAATATTCACATTTTTTAACTTGTACATTTTTGAGAGGAAAAATGAATAAATCCTTGATTTTTTTGTTTTCTTTTGTTTTCATTTAAAGAAGTAACCTTTTCTGGTATGAGTTCATTGTGCATTAAACATTAGTTGGATGAAATCTCCAAACACATTTCTAAAATTGAAAAGACTGTGTTGACTTTATATTTACAAAAGTACATGAGCACCCAAGGATTTAAGTTGTTTACTTTTAAATGTTGCACTGGAAAATTTCATCATCTTTGTTTCTCCAGAGAATTTTCATTATGTCTTCCAAGAACCTACATTCGCAATTGAATTTTCTTATGTTAATGTTGATGCACTGCATTATATTTGCTGTTTAAGTTACAAGCTTACAACAGTTTTCTGAGAAAAACAAAGAAACAAACCTTAGATTTCTTAGAAGGCCATGTAGGATTCACACATCATGCTGCTGATTCTATTTGCAGCAATTCCCATGACAGAAGCATCCAGGCCACTGTGTCCAGAACTATGTCCTCTGGTGTTATGTCTCTATTTAAATACATCTCCATTACAGGTATTTTCTTTCCGTTTTATCATTGACTTGTTCCCTCTTTTATTCACTCTTTATCTCGCCTTTTTCCAAGTTGGAAGACTAATTTTTGTGAAGATACATCCATGTATTTCACTTTACTTAGGGATACTAATATTAACAAGAACACAAACAGATATAAAGTTTAAATTAAATGTTGAAATGTTTTTCTCCTTCTGATTTCTATCAAAATAAATATGTTTATGAAAAATTTGAACAATTAATTTTGAGATAGCGTGTTTTTTTATTTGGTAGTAGGTAACCAAAAATACTACTGAAAACTACTGAACGTTCATCAGTTCATAGAATTACATTCATTTCTGATTAAATGTCATAAAGATTACTATTGCTATTTTCAAAAGTAATGCCATAGATTATCTTCAGATCTTCTGCTTTGTGATTGATTTGTTCATGATAGGCTTTCATGAACAAAAATTCTACAGCAGTGTACAAAAGATAACTAATATCAAACAAAAATATGTATCAATTGATATAATAATTAGCGTGGCTATGCTTTGATTAATGCTGAATGATTGTCAGACATTTTAAAATTAATATTTACACAGTAGTTTGCTGACTTGGAGATGTTTTCCAAATTGTGTGGTCCATAGCTCCATACAACTCAGTACCACAGTTAACATGTATAAAGTCTGCAAGCCAATCAAAAGGAAATATAGTTTGAGATGGGGAAGTGACAGGAAATGCTCACCGCAATGTTGGATGGCTGAACTGCTGACTTCTTGCTTCCTGGCAAGAAGTAATTGAGCGGCTGCACTATCTTAACTCACAGTTCAGCTACCCTGACTCAGTCTTAACCGTTTCTTTTTGGTCATTTCTTACTGCATGTGTTACCATCCCACATACATGGTAAAGAATTTAATAATTAAAAGTTGCCTGACATTTTAATGTTTTCAGATTCGTATATGCTTTCTTTTTCCCTGTGCGCTCCAATTCCCTCTAAATGCACATCCAAGAGTAATGATAGTATTTCAGTGAAGGTTTTAGACTAGAGATGAGAATGCCCTAGTATCCTCAATATTTTTAGTTAATCCTGCTTGAGAAAAACAAAATATTTTTAAGACATTTTCAACTTTCATGAATAGATTTTTGGTACTATCAGAAATCAATTTTGACTTGCTTTTTCTCTGGATAACTACTGTGACATTCCAAAAGTAACACTAAGTGCTTTCAGAAATCACTTGTGGTTTAAGGAGTAGATTTAAAATGAAAAGTAAGGCTTTGCTGAAGGAAAATATTGGTAACTGACAGACAAAGCCAGTCAGCTCCCAAAAGTGCTTTTTTTTTTTTTTTTTTTAAGAAAAAATAGAAGTCTGAATGATATTAGCAAGCAGCTTATCCTCATTTTAGTTCTTGGAGTTCCTGTGTTGTTTTCTGCCTTGTAGGATACAGAAATAAAATACAGCCAGATCAGAAGTATAGCTGGTGTGTTGCTCTTCAAATTCCAAAAATGTAGGTGTGTTTAAATAATCTGACTTGACAAGATGCAGTCTACAATACTGCATTACTGCAACTTCAAATAATATTATTGCATTAATTCTCACCTTCTTTCAAGATTTCTCTCTCTATCTGAAGTGTCAGATTGTTCAGACTGAGTCATTTCAGGTTGCTTAGGATTAGTGACACTATTAACACTGTTTGACATGATCAATGTATGTTCAAAACATTATTTTTGTATAAAAAAACAGTCTTCTCTAGTTGCCTAGTAAAGATAATGTAGACAGGAAAATAGAAAGCATAAGTGATGCTCTGGCTGTGTATGAATAAAATTACAGATGTGAATGAGCTCTAATTGTCTTATAGCATTAAGAGATCAAACCAGAATAAATAAATATTGAAACATATATTTTTATTTACTTTTAAATATTTCCATTCCTTCATTGAGCATGTATGTAGAAAAGATTCAAAGACAAATTTAATTATAAAAATAAAGCACAACTGTGTCAGCTAAATACTGCTACAAGTATCCTGTAGAATCCTTTATACTGCTACAGTCCCTGCTGGAATTGTTTTGATCAGTTATTATACATTTAAATAGCAGATAAGGTTTTCATCCCTTGGAATAAGTGGTATCTATGATGAAAAAGAGAGAAGGCAGCAAGAATTCTAGTGACTTAGACTCTCTTCCTCTTATAAATTAATGGAGTGAACCTAATACATTTGGACTGATAAATGTTACTCTACCAGAGAGCGGAACAAGATATAGATTTTATGACAAGTAAATCTTCCTTTATGCTATTTGGTGGCCTTCAAACAGATCTTCCAGTCCTATAACCTCTAGGTACCATGAAATGGAAATACTGTTATCATCTGGTTTGCATCCTTCAAGCTTTCAGAGATATTAGATATGAAGTTGTTGCATTGTCTCCGGTGTCAGATCATTTTTTGAAGTGTATATTTTTTGGGTCTGGAAAAAGCAAGCAAATACATAGGTATGTGCATGACTGTGTGTGTGTCTCTGATAATTTGATTATGAGACAGAAACTATTAAATTTATAGTCCATAGTTTGAGCTGTGTGTTCATTTCCACAAAAATATCCACTAGTACACTGCTGTAAAAAAAGAAAACAATTAAAGCCATTTTATTGTTTGAGTTGCGTTTAAACCATATTAGCAAATGGGTATCTTTTAAGGGGAATAAAGTGATTGCTTTTCAAACATCTGCTTTTTAAATGTACTTATTATTCAGTTACATAGTCTGTTTTATTATCTTTCTTTAACAACAGCAGAGCTTAACTGAAGAAGGAAGATTTAAATGGTGATTGAAACATTGAATTTGGAAATGAGAGAAAAACATAGATTATTGCTATGTTGTTATTTTAAGAAATAATACATTTCATTTCTAAACAATGTATTTCTACTGAGAGGTCTTGGTATTCTCTGAAGGCCAGTCAAAGCAGCCTCATCCTCACATTTTCTGCATGCAACTGGACAAGTAAATGTTTTGTTTAGCTGTCAAAATAAGTGCCACATTATTATTGGCATTGTATAAAACATCATTAACAGCTCCCAAATGCATAACTGAAAAAGCTATTGCAATCTTTTCCTCAATGCATGATGGACATGACAAGCTTCTTTCTTGCCCTTGTCTTCCTTTAAAACACTTGTGTCCTGCTGTATAACCCTTCCCAAGTCACTTCTTCAGTGACAGAGTTACTTTTGCTAATTGTACTCCTTCTCAAAGTCTGGTCATTACCTTAGATAGATATAAAACAAAAATACAGCCAGGAGACTATTAGTATATTATGATAATGGCCTTAAATTTATTTCAGGGAGTGCATAGTCTTTTGCGGCTGGTGGTTTGTAGGTGCTAAGGGAGAGATCAGGCTAAATATTCTTGTGGTCTTCCTGACTTAACATCTGCTATGTAGTTATTTCAGGATTCAGGAAAATAGACTCACAGATCCAGCAGTCCTTTAGTGCATCAACATGCATAAATGTACAGCATGATTTTGGCAGTAATACATTACTTAAACAGCTTAATACTACTTCTAAATAAAAACAAAAACAAAAACAAAGCAAGAAAAGAACAACCAAAAACAAACAAACAGAAAAGCATGGAATTTAGGTACCTGATGCTGGCACGTGAGCACTGCTTGGTCGTAGAAACTGTTAAATGTGAGATTTATACATGGCTATAAAAATATGATTTCAGACAAACAAACAGCTGGAATTTATGTGGTCTCATATACACTGAGGTATGGTATATATGCATCATTTTATGAGACTTAGAAACCAAGTTTATACACAGATGTCACAAGAACATATTTAACCTACTTATCAAATGGGAGGGTTTCTGGATAACTAATGATGGTGTATTGAACTAACTTATTGTCTTATGGAAAGATTCATATTTCCAAGATGCACAAATACTAAATTAAAGTATAGAGAAAAAAAAGTGATATCAAGTTGTGATAGTAATAGCATTTACTTGAGTAAAACGTATCAAAGATAATATAAACTTTAAAAGAATTTGTAATTTATGCATTCCAAGTTTTGGTCATTTGAAAGTTCAGAGCTCTGACACACCAGGTATCTTTGTCTTTCCTCTTCGCCCACTACCTACATAAATTGATACACATGTACTTGACCTCTAGGTAACACAACTTGTAGGAGAGGATGACATTGCATTCTTTGATCTGAAAAGCTGGATGTCCTTAAGTCCTGTCTTGGCTGCTGCAGTTAAGATCCACAGAGTTTTCTTTTTTCTGAACTGTTTGCAAAGTTATGTCCCTGAAAGTATTTTGCTATGAAAACATTTCCCATTCCCTACAAAAAAGCAAATATCTTCCCCAGACAACTAAACAAACAAGATTCTGGCATATTATCTTGCCTTAAAAGAAGGAAGGTTTGATGGACCTGTACCAAAGAATATGGATACTACAGTTCATATTCTTTTGCAGTAAATGTTATGCAGAGCTTGTCTTTACCCATGGTTATAGTTGGAAAACTGTCAACACAGTGCAATGTTGTCTTTTGATCCATGATTTTATTTAAATTAAGTCAGCAGTGTAGCAAGATTGCACAACAATATTTTTCCATTCTATTTCTCTCTTTCAAACACTTGATAGTCTGCTATATGTGCATTTACCTTGTCATTATCACATGGCCTCACACCTGTCTTAGCTTTTCACGGTCTTTGTTTAATAAGAAAGAAAACAGATTGCTATCAGGTCTTTTGCTATCTAGATAATTTCTTAAGTTCTTACGTAAGGGTACAAACCAAGATGCTGCCTGAAGTGAATGAATCTCTAAATACTCTGACCAAATATTCTCCAAAATGCTTCTTTTGTAGTTTATTTTTTTCCCCTAAGGATCAGTGAAGGAACATTCCAAGTGTGACTACAGCAAGTCAGAGTTTATTGCTGACATAATTTGGGGGGAAATTAACAAATGCCACACTATTTTTCATATTTTTCATTAATTTAGAGAAATACTTTTTTGTCATCATAAGAAAAAGAACTTGAAAATAATAAAATAACTTTGTTTTGGTATGTTTGAAGTGAAATACCGTTATTGTGCTTATCAGTGAGAACACTTAAACCTTTTTTCTTTCAGAAAATTACCTTAGTATTATTTTTTCAATAATATAGATATTATTTGATATTGGAGTGAAATTTTTTACTTTGAGTTAAAGTTTTGGTTTTGTTTGTTTGTTCGTTTCTTCTTTAACCAGAGAAAATATATTTTTCATGTATTTTAAAAGGGCTTTCTTTCTAATTCAGACATGAGCCCTACTGCTGATTTTCCAGACATATCTCTATAAAACAATTCATGATTGAAATTACACATCACTGTAGTTATGAGTGCACACGTTCAAGACAAGAGAGGTACGCGTGATATATTTAGAAGTGGTCTGAATGTAAGTTATTAGTCCTTCATGTTTCAGTGCCTTCTGCATATGTCCTCAAAGGAGAAACCACACCTCACTGTGGTTCTGCTCGGTGGTTCCCCTCAAGTAGAAATAAAGAAGCACTGAGTATCTCATAATATAAAATGTCTGCTAAATGGTTTAGTATTTTGTATGTGACTTGAAGTCATTCATTAATCCTCTGGGCTATTGTGTGTTTGGCAGTCCATTCTATTATTGAGTTTTTAAGTCTGGAGATTTCAGTACACTTTTATGCTTAACCAGTGAGCAGCAGAGCTAACAGACTTCTGTCCTGTTTTGTGTGTCAGCAAGATGAGCCCTAACACATTCACTTTGAGTATCCTTTACCTTCCCAGTAAAATAACACTCCTGTTTATCTTAAGTTCCACCACCTATCTTCCACTGCTCAGCTTCCTAGGCTGGAAAAGAAAGTGGTTTTAAGTCCATTCTATCACTTGTGCAGAGTTGAGCACATTTGCCAATGTCTGGGCTTCCTGAACAGGGAGCCCCTTTTATTATCAGAGTTTCCCCTGGGCTGTTTCAGCCCCAAGCTGTTTCTTAAATACAGATTGTAAGATCCAAGCATCACTGAAATCTTGTATTAAATTAGAACTATAAATATTTGGTCAGTCAACATGACATATATGTCAGTCAAATTAATTTCAAACTGTCCTCTGGATTCATAAGCCGTTAGAAAAGATGAGCAGTCACAGAACAATACTATGGTAGATGTTTATTTCATTAAGAAAGCAAAAATTTGGTCATTTGGCATGTGCAAGAATTTTTGTTGTCAATATTTACCATTCCAGAATGTTCATAATAGTCATCTGATATATTTACAGTAATTCAGACAGTGGAGTCCAAAATCACAGTATATATATGAAAAGTACAGTCTTAAATTCAGTTCAGTATGGGTTTGTTTGTTTGTTTGTTTGTTTGTTTCATAATGGAAATTTTGGCACTTATTCCTTCAGATATTTATAGCAGGAGATTTAAAAGTGTTTTGCAGTGAAATCAGGTGCAGTGCTTGTCATTCCACTTTATACCAGGTGCTCATTTCATATTTAAAATTTACTGGTTTTTTATTATTGGTGTTTTTATTTTTTTGAATTGAGTAAGTTTAGTTATTGCAAAAGCAAGGTGATTCATAATAGTTTGGGCCAAATGTAGTGCAATCAGATGGCATGCAGGTTTGTCTAAAGAGCTTTGACAACCTCTTAATCTTGATGTGTAGCATGCTATCTATTCTAGTCACGGTCATTTAAGAAACATATAATGCATGTCATGCTAAATTGCATACTAGCTGTTTGTTTAGTGTGGACATAATTACACCATAAACTGAACTGCAATCGAAACTGAAAATAGACTTGTAGTAATATTTTTTAAGTTTTGAAATCTTTATGCTAAACCACATTTTAGATTTTCCCAGACAATCTGTAATCATCCTACTGCCCATTAACTACCTCTCTGAATCAGGTAAGAGAAAACGAGTCTTGGAGCCAGAGATGTACATTCTGATATGACAATATTTCTAAGTCTATGTGTAGGTTTAAGTCAGAGTCCAAGACATGCTGACATGCTGCAGTATCAACAAGATCAGTTGTTAGTTTGCTTGCCTAGAAATTTCTCTGCTCTGTTAAGCAGAGTTTTGATGTCTGTCTCATACGTGAAATTCTTCAGTCCTTGCACTTTCAAAACTTCCACTGACCGATCTCAGTATTGATTACTTGTGAACTGTAACAATCCCTCTTGCTTGTCTGATGTCTTTAATCTTTTGATCCATCTCCATGACAAATCGATATTTATATTGTCATGGAGACAGTACATCCACATTCAGGTTCGTGTGTCTGCAAACAGAGTGTATGTCTGACAAATTGGTACAGAAACAACTGAACATTTTCCAGGATGGAATAGTAAGGCATTCCAACACATCTTGAAGAAGAAGACATATATGATAGAGTTACCTGCTACCTGCTAATGCTTTTTCTTTCTCCCAACAGGTCCCATAAGCAGCATTCTGGTGAATAAGTATGGTAGTCGACCAGTGATGATAGCAGGGGGCATCCTGTGTTCATTTGGCATGATTGCTTCCTCTTTCTGCAATAGTGTTCTGGAGCTTTATCTATGTATTGGGGTTGTCGGAGGTAAGAATGCTCTTTAAAATGTAATATTATTTCTCATACTGTTGTACCAACAGCCCCTAACTGAGGAAGAACTCACCGTGCAAAGCATTGCAAATCTAAAACAAGAAGGTAACAATATCAGTTTATTTCCGCTACCCAAATGTTTTAATTCTTTAAATTAGTCAGCATGATGTTAAATTATTTCATAGAATATTTCAGGAACAGCTGAGGATTTTATTCAATAAATGCTGTATGTATGTACTCTTCCATGCTGCACTGTAATTATGGTATAAAAATTGACAGCACTTATTACAGTAATTTTTGTAGAATTTTGTGTTCATTGTTTTAGCTTTCAATCATGTTACACATCAAGAAGGGTGGCAGAGTGTAGCAGAATTCTAGTAAAAATGCAGAACCTGATCCCAGCTTTCTGTAGGTTTTCTCCCATAGAAAATACAACAACTTTCAGTTCTAAAGCTTTCTATGTAAAATCCAAGTCAACTCTCAAAATTATTCCTATGTCATTAAAAGCCTGAGTATTTCCTAGGATAGTGAACTGAAGTAACTGTAAAGCCAGTAAATTAAGTAACTTATTCACCAAAAGTATTTTTTTTTTTAATGAAATACTTAAACTCTCTCAGAATACAGAAGGCAGATGAAGTTTGAGGTGAAATGCTGACACATTATGAATGAATGATATTTGTTCCTGTGTTCAAGGTTATCTTTCTTTACACTGGGTTTCCTTCTTTGTTCAATGTTTATTTTTTAAAGTTCTAATTTACTATATCCTAAACTTGCACCCAATTAAAGTCAGGGCCTGTGAAAGATGAAAACTTATTCTCTATGCCACCAAACAGATCGATAGCTACTTAGCTATTATTACCAAGATGTCTTCATATGAACAGAAGGCCTAGAGATCCAATTCATATACTCGTATGAATGTGTGGACTACTCCCTTACTTGTCCTCTTCTGCAACTCTTCCACTGGCAGTAGGGACTTCCATACGTGAGTTTATAGAGCTGAATGTACTCCAGAATAATTATCCCTTTTAATTACCTAGGTTAGATATTGGTAATTTTAAAAACAACTTGGTAACAGTGTGTTCTGTAGTGCATTCTATGTGATAATACTTTGTATTATTTTTTTGTATTTTAGGTCTGGGTTTGGCATTCAACTTACAGCCTGCCTTGACCATGATCGGCAAGTATTTCTATAAGAAGCGTCCCATTGCCAATGGATTGGCCATGGCTGGAAGTCCAGTGTTTCTGAGCACATTGGCACCTCTCAATCAGTTCCTCTTTAATGCATTTGGTTGGAAAGGAAGCTTTCTCATTCTGGGAGGACTACTTTTGAACTGCTGTGTGGCTGGGTCACTTATGAGGCCTGTTGGACCAAAACCAGTCCCTCCTGTGAAAAAAGATATTGAAAAAGGCACAGGAGATTCTACCCTGCACAAAAACAACAAAAAGTCTTTTTGGCAAACTATCAATAAATACCTAGACCTATCCCTGTTCAAACACAGAGGGTTTCTAATCTATTTGTCAGGAAATGTTATTATGTTTGTTGGTTTCTTTGCTCCAATAGTATTCTTGGCTCCTTATGCCAAACACAAAGGAATTGATGAATATTCTGCTGCTTTTTTGCTATCCATCTTAGCCTTTGTAGATATGTTTGCTAGGCCTTCAATGGGACTTGTAGCAAACTCCAAATTTATCCGGCCAAAGATCCAGTACTTTTTTAGTTTTGCTGTCTTCTACAATGGCATCTGTCATATCTTGTGCCCACTGGCAACAAATTACACTGGCTTAGTGATATATGCTGTATTTTTTGGGTTTGCATTTGGAATGGTTAGCAGTGTACTTTTTGAGACTCTGATGGACCTCGTCGGTGCTGCCAGATTTTCCAGTGCAGTTGGACTGGTCACCATTGTGGAATGCTGCCCTGTGCTCATAGGCCCTCCTCTAGGAGGTAAGAATCTCTTTCATTCCATTTTTTTCCAGACATGACCTTGTGGCTTACTAAAGAATTAATAAAATAATTTTACTTAATGTTATGTCATGTTTATTTCTGTGATTAGGAATGTACTGTAGAAACATTGCATTGTATCTGTTATCTTTGCACTTCACAGTTTCATATCCACATGAAAATATAAAGGTGTACACGAAATGCATTTGTGGTAGGTAATGAATGTATCTTGACTAGTCCTTAAATTCAAGTGATAAATGTATGATTCCCTGAGCTTCATGCCACACCTCCACCCTCAGCCAATTGTTTAGCCTATTTCTGTAGCCAGTAGATAGATCTGAGACATTTCAGGGTATGAATAATCCTATGTGGACTGAAAGTTGTTAATGGTACTAACTTCTCTTTTTGATGTAAGTAAGGGGAGATAAAAAGCAGACTAGGTGTACAACTTGGACTATATTTGTTACTTTTGGGAATCAGGTACCAAAAATTACGATAAGAGTCTTACAGTGATTTCTCTTCCCTATGTTTTTTTTTGTTTTGTTTTGTTTTTATTTTTTCTTTCTTTTTTTTAAAGTATTTATTTAGTAATGATGTTAGTGATTTTTATAATCATAAGTTAACATAACATATAAGAGACTGAAAAAATAGATACCCAATTCTTGTTGAAAAATGTATGTTAATTTTGTGTGTGTTGCACCATAAGGCCAACAATATAGAAATGCAAAGATTTCCAGCCCTGTGAACATTCACTATACCCAAGTAAGCAGTGCCACAAAAGTCAGCTAGACTATATGTGCCTAAAAGCACGTCCTGGCATTTTTAGGATTACCGTCAATATTTGTATGAAAAAAAAAGCATTCCTTGATGAAGTTTTAAATAAGGCAGAACTATTCAACTCATTTTGATAAAAAAATAATTGTACAAGTATGTTTTTAAAGGACCTCAAGAAATTCCATATTTGCCTCATCTTTTAACATGTGAGTTCATTTTGGTAATGGCAGAACAAAATATGTACAGCACACACAGATTCTTTCTGTGCCACCTAGTGGGGGGAGCCACCTTTGACTTAGTGTCTAGCTTTTTCAGCCAGGCTATGAAATCAATATCAATGTCTAAAAATATGAAATTGAATATTAATGGTGCAATAGCATATACGAATATTTATTTTTTATTACATAAGGTTTGCATAAACTTTGAAAGGCTATGTATTGTGATATAGCAACAAGTATTTGTGCTATAATGACAAGTAATTGATTTCTCTTGTTAAATAGAGACAACATAGGGGACGAACACGTGAAAAATCTGAATTACACTTTTGACTAGTTCATGTTTTTTAAAATATTATGCTGAAGTAATGTTAATACAGAATCTCATTTTTAATCAATTTTATGAGACTGCTTATGAATAAAAAACAGTAAATTGTACTATTTACACTAATAAGTGAATTATACACTTGCACCACTACTTGAGTTTTTCCTTATGCTAGGCTTGTGAAATAAAGAAAAGACTAAAATAGTTTGATGGCTTGTAAATGTGTCTCAGGTGAATTAGGGCATTATGGATACAACCCAATAAAAGTGTCTAAGTAAGTACTAAATAGAAGTGTTCTGCTTATCTTTTGAATTTCAGTGATAGTGTAGCTGTGTTCAAAGCTGAATGCTTGGATATGTTCAAACATTGATGAAAGAGTTGAAAAAATCAGAAAGAATGTATCATAAAATGGAAGATTATTGTATTTTCCTTGTCATGTCAAAACTAATCTTAGAATTGTGAATACAATTTTTAGGTACAGGCATTAGAGTTCAAAAATCAGCAGTTGAGGATGATGGCTGAAGGGATAAGCCTTTATATTTCTTTCACCCGTCACAGGAAAATGAAAATGAAAAACAAGCAGTTGATGCACAGTGACAGCAATCTAAGAAGGCACATTCCTTCTCATCCAATTGTCAGTGTACAGCCTCCATAAGTGTCAGACAGTCACTCCAAAACAATAGGAAACAAAATTAGAAGCTGAATAAAGTAATAAGAAAATGAAAGAAAATAAAAGAGCTGAGAACTGTCTGTCATTATTCATTAAGCTTTGCTTAATTTGTTTTTCAATGTTTTGTCATTGTCAAGTGATTCCAGTGACAATTGCTAGTTTAACCAATACAGGTTTTGTTAGAGGTCCACTAAGTGTTTTAGATAATTTGAATGCGTTAGAAACGCTTTTCTGCTCCAGTTTCAAAACCAAGTCATTTATAGATATTTATCCTAGAGAAATATTTAGACCATATTAGGTATTATATTCTAAAAATGCTCTTTTATCTTTTTTTTTTTTTCCTATTTCAGGTTGGTTAGTGGATGTTACTGGTGAATATCAATACATGTATTTTGTCTGTGGAGTGATTGTGATAGTGGCCAGCATCTGGTTGTTCATTGGCAATGCCATTAACTACAGACTTTTGGCAAAAGAAAAGAAGTTAGAAGATGAGAAACAGGAAGCACAGAAGAATGCTGACTTGAAGGAGGCAGAACCATTAACAAACAATGAGAACGAAGATGCTGCCAGCAGAGCTGACAAAACTCTTGAAGATCCTTCAGAAAGGGAAACCAATATTTAATCTACAATGTAGTCCAGAAGACAACATTTATGACTTCCATTAGAAATATGCCTTCAAGACACAAGCCAGGTTTTGTGTTAACAATGATCAGTTACAATATTGTATGGGAACAGATTTTTGTCCCATGTCAAGACTCGGAGTTAAATTACTGTCTGCAGTTTATTTATTTCAGTGATACAAAATTGAGGTTACAGAATTATGGGCTCCATACAATGAGCCCATCCAAACTATGACTCTGGACAGTCAAGAGTCAAGAAAACTAGGTGTAAAGCCTTCAAATGACAAAGTTTTGTTTCGAAAATATATGCAATGAAAAAGCTTCTCTTACTGTTAAATGGGAGGATGTTTTGTGTTCATTAATTATTGTTAATGTCAGTTGAATTACTGTGCCCAAACTGTTATTTGCTACTAATATCAAAAAAAAAAACAAAACAAAAACAATATGAGCTCAAAGGTTTGTTTCAGAATTACCTGAATGAAGCACAATGAAAACACTTTTTTCTCATTTGTATGCCCACTAGATCAAAATATTCATTATATCTTTAGAAACAATTACAATAGGAATGTATAAGTGAAGGTTGGAAGACAAACAATTGGTGGGCACAATTTATAAAATGCAATAAACGCCTCCTGTAATAGGTGGCTATGTTGTACTTCAACAGATACGTTTGAGCATAAGTACAATCAGACCTCACTAATTCAAAATAAGCTAAATGAAAGGATTTTAAACTAGGATTTACACTGCTAACAAGAGTGGAAATCTGTTTCTTTAGCTGCTTCTTGCAGTGACGTCAGTATGGAGGCTTGAGTTAACTGGCAAGTCATTAACTGGTTGATGAGAAGATATAAGGTCTAAGTTCAGGTCCTTGAGGGCAGGTAACTCCATATCACTTCTCGTCTCCCCTTCCCGTTTATTTAGTGAAAAGCTACTTCTATTTCATATTGCTGGTTTAATCAAAAATGCTGCGAAGTACTTTTTCAGTACAAGTCTGGGAGCTTCGTATTAATGTATCATTTTTAGTGCAGGATATTTTGTCTTGTTTCACATAGGCACATCTCTTGAAATATACACAATTTTTCCTCTTCCTTTAGGTAAAAAACAAAACAAAACATTTTTATTAATAAAAAATGATTTAGCATTGTACTTGAAAGTGAAAAGTGCAAGCTTCTGAAGATTTTAAATGAAAATATTTCTTTTCTATTCGTAGCTGAGGAAAGGTGCTCTTTGTTTTGCAGAGTTGCATGTAAATGCCACAGAAGTTGTGAAAATTAAGGGTCTGATTCATAGAACATTTTTGCACTGTTTATGCAGGATACATGTACATTTAATTCAGGAATAAGTAGGTTATTATTTTTAGCCCACAAATACATCTCAAAAAATTTTAAATACGCTGGACAGACAGATATAGTAAACACAATTTGAAGTGCCAATAACAAAAGAAATACAATAACAAAAACTAGCATGTACAAATGCCAGCTTCTGAAGAGCAGCATTCAGATTGATTATTTTCATTATTTTTCAAAAAAAGAAAAGAGGAAAAAGGGATATTGCTTGCCTCATCTTGTTTGCTATGAACTTCCACTGTAATGCTGAACTTTTTATTATCTCAGCACTATTTTTGAGAACAAACATCATGAATCCACTAGCAACATGGTACAAAAATTAGAATCTTCTTTTTAGCTAATTATACACAGGAAAACCAAACACCTTCTACAGGCTCCGTAGGTGCTTCAGCACTAAAAATTGTGGATTTCAGAGTTTTGGAAGAAAATAAGGCCTATATGCTCAGATCTGAGCAGTGAATTGTTTAAAGGAAAGTGATTTAATCCCAATAAAGTTCCAGTACAGAGAAATAAGTACATTACTCCTTCTTCCAAAATGTTGTCTAGACAGCACCCTATTTGATAAAAGCATTGCTCTCATTATGGCTGCATGGACATACAGGGTGAGTTCCAGAATCCAGTAGGAAAAGACCCCAAGTGTTCAGATATGTGGAGTTTCATAAATGCTAAGCTGTCATGCAGTTAGGAATATCAGTAATAATGCTGGATTGTAAAGGATGAACTGATGCATCAGCTAAAGACTAGTCATCGGGAACATTGCTCTTGACAGCATGTGGTAGAAAGGCAGAGATTATTTGAAGAGTTGAGTATAGAGCTAGAACAAAAAGGAGTGAGGCAAAAATCTGTATCCTTATTATCTCTGCAAAACAAGCAAGTAGACAAACAAAAACCCAATAAATCAAAGTGAAAAAAAAAAAAAAAGAAAGCCTATAGTCCATTAAAAGCTGATGTTGACCTTTAGGACTCAAGAAAGATGACAGTTAAGGCTCTTGGGCAGTTCACCTGTTCTATGTAGGACTGCAGACTACAGTAAAACACGGCATAGGAAATAAGGGAAAAACAAGATTATTTGAGCCATAGACACCTGCAATAACAATAATGTTAGTATCTCAGAGGATATCAGCATTTATATATATTCTCTAGAGAGCTCCTGATCTTTCATCTCCAGTCAGTTATGTCAGTAATAGGACTGAAAGAGCTGCTTTTACCACCATTCACCAATTTACAACTTTTAATCACATAATAAGGTAAAATGATGTATCAGGCAACTGAAACAATGTAGTATATGAACTGAATTAAGTGAAACATTTCTTTACATCTTTTTCATTTTTTCTTCTTAAAACTGGCAACTACAACAGCAACAACAAATCAGAATACACTTGATATTACTGAGTGTTCTGGAATTTTGAATGCTAAGCATAATGAAGAATATTGGAGCCATATCTATGCAAAGAAATGCCAGGAATGAAAAAAAGTCTTCCAAATAAGAATCCTAAAGCAGTATTTTAATGTGTAGTTCTTATTTTAATTATTAATAATAAACTTCTGTCAGTCAATTCTATGAGCATCAAAGTAGTGAAATGAATATAACTTGCCTATAAACTCCAGAATATCATTCTTACTTGCACTGAGCTGAAATAATTACTGCAAATAATTTCAATACCATTCTGCTTCCAGGATGAGACCCATGCATATATATCATTTATTTAAGTCTCCCTGCTGGATTTTAGTCGTCTTGGACATCCCTCACTATGGACCATTGCAGGTTCAAGATTAAGGGACGATTTTGCTCTGTCAGTTGGTGTAAACTAATCCTGAGTTGGCCTTCATTTCATATATTCTTCATACTCTTCATCTCTGTCCCATAATATTACTGAGCCAGATAATCATGTTGTTTATATTTGATCAATCAAATAATGCCAAAATCTCAAATTATTAGGAAAGGGAATAATCAGCTTCCACTTATCATATTTTTCCTATTTTACATCAATATTAAATTTCAAATAGATTCAGAGTATTTATCCAGATACGTTTATCTCTTTAGGGTTTTTTGACAGAATTCTCTAGTAGCAGGATGGTTCTTCTGTTTTGCTGTTTTCAACTCCAGAGAAAGCCTTCTCACTAATAATCCTCAGTACTTGTTCAAGAACAAACGGTCACACTTGCCACTTCTCACCACTGAACTGTGATTACAGCTGTTGCCAGCTTTGTGTCTCCCTCAAGTTCACATGTGAAATACTGTAGTCAAACTCATATTTCAGGAGGGTGATTTGTTAACTGTTTTGACAGGGTTGGGAGAAGTTGTGTTCAAGTAGCTTATTATTATTTTCTAATGATACTTTCCTTATGAGAGTAAGTTCAGCTTTCCTTGCTGTTGAAGTTAATGGCAATTTCACTGGCTTCCTGACTCAACATTTACATTAATTGTAATGATATTTTTGCATAACAAACTTCAACTGTATTTAAAGAAAAAAGCTTGGCAGCGCATATGCAATTGTTCAAGCTTAACTTAACCCAGAGAAGTGTGAGAAGAGTCGCAAGCTCTGCTTTTGTGTGCTTTTTTCTTCTTCTTCTCCTTTTTTTTTTTTTTTTTTTTTGGTACAACTGTCCATAGAGATTCTATGAAGTAGCAATGCATCATATATTCTCTCAAGGGGTAGATTTACTCTTGCTTAGTTTTATCCATATAGAAATCATCTTGCTTTTATTTTTCATTAGAAATGCATCCCTATTTACTATTTTTCATTTCCATTCTCATTCTCCTGACCCCCAGTTTTCCATTCTCATGTTGCACATAGAACTTATATACAGCAGAGTGACTTTTGCTAAATACTTTGTCACTGTCTTCCTTCAGATGCCAAAGTAATTTTTTCACTTGCTACTTTAGATGGTTGTGTATGGTATTATTCACATACTTAATAAACTACAGATATAACACACAACCAGATTGGATGTAGCCAGCAGGATTTCCCTAAACAAAACAGCGACCACATTTTTAGAATCATAGAATGGGTTTGGTTTGGTTGAGCTGGAAGGAACATTTAAGATGATCTAGTTTCAAACCCCCTGCTTTAGGCAGATACACTTACTTCCCACTAGAAAAGGTTGCGCAAAATCCCATCCAGCCTAGCCTTGAAAACCTCCAGGGAGAGGGCATCCACAACCTCACTGGGCAACTTGTTCTAGTGTCTCACCACCCTCACAGTAAAGAATTTCTTCCTGATATCTAGTCTAAATCTATCCTCTTCCATTTTAAAACCACTTCCCCTCATCTTGTTGCTACCTGCCCTTATAAAACATTCCTTCTGAGTTTTCTAGTAGGCTCCCTTAAAGTATTGGAAGGCCACTCTAAGACCTTCCCTAGAACCTTCTCTGGGCTGATGAGCCCAAGATCTCTCAGCCTTTCCTCACAGAAGAAGTGCTCCATTCCTCTGATCGTCTTCATGTCTCTTCTCTGGATCTGCTCCAACAGCTCCTTGTACTTCTTGTTTTGGGGTCCCCAGAACTGGACACAGTACTCCAGGTGGGGTCTCAAGAGAGCAAAGTAGTGGGACAGAATCACCTCTGTCACACTTCTCTTAATACAACCTGGGATAGAGTTTGCTAGATTAACTTGCTGCAATGGATAATGTCAATTTTGCCTTTAATTAAATTGAATCAAGGCAATTTTTGTTAGTTTCTCTACAGATTACAATTTTTTTACTCCTACTGAGAAATATTGAGGGATTTTTAGAAAATACTTATAAGAGATGACATCAATTTTTAACAAGGCTCTCTGGTTTATTTTTGGGGTAGGTACATTTCTGATCTTTGTGCATACATATCTAAAGCAATTGCATGTATAGGCACCTTTTAAATCACAATTTGCATACGTATTGCTATATAATTTCAACATCATTTGCATGTTGTTATTTTGCAATTCAGTTTTTTTTCTTTGTCATCTACCTCTCAATTACAGTTTGGAGACTTACACGACCCTGGAAGAATACAGCTAACAAAACCCATAGTGTTTAAACTCACACAGATTATTAGACAGTCTCCCAAATATTTGAAGTAGTTCATAGTTATCTTTCAAGGCAGTGCATACTGATGACTGTATTCTTTCTATCAGTATTTTTAGTGTATTTTAGACTTAAGCCATACTGGTATACTTTTTGCATCACTGAAATGGTGCAAAAATATCAGTGCATCATTGAAGTATCCAAAGTCTACTGCCCTTTCTGTGAGATGCTAGCTTTTTTTATTTCTTTCAGATTCTGGATTAAAGGAAAAAACTGAATGGAAACATTATGACCATTATGACATTAATACATACAAAAGGTTTCAAAATGTGTTGCAGAGTATTTTGCATTCTTCTTCTCAAAAGAGAGAGTGAGAGAGAGAAAGAAAGAAAGAAAGTTTATTTGATTTGGAAATTCAAAATTGGATACAGAATTTTAGCTTTCTTTCCCTCTTGTGGGGACAGGTGGGGAAGCTGGTCACAAAACATTGCACTGGGGACAAGAAATAATGATTGTTGGTCCTGAAAAAAAAAAAAAGTGAATTGTTTAATTAAATATACTCTTCTGCTTAGTCTATGAATCATTGTTGCCTTCTAGAACAGTCCACAAATTCCACTGAAGACAACATCAACAAAAAAAACAGACAAGCTTTATCAGACTTTGGAAGTGATGTGGCTTCAGTGGAGGCTTCAGCCTTACTTTCTCCATGTTAAATCTCAGGAATGTCAGATATAACTCTGCAAATGCAGGATTTATTGCACCTGGCAAATTTAGCTATGCCTGCACAATATGCATAGTGAATCAGTCCCTCAATTAACGCACAATATGTATTATTTTAGTCTATGTAAATAAGCAAAAATAAAAAGCAAAAACAAAAAACACAAACCTTCTGAATGTAAATTATAGAGAGGATGTATTTAAACAAATATCCGATCAAATCTGTTTAATTCCTAAAGAGATATCTGTTGCCTTTCAAGCCTTCTTTCAGCAGTTTATGATCTTCATTTTTATTGTTTTCATAGAAAGTGATTTGTGTCTTTTGGAAGTGTATATATAAATATATATATAAGGGAATATATATCTGTATGTGCATTTGTGTATATGTATGTATTCCCCTATATATAAAACTCTAATTTATATATATTATATATACTTATGTATATATAGAATATATATAATGTTTTAGAGTAAGTTGCATATTGTGCCTAATAAATGACACACACTTGTAAGCAAATGAAAAACTTCAGCAAATGACAGAATAATGTAAAGATTTTTTACAAGAGTGAAGTTAATCATTTTTCAGTTTCTTCTGGTTTTATTTATATCATAAATTCAGTCAGGAAACTTCAATATTTCATAACACTGATATTTCCACCATGAGTAAGGTAAAAGTTGACCTAAATTGACTGAAAATTTTTACTGTTAGACTAGAACTCCTCCTCTGAGGATGGAATGGTTGGTTGGTTGCTTTTGCTGTGAAAATATTATCTGTTTGAGCTCTGAACAGACTGTGAAACGTAGACTGATTTTTCAACACTGTAGTACATATTGTAAGATCATATGAGATATTGATAGATGATATTCTTGTAAAAACTATGGAAAATGAGGAAACTGAAGATTCTACAAACACTATTCTAATTAAATTACAATGGGGAACTCTCCAGAACATTAAATCATAAAAACAGTGGCATTTTTTTATACATTTTCCGCATTTTATTTTGTCTGCAGATACGCAAGTCTGTGAAATGCCTAGATTTGTCTATGGCTCTTAAGAAGTTGTACCTTAATTTTTTTTTTTGAGAAAGTTTTCAGAGTGGTACATAAAGCACTTAACGTAAATACCCGCCGTGATCTGTGACATAGATATGTTTTCCAATTCTGGCTCACTTGGAAAGTTCACCATGTCTTCAATCTACTAATGGAACTTGGTATTCCTATGCAATAATTCAACATGCAGTTGCCACTGTTGCTGGCTAACTTTTTTTTCTTCCTTATATATTTTGCAATACTGTATGGTTTTTACTTGAATATATTGGCTAAACTTTTGTTTTGTTTTGACAATCAATTATTTGCTAGAGGTGCTATTTATGTTCCAAAGAGATCTGGGTGGATGATAACGTTTTCTTTCTAGATGCCAAATGCTTTTTTTGTCCTGACAAAATTCATTGTTCATAATGTATATTAACCCTGTAAAATGCTTATGCACTGCATTACATTGTATTTAAATGCATTCTAGCTCATTAACTTCTATTCCAGGTCTGTACTAGCGTTTAATATGTCCAGTTTGTCCATATATATTTATGGAAAATTACAAAAAAAAAATGTGTATGATAAACAATCCAAAAAAAAAAAAAAAAGAGACAGAGAAAATGAAATAAACTTTCCATGTAAAGTTTCTGAAAGTATGTAAATGATTTTTAAAATTTTCATTCTTTAGTAGAAAATTATTTTCAATTCTACAATGCACATAGATAAACTATTTAGATTTAGTTAAAACACCATTATTTCTTCTACCTGTGGACAGATACAGAACTGAAAGGTTTCCAGGGCAAAAAAAATAATAATAATAATACTAGCAGTAAATGTGCTACCAGCCCCTTGTTATCCCTTACCCACACCATAATTAAAATAACTTCCATAAATTACTCAACAAAGATCTGGACACTCAGGACTTTTCTGATTGGGAAGTTTTTCTGTATTCTTTGTATATGCAAAATCATTCATTTATTACTAATACCCATTTTTTTGTACAGAAGAGGAATTTGTCCAAACAGATTGAAACAGTGGAAATAGATTACTCTATTCATTCACTTCTTTCTGAGTGTTTTCAGGTCCTACTTTCCTGTCACTTGGCTTAAGGTTATGATTGCTTACCTCAGTTAAATTGTTTCTTATTTATATAATTTGATTGGGTGTTTGAAATCAAAGATGATTGATTAGCACCCTTTGCATGCTACCTATTCATGTTTTATACACAAAAATGACAAGCTACTAGGAAACAGAGGTGTACAATTTCTCAATTGAACTGTTGAGTACAAAACATAACTTTGATTATGAAAACAAATGACCTTTATTTTCAGTTTTCTAATAACTACAACATTTATTTTCAAGTAATGTTATCAGTAATTTTCTTGATACGGAAATGTTGATATTTAGATTCTGTTTAGATTCTAGCCCATTGTAATATTTGCATATTTGAATATATGTAATATAAATAATCTATTTTGAGGCATAGACCAAACAAATATTAAAATTAAATTTAAAAATACATAGTGGTAAAACTGTTCCTTTATACAATGAACTGGGTCCAATACTGCTCTTTCTTTCTGCAGTGTTGCTATCTCTTGCATGGAAAACATATGTTGCCCCCCTGAATGCCTAATTATACAGATCGATAGATGCTAAATCCAGATCAAATATAACTTTTCCAGAGTTTTTTTTATTTGTATTTTGATAATTCAGTGGCAACAAAGGTGGATTTTTTTTCTCTGAAGTCAAGTGTCTAGGGTTTTAAGATGTAAATTGGCCTGGAAGGTGATTATATATATAGTTATTTTTATGTGCTACTCATCTTCTGACTTTTTCCTTAATACTAGCTACACTGAATTAAGTAGTCGTCGAGTAATGGGTTTTAGCTGCTGGATATCTTTTTTTTAAAAAAAATTAAACAAATAAACTAACAAAAAACACCTACATAACAACAGTAAAAAACAAAACAGAAAACAACCAACCAAAAAAGATTATTTTCGAACTCTGTGATAAAAGATGTATGAAAGAAATTTCTTGGTCAAATCTCTATGAAGAAAAAATTGAATTAAAAATATATGACTGTAGGAGATACTGTTCAGTATTTGAAAATGCCATGCTGAAACAACTAAGGACAGAAGTAAATGCTAATGGACTGAAATCTTCAGTTTTCACTTGAATACTTTCAGGGACTAGAATCATATTATCATTGAATGATTGGGTATCATGAGCTGGAAGGGAACAACAAAGATCATCAAACCCAACTCCTAGCTCCACAGGCCCAACAAATAATTCAAACCATATTTCTTAGAGCATTGTCCAAACAGTTTCTTGAACTCCCATAGCTCAGTGCCATGACCACTGCCTTGTCCAGCCTGTTCCAGGGCCCAACCATCCTCCAGCACAGACCCTTTCCCTAACTCCATGCCATTCCCTCAGGCCCTGTTGCTGCCCCTCTGCTTCCTGTGAGGAGCTGCAGCCACCTTGGGGCGTCTCCTCAGCTCCTTTGCTCTGTTCTGAGCAAATCCAACTCCTCCTCATATGTTCTGCCCTCTAGACCCTTCATCATTGTTATAGCCCTCCTTTGGAGACTCTGATTTACGTCCTTCTGATACTGTGGTGCAAAGAACTGCACACAGTGCTTGAGGTGGGGCTTCACCAGCACAGAGCAAAACAGAATAATCGCTTCCCTTGACTAGCTAGCAGAGCTGGGCCTGACGAACAGGGTACGGTTGGCTTTTTTGTCTGTCAGATCACACTTTTCACTCACGTGCATTTCTAACTATCAGTATCTCACAAGGTTTTGTTTTCTTACAAAACCTATGAAGTTTCTTTCTTTTGATAAGACTATTTTCTTTCCTTAATTTAATTATGTGGATGTAGATTTCTCCTAGAATTTGTACAACTGTAAAGAATCAATCTGAGAGTTTTATTTTCTGTGTAAAATTGTTGGAGATATTCTGCATTTCCAGAAAATCTCTGGTGCCTTCTATAGCAACCATATGTAGTTCCAGGCAAGTTTTACAGTTGTTTCACTTCCTTCTTTGCCACCATATAATTTTTTTATAAGCTGGAAAAGTGCAAAAACTTCGAATTCCTGAATGTCTACGATCTGGAATGCACACCTTGCTAATACAACTATTCTTATCTCTCATTTTAACTCAGACAGCAGTTCATTAACACAATTTTTTTTTGCCCTCACCAACATTCATAAGATCCTACAAAAAGACTATATTTTATAAATTAATTCAAATTTTATTTGAAATTCAGAATACAACGCCATAAGAAATATTTTAAAAGTGAGTTATTAATACTTCTTAAAACTCTAAAAAGTTTCTGTTAAAATAAATTCAAACCAAATTGAAAGATTTTTCATACAAAATCTGGTTAAGAAAACCCTAAATTTTATGTAGTCATATTTTTCTCCAAATAAGTATCTTCAGAAATTGTATTTCAAAAATCTAAAGCCATGAAAGTACTAAGAGAAATGGCAATATTTTCTGACGTGCCACATGCATTAGTTTTCACAGGCAAAAAGTTTATTTTGGAGGAGCAGTGATTCATTTTGCCAACCATTATAATATACTTTGATTAATAACTGCAATTCCAGTTTTGCCTGAATGATAGATGAGTAGTAGTTAGGCAGTGTTCAATTGTTGAACTGAATAATTGAGGAAAAATGGCTGAGATTGAATTTAATTTCTTTCTTTTCCTTCAGAAAAGAGGTGTTTCTTTGCCTTAAAAAGAAAACAAACGTTCTCAGTTCTGGTTTTGGACCTTCTGAATGGAAATAAACGTAGACTTGGACACCATTTATTAAACAACAGGATTCATAAATGATCACATTATTTATTCATACAGACAGACAGATTCACTTCTTTCTTCTGTCTGACATGAATGAATGCATGATTTCCTCTTTTAAAGCTGTTGGGGATTAGTGAGTGATTTGCTGTCCTCTGTTCCATGTAATTTTTTTTGCCACAGAGACCAGTAATCTTTTGTTTCATTTTACATGGAGGCACTCTAGCATCTGCACTCAAACTCTTCCAACAGAAAAAATAAAAATAAAAATGAAAACAAATCCTACAGAACTCTGTTTGGGAAATATTGTTGGAAATGCATTAGTTTGAAATAGTACAATATACATCACTTTTGAAAGACTGAATGAGACTGATGATCTCCTTCTTTTTACTTGGATGATGTGTATTTTGCAAACAAAACATTTCAGGATATTTATAAAATACACAGTCTGCTTTTTGGTATTTAAATGGATGATGGATTTGTTGTATCAAAGGAATAGCCTGAGTTGATAGAAAATGATGATCTCACACAATTAAATATTTATCCTCAAGTCCAGAAATATGGAATTAGAGTCTAGGTACAGAAGCATCAAAAATGTATATGGGAAAGAGTGCCCAAAAGTAGCGATTATTTTCCAAGACAGTTAATCATTCTAGCAGAATATTTCTCACATGTTAACAGTGTCACTAAATGTTGTCAATTCTGAGCTCAAGCAAAAAGATACTAAAAACTAACTCCTAAACTCTGCTTTAACAACAACCACAGTAACCTGGAGATTCAGTGAATCAGGCAGAGGGCTGTGAAGAGAAGCATATATTTGCAGGTTCTGAAAAGTATAAAATGCTTAATAGCCTTCAAGAATTTGAAATTAATATGAGCTTTCAGCCCGTGGAGTGTTTGAACTTCAGTAGTAGCTGCAGGGAATCAACAACAAGTGCAAAAAAATTTGGAACCATTGACAAGGTCCATTTTGTGTATCACTTCATAACTTACTCCCATATCTGTGTCATCAGCCTCAGCAATGTGTTTTCTGTTACAGAAGAAAGTCACTGGGAAGCTTCCATGATGACCTTTCTCTTAGCTTCCTCTAAGTGAAGATCAGACAGCTACCAGGAGAGCCTGAGGTGAAAATTACTCACCTCTAGATTTTTTCACATTCTCCAGCTTACAGCTAAGAATCTACAATAACAAATAACTTCACAATACCTTGTTCTCTTCAAG
This sequence comes from Oreortyx pictus, assembly GCA_036925125.1. NCBI lineage: Eukaryota > Metazoa > Chordata > Aves > Galliformes > Odontophoridae > Oreortyx > Oreortyx pictus. The sequence goes on along the minus strand of JAUPFR010000001.1, from coordinate 155,273,538 downwards.
TTGCTCAGCTCAGAGGCTCACTAAAAGTTATTTCAAGGATTATCTGTTTTGAACATATTCCAAATTCTTCCTCGCTGTGTCCCAAACCTAGTCAAAGGACAACGACAAAAATTTTAGGGTGAAGAGCTGGTGCGGTTCTTTCTCTGCTAGTCAGAGCTTCAGACTGCATGATTATATTCCTGCGGAAAAACTTAAGCTTTTAAATTTTGGGAATTCTCTTTAAAACAGATTTTGGGAAAGATCTTAGGAACTCGACATGGAAGCAATCAGAAAGCTTTCTGAATAGACTTTTCCACTACAGGCAGCTTGTCCTTTTGAGACTTTCATCTCAAAAAAATCTTTCATCAAAAAACGTTTCAATCACGTTATGGAAAACTACCTTTTTGGATAATTTTTTCATCAATCAGTGAAAATTACATATATAGATATTTATATATACTATCAATCATGGCTGTGAAAATTACAAGCTATCCCATGATGGAAGGATTGTGGTTGGGTAGAAAGACTTTCCAAATATCCAATATAAGAAAAATCAGAATTTGTACATTCAGGAGTCTTTCTCAAACTCCCATAAATCCTGTAATTATTTTTTTATACAGACTTTATGGAATAACTTGTATATTTTGAAAGTTTTGACTTCAAAATAGAATAAGAGAATAAGTAAAAAATAAAAAATGAAAGATAACTAGAATTGTTTATTTTTTGTTTGTTTGTTTTTTAACCTGCCTGATGTCTGTTTTAGGAAGTTTCCTTGGGACTTTCAGGGCTATTATCCTACATTTCTAAGAATACAAATGAAGTCCAGTAACCTTTGCAAAGCAAGGTAAGACCTATGTATTCAAGGTAAAATCAGTAATTACTATTATTTTAGTGTTCTCAAAGCTTATACTGTTTCTTGGTCACCTTTGTAGAACCTGAAGAAACTCTTCCCCTGTTCTCTGTATAATATTGCTAGCATCCCTGATAAAAAAAACTACTGAAACAGCTATTCACTTTCTAACATCACCAGAATAGAAATAACTTTGTAGTTCAGAATGCTGAAATCCACATATTAAATAAAAAGCAAATCTTTCCCTGTTTAACTTAGTATTTCTGTCAAGCTTTTTAGTGTACGAGATAATGTATATTTGTTATAGCACTAATAGATCACATAATGTATATATAATACTTTGTGAAGTTGAAACCACAATTTCAGGACAACATCTAGTCTGTGTGAAAACATCTTGCTCACAATCACCATTTCTCCTTTTCTATGACAAAAATGAGCATCTGTAAAACCAGCTGGTCTTCCCCAAGTTGTGTTAGTGGGATAACGCTATACAGACTTGTGGAGGGTATGAGGCAAGGAAAAACTACTACTGTCTTGAGCAGTAGTTAATGCATTGAGACACAGCTTCTTTTTGTCAATAACTGTTGAAGACAAGGTCAAGAGCCGCAAGATTTTTATAAGGCATTCTTTTTTCATTATATCCTCCCCTCAGTTTCACAAGTTAAGGCCTGCTTCCCAGTCTGATCCAGAAGAGGAAAAGCTCGGCTTTTCCAGCAAAATGTAAGTAGTGTCTACCACGAAAAATAGATGAAAGGGTCTAGATACTGGGCATTTTTCTGCATTACACTTTTCTAACCATTTCCCTTCACAGAAGATTTCCTAGTGCATTGTTTTGTCTCTCAATATGCTCTCTAAATGAAAATATATATAACAATTGCTTAAGTAGAAATAATTTCACAGCAGTACAGTTCTGCAACTGCATAACAAGTTGTGACGTATGCCTATTGTAGCATTTAAGATTTTCACAATAGACTTGTAGTGACTTACATAAAAAACAAAAACACAAAAACAGAAAGAAAACAAACCTTTCACTTATGTAATGTTCAAGGTGATCACTTACATCTCTGCAAGGAGATCATCCACAACATTTCTATGTGTGCTGTCACATCACCAAACAAAATGCTCTTTGCATCATATTATACTTGGCTGCTTCCATCTACCTGAAAGCACAAATTTCCATTATAAAAGGGAGCAGCTTTGGAGAGTGTCCATGTGGGGAGAATCCTCACAAGCAGTGATGGACCGATAAGCAGCCCTTTAAACTACACTCTGACTCTTCATTAGTAAGAGAGGAAGTGAGAATGAGAAGGTCTACTGTCACATTCTTCTATTGCTTCAGACTTACCAACCTACATATGCCTGTGAAAGTCACAGATGACCATTGAACAGCTGGGACACAACAGTAAAAAACACAATGTCTTCTTAAGATCAGGAAATAAGCTGTCCTCTAAAGTTTTTATTTTAGCAGTACAAAGACAAGGAGAAGGGAGCAAGCAAACAGTGGATGCAGCTGAATTTCTGAATGTCTGGAGTCTTTCTATATATACATAATATGCGTGTCATACATATTTTGTATATACATATATATAAAAAACATTTATAATATATAACATAAATTATATATTATATATACACATTTAAATTATATATAATTTATAAGATAGACATTTATATGTATATGGAAATGGAAAAAAAAAGATGTTTGCGCAAGTAAAAGTTGTTCTATTGCATTTATATATACATTTTATATGATCTATATCTTGTAAATATTCCCTACTTCCCAGAAAAAGGGAAGAAAATCATCTGAATGCAAACACTTCTCAGAAATAATTACTTAATCTTTTACATGTAATGAAAGTTGGTGAATTGAAAAAGTTGGGTAAGTTTTCAGGCAATTTTGAAATCCCACTTGTTAATATAGCTTTTATATTTCTTTACTTTCATTTTTCCTAGCATATATGTGTAAAGGTCCATAGGAATCTGCAGTATTAAGTATACACATCCTGTGGAGTTCTCCATGTAATTTTCAGGTGAATTTCCATTTGATTCACTTCAATTTTAAAAGACTGATTATTAAAAAAAGTGTTTCATATTTCAGCTTTTAAAGCTTTCCTTCTCATAGGGAACAATCCTCATTTAATTCAGACATTTTCTCTATATTCATAATTAACTGTCTATTTTATATTTCATCTCCTTAAACTTTTCTGTTAGAAAGATTATATAGTACCAGAAATTGAGACTGCTTGAACTGATCGGTAAATGAGATCTATCCTTATAATCTGAGTCATCAAGAGAATCTTCTCAGAAGATTAAAGAATTGGCCCTGAAACATCCTCATAATCGAAGTTGCATAATGTCAAAAAGCATACTTGCTGCTCTCTTCATGAAATCCATACTTTAACAAAAGAAATGAAAGATATCCTTGGACTTCTTAGACCTGAAGACTCTGCAGCTTTGAATTGAACAGAGAAGAATAAAAATTTAGATTTAAGCCATTAAAGAGTGATTCAAGTCTTCCTGTACAAAATCCAGACTTTACATCTTTTAAAATAATTTAAAAAGGAAAGTACAACATCCAAGTACAACAAAATGTACCCACTCAAAAAAATTTTTTTATTTGACGCTCATCAAACTCCAAGTTAATGTACTAGAACAGCCCTTTGTGCACCCTTCTAAGAATTTCCAAATTTATGGCTGTCTTTGGCTTTCTGAGCCTTTAGCATATCTCTGTTCATCCAGTCTTTCAATGTGCTGCACAATACATTGCAGTGAATATCTGTGCAGTCAGTAATATTCCAGTTCTAATTTTTCATTCCAAAAGAATTATGGAAAATGTTTCCATCACGACTTCTTGTAGCAAGATTCCTTGTGTACTGATGGCATATTATTTTCCCTAGTGAACAGCCCATAGCACTTTGCTCAGGGCTTTATTCAGTCAGGCTGTGAATGCCTCTAAGAGCTGAGACCACATAGATCATTGTGATTTCTCACTTTTCCATCATCTTTTATTTTCCAGTTCTCCATAATCCTTGAAAATTTTTCCATTTAGATTTATCTGAATCCAGTCCTTCCCAGAGTCACTCAAAGTCAAGTTTTCCCCTTACCTAATATATCTTCATAATTAGATGGAAATCATTTTATAAAATTAAATGTAGCAAGAACCTACCACTTAAAATGTTGTCATGTAGGTTCAAATCTGAAATGCAGAGCTCCCTGTTTCAGTAACTTTCTGTTATATTGAGTAACGTTAGCATAGATGAATCAAAGGTGTATTCCAGAAATCTGAGTCACAGGCACTGTGCCTCTGGCATTAAATGATCGGTTTCTTGTCTAGTGAGTCACAGGGTGTACATATTCTGATGAAAGGGCTGAGACATAGGCCATCTTGCAGATGGGACTGGATCCTCTCCAAGGCCTTCTGGCCTGACTCCAGCACTCTGAGCCCCCATTTACCCAAGCCTCATATACTTAAACAGACATTCACTTTGGCTCACAAGCCACCTACCCTTCTCTCCAGCTGGTTTTGTTCAGTGTGGGCTGGTATCACATAATGACTGCAGACATTCATCACACTCTATGCTGGCACTACAGTCATGTGGGACCTCCACATTATCTTCTGCGACACTCAGAACCCCAGCATTTTTGGGAGAGGTGACAACTTTTGTAACATGACAAAGGTCACTTCTTGATTATGATGATCAGCATGAGGTGCAGACAGTTCTCAAGTCCATCTCATGGCTAAAAACTGTGGCATCACATACTTTAAGCAGAAATGAGAAATAAGAAAGTGTGTTACTAGTACTTATTTTTGTGTTACTTGAGAAACAATTGCCAATGTAATTCAGTATAATGCTGGTTTGCTTTTGGTTGCCAGTGCTCTAAATAGAAAAGGAAAATAATTTTTTCCCTCTAAAACAAGCCTTTTAATAATCTTTTTAGTAACGAGCAAAATATCTGGTTCTAAACTTGTGAAAATTATAAATAATGGTCTCCTACTGGACAAAAATAAGCAATAATTATTTTTGAATATTTTAGAATATTTATGTTCTAGAGAATTCTATCATCAAAACAATGCCAACAATTATATATGTATATATAAAATATAAAATATAAAATATATAATATATATGAAAAAACAAAAACAAAACCAAAAAGCATTCAGGGCATAAAGAATAGCAAGAACATCTCCACAAACCTCAGACAAAAAAAAAAGTAAGAAATTATTTTTATATCTTACGTCTTGTACATTTCCATGAGATTGCTATATTCATCAGTCAGTGCTGTCACAGTGTCAACGGTTTGTGGGCTGGTTCGGCCCAGTTCCATGACAGCTGAGGAAGAAGACCCATGGGCCCACACCCTGGACAAGGGGAAAGGGGAAATGGGAAAGGGAAAAGGGAGATGGGCCCCGAAACAAAACAGCGACAACGATCTGAGGAGGAAAGCTAATTTACTAAATAAGATATCAGAAAGTAAAATAACACAATATAATACAATATAATTGGAATTGAGGCTAATGAATCAAATAAAATGAGCAAGACAGAGTGTCCGATAAACCGAAGGCCTTATGCTAACGCTGAAGGTGATACAGCAGAGAGCACCCACTGCTGAGTCGATCCTAAAGGAAAGAGAGTGTCCTCTGACCGCAGACAGTTTTTATCTTTTCCCTCTGAGTGGAAAACACATAAAAATACAAAGCATCGCAAAGTCCTCTGGGGAATGTAGTTATCCCTCTCTTCTGAGTCTGGCATATCCATAACTATCGATGATCCACAGAACTGTAGCATTAACTCTCTAACTTCCAATACACCACATGATGTTATGATGTGGAATATCAACAATACAACAAAAATCATAAAACCATGACACACAGGTATCTGATGGGAGAAATCCCAGAAGTTAAAACTCTTTCCTATTGTTACACACATCTATGAAAGTCAAACTTAATCAAGAGTACATTTGTCTTCGGTTGAATGATGCAAGAGCACTCTGACTCAATTGATTTAAATATTTCACTATAAAACTCTGCATTTTTCAAAGCAGAAATTGATTCATCAAATCCAGATATGCACTGCATTGGTGGCTAATGGCACTGTCAGTCAATATATTTTATTTAATCTCTGTAGCCTTTGTTCACATCCTGTTTTGTTTTGTAAGTGAAAAGGACAGAGATGTTAGTATTTCCAACTTAACCATTATTCTCAACTTCATCAAAGCACCCTGAAAAGACATTTGTGACTATTAACCTCTTACTGTGCATCCCATTGCTGATTCACATATAGTGCCAATGGCCGAGGCTTATAGATGTCTTCAACGCTGTTTGTACTGTGGAAGTGTGTACAGACACATATGCTGAAATTCAGTCTTATTTCTGTGAGAACTAAACTCACTGACATTGTAAGTAACAGAATGCTACATCTTTTTTTTTTTTTGGCCTTCATAATTTCTTTATTATATATAATTAAATGTGATTTAATACTTTGAAGTGAAACTTTAAGAGCTGTAGACTACACCAAAGATAAAAGTTGCAGAGAGCTGTGGCTCAGAAGTCAAATAAGCAGTTACTTTTTTGAGAAATTGTAGCTTGACAAAACTCTAAAACATATCTGCTTCAAAACCTCCTAGGAGTTGGAGAAGAAAATTGCACTTGATATAATGGGAAACATTTAAGATTTTTAATCCCAGGCAATGCATTCTATATACTCTCCATCAAGAAACTTTTTTCAATCTGCACCTACCTCTGGGATGACACTTCTGATGGCTTTTAAAATGAGAAAAGAAGCCTTATTCTATACTAGGAACACTGAAAATGCCTGTATGCTTGTGATAGAAGTTTTTCTTTTTTAAATAAAATGTTGTTAGAAAGTTAATTAGAAGATTTCCTTAACTATAAACTGTTTTACCTAGTAACAGAAATCAGTGTGATTTTGATCAGGTCATATGTATTTATGTTTCAATAAACAGTGACTAAGTATGAAAAAATAAGAATGAAAACTATAGATTTGTAGCAGATTTTTCTCTCTGAAGGATTTATTATTTACTATTATTAATAACATTTATTATTATTAAATACACTGGAGTGAGGTGAATACCTTTTGGAATGGTGTTTTCATGCACGTAGATCAACCAGAGTTCACAGAGATACAGCCTTTGGCTGCCATACTTACAACTTCCTAAACTTCTAGAAATTAGTTAAACCTATAAAATTCTGTTTATCTCTAGGTGCAGATAATAGAGCTTTTTTAAAAAAATAATAATAAAAAAAACAAGATTGAATAATTACTTTATATTTTCTCTATATGTAACATGTTTCTTTATCATGCAATAACAAAACCCACATATGAATTAATTTATATTAGCCAATTATATAAATATATATACACATATATATATATATATGAGTGCATATAGTTACGATCATTCTTCTGTTTGCAGGTGAAAAGATAGAAGGAAAAGAAATCTAAAATTAGATGAGGTCATACAGTTTCCCTATTAATTTCCATCATTAATCACAGATACAACTCCTAATGTACCTCTCTGGAGACTTCGCATCCAGAGAATATCTAATACACTTAGTAATCGATTTCAAAGGTAAAGATTACTGAGTCTTGTTCATGCAGTAAACAGTATACTGAAGGTTTTTGTGTGTGTGTGCTTCATTTTTGTTTGTTTGTTTGTTTGTTTGTTGGGTTTTTGTTTTGTTTTGTTTTGTTTTTTGCTTTGCTTTGTTTTGTTTTTGCTTTTGTTTTTAATCTGACTCCAGAAGAGAGCAGTATACTCTATTTACTTATTATAATATTTTGTGGTCACTGTCACAATTTTTGTTAATTAAATAATACATTAATTGTTATGTTTCCTTCTAGCTTAAAAAACAAAACAAAACAAAAAAAAGGATATATGATAAGGAAATTGAAGTAAGACAAGTAAGACTTTATATTCTCATAAAATAGATCAGACCCATTGTCTGCTTATAGCATCTCAGAGAAGGCTCTGAGAATTTGCTTTTAGAGAGGCTCCATGTATCATGTAGGGAGGAAAGAAAAAAAATCAGAACTGCAGTTGTCAGCATATGAACAACTAATGAGGACTGCTCCTGGTGATCTACTAGTAAATGAAGTGAACTGCTAGTGCATGAAAATATTCATGTCCATCTCCTAGGCATAAGCAGCATGGGAAGGGCTTTTTCTAACTGCTTGCCAAATTTACTGGAGGTCTGTAATCTGAGGGATGGAGTTTAGACTTTTCTCTCCCCAACACTTCTTGTTGTTTGATACTCAGCTATATTATGCTTCCGATTTTCCATTTTGACACCTTTGAACATCTCAGTCCAGGGATCAGATCCACATGGGATAAAGGGTAACAGAAAACAGGTATTACATACTCTTGGAAGTACTATATTTAATTTTCCATTAACCCATTGCACTATCCATCATCCTCCAGCTGTGTGCAGCTTAATAAATTTGCATAGACTTCTAAAATTCTTCACACTAGAGTTATTTAATTACTTCAGTTCCTAAAATATCTGCAGTGTTTTGGTGCATGCACTCATCCTGATGCCAAGGCTGTTCCATTTGATGTCAGAGCAGTAGCATCAGCTGAGTCACAGCTATGGAATCAGCAAAAACTCCTCACATCTCTGTGGTTTGCTTGAACCTGCTCTCATCATGGAGTTGAGTTTGTAATGAGATCATGGCTCCTGCTGCAGTCTACAAGTACTTGCAGCTTTTTCAGAAGAGTGATGGATGACAGTAACATCTAGTATGTATTCTCCTCTGCTTTTATACAAGAGATCAGCCATAGTAAATTGTACACTACAAGAAGGCTTGACTAGTGTGTTTCAGCATAGAATTCCATCCAAAGCAATAAACAAATGAAATCAGATAGTTTGTTACTGTTGTTGTTGTTACTGTTCTATGTGTTTTTTATATAAAAAATATGTGCCTGTACACTAATGTTGCCACAAATCCAATTCTAAGTATGAACACCTGAACTCATACTGTTTTTATTTCATTTGATAATGGCAGGCTTTTGAAGCTTTCTTTGCCTAAAAGTGGCATCTTTCAAACAGAGAATTGAGATGTCAGGCAAAAGCACTCATTATTGTTTACTGTTCATTTTTCATAGCAAGAAAGAGGAGCACAGAGGAGTTCAAACGCTATCATCTGTACAAGAAGATACATTATTGTAAAATGCAACTTGCTGTTATTGCTGGTATTATCATGAACAATGTATCCATTATCACTTTGTAAAGGGTTCCTTATCTTGTTATCTTGCTTTGAGTCTTGTAAAGTGTAGTTATTGTGGAGGGCTTGCTTATTACTCACTTGTAGGGAACTCCTCTGTCTGTCTTTCATCTAAAGAAAACAACAGCAGAGTTTTGTTTTTTCTTTCCAGAATGAGGGGCAGAGGGCTTGAGGATTTTTGTTTGCTTATTTTTCTCAAATGCTTTGTAATTTCAATGAGTTCAAAGATGAAAAACAAGCACTTGCAGTCTAAGAAAGTGTTTTGAAGGGATCTTATCTCATGTCCACCTTGCTGCAGAATTTCTCTCTGTGTGGTGGAAAGGATCAAAAGTTCATTTTAGCTGTCAGCACAGTTCTACCCATATATATCCTGTTGCTCTGCCTTCTAGATGTGTTTATTCTCACAGACAAAGAAAAGCTATTCTCCATATTTTACACCTGTACAGCCGAGGAACAGTATACTTTGGGACAAATTTACTCCAGAGAGTAAGAAACAGTTTGAAGGATTTTATTCAGGCATCCTAATGACTGAGTCATTTGTATGGTCAGTGTGCATCACATGGGTAAATAATCATCCTTATTAGGAGTACATACTCTGTTTTTTACACATACATAACAATCTTTCTGCTCAAAATGTTGCTTAGTTGTTCACCTGTTAATCCAGGGAAGGAGTATAATGTTATTGGGAAATAATATACAGATGAAACATAGAAAGATTCAACCTTTTATATGTCCCGCTGCCAATAAAATTCTGCTTATATAAACCATGCTTGGTTTATTTTGTTTAGCAAGTTTCATGACTTACCAGAAATTGAGCCCAGATGCAGTACCAGCAAACCCATTACATTTGGATATTACTCTAATTGCTGAGGTATTCCAGATATAAGGATTCAGTACCTCAGCTTCCTAGAAAGTAAGTAATTATCACATTCATTTTACTTAGAAAAATCCAAGCTGATAAAAGCTGAAACAACACTGTAATGAAAGGCAGTTGCCTAATTATCTTAGCATCAGAATTTCATTAATTTCTTTTAAAAATATATATAAATTGTCAGAAGTTGTGAACCATAAGTACAAAGCACTTTCCAATTAGATGTTAATTTAATGGAAGTAATTTAATAGGACTTTGCATGTGTTTGAGACTTTTTTTCTTTGAAGAACATTTTAAAATTCTGTCAGCATTCTCTGAGACAAAGCATTCAGAGCAATGTGATTTATATGCATGGCATGGGCCAGATTTGTGACTTAGGCCTTCTGCATCATTGACAAATCATCAGGGTGTCATGAGATAGCAAGGAAGATCCAAGGGAAATGTCCTTTGGCATTGAAATTCTCAAATATTATTGGAAATGTGTCGTTGTTACTTACCCTGATCTGTTGCAGGGTAAGGACAGTGCTCTCTTCATGTTCAGCATCAAAAGAGTGCCTCTAGGCAGCCTGGAACAGCAGAGGCTCAGCCTCATCCAAGGAAAGGCAGAGCTTGGAGTCTCTGAGGTGAGTTGTGCTTACCGGACACATCATGCTGAGGTACTGTCAGTTCTGAGGGGAATGGCAGGGCAGCTTCCCTAGCTTCCTCAGCCTTCCGGTGAGCTTCATGCTGGGGAGTATCACTGTGAGCTTCATGCTGGGGAGTATCTTGCAGTTATACACTTACTCCTCCAACAGCCACACACAGAGTACGGACTGCAATTCACACCCGTGTAGAAACAGTCACAGTTCAGCAGCTGGACTAGCTGATGGACTTTTAATCTGTCCATTAATAGGTATTTTATGGACTTAGGCAGTGGAAGGGGGGGGGTAAAAACTATTCTGATCCACAGTGTGACTGACTCAAAAATGTAAGAGTGACAAATCATGAGTGACTTCATCATCAAAGTCTGCAGGACACAGTGTTTCCTAAGCCTCTCCTGAAACTAAGGCTGTGGTTGAGTGTGATTGATGCTCGCCTCTTGACTGAGTACAGACCAGGTTCTGCCTTACGTCTCAGGCTCTTGTTCAGTTTCTTTGTTGTTTTTCTGTTTGGCTTTTCCTTCTTTGTTTGTTTTTAGGTAAAATAAACAAATAAATCTGTCTCATCTTCCCCCTTTTTTTCTCAGCCCCTCAGCTTTGCAACATTCATCTTACCATAGAATCATAGAATGGCCTGGTTGAAGAGGACCTCACAGATCATCTAGTTTCAATCCCCCTGCTTTGGACAGCATTGCCAACCACAAGAGCTGGCTGCCTAGAGCCACATCCAGCCCTGCACTGAATGCCTCCAGGGATGGGGCATACACAACCTCTCTGGGCAACCAGCTCCAGTGTGTCACCATCCTGAGTGGTCTTACTATCAACTTCTTCCTTCCTGTGGTCATGACTATCACAACATTTTTTTTTTTTCCTGAAGGCTGAATTAACTATACTGAATTAATGTCACATTCCTTATTACAGTATCAAATTTTCTTATTAAGTTCTTTTTCTGACACTTGTCTGGAAAAGTTATTTTTGAACATGCATAGCTTCCCAGCTTCATGACTTGGATTTAAGAGAGAAATATATAGAAAAAGTGATTCCCTAAAGCCACCTAAAGGAACAAAAATAACCTAGTATTTCTTTGATTTTGTGAATTAAAGTACACCATATCTTAATTATTTTCACATTACTGTATATTAATAATAATATCATAGAACAAATCATAGAATGATTCAGGTTGGAAGGGACCTTTAAGATCATATAGTTCCAACTCCTCTGCTATAGGCGGGGACCAGGTTGCTCAAAGACCAATCTAGACTGGCCTTGAATGCTTCTAGGGAGGGGGTATTCAAAGCCTCTCTGAGCAACTTGTTGCAGTGTCACAGTAAGTAAGATAGCCCTTGGTTCACAATTGCATTTATTCACATAATCACTTTTTGGCTGTAGGTATATTTGTGAACTGTTTTCAAGGACGAAGCACAGAAATAGTAAAATTTCATCAAAAATTTCTGATGAACACCTTGAGAACTCTCTAAGAATTGCAAGCACTGCCATCGAACTGATGCGTCAGTTTCACATAAATGAGGTCAAATATCCCACTAGTTTTATGCTTTTGTTGATCTTCTTTAATATTTTAATGAAAAATATTAAAAATAAAGTAAGTTTTTATTACTTATATGTATAAACATACGTTTTATTTTGGCTGCTCAAAATGCAATGCCTGCTATTTTATTATCTTGGACCACAATGTCAGAGGTGGGTGTTGGTATTATGATACTAGAGACTGAATGTTTTTACAATAATCCATTAAAGTTTGTTGCATGCAACAGGTGTCAGTAGAGGTACTGTCTGACAGAACTGCATTTTACATGGAAGTGTTTATGAATAAAGGGTGTGTCACTGAATTTCTCCACGTGGAAAAAATTGAATGTCAGTGGGTTCATCAGTGTTTTCTGAAATTTTATTGAGACCAAACTGTGGCTATGAGCACAGCAAGGTGGTGGATGGTTTGAGTGGATACGTTTCAGTAGTGGTGACACTGGTCCAGTCTTTTACAAACCTGTAATCCCTTGTTCATCACTGATGAAAATGCATAGCTAATGCTGGTGACTGTGTTGAAAACAGTGTTTTGTAGCTGATAATTTGCTCTACTGAATAACGTCATTGTGCTCTTTGTAACTGTTGTAGTTTCCATGGAAATAAATAAGAGACATTGCTTACAGAGAGACGTGTATGTGCAGCCAAAGACGATTGCTCTTTGTTCAGTGTGGCCCAGGACAGCCAAAAGGTTGGACACTGATGGGTTAAATCAACGCATGAAGACTATTTGGGAACCAGTGGGTAGAGAAATTTGTGAGCAAAGATTGTAATCTTCTTTTCCTCAGAGTGCTACCAGGTATAGGTGACATGGAGAACATATTGTTTGAAAATATCTGAAATTATGGAGGTTTCCAACAGTCAGAATTTTACACTTTGTTCATACCTTGTCCTGTACTTCACCTTGAAGCTTTAGGAAGGTTCACCGGTGCCAAGTTAAAAAACACAGTGACTCCAAATCAGAGAAGCACTGCAGATTTCTGCTAAATTGAAAAAATGAGTCAGTCTTGGGTCTATCTCAAGCAGGTAAAAAAATAACATATTCATATAATGTAGATGTTTGTGGGTTAGAGAGGCATGGAGAAACTTGAGGGCTTTATTTGTATGAATATTCCCCATCGAAGGCCTTACTCTGCAGGTCTTTTTCAACGATTAAATCATCACTTTCTCACATTCTTGACTTGAGTTTTAAATCTTGAGCTTCACAGGTATTGATAATATACTCTAGCAACTGCAGTTGCTTCAAATGAGCAAAATTGGAGTTGCTTGCTACAGACTAATTAGCATAAGCAATCTCTTGTCTCATAGCAACCTAGATCTGATGATGAACACCTGCCAGCCCAGATGGTTTGGGGAGGAATTTTCTCATTTAATAGAATAAAGTACTGTTTCTGAGCTGCCTCATACTATTATTTAACAGTTTTGAAAAAAGTCCAAAAAGTGATTATTGTGAAATCTTAACAAATAAGCATCTCCAAAATTGCCATGTTCAACTGTCATTACTTGTCAAGAGATGGATTTTAAATAATGCATGGTTGTTATTCTGTTCTTGTATGCTAGCAATATTATTGAATAAGTATATAAATTCAAGAGTACTACCTCCTCCTCTCAAAAATAAACACCAAAAAATCTGTGGAGCAATAGCATCAGAAAAATAAAAAAATATATACATTCATAGAAGATTTTTTTAAATATTATCGATAAGACTAAACAGATTTCCTAATAAACAATGATTTTTGTAAAGTTTCAGATAAATATTTAGATATGCTACTTTTTAAATATTGAGGTAAGTCTTGTAACTTTGAACAAACGTTCAGCATAGGTATGTGAAGAACTTCAAATGTGTGTATATATATAATATAAACTTATAAATATATAAAATAGCTCACTTCTGAAATTCTGTTCTCACTGATGTCCCAAATATCAAGATCGAGCTACCAACCACAAAGAACCTTAGAAATATCATCAATTTTTAATATTATCTATATTTTCAAAGTAGACAAACACTTCTTAAGCCCTTCCCATAAGGCCACTTATTAATCTCTAAAAAGACTGGGAAATCTTGCTGAAGAAACCAGACTACTTGTCCTACTGAAAGCTCTGCATATCTTCTCTTCTACATTTTAAAGTCTAACAGCAAATTTGGCTTTAACTAACAGACTGACTTTTTAGAAGTTATATACTTTGCTTCAGCTTTGATAAACCTACAAAAATAAGATGATATTAATAATACAGAGAAGAAGCAAATTCTTCTTGAAAAACTGATCTCTATATTTTTCTCAAAGGTTTCTGTTTCTGTTATTTATTAGTCAATATTGATGCTCAAGTTGGGAGATAGTGTGAAAGATAGATGATTAAAAATGTTTAGGGTTAATAAAAGCTTGCTAATGATTGTCTTACTTGCCCCTATATCTCCCCTATTTTCCCCTATTTTTTTTTAATATGAAATATGAGTACCTTATATAAAGAAGACTGGGTTACTCTGAAGCTGCAGAACTGGATTTGTTGGAACTGTATATACTAAGATATTCCCAAACTGGAATTAAGCAGTTAGCTCTAATGATCCATGTGTCAGAAAAAAAAAAATTAGTTACATTTTATGATTCAAGTACTGACTTTGCGATATTAACAAGATTGACCTCCTCCCATTTCTTTTTTTTTTTCATAAGTTGTAAAAGGAGACATTTGAAAAAATACGTAGTGTGCATAAAGGCTTATGAATCAATTTACATTCTCTTCTCTAATGGAATCAACACTTTAAATTATCTAAAAAATCTGAAAATTGAGTATTTCACAACCACAACACACCATTCATTGCATACATTATACATCGTAAGTGTATAATATAATCTACTAAGAAATTCCAGAAATGTATTTTCTAATAGTCTACAAGTGAGAATGAAAAATACACCATATTGTGTTCTGCTTTAAGAATGCCCTTAAGAATGGAAGAACAGTCTTTTCAGAATATCAGAAAAAAATCCATATTGTCTCAAAAATCACAAAGTAAAAGTAACATCTAATCTAAAAGATAATATACAGGGAACCTGGGATATGTCAGGCTGAAAGATTATCTCAATGCATTTCTACCAGAGCATAGAATGTATAGTTTGGTTAAATTGCAGGCATGCATAAATTCTATTTGTCAGTTTATCAAAATACCACGATTTGAATTTCATTATTTTGTGTTCGTAATTTATAGATGTATAGATAGATAGATAGATAGATAGATAGATAGATAGATAGATAGATAGATAGATAGATAGATGTAACAGAATACATATTGCAGTACAATCAGTGTTTTTGATTTATTCATTAATGAGTGAAACAACATCTTAGATACTGTATCTAAAAGTATTTAATGCTATGCTAATTCACTTTTAGATCAGAAATGACACCCACCACTATTTCTGTAAAAATATAATGGAAACTCTTAAAATAATGCAGTTCTATTCCCTCTGTATGCTATAAAGAGAAAGAGTTAAAGATAGTTTATACAGTTAAACTAAATATATATATATATTATTTCAAAATAATAATAATACAAAAATTATTGAAGCTTAAGGACTTGAGAACAGGTTAAAAGAAATTTACACTTGTAAAGATACTAAACAGGAGCTGACAGGGAGGTCTTATTTGTCCCCTTCATGCTGGATGTCTTGTGGTATAGTACTTAGTTCATCCTTGGACTATCTGAGAATTAAGTTTTCTCATGTTTAAATTTTGGCCAGAAACGTTTAGGAAAAAATAGTTGATGTCATCAAAATCAAAGCTGAAAGATATTTTGTAGGGATATCAAGTCCATAACATACCCACCATCCAAATATTTCTTCAAATTAAAGTCCTCTAAAGTCCTCAAAAGGGAGATTAAAATTAGAAGGGAATACTCAGAAAAGAATGTTCCATGTTATTTTTTATGTCAGAGGACATTGAGAATGCAAATAATGTGACAGTTTGATGATACTTGAGCAGACCTCCTTGCTTGATCTATTTTCAAGTTCTGTATCAGGTTAAGCTAAGGCTGAAATCTTGTCCTGAGATGAATGATCTGGTATACTGTCTAGCAAGGTGATCTTGGTGTACTGGAATTCTTGTATAACTAGCTAAATATAGACACATAAACACTTTGAAACTGTGCTGTGCATAGGAGTCAGGACTGCAAACAATATCACTCTTCCTGTTCAGTAGTGGGATAGTACTGTCAGGCCACTGCATTCTTAAGTAGCATCACATAAATCAGGAACAATTATTCAAGGAATTTAGGCTATCAAGTATGTATTTGGGTGGACTGGAATTTTTCTCTTCCACTGTAATTTTTTCTTCTTCATCACGTGTGCATATTTTGTGTGCTGCTCCTCTCAGCATTTTATTTTCATGCTTGTCTCTGTTCCAAAAACTGACAGTTGCCTCTTCTGATCATCAGCTCTGCTTTCTCCTTCTCTTTCTAAAGCAATACCACAACATTTTCAGATGTCTACTCTTAGCAAATGGGTGAAAACAAAGCAAAATAAAAAAATATCCAAGTGCTTTCTGAGCTGCATTTAATTTCTACTTTCCTGACTGGTCTGCTTTAGACTTGTTAATATTATAAATAGAGGCAGCAGGCAATTTGAAGTAAGAGATGAATTGCAGTCTGTCAGGCTGCATGAGGTGTAAGGATATCTATTGAATGTCCCTGTGGGGAAATTATGAACCATTGATTTAGATTCTTCAGCTAATGGTCAAAGAGTAAGATCTGTAAAAGCATTAAGATAACACACTCATTACTCTAAAAAACACTGAAACTATTCAGTTCTATATTCAAGTTTCCTGGTATTTCCATAGCCGTAACTTTTCTGTAAACTTAGTGTTCCAAAACCTATTGTCAAAAAAAATGCATTGAGTACTTCTGTATATTTTATCCTTCAGTAATACAATTGTCCTGGTTTCATTCGAGACAGTGCTAATACCACACTGATATTTTGGTTGTTGCTGAGTGAACAGAGTGCTGTGTCAGACCATTCAGCAGAGAAGAACCACTGCCTCTGTGACATGGCAGCAGGGGGTGGGGCAGAGAGAGTACACAAGCCTGAATTAGACCTGAATTAGGGGTTATTTTACTCCATGTGACATCGTGGAAAAGGCCATAAAGCTATTGGTTGGGGTCTGGCTATTGCTTGGGGATTGGCTGGCTATCAGTCAGTGAGTGGAGAGACACTGCATTGCTAGGAGGGCATTGGCCAACAAGCAGTTGTATTGTTAGTTGGGTGAGTGATGAGAAGTTGTATTTTGAGTATAGGTATATATATTTATAATTATACTCACACATTTAGTTATAATTGAATTTTTGTTTGTGTCTTCCTTTTCTGTCTTAGTAAACAGCTTTTTTCTCAACCCATGAATTCTATTTTGTTGCCAGTTCTCTCACAGTAGTGCAGTGTTTAGTTGCCTGTGAAATTAAAACTGAAACAATCATCAACCTGTAAAATCTGCATAAACAGACCTACCATTAATTCAATACATTCTATGAAGTCTGCTCCAAAAGTATTATCTCCTATTTTAGTCTGTTGGTCCACAATGGCAGATTTTTGATATGGCCCGCAGTGTTGGTGGTATGGCAGTAGAGGCTGAACCTTCCTGCAACTATTCAGTTACATTTTGGTGGTGTGCAGCAGATGGCAGCAGAGAGGCAGTCCGACAGACTGGCATCTGGCGCTGATGCGCTTATGAATCAAAGGTGGCCTATTGAATTCTTTCATGCAGAAAAAATGGCACCTATTGACATTCACTGATGCTTGCTTAACATTTATAGAGACTACTTTAAAAAAGTTCATTAGAATTGAAGAAAAAATAACAATATACACCTGTAAATGAACAACAACAATGTTAAATTATTTTGTGCTTTATCATTTTTCCCACTGTAGGATCATGCTGCCTCCAGCATCAGCATCAGTTTCTAGTATTAAAAATAACACAAAAGCTATTAGTAATATTCTTTAGATTTATAAGTGAATACATCTAGTCATGTTTCATTTTTTTTATTATTTTCCATGATCATTAGAGAATTGCCATTTACTGGCATGATTTCCTATGGGTAGCAGTATTACATTACTTTAATATTTGTGATGAAACAGTTTGATTTCTTTTCCAGAGAATATAAATAATTCTTTGCAACCTACTTTCATTATAATATTAATATTATCATAATATAACTGAATTTATAGTTTTCTTAATTGATTCACTGAGTGCAGAACATCATTACTGGACAGATGCACTCAGAGCAACAAAAGAATAAAACATCATAAATTCAGTCAGTGAAATGTGTTATATAAATTTTCTATACTGCTATGAAGATTTCAAGGTCTGCTTTCTAAAGCTTTCTTGAAATGTGAATGCAGCAGTAACTTAGCTGAGGACAAGAGAATTAAATTTTATGGGTATGTTTGTCTGACACCATAAATGAGGGCAACAAATAAAATAGAACAAAATAATTTTTTAAAAAAAATGTATAGCAATTTAAATTCACTGGTTCCAATTCTTGTTACTTTAACAGCTTCTGTGCATGTATCCTAGCTTCCCAGTCATATCTGAGAGTCACTGTAAGAGTAATCTTTCATAATAATCAAATCAAAATATACATTACAAACTCTGTTTCTGTAATTTGATTGATTTTGTATGACAGCAAGAGATGCGAGGAAACTGTCAAAGGAATGTTACAAGGAAACAGCCTGAAAAATCAGGAATGGTAATTGGATGAAATTCAAGGCATTGAAATTGTAAACTGAGGGACAACATCTGCATTTGATCTCAAACATATCTATGCTCTAGCTTTTTTTGCAACCAAATTAAAAAACAAACAAACATGGAACAGTAGACTTATCAGGTCTTCCAGTGCTCCCATTATTGCTAGAACACAGTTACCTGAACTTTTACTTCTTACAGAATTTTTCTATGAGGAAAAAGTCTGACAGCTGCTGAAATTTTTATGCTGATCATTCTGAAACCACAATGAAGAGAAAGAATAAAATCTTGTTCTCCCCTTCTCATAGTTTGAGTAGGAAGGCTGTACTGAATGGCCACCTTCTGTGAGATCTAGAAGAAATCTAGATCTAGAAGAAATCTAGAGGAAACAATTAATTCTACAAAAGTAATGTTTAACATGGAATTTAGTATGCAAATTGAGGTCTAGAACCTTTGTATGAAGTTGTATACGAGCTTCTCAAATGAAGGGGACAAAAGTGCCTTGGCTCTTTGTACTTGAAGTTTGGGGTTTCATTAATATTCACTGTAGAAGTACAACTGCAATTTTTCCCCTTCATTTTCACTGATTACAGATGGCTCTGTACTGCAGTCTTAGAACATCTGCCTATTCCTTTAAAATCAAGACTAATTATACCTGTTGGCTTAGAGATCTAGAATTATTTATTCTGATACTGCTTCAATGTGCCGACTAAGCAGAGGCTGCTTATAAGAAATCTTACAGTGTAGCAGTGGAATATATAAAAAAAAAGTCAGGCTGTAGAAGTAAATTATTCTTTTTTGTTTGTTTGTTTTGTTTATTTTATCTGGCATATTCAAGATACATATATTAAATACTAGAAATAATCTCCAGAACTTCTATAGAAATACACCTTGGCAGGAGTGAATGTCTGCAGCTTTCATATTGTTGTATAAATTTTCTAGTAGAAGTATAAAGAACACCTAAAACAGTAATGGGAATTTAAGAAATCTTGCAGCCAAGAAAGACAAAAAAAGCAAGATTGTTCATGCATTCAATGAGAAATAAATGGGAGAACATGTCTTTTTCCAAATACAAAATCACCTTCCTGGCCTCACTTTTATACAATAAATAGTTTTAAAAAAACACACACTGATTTGCTTCCCAGTCACAATTTATAATGCAGAAATGTTATATAAAATATATATATTCTAAACAGTTTACGATGTGTTCAGGTTTAACCTGTGTCTGTTCTCTACAGAGAAAGAAACATAACAAAAGCTAAAGCCAAATTCCGATCTCCTCCCTCTCTGTCAATGAATGAAATAAGGATGCATAAATTTTCAGTACAGAATCCATAATATGCAAGTGCTAGTTACAAATGCCTTTGATTCTCTCATGATCCATGTGAAAAAAAGCTCCCTTTTAAAAATCAATTCTTTAGACTTGCAAAAATCTTACATAGGAACACTGGATCTTGCTTGGTCTACATAACAGGATAATCTTTGTATTCATTTGTTTCTTTCTTCTCACTGATGTATTGTGTTTACATGGCAAAGTTTTGGTAGAAGCAGGGCTACAGAGCTGCTCCCTGTGGGCAGAGCTGAGGAGGTGCATCATGTCAAGATGAGAGCCAGCTCAAAACAGCTTCAAAAGAGACCCACTGCTGGCCAGAGCTGAGCCACTGAGTAACACTGGTTGGTTTAAGAAAGGGGAAACAGCTGCACAGCAGCAGCTGGGAGGAAGAAGTGAGAAAATATGAAGGAAATCTCCCTGCAGTCACCAAGGTCAGTGCAGGAGGTCAAGAGGTACTTCAAGTGAGGAACAGAAGTTCCCTGAAGCCCAGGAGAGACCCATGGTGGAGCAGTGTGTCTCCCTGCGGACCAAGTTTTCCAATAAAGTGATGGTTACCATCACTACTGAAGCATTATCAGGTGAAGTGAAAGCAGCAGCAAACCACTTTGCGAAAGCTTCTGTTTTCCTACCTGCTCTATTAGGTGGTACAATGATGTCTCCCTTAGAAGTGCGTGCTCTAAGTATTAGCTTAGTCAAAGATACTGATCATATTTTAAAAAAGAAATACTGAGAGGACAGGGACTAAGATGAAACTGAATGATCTGACAGGTGAAAAACCAACATTTAAAATGCATTGTCCAAAGCAAGTTAAATATAAAAAAACACCTTTGTGTGAGGTAAAATTACAGGCTATCAATCACTTACATATTTAGATCACTCTTAGTACTTTTGTCAAAGTTTTGAGTCATCGTGGCCGGCCTTCCAGGAGCATCTGTAGAGTCTCAGAATCCAGAACTGTAAGGGTTGGTAGGGACTTCTAGAGATTATCAAGTCCAAAACCCCTTCTGAAAGAGGTTCCCTATAGTAGGTACACAGGTAGGCATCCAAATGCACCTTGAGTACCTCCAGAGAAGACTCCACAGCCTCTCAGGGCAGCCTGTTACAATTCACCCTTGTCTTAGTATTGAATTTTGTTTGTTCCAGTTTCAGCCTGTTGCCTCTTGTTCTATCGCTATGCATCACTGAAAATAGACTGTCCCCATCAATTTGGCTCCTGTACTTTAGCTATTTATGAACACTCATGAGATCCCTTCTCAGCCTTCTCCACACTGAAGAGACCCAAGTCTCTCAGTCTTTCCTGGTGCAGCAGATGCTCCAGGCCCTAAATTGTCTTTGTCACCCTCCACCAGACTCTTTCTAGGAGCTCCCCATATTTGTGAACCAAGGAGCCCAGAACTGGGCACAGTACTCCAGATGTGGCCTCACCAGGGCAGAGTAAACAGGGAGGATCGACTCCCTTGACATGCTGCCCATGCTCTTTTTAATACACCCAGGGTACTGTTGGCCTTTATAGTCACAAAGGCACACTGCTGGCTCACAGACAGCATTTTCCACCAGGATACCCTGGTCCTTCTCTGAAGAGAACCTGTACTGATACATGCAATTATTCTTCCCACGTGAAAGACTCAACACTCCCTATTTTACTGCAAGATATGAAAAGATTGATAGGGGACTGATAAAATATACCCGTTTAAAACGAATGTTTTCAAAGGACTGGTATATCAGCTTCTAAATTCTCTCACAAGAGAATTTTCAAAATAAAAAAAAACGTTGTGCTAAACAACATTTTGTGCTAAATTTGGTAACAGCGTTGTTTTATTTTCTTGTTCACTTACTTCAGTTGAAAATGACAAGCTCACTTTGACAAGGTTTTAATTAGTTTCCATATGTGATCTGTTTACACCATGTGGCTTTGAGATTTTTTTGTGTATGGGAGAAGAAGCAATTTAAGCAATTTCAATCACTTACCTGCATCAGTTCCAGCACTCTGAAAACAGATGGAGTTATTTTGTTTTTAATTTTGTATATGTGTAGAGGGTTGGTAGAAATATATAAATATATATTGTTAGATGTAAAATGTACAAACATATATTGAACAACAATGCTATATGTATGTATGTGACATGTATCTATATATATGCACAAGTACAACATATATCTAAAGCTTGTAGTGTTTTTCTGTTGTTATATATGTTTATATGTATGTCTGAGTATTGTTGCTGTCATTCTAGATTGTTAGGATAGACTTATTTCCTGAGAAATTGTGTTAGAAGAAGAAACAAAGATAGACAGGAGGTCAACTGAAGGATTTTCAGCTGTTAAACTCAATTATGAACAATGACTGAAATGAATTTAAAAATGTCTTTCCTGA
This sequence comes from Oreortyx pictus, assembly GCA_036925125.1. NCBI lineage: Eukaryota > Metazoa > Chordata > Aves > Galliformes > Odontophoridae > Oreortyx > Oreortyx pictus. The sequence goes on along the minus strand of JAUPFR010000001.1, from coordinate 155,250,994 downwards.
AGGGTAAATGTACTCTGTTCTCCAATATCTGACATGACAGTGCTTAGAGGCTCTTTCTGAGATGAAGTGAGCTCTGCTTATTATTTTATTTGCTCATGAGGAGTGATAGCCATTGTTTTATTTGTTTGTTTGTTTTTGCATCAGTTCCTTTTAGTTTTCATGAGTGCATTAAAAATCCACTGTTAAGTATATAATAATTTGCTGCATTCCCAAGATGAACTGCTCAACTGAGAGGATCAATTAATTTACAGCACACAATGCATAAAAAGGGCTTTTTCCAAAGTTGCAACAATTTAAAGCTGCAAAATAAAATGTCAGAAGACAATGTAATATAAAATACAAGGGAAAAAAACACATTCTCAGGAGGAATGATGGATTACTTAAAAAAAATAAACAAATCCATCACATTCAAATAAAAGATATTTTCATTTTCAGGATATTTATCTGATTTGGAATATGGGTGCTGACATATTCCCAATTAGGTAATTATTTGCTCTGCAAAATCTCTAGTTTGCTGCAGACCAGTCATTATTATTATTATTTTTTAATCAGAGTAAAAATATTTACATCTCTCTGCTGAATCCATAATTATTTTTTTAATTACTTCTAAAATAGCATTCACTAACTAAAAATAAGACCAAATTTGCCAGTTTCTGTTGTTGTTTTTTAAATATGGTGTTTGCTTCTCTTCGACTTGAAACAAATAATTTCAAAATTTAGAATGTGATGCAGAAAAGATTTGGGCAACTAAATTTCCACAAATCAAGATAACATATTAACATGTTTAAGTTTTTGTTCTTAGAAGCTGTTATTAGCACCTTACGTAAGATAACTGGAAAATGTAAAAGCACTTATTCATGTACTAGGTTCACTAAAAAAATCGTCTTCCCGAAGCCTGACTCTGACTTGATAACTTCAGGTAATAGTGTGCTCATCACTAGTGTGTTCTTTTCCATAAAAAAATGCACAGAGGTAATCCTTCATTTGTGAGATTTTAATATTTCAAAAATGAACAAGAATTTTCTCTGATGGAAAATCTTTTCACAGACTGAAGCCTTATATATGGATATCATTTCATGGATGTTCAATGTTTATAAATACCTGAAAGGAAGATATAAAGGGTATAGAGTCAGGTTTCAGTGGTGCCCACTGTCAGGAGAAGATGCAATGGGCACAAAATGGAACCGAGAAAGTTCCATCTGAGCATCAGAAAACATGTACTTTTGTACTGTGCAGGTGATGGAGCTCTGGAACAAGTTGTCCAGAGAGGCCGTGGAATTTCCTTCCTTGTTATCTTCAAAAGTCACTGGAATGTGATCCTCAGCAAAGTGCTCTGGATGTCCAAGCTGGAGAAGATGACCTCCAGAGCTCTTTCCAACCTTAACACTTTTGTGATTTTAATCACTGAGGGATCTAGATCTTGTCATAATTCAGCTGTTCTCTTGCTCCTATGAATGAAAAAAATGCAATTAGAGTTAAGGGAAAAATAGATCCTTTCCCTTTCCCCTTCCCTTTCCGTTTTCCTTTCCCTTTCCCTTTCCCTGCCTTGCCTTGCCTTTTGCCTCGCCTCACCTCGCCTTTCCCTCGACTTGCCTTGACTTGCCCTGCCCTGCCCTGTCCAGATTTTTCTGATTTTTCTAACAGAACTGGGATTTCATTCAGAGGAAAGAGAAAAAAGTCAAAAAACATTCAGGTGCCAGGAGAATTAATATATTCTGGAGTAGTAGAGAGTAGTTTCTAAGCTGAAAAATCAGAATAATTGAAAGACCGCTTTCATAAATGACTGATGATTGGAAAGAATAGATTTTTTCTCACTCTTGATTAGGTTGAAGAGACTTCTAAAGCGTGAGAAAACAAGTCATGATTTTTTGCCTTTCCCTAAGTATAAAAACTTAGATGAAGAACAACTCGCTAAAAGCATTGTTCTCAGCATAACTACGCTCCTGTAAATTAGTTGATCACTGACAGCTATCTATAGAAACCTAATTATAAAGGCAGAACTTCAAAATGACATGACTGCATTTACTCAGTGTTTATGAAATCTCACTTGCAAGAGCAAGTGCAAAACTTTAATTCTATTTATATTATTTTTGTATGACTTACATAGCTTGTGTTCCCTTTTTAAACATCAAGTCTTTCAGGCTTTTAGCTGATAGACCTCTTTTATCTCCAGCAGTATGTACTTGTCTTTTTATATCCCAAAATTCTGAACAACTGTGAAAACATTAGAATGTGCTAATTCATGCAATCCTGCATGTAAGTAAATGTATTCTGTGAGGGAGAGAGTTTCGTATAATTTCAAGGAACAATTAAAAGATGCTTTTCTGAAAAAAAAAAAAAAAAAAGAAAGAAAAATTAAAGAAAACTGAATAACTATAAAACAGCTAATTCACAAATAAATAAAATTATATAATATCCTGTACGTACTACAGCTATGAAATATTTATTTCCCCATAAATAAAAAGTAATTAACAGATTTTTTTTATCATTTGGGCGTATCTTATAATGTTTTACAATAACTGCAGCAGCTTAACTATTTGGTAAATAAATTCAGTATTTTCATGTAATATTTTGTAATTTTCAAATTACAGTCCACCAGTCTCTTTTTAGACTTAGCCTTTTCAACTTCTTCTACTGTAGATCTCTGCATATTATAATTCATCCTCTAGATACAGTTCTGATTTCATTTATTGCTTGCTATTGAAGTGTAGATATTTCAATACAAAATATTCAAGTTTCATAAACAGAGGAAACTGATCCCTGACAGCTAACAGTGGTAGATATTTGATTTAGGAGTTATCTTGTTTATCCCTAACAGGGAAGTTAATATCTCATTTTAATGCTTGATATTCACATCACTGATTTATGGGCAGTGCATCCACCCTCGTTTGTCTGAGAAGTGTCCTTCAGAAGTAGAACAGAGGACATTTGTAGTGACTTCTTTATGGTGGTTAATAGGGCATCAGTATTTCAAATTTCCACTTTCAGAGAATATATATATATATGTATATATACACATATAGTCTTTCTCACTTTCTGTAATTTTTATTGAGGACTCAGCAATATATAGGCAAAAAAGCATTGGACAAATAATTCTCATTATTCTGTTTTTTCACAATATATTTATGTATTTATACTCCACATAAATACAAGGCAGGTGAGTAAAATTTTTTTCTATATTTGAGAATGAACACATTCAAAGCATCAATATGCAGGAGTGATAGGTTTTATACCCTACCAAATATAACAGTTGTTCAAAGTTGACTTCCCAAATCTGCTGTAAAGTAAAGTCATTGCTCCTTAAGAGTGGAAGATCTCTTGGGGAATGTCACTGTGAAACTGTATTACACAGAATTTAGAGTACTTACTAATATTTTTCAGCTGCAATAATTATGAAGTAAATTATGAATTCCTATATTACCTATTGAAATTACCATCAGAAATTAGAACATGTTGAGATGCAATATTTTTTCTTTTTTTTTAGATTAAGTAGTTCACCTTCCTTTTCCTACTTAAAGTGAATTATATGAGTTGCACTATATAACACTGGGCTGTAATATTCATCTCTGGAGACAGAAAATTAGTCAATGCATAAACTAGACAATCTTTTATTGTAAAAAAAAACACATATTTAAATTCATTGAAAAAAAATGATTTGGGACAAATCTCTAGTGTAATCTCTTGGCTTCATTCCGGATTAAACTTTTATTTAGACATTTCACTTTTATATGTTATCAAGTAAATCTCTATCAAGAGGGTCAGTTAACCTTGTAGCTAGTGAAGATTGTGATAACGTAAACAGGAGCTGTGATTTGCTAAGTAACCATGGAGTACTTTTACACATTTGACTACTGAAAAATGACAGCACTTAATGGAAAGTTAGAAACTACAGGCTTGAAGCAGTGTGTTGAAAGACAGAATACAGGCACATGGAGCTGGAAATAGTTATCAGGCAATGTGTCAGGCTAATAAAACAGAACCAAACTTGGCAGACAATGAGTCTGGTAGCTCCAGGAACACCCTCAGGAGAGAACACAATTGTGGAGAATCACCAGTGTGCACAAACAGTGAATTTTTCAAATCCATCTTGAAGTCAGAACTATTGAGTCTTATGTGATGGCTATTACCCTAATTTGAGGGAGAAGTAAAGAGAACTACAGTAGAAGATAATTTCCAGAGTTGTTATTTCCAGGCTGTTTCCTGTTATTTCCAGAGCTTTTAGACCTGCAATGCCTTCTATTTCTGCATCAGTTGTCTTGGCTATGTACTAAATAAATAAATAGATCAAACTCTTGTGTGGGAATTCAAGAAAGGCTATTCAGAGTCAAAGCTGTGGAGCAAGATAAACAGCACTTTTGCATAGGTATATGAATGCTACAGGAAGAGAAACTAAAATCCTTGACAGAATACAACTTTGATTTTAAAAATATTCCTTTATTAAAGAATTTTAAGAAGACATAAGCTTTCATACCTTTTAGGTGTTGTATTACACTTTAAACTCAGTAGTTTATAACTTGGTTCAAATATGTTTTCTTTTGCTATTTTGAAATAGCATGTAAATTTATGAGAAATAACCAGAAAATGAAATGCCAGAGGACCTTTCTTTCATCACATACTAACAGTTGTGGAAGAAGAGATCACCAGTAATGAAATGCTGTTTATTCAACTGTGGAATGTTATCTGCAACAAAGTCACTAGCTTGTACATTGATCTAATAAGAAAGAGGAAGTTTTATTGTATTTAATTTATTTTTACTGTGTGTCAATTTGGAAAATAGGTTAATGAAATCATAATAATAACTGAATAAAATTCATGTCATCAAACAAAACACAATATCAAAATACTTTTTATATAATATTATCAATTATAATGTACATATTTCATAATTTCCTCTTTCATCTCTTGGCCTAGTACCACCTAATTTGGATTCCAGGCACAGCCAAAGACCCCACAGTGAACTCTAAGGAAACGTTTCTCTCTATGTAAGAAATAACCAACAAAGGAAATCATAAAATTAGGCAGGATAACCCATGAATTTTCTCTTCAGCTATACCACTGAAAGTTGCAACAGTCTACCACAGCATGCTATAAGATAGCTGCAATTGACCTAACCTAGTAAAGTGAAATCTTGGAATGAAAACCTGTCTGTACAATTTTTATTTATTACTAAAACTCCAAACCAAACCAAACAAACAAAAAACAAAAACAAACAAACAAACAAAAAAACATAAGTGATTTCAAAAAATTTTCAGTATCATGTTTGCTTGCTGTGGCTTTTATTTATTTACTGCTAAGATACTCACTGTCTGTTATCAGAACAAGTTTTTACTGCAGTAAGGGAAAAAAAATCTATCTGTGCCAAAGTAACTGAAAAAAGTTCTTGAAATATTGTTACATGCTTTGAGGACTGCCATTAAAATGAGTGATGTATTGGAAATAGATGAATGAGTTTAATTGTATAGAAGATGAGAACTTCAGAGGCATAACTACAGAGCTCAGTGTCAATTTTCCAATGTAACTTATGAAAAAACCATTCTGTTTTTATAAGAAAGCTCACATAGTGTCTTCTTTCATTATCATATTCTTCTACAGTGGAGACAAGGGGACCTATGATAGAAGCTATATCTAAAAATTTAAAGACAGTTCATCTACCTAATCAGTAATTACATGAATCTTCATGATGCATTTGAAAACTAAGAATTATGAGATAAACAGACATAAATTTAAGTAGAAAAAGCACTGAAAAATGATACATCCATAGAAAATGCGGAAAAGTCATCATCACTCATTCTCTTTAGTAAAAATAATTTTTAATTGTATTGTAATACTCATGTTATCTGCTACCCAAACTGAAAACAACTTTTAGTTATCTGAAGGACTGTTTTGCCTATACTGTATTCTTTTCAAGAGTTCCTAATCGCAGTATTTTCAGAATTCAGGTAAAGGCAGAGGAGAGATTTCAGTTCAGAGAATCATAGAATCAGTAAGGTTGGAAAAGACAACTAAGATCATCTAGTCCAACCATCAACCAAACACCACCACCATTCCACTAAAGCAGATCACTCAGTGACACATCTGTTTTTTTTTTAAACATTTAGGGATAACGATTCCTTCACCTCCCTGAGCACCACTGTTTCTGAGAAGAAATTTTTCCTAATATCCAACCTGTACCTCCCACTTAAGGCCACTGTCTCTCATTCTATCACTAGTTACCAGGCAGAAGAGGCCAAAATCAACCTCATTACAGCCTCCTTTTAGGCAGTTGTAGAGAGCAATAAAGCCTTCTCCAGACTGAACAATTTCAGTTCCCTCAGCCACTCCTCATAAGAATTTTGTTCACATCTTCATTGCCTTTCTTTGAATATTGTCCACAACTTTGATGTCTTTCTTGTAGTATGGGGCCCAAAACTGTACGTAATACCCAAGGTGTGCCCTCATCTGTGTCGACTACAGAGGGAGAATGGTCTTCCTAGTTCTGCTGACTAAATTATTTCAAATGCAAACCAAGATCATATTGGCTTTCTTGGCCATCTAGGAACAGTGCTGGCTCACATTCAATCAGCTACTGAATAACACTTCCTGATTCTTCTGCATTTATATTTTCAGACACTCTGCCTTAAGCCTGTAATGTTGCATGAAGTTGTGTCACGCTCCAATATAAAGGAGGGAGACAAGGTTCTTTGATTATGTGTATACCCGATGGCGAGATTAAGACACAACGGGTCAAATGTTAGCCCAACCAGTTTATTACAATTACTAGTTGCTTAGGGATATGGGGAAGGGAAGGTGAGCGATAGAAAAAGGTCTAAGAAGCAAGGAGTCTTGATAGAAAGCAAGAGAGATATAATCACCACCGTGGGTCCAACGAGGTTCGTAGTCTCAGGAACTCGTCTGGTCACCGCGGGGGATGGGAGATGGCAGCAAGCAGGCCTCAGGGTCCGTCTTCGGGAGTTCTCCTCAAAGATTTTCTCTTTGGGAGTTCTTCTCCAGGAATTCTTCTCTTCTCCTCCCCACAATCCTTGGTTCAGTGTAGGCCTTTTATCCCCATTTCTCAGGTGTTTTTTTCTCTTGGTTTGTGTGACATGTCTGGCCCAACAGATAAGCCAGCAGCAGATGTTGCCTTCATTGCCATGCAGGAGCATTGTCTTTTTGAGTTGGTCAGCTTCTCCAAGCCGTACCCCCCCCCCCCCCCCGGAAAAGACTATTTGCCCCTACTTCTGCTTATCTTTACAACCATTAGCAGAGACAATGAGGCACCGTAACACCCATCTGGGTAACCGGCAGTTATCAGTCAGAGTCTTGTCACCAGAAAAGGCCTTACGAAGCAAGCTTTGAGACAAAAGAAAGTAAAAAACAGTTTCTGTCTTTCACAAGTTGTTGTGACCAAAATGGAGAGCATATCGCTTGTGCTTATTGAATTTCACATTTGACCTCAACCCATCAAACCAGCTTGTCCAGATTGGTCTTTAGAACTTTCCTTCCCCCAGGCAAATTTACACTTGGCCACAAAGTAGTGTTATCTGCAGACTTACTGAGAGTGTACTCAATCTCTTCATCCAGATCATCAGTAAAGATATTAAACAGGACAGGCCACAATATTGACCACAAAGGAACACTACTAGTGATCGGTTGCCAGCTGGGTTTAACTTTATCTGGGCCTGGCCATCCTGTTTTTTTACACAGACTACACTTGTCCAAGATTAACGTAGGAGACATTCAAAGGCTTTACTAAAGTCTAGATATACTATATCCTCAACCTTTCACTCATCCACTAGGCAAGTCACAGAGTAATAGAAGGGAATCAGGTTGGTCAAGAAGGAACTGAGTTTCAGGAACCCGTGATGGCTAGGCCTGATCCACTGATTGTCCTCCACACACCATGTGATTGTACTCAGGATGATCTGCTTCATGATCTTCTCCAATACTGAGGTCAGGCTGAGAGGCCAGTAGTTCTTCAGGTCCTCCTTCCAACCCTTCTAGCAGAAAAACTTCACAGTGTCAAGTCTCCAGTCATCTGGGACATCTCTGATTGACAAGGACTCTTGATAAATGATGGAAAGTAGGTTGGTAATCACTTCCACCAACTCTCTCAATACACTCAGGTGGATCCCATCTGGACTCATGGACTTGTGACAATCCAGGTGGAAAAGAAAAAGGGACATATGGCTAGGTGTCACTTTATTATCTGTGCATATTTCTCAACAAAGTAACCATGCCAGTGGAAATAAGAAGTCCTACGTATTAAATGTTAAATTATTTGATATTATTATTTAAAAAGAATAACTCATTTTAATGACTCAATTTTTATAGTGTTCAGTTCTTAATCTGATTTGGAATGGGTGATTAATAAAATAAATACTTAGAGAAAATAAATTGTTTTTCAATTATACATTGAGAATTAACTGATGGCAATCTAGATCATTGCATTTTTAGATCAAAACTCAAGATCAAAATTATTGCAGCATGTGTTACATTACAGGCAACTGTAAGATATATACTTATTAAGTACTAACTGATGCTGAACCTAAATTATTTGATGTTATTCTTTTAAAAGAGTAACTTTTTTTCTTTTTTGTTTTTTTAATTAGCAGCGTTACGAAGCTCTGGAAACTAAGTTGGTAATAAGCATTAAAACACTTAAAATACTTTTATTTACATCGAAGTGAACAAAATGTCTGTGTGGTTGTAGACAGAGGTGGAAATTAGTGACAATAGTAAATAGTGACTAGCTGGTCAACTGATTAGATTAATGTAATGTCTTTCTTTGTTAATCATATTTAATTATGCCAAAATAACATACTAAAAATTTAGAAGATTATCTCTTCAAATAGGGATTGCAGTCAGGAATGCCCAAACCACCAAATAGTGAGGAATTGGAAGGTATATCTTCTGATCTGCTTGTTACACTCTCCATTGCCCCCCCCCCCCCCCACCGCCATTGCAGGTCCTTGCCACTATGCCCTCCAGTGACATGGATAATCCTTTTGATCTAGGACCGATGATGTGAATGCATTAACCAGGAAGGCTGACTTTGCTGCTCTCACAAGGGCACAGATGTATAGACTTTGAAGGAATGTGTTACATGAACTTATCAGATCACTCCATGTCCATGTCCATGTCCATGTCCATTCATCAGAGCATCCAGCAGCTGCAGGAAGATGTGTAAAAGCCGAAAATAGCGTTCACAGGGGTGTGGTTTGAGAGTTAGTTTTGAGGACTGGGTACTCGTAATGTAATGAATACATGTGCTATGCCTTTAAATATGTAGTTACTTCTGTCTTTGGTGTGCAAGTGAAGCAGGTGATATTACCTTCACACCTGGTGTCATAATAAACATCCACAGGTCAATTTTGGCAAGCCTGGAAGGAGGCATTCAGCCTGGCGGCAGGACCAGCTGAGAGTGGGGACCTCCATGGAGCACCCTGAAATTTCTCAGGAGGACTCCCCCCCCCTCACCCGATCACTGAGGGGGCAGACAGGAACTATCAGTGGCCCAGATGTGTTAAGTTGGAGGGGAACCTGTAAGTTGTGAGGAGACATCCTACACAAAGTGTTGAAGGGCGGTAATTGCCACCCCCTGCTGAAAGTGTCTGGACAGGTATCACTTAAATATTTATACTGCAACGCAAGTGGGACTGTGTGGAAAGAGTAAATGCCTGAACTGGTTTACTATTTCTTAATTATAGGAACTGCATTAGTCATTGTCACTGTCTGTTAAATGTTTGTGTTGTAATAGTGTCTTTTGTGGAATTCCACTTCTTGTTTAAACACTCATCCAATATTTAAGGTTGGCCGAAATATAGAAGAAAATCATGGGACAGCAGATGTCTAAAGAAATACTGAAAAATTCCACCTGGATTGGATTTTGGCTCACTGGAAAGACGTCACTGGTGAGCCACAGGGAAAACTGAATAAGAAACTGGAAATATAAATCAAGTAGATACTAATTTTTATAATTGAGTATTCTACTCTTGAGACTGCGTGCTGAGTGTCTGTGAAAGTTTAAGAACTATATTGTTTGACTTGTGGATTTTGAAAGCAGTGGGACATACTGTTTTGATGGTATGTGAAACTGTAATTGAGGGAACAAATTGTGGGACAGTGGAAAAAAGGGCAAAAGGAAAATAGTGTGTTTAAGATCTCAGAGCTTGTGATCTGCACTGGCCAACATAAATGTGTCCCAGCACTAGAGCAGCCCCCCTGCCACAGCTCGCAAGAAGAACTCTCTGAGTGAGAGAGCTGGGGCTGGAGTCTTCTGCTGTAACAGTGTGTTACTTGCAAACAGGGTGGGGGGAAGGGAGAGGACAAGCCCATGACACCCTAAAAAATATATTTCAAAATAAAAAAGGGGGGGTATGGGTAAGACTCCCCATGTTCTGAATTTTTTAAATCTCTAGCGGAGGATGGTCCTCCAATTCACAGTCACTTTAATTGTAGTGCTTTGAATTTGGATAAAGAAAGGGCTCATGTTATGGTGAAAAATCTAAGTACTAATCAGTGGGAAGGATCCTACCCACTAAGAGACGAGATTATGCCTGTGTCTCAACAGGAAATGGTCCAAGATGGGTTCCAGCTCAATGGGTCCAGCCACCCATCTCCTTGTTTGCTGTGATGTGATCTCAGAACTTGCCTCAGCTGTTCGGATTCCATCTCAACCAAAAAAGGGTCCATACCTGCTGCAAAGAGGCCTCAAGCCACAAGAACTGGAACTGTTAGGGTCTGCTGTATATATTTCAATTATAGCGGACAAAATCAATCATCAGTCCAGTGTGTTAATACTGTTTATAAGAATCATGTTGAAGTTAGGAATTGTGTGCTTAGTAGCTTTTCTTTGTATTTTAATTTATGTTCCTTGCTTGTTACAATGTATACAGAGAATGATAGATAATGCTATAAATTGTGCGTTCTTTATTACGCAAGATGTGGAAATATGGCCTTGGGGCTCAGCAAATTCCATAGCTGGTGAAAACATCAGACTCCTGACCATGAAACCCTGAGGGAGATAATCAAGAAAGAAAGAAAAAAGGGATGTGGTGAAGGATTATTGGGTACCTCGTGGCTGGGCATTGCTTTGTTATATGTATATTGAGAAGAATTCATAAAACACTTGCTGCTGTAGGCAAGATAGTTAACCAGTGAACTGTTAGTGGAAAAATACTGACTGTAGGCACAAAGGTATAAGAGGAGATCCTGTTCAAAATTTAAAAAAACTTTCTTTCTCTCTGATTCCTTGACTGAACCCTGACATCCACGTGGTCTCCCTCCCACTAGACCAGGTAACTCAAAGTCCCATCCAGCTTGGCTTTGAATACTTTCAGGAGGCATCCACAAATTCACTGGGCAACTTGTTGCACTGTCTCACCACCTTCACAGCAAAGAATTTTTTCCTTATATCTAAGCTAAATCTACACTTTCCCACTTTAAAACCATTTCCCCTTAGTGTGTTGCTACATGCCCTTATAAAAATTCCCACCCCAGTTTTCCTGCAGGCTGCCTTTGAGAACTGGAAGTCCGCAATAAGGTCTCCTTGGAGCCTTCTCTCCTCCAGAGTGAAGAGCCCCAGATCTCTCAACCTGTCCTTGTAGGAGAGGTGCTCCAGCCCTCTGATCATTTTCATGACCCTCCTCTGGACCTGTTCCAATATCTCCATGTCCTTCTTGTACTGGGGGCTCCAGAACTGTATGTAATACTCCAGGTAGGGTCTCATGAGAGTAGAGTAGAGGGGCAGAATCACCTCCCTCTACCTGCTGGTCACACTTCTGAAGCAATGCAATGTGGTTGGCCTTCTGGTCTGCAAGTGCACATTGCAGGCTCATGTTAAATCTTCTATCGATCAGCACTCCCAAATCTTGTTTCTAAGAGTTTTAATACAAACATTTCTTAGGAAAAAATGCTCAGTTATAGTATGGATAAGAGTTGATAGTAGAATAGAAGTTATATTGTGTTCATAGAATAACAGAAAGGCTTAGATGGAAAGAGACCCCCAAATCTTTCTCCTTATGGCTGCTCTCAAGGCATTCTCCCCCCAGCCTGTATCTGTACTTGAGACTGGCCCAGCCCAGATGCAGGATCACAGAATCATAATCACACAAGATCTTGCACTTGGTCTTTTTGGACTTAGTGAGGTCGGCATGGTCTCATCTCTCAAGCCTGTCCAGGGCTTCACCTTCCTCCAAAGTGTATTTCTTGTCTTCTACTGTTCTGAGGTGCAGGTTATATTAAATGGATAAGCTGAGCAGAAGCCTGTTAGTTGCAAGTGAAATATGTTCATAGAGAATTTATTCCCATTAATTCCAATATTGAAAGTGAATTTGAAAATAATTTACCAAATTAGTCTATGTGCTTTTCACCTTTTAAAATTTATGAATACACTAAAGAAATGGAACCATCACAAGAAATAATTTCAGTATCATATTAAAAATGCAGATAAAATACTTCTCATAATGAAAGATTATGATGTGGGGTTTTGTGGATAGTATTTCTAGAATTACATTATATTTCTTTTGAAATCTGTCTGTGTAGTAAGGCTAGGCCAAATTAACAGAAATGTATGTCATTTTGACTACCAGTTCAATAGATTAAAACATCCTGGATTCCCCACAATTGGTGAACATTTCAGAAATGACCCATTTGAGCTACATCTGTACTATGACATGGGAAAGGATAAGTGATGTCTTGCTCCTAGTATAAAAAAGAAATAAGATTATGAAACTGAAAAACCATGCTAAGAACTTTTCAAGAGAGTAAAACTACACTCAGATAGATGTATCAGAAACAGAAAATGTAATAAATTAATAACTGTGTTGGCAAAGAGTAAAAGTGGTTTACAAACAGGTGTATATAAATTTAGGAAATACAACATCCATATAGGAGATAATAGGATTTCCAGATTTAAAATTGAAATGAATTTTTCTGTGAAAAACACTCTAATGGGCTTCAACTAAAGCAGGATTTTCCTGTAAAAAGGAATTAATGCCACCAACTCCTTCAGTGGTTTAACAAAGTGTGACAAGTCTTTCAGCACATACGGTGTTTTAATTAGACATCATAGTAGCAGGCAAATTGATCTTCTCTTGCTTTGTCTCTCAAGTGTCAGATAGTTTAAGGTGAAGTCCTAGAATTATTTCAGTTGGGAGAAATGGAATTAGAGCAGCAGTTCAGCCCTGGCCATGAAAAGCATTTGTGAAGCATTACTGAAGCTCCTAAGTTTCCTTTCTTAAACATGTGAATTCCAGTAACCACATGCTGAGATCCTGTTTAGTATAAAAGAATATTAAATGCCTGTAAGGTCTGTCATTTTCTGAGACAAACCAATAGTCATTTCATTGTGTGTGGATTTGATTCTGAATGTGCCGAATTACTACTCTGCTGTCATGAGAGTCAGGGGATAAACCCATCAGTGCTTGGCCCACTTTTGTGTGTCCTCAGTGCAAAATAGGATTGAGACTGTTTTCCTTCAGAAACCTGAAACACTTTCTGCCTTTTAGATTGGGCTTTGTGTGTGGCAGTGCTGCTGAAGTTAAAACAATGCTTGGTACCATGAAATATAAACAAGCCTGACATCTAAAGTGGTGCACAGAGACTCAAGAGACAGCACGGGTTTACAGGAATATACCACAGTCCAGTGAGGATATTTATCTGTTCTGGGAAAACAAAAATAAAAACAAAATGCAACAAAACAAGCAGCCACTCTGTTTGCTCTCACTCTTGCATGATAAACAACAGACACAATACACATTAAAGAAGAATACTTTTGTGGATTTAAGTTCACTTTCCAGTGCTAACCCATTTTTTTAAATCATTCTTTATGCATTTAAAGGACAAAGCACCTTATCACCAAAGCATCAGAATGGTATCATATGCCCTTTTTCTAATATTCAAGCAGATTCATTACTCTAGAAGTAAAAGTGTGATTCATTTTCTTCACTCCTATAAAGATACAAAATTCTCCCTTCCAAAAGTATTTCCTAAGCACCAGTCTATAAAGTAAAACACTTTTGTAAGGCTTCTGAGACTGTGCTATTGATCAGTGAATGTGTGCAAAGACCCTTTAAATCACAAATTGCAATGGCCATCAAAACCATATAGGTGACGAGTATACACCTGTATTATCCACATGACATATTGTCAAAACATTGCTAAAAAAGCCAGATATTTGGCTTAGAAGTAGGAGTGAATAAATGAAATTCTAACATTATTCTCTGCTTCTTTTTCTTCTCTGAAGTTCCTATATCTACATAGACAGCATGGGAAATAAACAGGAATAATTAGAGATCTGTGCACAGTTACAGGACCATGATCTCAGTGCAAGCATGGAGACACGGTAGAACAGCTAGCAAGACTGGAATGGTGTTATGGGTGGCAGCGTATTTTAGGAATGAGACTAGCAAGGTGAGGCAGTGAAGTTGCTCCCCATGTGAGAAAGCAATTGGAATGTATTGAGCTCTGCCTAGGAATGAATGATGAATGAGTGGAGAGTTTATGAGTGATGATTAAGGGGCTGGGTAATATAGGTGACATCACTGTGAGTATTTACTACAGGTTGCCTGATCATGAACATAAAAATATTGAGGAATATAGGAACACTGTTAGGGCAAGCAGGGATGCCACAAGGAAGGCTAAGGCCTTAAATCTGATGAAGGATATCAAAGACAGCAAGAAAGGTTTATTTCAACTTGTCAGTAGCAAAAGAAAGACTAGGGAAAATGTGGATTTGTTTCTAAGTGAGGTGAGAGTCCTGTTAACAAAGGACTCTGAGAAGGTGGAGTAATTGAACATTTTCTTTGTTTCAGCCTTTGCTACTTCCTTCAGGAATCCCAAACCTTGGAGATAAGACTGAGTAAAGGAAGACATTCCCTTGGTCAAGAAGGAACTTGTTGGAGACCATCTAAGGCAAATTTGATGTGCATAAATCTATGGGGCTCAATGAGATGCACCCATGAATGCTGAGGGAACTGGCAGAAGTCATTGCCAAGTCACTCTCTATCATCTTTAAAATGTCATAGAGAATGTAAGCACTCCTGTCTTCAAAAAAGGGCAAGAAGGAGGACTTGGGAAACTGCAGGCCGTCATCAACATCTCCATCTCTGGGAAAGTGATGGAGTAGATTATTCTGTATGCCACCCATAAGCAAGTTGAAGAAAATGAGGTTATCAGGAATAGTCAATACAGATTCGTCAAGAGAAATCTTGACCAATCTGGTAGCATTCTAGAATGTCATGACTGCCTAGGTAGAGGAGGGGAGAGCTGTGGATGTTGTGTACTCTGACTTCAGCCATGCTTTTGACACTCTTCCCTAACATTCTTGTAGGTAAGCATAGAAAGTGTGGAAGAAATGGATTGACAGTTGACTGGATTGAAAACTGACTGACTGGCAGAACATTAAGTTTTTAGAAGCTCCAGAATAGCTATCAAGGAACTGAATCACTTCAGTTATACAGATAAAATATTGCAATAGGATTTTAAAATGTTTTGATTCTTAGGGATTCCTTTTTCATATGTTGGTTGAGTAAAGGTATTTTTATACTGACTTACTTGACTCTTAGCACATTTTGCAAAGCGCAGTTATTGCTGACTTTGTCAAGCAGTCAGGGCTAAGATCGAGAGAGATTATCAGCTTAATAATCAGCAAATTTAAAATCAGGATATCAAAAATAGATATTGTCACGCATATAGCAACAAAATTCTTCAACAATTATATTATAAAGGAGAGATTGTTTCTCCTAATATTCCTTCCCTCATTCAGCTAGAAGAGTACACAGAAAGAAGGCCAATAAACTGAAATAGGAGTTTTCTCTGTACTGTTCCACTGAAGAGAAACGTTGTTCATTTTAACCTGCAGAAATTATTCTCTAGCTATTGGTAAAAAATTTAAAATAAATAAATGAATAAACAAATAAATAAAAAGCAACTGTTTTAAGTCTTAGACCCTAAAGTTAATTGGTACATGCATGCTTGCACAGTGTGGGGTTTGTCCAATGAACCTTGGGGTGAAAATAACTTTTTTTTTATTCTGCAGTGCCTTCCTTTATGTGTGCATTTCTCCTGGTTCACAAGGCTGTGAATATGCTGCAGGTCCTCTCTCAGCCTTACTTCCTGGGCCTCACTCACTAGCTCCCCTCTCTGATCCTTGCCCCTGAAGGTGTTCAAGATTAGGTTGGATGGAGCCCTGGGAAGCCTGATCTAGTACCGGATTTGGAGGTTGGTGGTCCTGCATGTGGCAGGGGTGCTGGAACTTGGTGTTACTTTGGGTCCCCTTCCAATACAAGCCATTCTATGGTTCTATAATGTCATGGTTTTATGATTTTCAGCATTGGTATTCCACATCATAACATCATGTAGTGCATTAAGAGTTAAAGAGATGCGGTTCTTATCAATGTGTCTGGTGATGACAATGAGAGGATATTTCCCAAAGCATCTTCATGCTTCTGTTTAGCTTGTGGTTGAAACTGAGGTAAGAAAAGTAAAATATACATTCAAAATCTTTGTCAAAATGTGTCTGTGAAGATATTCATAGGTCATTAGAATTCAAAATAAATTTAACTCAGACCTTTTAAAATTCCTAACAAGAGTTGTAGTCTCAAGAGAGAATGTTTCAGAGCAGATGCACTTTTGTCTAGGTAGAGATTTTCTTTTATTCGGAAATGGTCATCCATCCTTAAAATATCCCAAGGATATTTACATAATTCTCTAAATTCTATTCTTGCCACTTACTCATCCATATAAAGACACTGTCTATATGACCGTGCTAAGATATTTTTTCAGTCTTATGAAAAATAATACCATTATTCAAAATGGGATAAATAGCATAGAAAGATAAGCTCTGAGTTCAGAAACTATTTTATTTTTTTCTGCTCTGTTTTCTCCTCTGAGCCTGTTTTACATTTCTTTTGTTAATGAGTTTTACAGTTTTTGTTTGTTTGTTTGTCTGTTTGTTTGTGTGTGTGTGTGTGTGTATGTGTGTTTTGATTTGTTTTTAGATTTTATTTAAAATCCAAATTTAATGGAAGACAAAAGATTCTTGTCAGAGAATGTTGCTTATTTGATGACCTACATTAGGCTGATGATAGAATTCAAAAAGCTTTTAATGTTTTTAAAATTCTCTTTTTTTTCCCTACTAGAATTCTTGGAGGGAAGAATGTATGACATCAGCTCTGCATAGTTAAGAGTACATTGTTACTACTACATATATGTATGCTTATATATAGACATACATCAAGCTATATTCAAAGTCTCCCCTTTTCCTCCACCAGAGAACTCTGGAAGAATATTAAATTCTCCGATTACCCCAAAGCTACAATAGCTGTAAAATTCAAATAAAGATAGCAGGAATAATTCTTTTTACACCTAGAGGAGGACAAATATGTACAGAATAATTGTTCCTAGTACAGGTTTGGTTTATGATTATGTTTGTGTTGCAACATCAGTGATCTGGGCATCATCCCTCAGTAGGTTCTTTCAAACACAAAACCAATAGGACTGGAGATTAACTCAAGCATTGGAATTTAGGACCAATTCCATATATGTATACTTAATTTATACTTATATATATATACTTATATATATATACTTAATTGTTATAAATGAGTATAACTTTCATTTGCTAAAACCAGAAATCAAGAACTGAAAGAAAACATACAACTTCTGTGTTTCAAGGAAGTGACAATAAGGGAGTGCAGAATGTACTATCAAAGTTATTAAACTGTAAACAAATAGAAAGTGTTTTTCTTCCAAAATTTGCTAAAATCCACTCATTTCTTGCTGTTCCTGCCTGACACAATTTCAAGTTTTAACAAACTTGCAATACTTGCAATAAAACCTGTTTACTTGCAAGAAAAACCTTTCCTCAGGCTGCCATATCTCTGCCTACTGTTAAATTGATTCCATCTGTGTTTGTCAACAGTCTGCATGGGTACAGTTCAGCAGCCTTATACTGTACCAAAGTATTCTGAGATATCTGATACTTTGGTATCACCTTCTGATAAGCCAACATACACATGCAACATCACAAGAAGTTGAGATGCTTCTTGTATTCTCAAGGGTTTGTAAATATCTTGAACTTTTATGTTCAATAGCTTGATCAAATCTGTATCTAGGTGGATTCTGAGTGGTTTCCTCAGTTTGGCTTATGATATATAGCATATCTCAGAAGCCTGCATAAGAAAAGCTCTGTACATTATGGAGTCGACTCTTTTTGATTTATAGGAAATGTTCTGGCTATGTTCATAGAAATTTTGCATTCTGAGAATTCATAATTAGTACCTACACAAATAAAGCACAATAGATTTGTTTAAGGTTTTCACTGTAGTGAACTTTCAATTTCATTTACAAATTATTCCTTTTAAAGTGATCTGAAACCATTCATCACATCCTAGAAAAAATAGGAGCCTAAATGTAGAAGGATTTGAATGAATCATTTGCAGTGAATAACTTATTCTGAAAATATAATCTCTTTTTTTAATTCACTTCTCCATTAAGTGAATTAAGGCATATATTTGTTTCAGGTCATTAAAATAATAATTATTTTTTAAAAATTTCCTGTCTTAAGTATTTATTTTGTAAATCCCTTTCATCCTGTAGTGATCCAGATCTATAAGTATTTTTGAGGAGTAATGCCATTTGTGATGTGCTATTTTTCAGATTCTCTGAATTTTTGTTCTTTCTCCTCTCAAATAAACTCCTTCCTTCCTGTACTACTTATTGGATTACCAATCCTAAAACAGTCTCAGGAACACTTTTGTTTACAAATGTACCTGTGAGAATGAAAGTGAGAATTGCATCTCTAAGAGTAGGAAATCTGGGAAGGGAGACAGGAGAACTGCATGGATGAACAAGGGGCTCATGGACGAGATCAAAGGGAAGAAGAAAGTCTACAAAATATGGAAAAAGGGCCTGTTCTCTTTTGAGGAGTATAGGAGTGTTGTCAGGGCCTGCAGGGAAGTGATGAGGAAGGCTAAAGTTCTGGAGCTGAAGCTGGTGAAACAGATAAAGGATAATAAGAAGGGTATTTTTTTTTAAAGTGTGTTAACAGTAAAAGGAAGAATAAGGATAATGTGGGTCTCCTGATGAATGAAGAAGGTGTCCTGGTAATGAGAGATGCTCAGAAGGCAAAGATATTGAACATCTTCTTTGCTTTGATCTTCACTTCAAAGACTTCACCTTGCAAACCTGAAGGGAGGGAGAGAGTCCAGGAAATGGAGACCTTCTATCTGGCAGAGGAGGGGTTGATCTGGGTGCATCTAGGTGGGATCAACGTGCACAAATCCATGGGCCCTAATGAAATGCATCCACATGTGCTGAGGGAGCTGGCAGAGGTGACTGCCAAAATGCTCTTGATCATCTTTGACAGGTCTCTGAGAACAGGAGAGGTGCCTGAAGGCTGGACGATAGCCAACATCACTCCAGTCTTCAAAAGGGCAAGAAGGAGTATCCAGAAAACTACAAGCCAGTCAGACTCACCTCTGTCACTGGAAAGGTAATGGAACAGCTTGTTCTATATGCCATCTGCAAGGAAGAGAAGAAGGTCATCAGGAAGAATCAGCATGGATTCACCAAGGGAAAATCATGCTCGATCAACCTTGTAGACTTCTATGGTGGCATCACCAGCTGAGTTGATGGGAGGAGAGCAGTGGATGTCGTATACCTTGACTTCAGCAAGGCTTTTGACACTGTCTCTTGCAAAATCCTGATAATGAAGCTGAGGAAGTGTGGGATAGATGAGTGCACAGTGAGGTGGGTTGACACCTGGCTGACTGGCAAAGCTCAGAGCATGGTGATCAGCAGTGCAGGGTCTGGTTGAAAACCTGTGACTAGTGGTGTTCCCCAGGGGTTGGTGCTGGGTCTGGTCTTGTTCAGTGTCTTCATCAGCAACCCTTATAAGGGAATATTCTTCACCTTCAGTAAATATGCTGTTGATACAAAACTGGGAGGAATGGCTGACACACCAGAAGACTGTGCTGCCGTTCAGCAAGACCTGTATAGACTGAAGAGTTGGGCAGCAAGAAACCAGATGAGGTTTAACAAAAGCAAGCGTAGAGTCTTGCACCTAGGAAGAAATAACTGCAAGTATCAGTACAGGCTGAGACATGACCAGCTGGGGAGGAGCTCTGCAGAGTAAGACCTGGGGATACTGGCCAACAGGTTGGCCATGAGCCAGCAGTGTGCCCTGGTGGTCAAGAAGGCCAAAGGGATCCTGGGGTTCATTAAAAGGAGTGTGGCCAGCAGGTCAAGGGAGGAGATTCTCCCTCTCTACTCTGCCCTTGTGAGGCCTCATCTGGAGTACTCTGTATCCCAGCCTAGGCTCCCCGGTACAAAAAAGACATGGATCTCCTGAAGAGAGTCTAGCGGAGGGCCACAAGATCAATAAAGAGACTGGAGCATCTCCCCCGTGAGGAAAGGCTGAGTGGCTTGGGTCTATTCAGCCTTGATGAAAGAAGGGATGATCTTATTAATGTTTGTTAATATTTTAAATGTGGGAGTCAAAGAGACATGACCAACATCTTTTCAATGGTCTGTGGGAGCAGGACAAGGGGAAATGGCCATAAACTCGAGCATAGAAAGATCCACACAAATATGAGAAAAAACTTTTTCGTGGTGAGGGTGACAGAGAACAGGAACAGGCTGCTCAGGGAGGTTGTGGATTCTCCTTCTCTGTAGAAATTCACGATCCACCTGAACACCTACATGTGCAGCTTGCTATAGGGAGTCTGTGTTGGCAGTGGGGTTGGACTAGATGATCTTTAGAGGTCCCTTCCAACCCCTAAAATTCTGTGACTCTGATTCTGTGAATGTCACATTAGTATCTTGTGCCTATTCTTACTGATAAAAAAATGCTGACCTGATTATATACATTAAATCTTTCACAAAGTGTCTGCTCTTAATATTTCTGTTTAATTCCAATTTTCCTCAGATGAATATTATGTCAGAACAGACAATAATGCTCTTCTTTAATGCTGGTAAAATACCACAGATGGAGAATATTGCTGCAGTTGGTAGCAGCACATGCAAAAAGCAACACTCATGAGGGTAAGCACGGTGAGATACTATTTAGGTAATGCAATAATGCATTGCGAGGTTGTCATTTGCAATTAATTCAGCACCAGTGGTTGTCTAGACTAGTGTCATCATGTTTTATTTACCTCATCCAACACCACTGCTCCTTCTGAGAAGCTATTTATTTCACACTTCACAGTTTGTCCCATTCTTTCTGGTGTTCAACATGAGCAGCGGGAATCTGGCCTCTGCTGAGACACTTGTTTCACCTAGTGAGAAAGTGCACATATTACTGAGAAAACAGCATAATCTGGGTTATGTATTTTAAAGATTTTCTTCCACACTGGTGTTTCATATTCATATTCTTTAAACCTTTCAGGATTAGCAATGCCTCTGAAGAAAGAGAGAATATAATCTAGTTCATGTAAATTTCACAGTCTCTGATCTTTCTTTTATACTCACATTCTCAAGTTTTACTACTGTTTTTAAGACTTACCCTTTTCTGCTTCTATTTCAAAGTGAGAAGTATGCTTTCATTTTTCACTTTTCTGTTTCCTACTTACTTCACAAAAGTAATCCTGTTTTCTTGCACACAGTCATCTATATTCAACCTAGTTCCAGTACAGAACACTTACCCATATCCTCTGTATATCACTTTGACTGCTCTTGAGTTTCTATGTTCTCTCTCTTTTTCAATATTTAATATCATTATTTGTTCAAAACCCTGTAGAGCTTAAAGGAACCTTAAGAAACATCTATGTAGTTTGCCATGACTTAAAAGAAGTACGAACTGTGGACAGACAAAATAGAGAGAATAAGGATAATAATCACATGTGTAAAAACCTTTAACTTGTTGCCATTTGTTTTTTCCCAAGTGAAATCAGCAACAATTTGAGACAGTCAGATTATACTAATATGAAATTCAGATCAGAGGCTGGGGAAGTGTGCAAATTATCACAGTAAAATAAAAAGAAATGAGAAATTGTCTTAGTTCACTAACATTATTCCATATAGCTTTAAGGAGAGACAGCTTTCAAGAATCGTCTAATGAAAATTTTTATGTATATTAAAAAGATTAGAATTAGACTCATGAGTTGAAATGACAAATATTTATAAATATTCACAACTAAAACTGAAATGTTATGTCAGTCAGAAGTTAGGCCCTCGTGAGTTTCTTCTAGCTTAGGCTATTCTGTGATTCAATTTTGATTCAGAACAATTACTATTTTCAATGGATGAGAATAATTCAAAATGCTAGTACATATAACAGAAATCAGACATTATGGCTTATTTCATTCTGTGAAAGATAATATAATCTACAAGATATGAACCAAATTCAGGAGGGCCAAAATATTACCACTGTATTAACATGTAAGCCTTGACTGCATGATGTTAGGTGGAGTGGTTTAGCAGAGGTTCTCTCTAAACTATTTTTTCTGATGATTACTTCCTATTGCAGAGATGGAAGACTTCACTTTAATTCTACTTTAAAGATGTTTCAGCCTTGTATCTGAAAACAACATATGAGTATGTGCACGCATATGCATGTGTGTGAGTGCACCTGTGCAATAAGGGTTAAATGGTTTATAAACAATCAGTGTGTTCCAGAACTTTTCCTTTATTTTTTTTTTTTTATGCACATCATACTTTACCTTTTCAGAAATCATTGCAGAAGACTTACCTTAGGTATGGTACACATTGTTTTTATAAACTTCGTTTAATTATAACTATTTCTGTTAAAGTGTTTCAAAGAACAGTTATATATGTGACATAAATAAAGCATATGTCTCTTATGCTCTGTCCTTTATTCTGTCATATCCTGACTTCATTTTCCAACATGTAACTGCATAGGCAAATATAAATAATGGACATATTGTGTTCATTACTCTCTACATTACTCACACACAGTTTATCATTCATAAAAATCAAATTTAGTTCACAGTCTTAGCAGATGTTAGAAATACACACCTACTTTTTAGTGAGGATAAAGTGAAAGTCTAACTCCTATTCATTAATTTTATTAATAATGTAAAAGAAGCCTCCTTTTATTGCATTTTCACATTTTTTTTCTCATGTGGAGTAGCTAAAATTATATCACAACATGGACATTTATACTATTATGGACATATAAATAATAATGAGAGTATAGTAACTCATTAAGTAGGCCCAAAAATTCTAGCAATGTGAAGTGCATTATTTGTCCAAAATAATTTAGAATAATAACTTTTATCTCCTTCATCTTGGCATACAGTAAAGTTTGCCCAAGTTCTAAACAATGTCCTTACTCAGCTATACTTTATTTGGAAGTAAGAAGAGCTCTTTATGATATTTCATGAAAATCACAGTTTCAGTCTGAAAATAAAAGCACTCGTACTCATTTCCTCTATTCCTGAATTTCAGTACTTTCATAGCAGTTATGCATGTACAATTCCTACCTTTCCATCAGCCAAAAGTCAATCTGATTTGTTAGAAACAACAACAAAAGGAACCAGCAACAGCTGTTTAAAACTACATAATAGAATCATAGAATCGCCAAGGTTGGAAAAGACATCCTTTCCCTCTACGTTTTTATATGTAATTCCATTCACCTATTAAAAATCAAGTGATGACATTCAGTTTAAAGAAGCATGCTTATTTTATCCTCAATATTTCTCAGAGATTCTAAAATATGTTTGTTTGAAAAACGAATTGTTGCAACTTAATTATATGTTGCATGCTGTTAAATTTGAACTTAAATGTTCAGAGCCACCTTACATTTATTATATTATGTCTATATTAGTATAAGTATCCTTCACATGAGAGGAAATAGTGAAAATGCAAAAAAAAAAAATGTGTTTTGCATCATGACAATACGATGCTATTGCTTCTGCTGGGAAAGCTGTACAGAAGATGAAAAGTTTTGTTAGAGATTTGTGAAGAGAATTTATATTAATAGTTGACTGGAACATCTGTATTTATTTTTTCAAAGTGAAAGAAGTCAAATAAATTAAGAAGCTGAAAATATATGTTTCTAGGGAACAAGGAATCATGAATTGTGGAAAACATACCTATCCTCCAATTACTTCTGATTGTTTCATTAATTTATTATATTCTCTTTATTCACTTGATGAAGAGAGAATCTTGTATTTTCAGAATTAATTATTGGTATCTGGTCTGCTACTGACTTGTAGCTACTACTTGAGTTTCAAAAAATTAAAAACACATTTAGGCATTTGTGAATTTTGTAGGCAATAACTTCCTAAGGAAATATCTTCTTGGTAATTGAGTATATATTTTATGCAGCCACACTCAGGAGATGAGGAGACGGCCACTACAGAATCCTTATAATGATAAAAAATGACATGAAAACAATTCTTGAAAAATAACATTGGATGAAAGAAAAGAATAAGGATGAAAAAGAAATCGCCATAAAAATAATCCTTAATACATTTAAGAAAGATAAAATATCCGCAAATCTATTGAATAAAATATTCTAATTTATTTGATATTACTGTGTGCTTTTAGTTATTCTTCTACAGAAAATATAACCTAATCTTACTTAGTACTTAGTCAATATTACCTAAAAATACTACCTAAAATTACCTAAAACATTTTGATTCCATATGGCTAAGGTAATTTGTTGTTTTTCCAAATACAAAAAGGCTTCACCTCCAAAAAAGAAAAATTATTCTTGCTACCAATTTTCAGCTATTAGACTACCTAAAGCCTATGATTATTTGTATTTTGACAATAACATTTCCTTATGAGAGTAAACTTTTATTTCAAAAAATACATGTCTGTGCTCTATAAATTTTATAATCATAATGAAGGACTTGTGAATAGCAACAAAGTATATGTGCATAGAAGTTCACTGTACTTACGATGAGCTTCATATTATAATTGCAAAAAATATATTAAAAATCAGTTTTTTTCCAGAAATTACTCATAGAAAGAGCAATAATGCATTCGTACAGTGAATTAAATCTTATACACATCTAGCCTCTATTCTCCTTTCCAAACTGGGGTCTAACCTCAAAGTTGTGTCTAACATCAGTACAAATCCAATGTACCCAAGCATCTTTTTATCACCAATTTCCTATCTGGATCTAGTATGATAAAATCATAGAATGGTTTGTGTTGCAAGGGACACTGAAGATCACCTAGTTCCAATCCCCCTGCTGTAGGAAATATGTGATTTGAAATTGTGAATTACACCCAGCTCTCTCTGTTTAAATGTGCAATAGTGTGACAGTTTTACTTCAGACTGGAAGAGGAATCCTTTGGAACCATGTCTTTTGGTTTGATTCAGCTGGAAATTTAGTCATGGAATGCTTTCTGAGATGCCCTAGAGCACCCCATCACTCATCCAGTTTTCAGTCTAGCAGGACATGTTTCGCATAGACTTTGTGCGGTACCTGTCAAATACACAGCAATGTCACAAGTTCCCTTCATCATCTCAAATTGCACTATGCACCTACATTTGGGCATAGAAACATTGACCACAAACCTTGACTATGTTTGACTACGATTGTATAACCAGTTCTTTGCATTTAGTCCATGCACTGATGAGGCAAAGAGTGAAAATGATCATACTCATACAGATGTACATAGAAGTGCCTTTTTTTTTCCTCAGATGATTTGTACTCACCAGAGATGAGCTAGCCTCTCATAATTTTACAGCAATGTTTTTTCTCCCACCACTATTTTTATTGACTGAAATATTGTCATTCTGTTTTAATTTCTCATGATTACTGCTGACATGATATTTTTTTATACATCTATTAAAAGATTTAAATAATCTCCATTTTATTTGGTAGTAATAAAATGTGTTCTTAAAGGTGTTTTGGTCATTACAGATGCACTCTCTTCTGTAAGCATCACGTTCTGGAAATTCATTGCAACAAATAGAATTTTATAGCAAGTCTCAATGTGAGTCAATATTTTTTAACATTCTCATACAAAAACCCTCTGTTGTACTCTGTTTTAAGCAAAATACATCTTCATTTTACAGTTAGAATTGCTTTTAAGCCTGTTCAGATATAAATGTTTTCTTGTTTACTGAGAAGTATCCAGATCCATGCATTTAAAATCACTCCCATGTTTCTCACTTGAATCTGACAAGTTTAATTTGAATCTGTAAGTCTCTTAAACTGGAAGCTCTCTGTTCCAGCCTGTGGACTTGGACATTTAATCTTGTCTGAAATTTCCTGTTTGCAAATCTTTTTTCTCCCTCAAAAGATGGAGAACATCTTTCTTTGAATAAAACCTTTAATGCTTGTTGTACCTTTCTAGATACTGTGTGCCAAATGTGATGGCAGTTACAATCTTGTTTGAAAATATGTGTTTTCAATTCACAGCATCATATTCAAAAATTTTATTTGAGAGACTTAACTTTTAACTTTGTAAATGTTTCTCAGAGTTTAGCCTTAAAACAGTTAGACTGAGTTTGTTCAACAGTCTGCTGGCCCTGCCTCTGTCATGGGCTCACTCATTGTCATAGAATTACATTTTTCATATGGAATTTATATCTTTCAAAAAGATTAAAACCAGATTTACATGCAGCTCATTGATCATGGAGTCAATTAAAAATATTAATTATAAATATTATGTGCAGCTTGCAGTTCACTGACATTTAGCAGTGTTATAAAATGGCTGACATACATTGCCTAGAATTCTCACTTCTACACACCAGCAGCACTGGTTTCTCCTTCTAAGGCTAGGGATATTGAAGTTTAGTGATTTGAGTATATGTTGTGAAATAAAATAAAAGGAATAAATGATATCTGTCAGAAAATCAGAATATGTAATTTTACCATCATATAGAATCAGGATCAAATATTCTGTAGGTATCATAGTCTGTTAGCTTTGACAGAAGAATAAAGTCAGTGTTTTACTTGCTGTGTTGTTTAGATTATACTAATATGTTTTCTGTAGTACAGTCTGCGAAACTTCAATATTCATGTGCCTTCTGATCATTCCTCAATAGCACTTTGGGTGACTCATTAGGGGAATTTGGAACTACTTATCAATTATATATTTAACCAATCAAATGTTGTGTTGATTTTTTTTTTTCAAGGAGTAGTGATTTTTCATTTTAGCTTGAGTTAAATTTATAGCTTTGTGAACTAATAGAAATGTAGCAAGGCTACATTGGTTTCTCAGTGTAATTGCATTTTAAGCAAAGAAATTGTGTGATAATTTCTTGTTAGAACAGCAGTCATAAGCTACTAGTTTTTGAAGTAAAGCTTCTAGATAAACAAGTATGAATTATATTATTTAGGATGAAAAGAACAAAGGGAAAAAAGTGCTACTTTGATTTCCTGATAAAAGTAACTACAGAGTTGTGTTGTTGTTGTTTTTTTTATTTTTATTCACTCATTTTTTTTACTGTAAGGTTCTTTCTTTCTGGTAGAATTTTACACTTTGGGCTTCAGTAAACTTCTCTGTTTAAACAGAAGGTGGGATGTGTAATTTTCCTCCATACACTAGAATTCAGCAAAAGATTGTAGAGCCTTCCCTAGAGAAGCAGGTACTTACAGGCTTAAAGATGAAGAAAAAGAAAAAAATAAACTCACTATTATAATTTTAGTTTTTCAAATGTGATAAAATAAGTTGATCAAGAACAATGTTATTTGAACAGGGTATTTAATCATTCTGCACTGCTGCAGCTTAAAACATAAATCTTTTATGAAATCAATTAAAAACAAATAAGAACAGAATTAATATCCTCTTGTCAATGTTCAGTCTTTGTCAGGTAAAAATATATGTAGTAATAAAGATTGTGTAATAAAAAAATATATAAAATGTTTGCACACATATAGCTCTCAATGAGGTTAGAAATTTAAAAATTTCGCATATATAAAAATATGCGTATATGCGTCAAACTGAAAAAAATGGTTAATCTTATAATGATCTTACTGTTAAGTTAAACAAACATTACTTATATATTTCCCTGTCACAGCCACATAATTGTTTTTATTATATGATTTGTATTAATGTGATATCCTCTTCTCTCTATTTCAGATATATATTTGAGAAAGCTTCAGGGAGAAGAAACTTTTCCCCTCCAAACAATCATGTTTATTTTTGTTTTGGACATGTTTGTCTTGATGCTGTCAATGCAATATTATTTCTGTGTCATTTTTCACTGAAATATATGTGAACTATTTAAAAAAAGCAATTTACTGTAGTCTGCTCAAAACAGCTCTGTGAATATACTAGTAAGTACTGAGCCTGGATTTTGTATAAACAACTCATATAATATGCTCATTTTACTTATATTTTTGTGTCTAATCATAGAATCACCCAGAAGATAGAACTTGAAAATGTCCATGGATCATCTGTTTCAATCCTCCTGCACATAGGATTTTTTTTTTTTCACTGCTTGTCTGTCACATGGAGATGTTTGTATGTCTGTGAACACAGAAGAACACACACACATATACACATACACACATAGACAGTTGAAAGTTTCATCACCGTAACTATGCTCAATACAGTCCAGACCTTCCTTAATGTAGAAAGCTATCCTTCCTCTTTTCCTTCCAGTCTCTTAGGAAGAGCCTGCAGCCATCCAACACAGCATTTCAGTTATGCAAGCTTATCACGTTTCACTGAGGAGGTCTATGAAATAGTAGGCTGAAAATGGGTTGAAAATTCCTGTTTCTACAGCTTTATCTCCCATGCAATGCACATTTAGGTAGAGAAATTTAATCCTAAGGGAACCTCAGGATTTGGGGGGATTCTCTTTCTCCTGCTGATCTTTACTGTTACAAATTTCCAGTCCTTTGCATTATTAGCCTTGAGAAATTCTGATTTCTATGTTAAATATACTTGTCATATAATTGTATGGTTTTATTTTTTTTTTCTTTTTTAATCTAAACTTTGGAAATAATAGAAGTTACATCCTTGATACCAGTATCAGGATGATGGACCAGTCAAAACTGATTGTTGAACTCAAAAAACAGTGTTTATCCTAACAAAGGCTAGTTGGAGAAGCTGATCTTTGTCTCTTATTGGTTCATTGTTTTACCTCAAGATTGAAGGCAAAGGTATCAACCAAAATTAAAGAACCATTGAATCATACAATGGTTGAGGATGGACGGGACTTCTGGAGACCCTCTTGTCCAATCCCTCTGCTCCAGTAGTGGCACCTAGAACAGGTCACTCAAGATGGCTTTTGAATATCTCCAGGCATAGAGAACTCATGATCTCTCCAGGTAGCCCATGCCAGTGCACCATCATCTGCACAGAACAGAAGTGCTTCCCGATCTTCAGAGGTAACTTCCTGCATTCTAGTTTTTGCCCTTTGCTTCCTGTCCTGGCACAGGGCATTATTGAAAAGAGGTTGGCTCTACCTATTTTTTGCACCCTCCCTCCATGCATTTATACATACTGATAACACACTTTCAGCCTTCTCCTAAGGCTGAACAGTCCCAGATCTCTCAGCTTCTTATCGTAGAATTGATGCTCCAGTCCCTTCATCATCATCACGGCATTTCGGTAGATTTTCTCCAGTAGTTCTATGTGTCTCCTTAAATGGGGAGTCCAGGACTGAATTCAGTTCTTATGGAGTGATGAGCAGAGGGAAAGTCCCTCGACCTGCTGACAATGTTGTTTCAAAAGCAAAATGAAATTATTTCTTTCTTCTATAACAAAGCAAAAATCATGAAGGCAGTGAACAACACCCTCAAAGTGTTTCATTTTATTGGTTGAGGTTTCTTTTAATTCAAAATGTACCATTTGATCAAATTTCAAAATGACATTGTAAGTCTCTTTTTTTTCCCACTTACATAATATAATTAAACCATTCATTTATGCTATGTTTCTGGGGAACTAGGCCACATTTGCTTTTGATGTATTAAGAAAGAAGATCTGTCAAAAAAATATTACCACAGGAAGTTAAGTATGAAGATTATTCTTTTTCAGATAATAAAAAAACTATATTCTAAAAGCACAACAAAGTTTGAGAGACTCAGATTTATAATGGTCCATGTGCACTAAGAGCTGCTAGGGGATGAAGTGTATTTAGCAAAAATCACATTTTGTAAGATATAAAGGGAAAAATGCTAATGCCTACTCTGGGTACACCCTGCTTGTTGCTAAAGACTGTAGAAGTTGGTATATCTAACACCCAGTGAATCATTTCCTGCCTCTGTAATGACACACTGCCAAAATCATTGGTTCTCTTCAAGATATGTATTTGTTTGGAATGTAGGCAAAGTAACACCTTCTTAGATACATCTGACTAAATTTTGCTAAAAAAATAAAAAGAAAAAAAAAAAGAAAAAGGAGAGTGAGGGAGAGAGCTTGAGCTTCATGCATGTACCTACATTCCTTTCTGTTTGTTTGTTTGTTTGTTTGTTTGTTTGTTTGTTTGTTTTTTCCCAATTACATTTACCATAGGCATCTGAGCTGCCTGGCAGGAAATTGTACCTAAATGTAATTGAAGATTATGGGCTCTGCTGTTTAAAATTTTATTTAATTATCATTTTAATTGTTATATCTAATTTTTGAGTCTTTTATTTTCTAGATTTTTCATATAATT
The DNA here is from genome assembly GCA_036925125.1 of Oreortyx pictus. Classification (NCBI taxonomy): domain Eukaryota; kingdom Metazoa; phylum Chordata; class Aves; order Galliformes; family Odontophoridae; genus Oreortyx; species Oreortyx pictus. The sequence goes on along the minus strand of JAUPFR010000001.1, from coordinate 155,220,477 downwards.
ATCTAGAGAAGAATATGTTAATTCCTCATTTCTTAAGCCTTAAAATTTAATTTTGTCCCATTAAAGAAAATAAAACAATTTGTGATTTTTTTTGAATATACAATTACTTGCATGATTTTTAATTGAAATTGGAGTTTTTGTTTTGAAGAAATTACAAGGAAACAAAAAATAAAGAAAAAAAATTATACAGGGTTCAGTAGTCATCTCTGATGAAAAATAAATTCACTCTTTTCAATCTCTTAATTACTGCATTGGGAGAGCATAGAGGAAATGCATTTTAATTGATCTCGACTCATAAGGATCTGATATGAGAAGTTCTATGAATCCAATTGAAGAAAAAATGACATTGGTGTTGGACCATACTCAAGATGAATGCTCTAGTCACTTGTTCATATAAAACAAGATGATCTCATTCTTTTCATCAAAAACAAATTTCTAAAAATCGATAAGATCTTTGAAATAATGAGATTTTGATTTCATTACAAATACTATTATGTTTTTATATCTTTATATTTGAATGTACTATTCTACCTCTTTAGAGGACATAAAGCAATTTTTTTCTGAACACCATGGAAGAACATCCCTCTTGAAGCTTCAGTCATGTTAATTTCTGAGTGAACAAAAGGAAGATTTATTAGAGTTCTACAGAAAAATGAATAAATAAATAGCTGAATGACATCTATGAATAGGACGGAAACTTCTCCTATACAGCCTAATGCGTTCTGTAACTGAGCCTCTACTTGGTTTATCTCATTATCAAAGATTTAATGACAACAGTTGGATGAGTACAAACATTAGTGTAATAAAACCTTTCTTTCCAGTTGTCCTCAATCTCTTGATAAAGTGGCAAAGAAGAAAGGCTAAAATTAGCCCTGGTAACAAGGTGTGTCTGACACACCAGATGGGATGCCATTCAGAGGGACCTAGTTAGGCCTGAGCAGTGAGCCCATGAGAACCTCACAAGTTTCACTGAATCCAAATGCAAAATCTCGCACCTGGATTGAGGCAACTCCAATTACCAGTTCAAGCTAGAGTATTAAACAATTGAACACAGCTCTGCTGAAAGGGACCTGGGGATACTAGTGTAGGGCAAGATGGCAATGCGTTAGCAACATGCCCTTGCAGACTGGAAAGCCAACTGGGTTTGAGTGTTCTTTAAAAGAAATGTGCCCAGTAGGTAGAGGGAGGTGATCCTGCCCCTCTACTCCGTGCTGGTGAGACTTCATTTGGAGTTCTGGGTCCAGATGTGGAGTCCTCAATACAGTAGAACATAGATCTGTTGGAGAATGTCCAGAGGAGGGCTACAAAAATAGTCCAAGGGATAGAACACCTATCCTAGAAAGACAGGCTGAGAGTGCTGGGACTGCTCAGTCTGGAGAAAAGAAGGCTCCAAAATAACTTAAAAATGGCCTTTCAGTATATAAAGGGAAGCTACAGGAAAGAAGGGAACAGGTCCTTTTCAGAATCTGCAGTGATAAGTACAAGGGGAAATGGTTTCAAACTTAAGAAGGGTAGATATAGGTTGGATGTTAAGAAAAGTCTTTTATAGAGGCACTGGAGCATGCTGACATTCACAGCCAGGCTGCCTGGGACTCTGAGCAACCAAATCTAGCTGTAGATGGCCCTATTCATTGCAGAAGAGTGTCCCTGTTTATTTGCAGAAGTAGATGACCTTTAAAAGTCCCTTCCAACTCAAATGTTTCTATGATTCTATGATTTTCTCTCTCCTCCCTTTTTCTCCCAAACTTTCCTCCCCTTTCCTAACAATAAGGAATTATCAAGACAGAAGAGAATGTGTGGAAATTTTAGGGAATTTCCATCAAAAGAGTTCTAGAAGACCTGATTAGATAAATGTAATCTAGGTACAGATAAATTTGCCCAAAATAGAGCACGGACTAAATAAACTTCTAAGGTCTATTTCAGCCTTACAGTTTTATGACAAAAAATGGCAAGGTAGTAACTTTTCCTTACTTGTCAATGATGTTTATTTTGTTTGTAGTATAGACATGTTTCCAGTCACAGCTGAAATTGTGCACTGTGCAACCACAGCTGCATGGACTTTCAGATTTCCAGCAGAGAAACCAGACTTGTTATGTTAATCCATCCTTTCTTACTCTGGATAAAAATTGACACTCTCTTTTTCATCCGCTGCACTGATGAATAACTGCACTGGTATATATTTCAGTTGCTTGTCAGATTAGTTAGAAACCATAGCAATGTTTTTACTGAGCATTCATGAATCTAGGAACTGTCTGTGCTACTCAGTTTGCTAGTACACAGTCCAAATAAAATCATTCAGGACTGTCAGAGAGAAAGAATGTTCTTAGCTTCAAACATATATCTAAACATAGTTACAACTACTTTTGTAGAACAGCAGTCACTACTGCTGCTGCGTTAATCCAAAAGTGTGTATGCAGAAGTGTGCATTGCAAACCGATGGAAGGATTACCTCCTGAGGTGCACATTTGATCACACCTCGCTAGTGATTGTCTCTCCTTTAAGTTTCTCAACAAAATTGATCATGTTAAAATTGCAAAGTGAGCAAGGTTAAGTTAACAAGTTTTAAAACAAGGTATTTCCTAAGATAGAGAATTCTGAATCTGTCATGGTAGCAGAGGAGACAGCATATCAGGGTGATGGGAGTGTTGGGATGAGATGTGTCTGGGAGGAGAATTAGGACAAAGAAAAAGCAATAATAGGAACCTGAAGATGGCTGCAAGGAAGCTTAAAAACTTGTGTGTGTGAAACATAATGACATATAATCACATTACAACCCGTATATTTCTTTCCCTACTCTGAACAACTTTAGCCTTCTCCAATTCCCCAGTATTGTACTTTCTGTTTGCTAAATCTGATATTTGTGCTGCTGTTCTGAATCAGACAAATTCACGATGTTAGTAAAAACAGATTATCCATGTTTCTTCTATTGTTCATTTTGGTTTTACGTATCTTCATTTTCAGCTGTGAGGCACAGGTGAGTTCATGATTGTACTACTGTTGAATTAACTGGCTATAGGAAGGCTTTTTTACATTCATGTTTATATGTTGGTTTACTACTGTCTGAAGAAGGATGGACAAAGTGCCTGCTTGTATCACTGACTCTCTTAGTAATTCTGTACCAAATGGCCACTTCATTTATGTGGTACTATTTATGTCTACATATACTGACTGAAGAAGGTATATAAGGTTTATCACTGCTAAGCATAACTTTTTTCTTCCTGGACCTAATTCACAGCCTCTGAATCAACACCACTGTTGGGATTGAAAGACAGGATAAGGACACTTAATCTAGCTCTTGTATCAGAGCATTAGTAGCAGTAAATTGTGTCTACAGAAGTAGTTTCTTTAGCTGGAGTGAACTAACTTTGTACATCATAATAAAGAGGGAGTTTTCTATCTCGTTTTTCTCTTGTCTTGTCTACACAGTCCTTACTCATATCACCTTGAAGTTTAGCTTTTGTGAGTTACTTCATTTCAGTAGCTCAGCAAAAATGCTAAGAAAACAGTAGATCTGTTGAAGCTTATCAGCTTTTAGCCAAGATGATATATAGAAGTGGCTCAGCAATGAATCCTCCAAACCATATAGCATAAAGGAGGCAATGATGCAAACAAGAACATGGGAAATAGTGATGAAATCTTCATTTTACTGGCAGAATGTTGTTTAGGCATTTTTGCTACCCATGGAAATGCATTGGAAAATTTTAAATAGGTGAAACTTCTCATCAACTGGGAAGTGGGTCCCATTAAAGTAATTAGGTTTTCATTCTTACTTTAACTGTACCTGGACTCAGTTTGTTGGATGCTTTGCTGTAGACTAGACTTTTCACCCTGTGCAAAACTCAACACATTACTAGATAAGTGGAAACCACATGAAATAAATCAGTGTAAGATGGACATTTTTAGAGATAAGGCAGCTGGAAATCAACACTAATTTAATGACACAATGGGTTTTCTGTTTTTCTCCTACCTCTAGAAACCTCAGATCTCACCAGTAGAATGGACTTATCACTTATCATGATTGTAATATGATGTAATTAGCATTCATTAAAATTCTAAATTAACTATTTAATCTGGGAGCAAGTGTAATTCAAAATCATGCAGCACATAATTTAAAACATGACATTGTATATGTTTGATATATGGAAGTACAGTTGTTCAATAACGTGGAATTTTATTTGTAATAGATAGTAATTATATTAGTAATATTTTTTGGTTTTAGGTTTTATTATTAATTTCATTCTATAAACAATTTAAGAGTCACTGCATATAAAATTCTCAATGCGTATCAATATGATGATTGAAGCTACTTACATCCAGTTGCCTATCAGCTTTAAGTTCATTTGTTAATACAGTTGTATACTTTCCTGTGTTCTTTCTTGTATTTATGTATTTCTGCACATATTGTGCATGTAGGACTAGCAGGTTTTGATGTGCATATGTGTTTAGTATACAAAATAAGCTGGAACTTTCAGGACCTGAAACTCTCCAGTATTACTAAGTTGGTCTCTACTGAATACTACTGAATGCTTCTCTGTAGACTACGTATCTACCCAAAGAAATTCACATTACTCTTGGATTCATGTCATTTTGTTCTAATGATATATGACAATGAAAAATGAAGATGCGTTTGCTGTGCTGGGAACTCTCCTCATCTTTTAACCTTACTGTCTGTAGTTTCTTGTAGAACAATATTAAGCAAGCCCAGCCCTGTGTGGCAAAAGCTTTTCATTTTTTCTTTATCTAGGAATAAAACGTTTTCCTTCCACTGAGATAAACTCCATAATTGACAATGAACTTGATCAGAGGTTTTTTTTCCCTCATTTAATTGGATATAATCTCATAAGAAGTATAAATTATGGGGGACTTTGGTGATTTAATATATTTGATTTCTAAAGGCATAATGAAATTGTTCTATAATCCAACAGTGCTAAGAACTAAGGAAACTTAGTTATGCAATTACAGTCTGTATTCACAATTGTGTGTCCTGCACGCAAGAAAGATAACAAGATAGATTTTGAATAACAATAATGTGAATTAGTGTGACTTCCTGTTGGAATTCTGCATAATATGTGTGAAAATAGCAGCCTAAATCAGCCTTCGTGCAAATAGTGTAGAAGTGAGCATATTTTAAATAAATTTTCAAATTGTGTGGTATACAAATATAGCACAAATATCCACTTAAAAGCAAAAACATATCTAAATTTGCAACCACATTCACATGTACAGCTGTAGGAAACTATTTCAGGACATTCCAACATCTGCGTATATCTGTTTGTCTGTACATTTGTAATTATTTATGTCTAGATTACTAAATTGGAAATAAATATGTAAGGATGGAGTATTGCTTGCACAAATTGGAAAATTCATCAGCAGATTAAGAGCATCCAAGCCGAAAATAATTCTTTTTGTGGCAGTAATAATGCTGCAGTAACTATGACAATAAATATATTGTATCTTTATTATATCTTTGTGTAGCTACATTAATTTCCAGTGCAATATTTAAAATTAGTACATGCATTTGATATGCTTACATTTTGTTCATATCATAACTTCTGTTGATAAAATACAATAATTTTTACACTATGGTATCATTGTTATGATACAGTAATGTTATTTGACTACAATATACTTAAAAATAAAAAATAGGCAGATATGACTTGCAGGGAGTAAATGTAGCAAAATATCTGACGTTATTTGCTTAGATAACAATACTTAGGTTACTTTCACTTGACTTAATGTTATCTGAGGAAATATAAACAAAGGCCAATGAAGAATGGCAAAAGTGAATTTCCTGGAAGGCTTTTACTGGAAGAAGCAAGAGATCTCTGTGAGCTCTTGTGTTGTTTTTTTCTTGTTTTGTTTTTTTTTTTAACATCCGATCTTTAATTATCTGAAAGAACAAAGAGAATATTCGTGGAATTCACTGATCATCAGTCTGGGATTACAAGGAAAGAAATACTGAGCACAACAGAAACAGATATAACAAAGAGATTAAATGTTAGAAATATGGCAGTAAATAGCAAAATGAAGTGTGACACAAAAATAACACAAGTCAACATATATACAGACAGACTGAAATAAGGTCACTTCTGAAGTAGCTGTCATCATGCTGGATGCTACCAGACAGTTTTGAGACAATGTGAAATATGATAGAAGTTGACCAGAGGAAGTTTTTATGCATAGGAATGTTTTTTTCCACAGAGGGAAGAAAAAATGTACCAGTACTGAGGACGTGCTCATGATGTGGCCACAGAAGCTGTCTTACAATATGAATCTGCACATGCAGAATATAACAATGAACACTGTATGTTGATGTTTTCCAATAGCAGCAAGAACTCTGTCCCATCTACAAAGCTACATCTCCATTACTGTTCTGAACTATTTATGAAACAATACCTTATTCAGAGTAGGGACTATATTATTGCAGAAATTCTGAGTGCAAAAATGTTTTCAAGATGCTCTCATACTATCACTATGGCTTTGTGTGGTTTCTTTCTTACACATTATCACAGTGTTAACTAAAGGTAGACTTGATGCTATAAAGCCCTATCAAATAAACCTGTAGATGACTGAAGTTCATTAATATTTCTTTTAATGTTCATGTATGCCTTCAAATATTCTTTTTTTTTTTTTAGCTTGTACTTACTAGATATCAAAAAGCTTTTTAATTTTGCGTAGATTAATAATCAGTTTTTCTAATACAATACAATTTCCAAGGGTTAAAAACTGTTTCTGTTTGATATTAGGATTAAACCAAAACCTTTTGAAGTTGAAATTACAGTGGATAAAATAAAGAGAGAAACTGTGGGATGCTGGAGGATCTTTGGTAGAATTATTTGGGTCATGAAAAATATTTTCAAGTTCCTTAGTTGCTTGATATAACTTTCGAGATGTGTGTACCTGAAAGTACAGTGAGATGTGTGTTCTCTGAAAGTAATGACTTCTATTTTATTATTTTTGACCACCTTGTCAGACATGGATATTGGTGGTATAATAAAAAAATGTTAAACCATCCCACCAATATTCTGCTATATTTTGTTGCCATGCAGCAGATGGCAGCAGAGGGGAAGTCTGACAAAATGGCATCTGACATGGAATTGGTCATGAAACAAAGTTATGTGATTGAATTCCTCCATGTGAGAAAAATGGCACCCTGTGGCATTCATCAATGCTTGCTGAAATGTTTACGGAGATGGAACAGTGACTGTGAGCACTGTGAGGTAGTGACGGTCAACTTCCCTGGTACAGACGTTTAAAAGTGTGACATGCAGACTTTTGTTCATTACTGCTGGAAATGCAAAGCTAATGATGGTAACTGTACTGAAAACTAGTTTTGTAGCTGAAAATTTGCTCTATCTAACGATGTTATTGTGCTCTTTATATCTGTCATAGCTTTCATGAAAATAAATAGGAGGCATTGATTTTGGAGCAGCCAATGTATATCTCTCTTTCCCAGTCTACTTTGAAATGGATTTCTCTCTTGCTGGACATCTTCATGATTTCACTAATAAGAGACTAGCTAAGTTTGAAGTGTAGCAAAAAAGTGTACTCTGTTAGACTAACACTGATTTGGGCCAGAAATTCACACAAAATTTTGCTCACGCTTCTCTCCTGCACATCCATTCATTCTATTTGTCTTTCAGAGAAGCCCTTCCCCAGAATGCTTTGGACACATAAATCTGATGGATATCCTGGGACATCTAAGCTGCCACTTGATGCCCAATGTTAGACAAATTACTTACTCTGTTACACACCAGAGAAGCAGCCTAATCACTGCGCCAGTCTTCTAAAACATAGCACTAATTTGGATTGCAATTGCACCCCGGAACTCTATTTTAGAGACGTCTAACTTTTTTCACTCAAAATACATGAAAATTAGTGAACAACTACCCAAATATTTATAATTAATGTTTCTGAAGAAAGAAAAAAATTCCTCCCTGATATCTGAGGGAAAAACAAAGGTAAATAATAATAAGGTAAAATAATGAAATTTTTTCATAGCTTTCAGTTCTATTCTGTTTCTATTCACTACACCATCCACAACAGGAAAAAATGTCATCTACTGTAGTTTAATAAGTAACACTTAAATGTATGAGCTACTGCAATTGCCTAGAAAATGCTGTCAGGTTTTTCATTTCTTCTGTTTCACTTTGTCCAGGGAAGAAAGTTTATTTGAAGAAATTGTTGACAAATAACCATAAAATTATGGTAGGTGATGCTTCACAAATGCACAATACATTTTCCCAGTACCCCAAACTTCATCTGTTTTGTCTTCACACAGATATGATCATAAACCAAATCACAGTAAAGAACAGTGGAGATCACATTAAAACTGACAGGAAAAAAATCACATCACCGTCCAGCCTCAGACCTGCAGGAATAGTCTACTGTTTTGTAGACTTCTGGAAATACTAAAATTCATATAGGTTGTGTCCCTATTCAACATACTTATTTATATATCATTTTATGAGAGTCTCTTTGTTAGATTATTTTTATTAATATTCATTCTTTGTAATCTGGTATTTGAAGAAATATTGGAGTGACTTATTGCAGGCACCCTAGGAACAACCCACAATACATAATACACCATGCTGAAAGAGATTGCAGGATGCAGTATCTGCCAAGCAGTTTCTTCAGCAGTCAGATCTGCTGGGGAAAAATATACCCTAAGTGCACATGTAAACAAGGTAAACATATTCTGAAAACAAAATATTTGTTTGTTTGGTTTGTTTTGTTGACGTAGTTCTATATTTCTGTAAAACAAGTGCCTATAAGCTTCATAAACGTGTACTAATACATTGCAAAAAAAGACAACTCTCTGTTTGGCATAAAGAGAAATTTCACCTTGAAAATGCTGGAAGCTATCTTCTTTTTCTCTGGAATTGGATCTGAAGAACTGCACCACACTTCAATGCTTGCTTTAGAACGTCATATTTTAAGAGTTTTGTCCTAAGAGTTTTGTCAGCTAATGTAACCATTGAGATTTGAAAATTATATTAGGAAGGATTGAGAGGTCAGGAATGGTTTATTTAGGAAAGACTTATTAAGGATAAGAGCACAAGATTCTGGAAAGTAAGCTCTACAACAAAACAAGAGTATTACATCTAGATTGTCAGGACAAAGGAAAATATATAAATTTATAAAAAATGAGTTTTAGAACAGTCCACAGAAAAAGAAATTCTGAACATAAAGTCAGCTAAGCAATAGAAAGTGTCATTTGGAGTATTTCTGGATTATTTTCAGATGCATTACAGCTCCTTCCAGCCCATTTTACCACTGACCTGTGAAAAAAGAGTGTTGACATATTTTGCAAAGGGTATTATAGATATACTGTTTAAAACACAAACTATTGTGATAGTTTGAGGGAGAATGCAGAATGAGAAGTATGTTTTAAAAATTATTCCAGAACTTTTCCATGAAACATATTTTTGAAACCTGTCATGGAAGAGGAATATGGACTGTATTATATATACCAAACTATTGCTTTTGTTCAAGGTCTTGCCAACTTTCATATAGACATTAAGTATTATGATACCACCTTCCAGGAATGGATTTATAGCCTGCACAATCTCAACCTATGTCCTGGGTTGCAGATCCTGAAGTAACAGAAATTATTATATCATCAAATCTAACCAGAAATGACTCTGAAAATAAGTCAAAATATCTCATAAAAATGTCTTTAAATCAGATTCTTCAAAACAAAACTTTATTTATTTTTCAGTTCATAATTTCAAAACATGCTCTTGCCATTCATCCATTGTGGTCAACACTACATTACTGCATTTGATATGTCCATTCTTCAAACAAATGTAAAAAAAAAGTGAGACGATTTCAGAATTATCACTAGTAAAAGTAAGAAACATCTCTGTGGATATGGCCTTGATTAAACATTTTTAAGTTAGATAGTTGTCAACGGTTTACAGGCTGGTTCAGCCCAGTTCCATGATGACTGGAGCGGGGGTCTCACAGACCCACACCCCAGGGAAGGGGAATGGGGAAAGGAGAAAAGGAAAAGGGAGATGGGCCTAAAATCAAAACATTAGCAATGATTTGAGAAGGAAAGCTAATTTACTAAATAAGATATCAAAATGCAAAAATAGCACAATATAATATAATATAATTGGAATTGAAGCTAAAAAAAAACAAATAAAATGAGAGAGTGTCCAAAAAACCAAAGGCTTTACACTAAATGCTGAAGGTGAAACACCTAGCAAGCACATGCTGCTGGGTCGATCCAGCAAAGAGCCTGTGTCTAGTGACACCTGAACAATTTTTACCTTTCCCTCTGAATGGAAAATGGAAAAAAAAACGCAAAACAACGCAAAGTCCTCTAGGGTATGTAGTTATTCTCTTCTGAGACAGATATAACCGCAGCTATCGATGACCCATGGAGCTGGAGCATTAACTCTTTAACTCTCAATGCACTATGATGTTATGATGTGGAATACCAATAACAAAAATCATAAAATCATGACAAGAGTAGAATAAAATTATTCACTGGAAGAGTGGTCAGATGTTGGAATGGGCTGACCAGGGAGGTGTTTGAGTCACCATCCCTTAGGATGTGTTCGGATGACCTCATGAAGTGTTCAAGAAACATTTAGACGTTGCATTAAGGGGCATGGTTAGACGAGGAAATATTGGTGGTAGGTTCATAGTCAGACTAGATGGTCTAGTCTCCTTTACTGTTATATGTCCTGTGATACTGTCTTTGGACATACAGCTGACATTTTACTTTTCTTATTTCTAACAGTTTTGGTTTTTTTATGCTCCTTTAGAGTTAAACGTGTACAGGCAGGTGGGCAGCAGCATTTGAGGCAGTCAGTCAGACAGAATGAGATGTGGCAGTCATAATATAAAATTCACTACAAGTATTTAAAGATCTAACACTAATTTAATAGTTTAAGAGCTTTTTGTGACTTTTTTTCTAAATAAAGTATATAAAAATTTAGATCTTTGAGACCTGTTGTGATCAGAATGTATCAAAAACTTACTTTTCACATCAGAAAACTTTAGAAGTTCTTGAAACATTTGAGACTTAAAATTCTTTTCATTTCTTTTCAACTAGTGGGAAAAACACAGAGATCAAGGAAATCTGAGATCAGATGCAACCAGAAATCAATGATTAGAGAGAAAGATAATCATAGTGAGCTGGGTGGGATGATGAGTAGGAAGAAGGGCAAGGTATTACTTAAAATCAGACATCAAATTAAGATGAGGAAGAAACTGTTTCCTTAAGAATGGTGTAACATCACTCAGACATTGCATAAGCAACATACCATGAGCTGAACATATGAAGACAGTTTGCAATGTCATGTCTTCAGTCTATATTGTGATAACATCAAGGGAAATTTATCAGTTTAAATATAAGATGTGATTTAATTTAAGTTGTCCATTAATAATATGAGAGACCTTTTTATTCCACTCCCTTAAGGCTTCTTGTTCTAAAATTTTACCTAGATGCCTTAAACTAAAGCAGAAAAACTTTTTTCATCTTTTTTACTACATGGGAATGTAATAGGCTTTTAGAAAATCTTACAGTCTTGATTTGAAGCTATCAAGGGCTGTGAAAATCTGTCAGTAGCACTGATAGATTTTCTCCCATAATTGATAAAAATGCACAGTTTATTTCCAGTGTGAATATCTAGTTTCAATTTCCAGCTACTCATTCTTTTATATGATGTCTTCCACTAAATTAAAGAGCTCTGTAATATTTTATACATATAAATGCATATATACATATACATTTTTTTCTCTGAAGATACTTACATGCTGAAATAAATTAATCTTTTTTTTTTTTTTCCTCATGAACCTTCTCTTTTATCCCTCTTTTAAAAAATCTAGGCACTAGAGTGGACTATCTAGATAACAATCCCAGCAATCTGGGGTCTGTAAAATCAACTATGTACTTCTACTAACTTTTCCTTCTCCAAAAAGTAGATTTCTTCCTAATGTTACAGTTCTGATAACTGCCTATCTTACCTCAATAACTCATAGAACTTTCCAATCTCTGTTCTTGAGGAAAAAAAATCTTATTTTGCAGCTGCAGACTCCATTCCTAATGTAATGCCTTTTTATCTTCAGGTATTAGAAACACATCTGAATATGACTATTTTATCAAGCTACTTGGATCACTCTTTGTGGCATCTACATTTTTATTTGTATTTATCACTGTGAAAAATTTTATTCCTTCCACCATTTTATTGCTGGTGATAATTATTTCCTTATTATATCTCATTCAGAATTGTATTGTTAACTGTGAAATGCCATTTTCCTGTACAGACATGATTAGCCACTGCTGATTTATTTATAAGATGTCAGCTCAACAGTTCTTGATCCATTCAACATATATAACTTTACAATACTGTACTATGCCCTCTTCCTAGATTTATTAAACAATGAAAATTAATCGCCTGGAAATCTTCTTAAAACTTCTCTCAGCTTCAGATTGCTCTAGCCTGTCTTCAGCAAAGACTAGTCTCTTCATTAAGGAGGCATTAGAAATCACGCTCATGTCTCCTTCTGCACTGGAGAGTAATCTATCATTATAGCTCCGTAATAACTTGTTTTCAGCCATACATGCTTGAAAGTAGTGACAGAGACGACAATTTATATCCAGGCTTTCTTTCTTTTCCGTTCATGGAAAAAAAAAGAAAAAAAAACAAACATAACAAAACAAACAAAAAATAGCTAATAATGTATTCTACCTAAAAAAAAAAAAAAAAAAAAAATCTTTGAATTCTGGAATTAGCTAAATATTCTGATGTAATGTCCCTTTCAACTGTTCTGATGAATTATTATCTGAGATTTTTTAAAAGCACCGTGTAGTTCTAATCAGACTTGCGAGAACATTTCCTCTAATTTTGATCAAGGAAAACAATGTACCTTGATCAATGTACCAGACAGCTCTTCCATCTCTCTGCAATTAAGATGAATTGAAGAGTGGATTCCATCCTATTTTCAAGTCCATTTGGATTCCTGAAGTGATAATGTATAACATAAGGAAAAATAGCTGCAAACATAAACTCTCAGAATTACATCATTCAGCTTTCTAAGTAGGTGAAATGAACAACTACGCTAATGAAAACAGTGGACTGTACAGACAATTAAAACTATATTCTTAAATCTAATGCACAGATTCTGCTTTTTTGAACGCTCTTCTCCCAAAAAGACAGATCTTATAGTAAGATAAAACATCAGGAATAAGTTAATGGAGGAAAAATGAGCAGAAAAGTAATTGTATGAGATTTCAAGATGTTCTGTCAGTGAACAAAACATAACAGTACTTCTGAACCTTTGTCATCAAGATGATGAATTTAACTTCAGTGGCTCATATATTTCTTGTATTACAGTGGTTTCATGTTTGGCTTCTTCTTTTTTTTTTTTTTTTTTTTTTGTAACTTTTCCTCTTTGAAAAACACTTCAATCTCACAGACAATTCTTAAATAAGTACTCTCTAGTTCATGGTGTGTGCATAGTTTAAGAATTTGAAAAGCAAAGATGTGTATTTATTTTATCCCTACTGTTTGAAAATAGCCTTTATTTTATGCGCATAGATGCATACAAAGAAAGAGAAAAAAGAAGTTATTGGTTTCAGAATAAAAGCGAAATGGTAATAGTGTCAAAGTGACCTGGTGCTAATATGGAGAAGATGGCTGATAACAAAATCAAGGGCTTCTATGTACTTGAGATTTGAGAATAAGGAAAGAGTTGGGATAAGCAAGCAGAGATGTTTAAGAGAAGTATGTTGCTGTCAATTTACATGATTTACCACACCTAGTATCATAATTCTATTAATGAAAGGCCATGAGCATATTTAAATGAAAGCTTCTTACTCTCAACTGTTCTGAAAAGCAAACTGAGATTTCTGGGGAAGTAATTGTTTCGAATGGAGCAGATATGCATAATGTGCCTGTGTTCTGTAACATTTTGCATTTCTGTAATCATATACAGTTCAAAGAATATCCAAACAATGAAACCTTCTTCGACTAATGAGAATATCATGCTTTCAATACTGAAATAATGCTATTTATAGAGATTCACAGAAGTAATTGAACATTTCCCATTGCCAAGGGAGCAAAGAAGGTAGTTTCTAAAAAAGGTCTAGTAGCTACCTTACCTTTGTTAATTATTTTTCACTGTAAAAAAAATTCAGAAATCTTCCTTCTAGAAAATAATAAAACTTCTATAATGCAAAAAGCCTAGATTTTCTGGACATTTATATTCTTTATACTAACATTTTACCTGAAGTTGAGAAGAATGAACTAGATATTAACATTCTGTTGTTTTCTTGTTCTTTCCTGCCAAGGTATGCAGTGAAGAATGATGGAGAGAAAGCATAAAACTGAAATTGTTTGAAGTAAAGTGAAAAATCTAAAATGATTTTTCAGCTTCCTTTCTACCTTTATATGAGAGAATTGGACCCAGCCAATTATTACAATAATTTTTCCTTGTTTACAGAAAAATAATCTATGCTTTTTTGGCCCCAGAATAGCTGCCTAAGACTAGCTTCATCTCACTATGTACAATGTGAAGTGCAGTCGCTTTCACGAAAGACAATTTCCTTTTTATTTCTCTCTCTCTCTCTCTCTTTTTTTGTTTTTAGGGAAACATTAAATAAAGTAGTTATGTCTTCAAGAGGTCTTCTACTGTTTCACGTTAGTGTGAAATTTTTAGACTGGTTATAAGAGAAAAGACTTTTGTGTTGGGCTAGCAAAGCACTCTAACGTGTTGCCAAAAGAGGTGGTGGATGCTTCATCCCAGATTCAGGATGAATGGGGATCTGAGCATCCTGATCTAGCTGTATGTGTTTCTCTTCATTGCAGAGGAGTTGGAGTAGGTGACCTTTTAGGGTTCCTCCCAACTTAGATGTTTCTATGATTCTGTGAGAATCAGAATTTGTATTAAAATATGGGTTTTTTTAGGAATTTTGTACATAATATGAAGAAATCTGTCCCATTTTTCTCTTTCAAAAAGTACAATCTGACCATCTGTATAAAGAATTTAGTGTACAGGAGGTTATATATATCTCAGTGCCTCATAATTCATATGTTTTCCTTTTACTATGAAACCTCCTGAATGTTTTTCTGTGTGCATAAAACCTATAAATCAGTGGTTATAATCTTCTGAAAGCAAATCTGCTATTACTTATAACACCTTTAAATGTTAATTGTACAATTTGAAAAAATATTTGTACAGCCATTTTCCCACGCAATAAAAAATTCAAATTTTGCTCTTTTTTAAATGTGAAAATTATGTGTGACTGAATATTTGCAAGGAGATTACTGTTTCAGATTTTAAAATTCAATTTACTTTTTTTATGATAAAAAATATTGGGTTTTTTTTCTTCTAAGGAATTTATAGTATTAAAAAAAGCCTAATAAAAAAGATGGTTATTTTACTTTTCAATAAGGAATTGAAATTCAAAAACAAAAAACAAAACTAAGTTGTGTTAGCTGTGTTAAAAATGCTATTTCCCTGAGTGCAATCTCTGGAACATAGAGGGCACTATTACATTAATGAAAAATAGCATTTTAGAAACTGGACAATTTAGAATTGTTTTGAATATTACTAGCATGCTAGCATGCAATGTAGATTTACTGCATTACTGCGTTACAAACCTGTGTGTTTCAAATCTTTCTTGTGATCAGTAATAGTTTAAAAACAACAGAGACAAAAATGAAACAAAATAAAAACCAACAAGCAAATGAAAACAAGGACAAAAAAATAAATTAATTAATTGAAGCTGAAGGAGAAAGATACAGGCATTGAGAAGGAGTTAGGTGTAATACAACAAATAGTGTTGTATATTGAGGAGACATGAGGAATCATGTTACTCTGGAAGAATTAGACATATGAACTGGTAAGTCTTTGAAAGGTAAAGAATTTTTATGATATTAGAAGAAGCCAGAGATATTTCATGCATTACTTGACATTAACTCAGCGTATTTAAAAATCGCAGTGTGTAATTCAAAGCTGTCAGACAAATACAGAATATGCAAATGCTTTTCCTTTCTATTCTTTATAAAAAACAACAAGACCGAATTTACCATTTATATTCCTATGGATGGAGACAAAGATCTACAAGCTTTGCCTGAGCTGTATCATAAATAAGTTTCTCTTAGTGCTATATATTCAAATTGACAAGTAATAAAGGTAGTTTAAGTGAGTTAAGTGATCCTAAATGCTTTTATTTTTCTGACTTTGATTCATGGTAAGAAGTCAGACTCTTCTCTTTAAGGTAACCTGTCATAGCTGATAAATCTTCTGGGACAGTCCCTTATGACTTGAATGTTCCTTTCTGCTTCTGGCAAGCCATAATAATGTCACATTCAGAAAACCTCAACTTCAGCACTGCAATTATCACTGTTATCTTTTCCAGTTCAGTTCACTGTGCTCTTAACTTACTAACCACCTGCAAAAGACTTTTTAATGCAGTAGTCTTTTCTTCCTCTTTTTCCTATTAGCAGATTTTATCCTGCCAAACTACAGGCTTTGAGTAATTTTAATCATAAAGCAGAATGAAGTAAAGCCACTTCTGTAATGTTCAAACTGTTAAAAGTCTTCCTAATAAAAGAACCAGATCTTAAAAGTGAGAACAATGAGAGACAGTATGCATGTGATAACCAACATTTACATATTTATGCATTTCATTATATAGACTCAGTGTTACTTTGTTTTATAGAATGAGAATCCATAACTAACTAACTGTTAAGTAATTAAAGGTAGTGCTCAGTTCTTTTTCAGATGTTCCACAACAAGCACTGAAGTAATTAAAATACCATATCTCAGAAACACTGTGAGTTGATACGTGGAGGAGCTTCTGTAGTTGATTCACAGAAGATAAAACAGATCTTCAGCAAAGTAAATGTCTAACTTATAAATGATACAACTTATCACAGTATTATATTGGAACACACCGTGAGATTCTATAAATTTATTTTTAAGTTGTCCCTGTGTCTTTGCCTCTTCCACTATGTTAGAATTATAAATGCATTTTAAACGCATTCATCCATTTTTTCTTATTCAGTTTCTCTATGTGATTTTATCATCTGGAGAAATCAAGCACATGAAAAGTTAGTTTTGCATTGTTTATAAATTGTAAATGCTGCAGACAGTTGCAATCTTCAGTTACCTTTGAAATGTTGGTCTCATTTTGTGCTTTGAGAAGTTATGGGTTTGAAGTCCTGCAAAATTTGGACAGGAATTTATTTTCTAACATCATTCTTGAATCAACGTATCATTTATTCATAATGTAATATATTTCAGTCAAAAGTTTCCTCACAAACTCTGAAAACAATTTATTTCTGAATGGATAATTAAGTTGTCCTACTACAGAGTTTGTCTCACAATGCTTTACCAAAGAAATGCTTTTAGATTAAGGTACCTTGTGATTAATTTGTCTGTACACCCTTTCTGTCATTACCCTGATCAAATAAGATAGATTTACTAGCACACCAATATTTTGGTTGTTGCTGTGTGATGAAAGCACACCCAAAACCAATCCAGGACAGTTGATGGGAAAGAGCTGCTGCCTTTCCAGAGTGGTAGCAGGAGGTGGGGTGGAGCCAGGACAGCTGGCCTGAATCAGGTGAGGGGTGATTCCATAACATGTGACATCACAAAAAAAGGCATAAAGCTATGGGGAGCCAGCCACTGGCTAGTTGCTGCTTGGTGATGTGGGTGGTATTTGTTTGATGAATTATAAGGAATTGTGTTGCTGGTGGATGTGTCAGTGGGCACTTCTATTATTAGCTAGATGGTGAGTAATTGCATTACGGAGATATGTATAGGGTGAAAAAGATAGTTTTCATTATATTTCTGTTACTGTTTTCATTTTCTGTCTTAGTAAATAGCATTTATCTCAGTAAGTTCTCTTTTGTTTCCAATTCTTTTCTTCATCTCACCTTGAGGGGAATTAGTAAACAGATGTGTGATGCTGAGCTGCCTGTCAGGTTAAACCACAGCAGCCATACATCAACACGCTTGTAAAATGTGTGTGTTAACATTTTTAGTGTTCCTTATCTTAATATAATCAAAGTTATTAAGCTATTAAAAAACTTTGCTTTTATATTTTTATTAATCAACATTGTCTTTACTTGGAGATACTCAAGTATCACAATTACTTGGGATCTTAAAGGTACATGATGAGTTTATAGTGAGTTACTTGGAAGAAAATTTCCATGCAAAACAGGAGGGGCCCAAATGAAATTAAAGGACTATTATAAACAGCATGTAATCACCATTAACTAGCTTTAGTGGTAATCAATTTTAAGATATTTTTAATAATTGCGTGAAAGCATCTACTTTCTGCCTAGAACTGCAAACTGTTGAGATGGTTAAGGAGGTAACATGTTTTTCCTTGTACAAACTGGCAACTCTGTACTTCTAACATCCTCAGTATTTTTGACAAGCAGTATGTATTATAATAACATCTTTCACTTTGCATTTTCTGAAAATTGGATAACAATAAGGTTCAACAAAATATTCTAACTTTTACTACATTATTTATTTTAAGATAAAGTGGAATTGGAAAGTGATTTCATACCTTTCAGTTCACAGATCTTCCCATATATAAAATATCTCAAAGATTGAAATGCTACCTGCTTTATCTTTTCTTCCCATACTGCAATTCATTTCACAAGCAAAATTATTACAGGTTGTCTGTGCATCTACTTTGAAATGTTTCTGAACAGTAATTAGTGCTTCTGTCGATGTACCTATTCATGCCATTCAGAAGGCATCCAAAACCACCCACACACTTTCTATTGCCCCAGCTCCTGGAAAATTTGGATTTTAACAATGCTATAAAACACTTCTAAATGGAATTCAGTCACGTGGTATTAGTGTGAGGTTTTTTTTTTTCCCCCCTATGTCATCTATAAAGCAGAACTTGAGAATTACTTCCTTTCTCTCTTTTTTTTTCTTCCTATAGGCACATTTTGGTAACTATATGAGTAGATGTCAAACGTAAAAATCCCATAAAATCATTCATGCTCTCTATATTTCGTCTTGTGGTATTTTTAGAGAGATACATATTATAGTAAAAGATCTGAAAGAACAGAACTCTTAAGACGTATTATTTCATGATTTCAAGTAAACAGGCATTCAGCAGTACTCAGAAATATGTAATGATTACTAAATGAAACCTGACAAATTTCCAAATTCTTATTTTGAGAAGTAGTATAAAGTATACTGGCAGCAGCAGTATAAAGTATACTAGTATAATAGTATAAAGTCCAGTACTAGAAACAGGTATTGTGCATAAATGGCTAGAATTTCCATCTCTGCAATACATATATAAACTGATATAAAAAAATCAATAAATTCAGTGTGAGATCAGCTCAGTTTTGGCATGGGAAGAGGAATCAGTATCTAGAAAATGTAACTAATGTAAAGTTTCCAAAGTGATTAAATTTTTCTGATGAAGGAAAGGAAGATAATACAAACATTTTGAATTTGCTGTTATTCTAGCAATTGTCTTTGGAAGAACTAGATTGGTTTGGGGTTTTATTTTATGATTTTTGAGGACCTTTTATTCTCTAGAAGTAGCAGCTTTAGTTTTTTTTCTAATCATGCGTACCACTTCAAAGCTTCTCTTTTCTATTTTCTTTTGTAATTTTCAGAAAGTAAAGATGAGAAAGGGGAAAAAAAGGAAAAAAGCAGGGGAAAAAAAAAATCACTATGGTTTCTTTCATCCCATTCCCTATTTCTACAATTCAGTCCTGAAGTACATCAACTGTATGTATGAAAAAAACTTGTATTTGAACCAATTATGATCATAACTACTGTCAGCTCACTTCTGATACAGAGATGGTTGTCCGATGCATTTGCTACTCTTTATAATTCAAATCATACTAAAATACATCTGTAAAAACAGAAGTACAGAAAACAAGCTTCTCCATGATGCCTCTTTTTCACATCTGGATAAAGTAACTTTCAGCTCTATAACACTTGATATGTAATATATCTCTCCCAACATTTTCTGTACAATGTTGTCTCCCTGTCCATCCCTAATTAAGCAATAGCCATGCCATGCAGTGAATCCAATAGCTTCTCTCATTCACTTTCATTTCTTTTCTCACCTCCTCCCTTTTATTGAAAAAGCAAGTTTTCCTGAAATCATAACTCCTTAAATAATTGTATAGTCACCAAGTGAGTAAAAATGCCAGTTATTCTTATTCCCTATGCTCAAGCAGTATAAACACTGACCTCATGTGTCCTTGGAATTGAATATAAGAGTCTCAGACTAACCACAGACTGAAACCCTTTCATGCAGTCTATCCATCATTTTATTACACGCATTGCTTGTAATTAGAGATGAGCTGGCCACTGGATTGCTTTCTTCCTCTGTGTTCTGGAGTATTTTAAACTGCAGAATAATAAGGACCATGTAATAAACCACAAATACTTGTCTTGTCTAAATTTGCAGATGAGTAGTGATTCATAACAGAACTGTCAAAATGTTGAGGACGTATATAACTCTGTGTGTGGTACCTAGCCATTGACTACTTATTCATATTTATAAGTACAGAAATGGGAATTACTTGATTGAATACTTTGGAATTAGAATCGGCACATATTTTAGTCTCAGGTTGGGTTGATATCACCCTCACATTATATTAATGTATATTTGAATCAAAGTGTTCATTAATAAATCTTCCAGAGCTTTCAAAATTTAAGAAAAAGAAACACATCTGAATACATATTATCTAATTTTTGATGTTCCAAAATATTTGTGTATGGTGATACCTTTTTTAAGGTAACATAGGAATTTCTCTATTTCATTGTCTGGTGTCTTCTACCATTGTGAATTTTATTTCAGTAAAAGACATCGTTCTTTTTCATCATTACTTTTAATTACTGACAGTCCTAAAGCTTGATGTTCTTTATGACACTTGCTGATTATATCGTAGAATTGCTCAGGTTGGAAAAGACCTTCAAATCAGATCATCAAATCCAATCTCAACCCAACCATACTACCCAAACTCTAATAATCTACCTCTAAATCATGTCCCTGAGCACCACATCCAGATGGTTTTTAAATGCTTTCAGGGCTGGTGACTCAACCACCTCCCTTGGGAGCCTATTCCAGTGCTTCACAATGCTTTCTTTAAAGAAGTTTTTCCTTATATCCAAACTAAATCTGTCCTGGTGCAACTTGAGGCCATTTCCCCTTGTCTTGTCACCTGTCACCAGTGAGAAGAGACCAATCCTGCTCTCACTGCAATCACCTTTCAGGTATTTGAAGAGAACAATGAGGTCTCCCCTCAGCTTCCTCTTCCCCTGACTAAACAGCTCCAGTTCCTTTAGTCAGTCCTCATAGGGCACATTCTCCAAGCCCTTCAAAAGCCTTGCTGCTCTTCACTGGACGTGTTCCAGCACCTCAATGTCTTTTCCGTATTGAGGTGCCCAAAACTGAACACAGTACTTCAGGCAGGGGCTCAGCAGTGCCAAGTAAAAGGGGAAGAGTTAGTTTCCTAGCCCTGCTCACCACACCATTCCTGATACAGGACAGGGTGCCACTGGCCTTATTGGCCACCATATACAACAAAAACGGAAACTTTTTCCCATGCTACTGCTAGTCGTTTATTTGTTAGAGTCTGAAATGATGGAGTATATCTCTTTTTTTTCTCATATTTTTAAGAAGGTTGTTGAGGACTCTAATTCCCTGACACAAATTCACAAATACAGAAAATTACAAACTCTACACAATAGAGTACTCTACACAATAAAGATGCAATTCAACAATATTGTCTAACAACATTTTGAATTTTTTGATACATGATACTTTGCGCCTATCTACAGTTTTATCCCATTCCTGATTTTCATTCCTTATTTCTGTCTTTTATATTTGATTGGACAGTGAAAAGTCTTCAATTCTTTGAGAATACCTACAGTCAATTATTCATTTCCAAAAACAAGAAAAATCAAATACTTATGTCTTTATGATCATTCCTGTTTTTTCAGTCTAACGAAGAAGACACCAAATGTCAACCATATTTTTTACAAATATGAGGAGTATGAGTGATTGTGTGAATCTTAGGACAAGTTACTAATGCAACAAAATAGACAATAATGGAATTTCAGTAAATTAAAATAATCACAGTCTTCTAACCATTCACGAATACTGACTGAGACAAGGGATTAAATATTAAAGAGCATACTCACTCCTTCTGAGTAAACAGCTCTTCACACATTTTGGCCTAATATTTTAGAAGTTGGATATATTTTAGAATTATCTTCTTTGTGTCAAATTCATCAGAAGGAAGCATGGAAAATAATTCAGTTTTAATCATGACAAAGACAAGTGGTACCGCAGAACGACTGCTGTATCTGCACTGACTTCATAAATGCTGACGGGAACTGTGCTGTGCTTCATGGGACTGTTAAGAATAATAAGAAACATTTTTTTCTTTTTGCTTTTTAGATTTTTAGGATACTCTATGTACTTGGTAAGAAGTTTAGAAAGGATTTACACATATGAGAAAGAATCACAACAGAGTCTGTGAGGACTTACGTGTGATACTCACCACCTATATGTATAGATCATCTTAGAATAGTAAATTAGTTTTTGCCTTCACTGGTTTGTACACAGTCCTAATTTCTGGAAAATTTTACTCATAACTGCTGTTACAATGTACACTACTGTTACATTTGCTGAAATACTTTTAGTTCCTTCCATTAATGTTATCCCCACTTTTGTACCAAGAAAGTGAGGTGGAGACATATATTGTGCTTGAATGTTTTGCAGTGGAAGGGCAATATGACCACGAGTGAGCATGAAAAACAAGGACAAGTGAAGGCCTGACACCAAAGTCAATTAAGAGTTATAATTTTCCCCAGTTGCATTTTTTTCTATCAATAACCTATAGTAGCACCAAGTATTAAGTTTTTTTGAAAGCAATTTTTGAAATATTTTACATATTAAATGTGATGTTTAAAGACTTTAGTTAAATAATTACTAAAATAAAATATATATCTCAATCATACTTGTCAACAGGGGATTTTTTGAAAAACAGAAATATAACAACTTGAATTTTTTAATGCTTTTTAATTTCTCTTTACAATAGAAGACAACTGAATTCTTGAAAGTGATATTGCACTATGATTACTAAAAAATAGTTTTCTTCAGCATACTGAAGAAATCTGCTTTTATCTCTGTTTCAATTTCTGTGCATTTTTTTTAATGTAATAAATTGCTTGTCTTCCATTTGGATGACTATATCTTTTGCATCTTGGACATTTCTTCTGTATGTACAGAAATAATTCATTAAATGTTGAAGATAGATATCAGCTTCCAACATTTTTTTTCCCTTCCAAGTGAAGAATACTGATAAAAAGACATATAAAATGCAGAATTGACATATAAAAGACTGGGAAATTTAGTCATTCTAAGTTACCTGTTGTCACGCTCCAATATAAAGGAGGGAGACGACGGTTCTTTGATAATGTGTATACCCGATGGTGAGATTAAGACACAACAGGTCAAATGTTAGCCCAACCAGTTTATAACAATTACTAGTTGCTTAGGGATTTGGGGAAGGGAAGGTGAGTGATAGAAAAGGGATAAAAAGCAAGGAGTCTTGATAGAAAGCAAGAGAGATATAATCACCACCGTGGGTCCAGCGAGGTTTGTAGTAGGTCCGTTGGTCTCAGGAACTCTCTGGTCACCGCGGAGGATGGGAGAAAGTCAGGAAGCTTCACAGCAAGCAGGCCTCAGGGTCTGTCTTCGGGAGTTCTCCTCAAAGATTTTTTCTTTGGGAGTTCTTCTCCAGGAATTCATCTCTTCTAAAATCCTTGGTTCAGTGAAGGCCTTTTATCCCCATTTCTCAGATATTTTTTTTTCTTTTCTCTTTGTTTGTGTGACATGTCTAGCCCAAAAGATAAGCCAGCAGAGGATGTTGCCTTCCTTGCCATGCAGGAGCATTGTCTTTTTGTGGTGGTCAGCTTCTCCAAGCCATACCACCCGGGAAAGACTATTTGCCCCTATTTCTGCTTATCTTTACAACCATAAGCAGAGACAATGAGGCACCATAACACCCATCTGGATAACCGGCAGTTATCAGTCAGAGTCTTGTCACCAGAAAAGGCCTTAGGAAGCAAGCTTTGAGACAAAAGAAAGGAAAACAGTTTGTCTTTCACACCTGTGGAGACAGTGTTGATCACAAATGATTTCAGCAGACAGAAAAATGATTTATTTTTTTTTTACTATGACATCATGAACTGTGTTGCAGTTCACTGCAGAAATGCTTTTCTAGCATGAGTTGAAATATATGTTACATGCCCTGCTATGTGCATAAGGGTGTGTGATCATAAAATGACAACTGCAATAACGTTGGAGGAGTGTGCAGTGTGGAGTTTTACCCATGCTGCCTTTCAGAGCAGTCATGGAGTGAACTATCTGAGAATGAGCTCCTAAATACTGAAGTAGTAATTGTGGAGATAAAAAAAAAAGAAAGAAAAAAAAACGAAAAAAAACTGAATGGCTTAGAAGAGCTGTCTCAGCTCATAAAAGAGGCAGATCAGATACTAGAGCCAAGCTGATGGGCGTAATATTGCTATTTCTACCAAGAAAACTTGTGCTCTTTGATCTACAAATCTCAGACAACAATCGACTATGAGGCAATGGTATTAAAGAAGTTTAAAAATACCACTACACAGAAAAATTAACAGATCTTTCTAACCTGCTTTACATTCCATGCTGTATTCATATCCCCAAGTTCCTTTTGAAAGCACCTACCTTTCCCACCTTTTACATCTGATGAAAAGAACAAAAAAATGTTGTATTAAAATAGAATGTGTGTAGGTTGATCCAAAAGTAATGTCTCCTTTTTTTTTTCATTGGAAACTAGAACAGATACAAAAAAACTCAATAACACTGATTGATAGAGCAAATTCTCAGCCAAAAAGCACTATTTTTTCAAGATAGTCACCACCATAACCTATATATTTTTGCCAAAGATGAACAAGAGCCTGCATGTTGTATTCAAAAAGTCTGCATGGCCATCCAGAACATGGCTTGTCTTTCACATCAGTGTTGCTACTGTCAAAATGCACTACCCACTGCCTCACTGTGCTCACATCCACTGTTTGGTTTCTGCAAACATTCAACAAGTGTTGATGAATATCAGTGGGTGCCATTCTTCTGCATGAAGGAATTTGATTACATACTTGTGCTTCATGTGCACTTCCATGTCAGATGACAGTCTGTCAGGCTGCTTCTCTGCTACCATCTGTCACATGATAACAAAAGGTAATGGGATATTGTTGTGAGTGTTCAACTTCTACTGCCATTCCACCAACATCTGCTTCTGAGTTCATAGTCCAATATAATAAAATATATAAAAATAAAACATAATAAATAAATAAATAAATAATTTGTTTGACAGCATTTTCTTAATTCTTCCAGACATTACCTGGTCTTCAGTGTTCTTTATTTTACCTATAGGGTCCTTTGTGATGTTCAGCACCATGGCATTTTGTTGCTTCCGTTTGTAATTTTTTTCAATAAAATACATGCTCCATTTTCACTGATATCAATTGATAGCACAGCTTCAATGGAAGAGAGGTAAAAAATTTTAAGAGATAACAAAAGAAGTCCCAGTAACATGAAAAGGCTCATTGCTCAAATTGCAACTGGCAGCATAAAGAATTTGTATACATATACATTTTTTAACAGTACATACAGGAATCAAGGTCTAGCCTGTACAGTGTAGTGCAAAATATGTCCATCATACAACATCTATGTCAACACCTGTTGGCCATCTTATTCATTCATGCTTTGTGTACTGTAACGTGAGTAGGTCATTAAAGACACATACCTTTCACTACTCATTATTATGATGAGGACAGGTTGAGAGATCTGGGGCTCTTCACCCTGAAGGAGAGAAGGCTTCGAGGAAACCTTTTAGAGGATTTCAGTTCTCAAAGGGAGCCTACAGGAAAACTGGGGAGGGACTTTTTATAAGGGCATGTAGCAACACGGTGAGGGGAAATGGTTTCAAAGTGGGAAACTGTAGATTTAGCTTAGATATAAGTAAGAAATTCTTTGCTGTGAAGGTGGTGAGACACTGCAACAGGCTGCCCAGTGAATCTGTGGATGCCCCTCACCCCTCCAGAAGCATTCAAGTCCAGGCTGGATGGGTATTTGTGCAACCTGGTCTACTGGGAGGTGTCCCTGCCTATAGTTTCAAGAAGTTCCTTCCAATCAAAACCATTCTATAATTTTCCCATGTGTTCAAATCCACATGTAGCACAATAGATGTGTGTAAGAGAAATGTTAGCTGCCTTTGAGAGTACCTTTATTCACCTCATGATCTTCATTTCACTCAACTACTGTGCCTCTGTAGTGAACATAGCTGCTATTTAGACACTTTTTGGTGAAGAATCTCTTCTGCTGTTTATAAAGATGATGACTGTGTGAAGGAAACTTTCATATGAGTTTCATTCTCTCTAAGAATGGATTTAAAGAAGTTATTCTCTCAAAAAAATGAATTTACATGATTTCCTCAAAGCCTGTACAGGTTTTCAACTTTCCAACTGTACCACAAACTCTGTCCTGGAGTTGCCTGACAGCCAGGAACCAAGAAAGACGAAGAATCTTGATTCTGGGAAAACACATGCTAAAGTTACTCCAGAATTTCTGTCAGTTATGGCAAATATAATTTAAGGCACTGTGTCTAGAAAAATGAATTTCTTGCAATTAGACCAATCAGTTCGTATAAACTGACTTTGGATCTCAAATATTCTTGATTTTTAGATTATTTGTAAGAATTATGGAGTTTAAGATAAAAATGGGTTATCACTTTCTTATTTGAATGTTCTGTTCCAAATCTTTCTGTTTTGGAACTTTGAATTAAATAACCAAAGCTTGTCCCTGTCAGTAGTTTACAGGCTGGTTTGGTCCGGTTCTTGATGTGGGGGACACATGGACTCACGCCCCAGGAAAGGGGAAGGGGGGAAAGGGAAAATGTAGATGGGCCTAGAAACAAAACAGCGGCAACAACCTGAGGAGGAAAGCTGATACATTAAATAAGATATTGGAAAGCAAAATAACACAATATAATATGATATAATTGGAATTAAAGCTAATGAATCAAATAAAATGAGCAAGAGAGTGTGTCCAATAAACCAAAGGCCATACACTAAACACTGAAGGCGAGACAGCAGTGAGCACCCACTGCTGAGCAAATCCGAAAGGAGAGTGTCTCATGACACACAGTTTTTATCTTTCCCTCTGAGCAGAAAAATGTAAAAATACAAAGCAATGCAAAGTCCACTGAGGAACATAGTTCTTCTCTTCTGAGACAGGTATACCTGGAACTGTCAATGACCCACGGAGCTGGAGCATTAGCTCTAACTCTTAATGCACTACATGATGTTATGATGTGGAATACCAATACCAAAAATCACAAAACCATGACAGTCCCTTAAGTTTCTGACCCTAGATGTTCATGAATCACATGATTTTAAACTAATTCCTATGGTCAGTGGTATCAAAAGGAGTAGTGAAACTAAAGTCTCATCTGGCTACTTCTAAATCTTGTGGAGATACAGTCAGAGAGCAGAACTGGAAGTACTGCTCATCTTGTATCAACTGATATAAATGTGTGAGCTGTAGTAGGCTGCAAAACTTGTTAAGAGAAAGTGGGATCCTGAAGAAGGAATGTAAGATAAAAGAGTGCTTGCTACAGTGTGCTTAGTATGCTGTCTTGTGGGGAATCGTGTGAGTACTGTACATACCTGGTTTGTTTTGAACAAGGCACTGATTAAGTACTGTTACTTAGCTATGATTAAATAACATAGCCTAGTTACATTAATATTATTGTTGTACAGTTCTTAGCTACAGCTGAAAAGATATATAAACTCATCTGTGTTTATCAGTGTATCAGTAAATGGCTTCGTGCTTGCATCAAGCTGAAGACCCTGTCTCTCTATAACCACCACTGTCACTTCTTCATAAGGTATACATACATTATATATCTCATGGGAATGAGCTGTTATAAATTGTAAGAAGTTGTTATAAGTTAATAAAAAATTTCAGCAATTTCTGAGGTGCTTTGATATGAGGAACTTTAAGCAGTGTTGTCATCCCATCTCCATCCAGAGACAGATTATGGATTTTAACATTCTAAGTAATTTCTTGTTTAGCTCTGGGCTCATTTTCACTTTCCTGCATGAAAATTGCCTGTACTAGCTTCACAGTTAACAAGCATGATGGATGATCTGTAGATTTCTGGAATGTTCCAAAACTAGTGATTCTGTATAGAATGAATGATAATATGTAAATCTGAATTCCTTATTTTTGTCGCATCTTACTGAATGATTGGAAAGAATTCAAGACAATGTGAAAATGACACAGAAGTAGCAGAAACAGAGATAGAATAAAATACTACAGATAAGACCGTTAAATCCCCTGCATCAGAAATATATAGGGAACTCAAAGCTGGCAGAAGCAAGCACAACTCTCTTTCAGGTACTGGCATGGTCTCAGAGCATTTTTATAGAAACAACTGGATCAGCAAAAATAATTCCACGCCTACACAACACAATGAACAAATTTTCCTTTTGCTCTCCATCAAGCCTGAAGAATAGAAAAACAGAATACAAACAAAGAAAACCACCACAACAAAACAAAACAACCCAGAACAGCACTCTATGTATTTTCTACCATGGATTTTAAGACTAGAAGAAGCTGCTGTAATTGTTTATTCTCTCAACCTGTAGAATGCACGCCACAGACTTCCGTTCCTCCATCCATCTTTCTCTTAGTTTAGGACTGAACAAAGTCCCAAATCTTCATAATCGATATAGAAAAAAGCATTTGTGAAAAACACAGAAGAGTGCTTTAACTATCACTTGTAGAAGTGTTACCACAACCTATTGTGACTCTTATGACATGGTCTCATCATGTAAAACAGTAAAACTTCTATGGAAGAAAATAATTTTTCATTTGATTGTATATTGTATATAGGTAGTACAATGTATATATATAGTACATTGTATATAGGTCACTCAAAATGCTATCCATCTTATTTATTTCTATGGAAACCACATTTACAAAGGGCACAGTAATTCTATTTAATAGAGTAAATACTCAGCTATGAAACACTATTTATCCATACAGTTACCACCAATACTTGATTTTAATGGATGACCTGATTGAGATGCTCTTCATTTTGCAATATGACAGCTGTGCATCCAGAACATGGCTTGCCTTTCAAGTTTTTGTTATCTCTGCTGAGAGGCACCACTCACCACCTCTCTCTGCTAACATCCATTGTTGGTCTCCATAAGCATTTAGCAAGTGTCAATGAATGACAAAGGATGCCATCTTTTTTTCACATGGAGGAATTCAGTTCCACATCTTCACTTCATACACACTTCCATGTCAGATTCCATTTTCTCAGGCTGCTTCTTGCTGCCACCTGTCACACAGCAACAAAATGTAATAGGATATTGGCAGAAGAGTTCATCCTCTTCTGCTATACCACCAACATCTCTCTCTGACAACATGGATTAATATAATAACATAGGAGAAATTGCTTTCAGAACAGCTATCATAATTCTTCTGGTTTTAATTTCTGTAATGAAGGTTTAAATTTCTCAGTAATATCAGGATGTATTTTTCTGTGTATTGCAGGGACACTAAGGTAAACATTCTGTGGATTATTCTGAAATAAGTATCTTACGTACACATTGGAATTATGTTCTTTGATGTCTACTGTTTCACCTTCTTTTTTTCTTAATTTGCTATTTGACTTTTGTCCTGTATCTTGCTGAATATTTTTTAAATTTGCTGTTTATTAGAAAGGCTGTAGTCCAATGAGATTGCCTAGATGTAAAAACAACACAGGAAATAACATCAGTACATAGAAATCATAAATTTTGTTTTTACTTGTGCTGGAAATGCTATATTAAGAGCTTTGCTCAGAATGCAAGCTTTAGAGATTTGTTCATTGCAGCAGCATCTATGAGATATCTAAAGATATTTATTATTTTCAGTGATAATTTTTGGGTGTATGTGGGTATATTTGCATTTTTATAACATTGAAACTTTAATGTTTCAATTAGTATGCATAGGATCTCAGTGTTTAGACTCTGGATGTGATGAAATTGTGTACAGAAAGCCTTGTGCTATTTGTTGATCTAATTAGAGTTCAAGTGAGGTGCCTGTCTTAAATTTAAAAATTCATGGCTTTAGAAAACTTTAAAATTAAATTTGAAATACACTTTTTGTTTCATTTTACAGAATCTTAATTTTCTGAAGTGGTTCAATGACCACTCTCACTTGTTCATCAGTAGTAAAAAACCCAGTTGACATAAAAGCATTTGTTAACATACAGGAAAGCAAGAATAAAAAATTGTTTCAGAAGTGTTTGCATACAGGAGCATTATTGTAATTTAGTCTTGTTCTTCTATATTACTCAGTGAAAAATGGACTAAAGATTTTTAGGCTACCTATGAAGCAGTTAGGATAATTTTCTTCTTGTGTAACTTAGAAGATGTGGGCATAAATGATTTTAATTAAATGATTTAATATTATTAAAAACACTGATAGTGATGGTTTTTCTCTTTCAGTTTCAGGGAAAGGTCCTTAGATTGTAATAATTTTGTGACATAATGCTTGTAATTTGCTAAGAAGACTGTGTATAACAGGGAAATATGAAGCACAGCTTTGCTCTGCATTACTTGAGATACATATTGTGAAAATATCAAATGTGTGGATCATGCCTGTTAATTTTAGTAGTTCTGCAAGAGCAGGCAAATATCTTATATGAAATAGAAGGCACTATTTCCAGAGCAGTTCTCATAAAATGCAGGACATTTTTTTCAAGTATCTCTTACAGTTTCCATGGAAATAATTAGGAGGCATTACTTACAAGGCAACCTATGTTATATTTCTGTGTAGACTGTAAGAAAGATAGCTTCTTTAGGAGATTTTTTTTTTCTTAAATTGTATATATATACTATATATATTTATGTAAGATATAAGTTTTTTCTCTACTCTGGACATTGAAGAAAAGTAGATGAGATGCTTCATAGTAAATATCTAGTATGTAAATAACTTAAGCTGAATGAATATTGTCAATGATAAACAAAACATTCATTTCAATAAAGAAGAGTCAGGGGAAAATCAAGTAGTTTTCATTTAAAATCTCTGCTTTCACATGGAGACAACCTTAAAATGTATAACAAGAAAAAGATCTTCAGTAAATTCACAAATCGTGTTATGATTACTACTCTTTATGTCATAAAATCGTAAAATGAAAGTCATAGAATCATAGAATCCTTAGATTTGTAAGGGACCTTCAAAGGCCACCTAGTCCAGCTCCCCTTCAATGAACATGGATATGCATAGACAGATCAGGTTGCCAAGGGCCTGATACTGCTTCGTTGTGAAAGTCTCCAGGGATAGAGAGTCCACGACTACTCTGCACAAACCTATTCTAGTGCCTCTCCACCGTCACTGTAAAAAACTTTTTCCTTGTATCTAATCTAAGTCTACCCTCTTTAAGCTTGAAGCTATTATTTTCCCTTGTTCTATCACAACAGACTCTGGTGATGAGTCTGTCCCATTCTTTCCTGCAGCTTCCCTTTAGATATTTGAAGGCCAGTATCAGGTCACCTCAGAGCCTTCTATTCTTGATCTGATAATGGATGGGAGCATGGTCTAATTATCAGTCTAAGTCATCATCCAAATTCAGAATAATTTCTCTTCAATCCTGCAAGTAGACTGAGAAAGCTTACTATTACTATGTCAGAAGAAAACAGTAAGTGAAAATGCAGGAACTAAACCACACAGACATGGAATAATTCCAGTTAGAAACTTATGATTTCTCCAAGTCACAAGCTGATATAATCCAGAGAGATTTTACTGATTTTCTGAATTTCTACTCTCCTTCCTTATGTTGTACATGTATTCTGCCTACTCTTAAGTGACATTCAATTAAAATTTTCATAGCATTAACTGCTTTTGTCCATTATGATTCAGCAAGGTCAACAAATTTAAGAATTTTTACTTTCCTACAAAATTTTGATTACTCTATTTGTTTTGTTTTTGGTGAAAGGAAATTCTTAAATTGTATTTCATGTCAACTTTCTGTCAAGTTTTCACACTGAGCACAAGTTATTTAAGTTATTATTGAAGAGTGTAAGACTGAAATCAGAACCAAGCAGCATCATCTAGTGAGAACTTCATGTTGTAGAACTTCTGAAAAAGATTACCAGGAATAGATTCATACTAGCAGCAATGCGGAAAATAGATAGATAGATAGATAGATAGATAGATAGATAGATAGATAGATAGATAGATAGATAGATAGATAGATAGATAGATACTTTGTTTGTTAAAGTAACCATTAATAATTCCCTCCTACCCCAGCATGAATACCCATCAGACTTATAAAACTGAATTAAACAAAGCTTTACATGTGGGTTTCCTGTGTCCTATTTATCTTGCACAAGGAAGTTATGTATCTGCTCCTTTTATTTTCTTGGAAAAGGACAAAATAAGTAGTATCATTTCCAAAATGTCAACAGCACTAATTACCATTTAATTAGAAGTAATGTTTTGTTATATAATGATACTGTTTCAAAAACTGTATGTTCTTGTTTATAGAGAAGAAACATAGAAGGATCTCCATCTCTCAAAGTACACAGGCTAATACTTCAAATTAAGTTCTTTCTCATACTTAAATCTGTCGGTAGATCAGTGGTAGCAGGGTAAACACTCTTCGTAGGGGCTTTCTCCACTGCAAGCTGAAGACTATGTCTGAACTTGGAATTGGGCTCCAAAGACCTTCTCAATGTTACAAAAACTTTCTAGATCATATTTTATAGTGTTCCGTTAAATACAAATTTGAAAAAAGTGATATGAAAGGCAGTGTAAGCAAAGCAAAATTTTTGAGAACTTTTCACAAATTTCAACAAAAATGTAAACTCCAAAATTTCTCAGCATGTGTTCAGTTTTCAAACAGACACAAGAAAGGCTGGACGTTACATTTTAATTGCTTTGATCATCATCTTTATAAATATTTCAATTTTATTTTCCAAGGAGCGAATGAATATGGCAAACATTCATGTAATTGAGTATCATAGCTGATTATCTCTAGAAATAAGAAGAATGCATTTTTTAGGGCTTTACCTTAGCCTATTTTTCATAAGCAAATTTAGTCAGACCAGAGAACTTCCATTTTTAAGAACATACAGCGCACTCTGGTATAAGTTTCTAAATCATGACATTTTTAAAATCCATGATTCCTAGCCCTCAGGATTCCCAGATCCTAGAGGTAAGAGTGAGAGTCTGGAGAAAGGAAGACTTCCTGCTGGTCAAGGAGGATCTGACCAGAGAGAGTCTAGCTAAAATCAGTTCACACAAATCCATGATCCTCGATGGGATGCACCTAAGTGTGCTGGGTGAGCTGTCAGGTTGACTGCTGAATCTCTCTCTATCATTTCTCAAAGGTCTTGGCAAATTGCAAGGTGCCTGAAGACCGGACAGTAGCCAGTGTTTCTCCAGTATTCCAAAGAGGAAAGAAGGAGGACCCAGGAAACTACAGGCTGGTCAGCAACACCTCCATCCCTGGAAAAAACGATGAACGACTTGTTCTGGATACCCTCTTCAAGCAATTGGAAGAGAAGAATGTTATCAGGAGTAGTCAACATGGATTCTACAAGGGGAAATCATGTTTGACCAACCTGATAGCCCTCTATGCTGTCATCCATGTTGAGTAGTTGGGAGAAAAGCAGTGGATGTTGTGTGCCTGATATCAGTCTTACATTCTTCAGTAGTAATTTCAATAACTTGCGCTCAGTGTGAAGACTTGACAGAAAGTTGACATGAAATATAATTTAAGAATTTCCTTTCACCAAAAACAAAACAAATAGAGTAATCAAAATTTTGTAGGAAAGTAAAAATACTTAAATTTATTGACCTTGCTGAATCATAATGGACAAAAGCAGTTAATGCTATGAAAATTTTAATTGAATGTTACTTAAGAGTAGGCAGAAAACACATATTGACATAGTTTTCAAATTATTATCATCCAAATATTAACAGTAAAACAGTTTTGCAGATAAAGCAAGTTTGGGAGTACGTACTGAGACTGTGTGTGTGTGTGTGTGTGTGTGTGTGTGTGTAGGGGGTTGTTATTTGTTAAATATGAAGTTTGTTAAACACAGTTTCATATTGCAAACATAAAATAGAATAGAATAAAATAAATAATATAAAAAATAACAGTACAGATGATTCTCCAGTAACACACACATGCCTCAACATTCTGTTTTCTCTGAAACTTCATTAGGAGACTCCTTACTTCCTGTAGTTATTACTTGTTCCAGCAGGAAGCAAGATAATTCCAGTATCACCTGTCACTGAGAAAAAATACAAAACCAAAGCAGAAAATAGATTTAATAGAATCTCAAGGTTTAATATGAAATAAATCTGCACTACAAATTGGTAAAACTGTGCTACAAGTTAGTGACAGATTTCCCATAACTTTGAGACACAGCTTTATAGAGCACTTGAATTTATCTTACTGATTCTGATCAGCTTTCAGTTTTCTGCCTATGGGCTCTGGTCTCCATTGGATTACAGTCAGAAAGGAACATGGAAGGTATTTCCCCTCACTGCCTAGCTCCTGAAGCCACCGTGGAGAAAGCAATGCCAAAGTCTATAATCTTGGAAACCAGAAGCAGTTTGCGCACTGCTGTATCATCATTTTCTGCTTTTCAGCGCACTTGTTTTATCCTGGCTGAAAAGCTCACATCAACCTTTGAAGAGAGGATTCTGATTTGCCAGGGGTTCTGATCTGATCCATCTGTCCCTTTTATTTAAAGTTATCATACCTAAAAAACATGAAAGGTTCTTCAGTTTCTGCAATGTGTTTATATTTGACCACAAAATGAGAAAATGATCAATTGCGTGATGAAATTTAAAAGAAAAGTGCCTACAAGAACTTCACCACTTCTACCGTTTACTAACCTCCTTTTAATTTGAATCTCAACCATCATGTTTTAGTTCTTTATTTTATGATCAGCTTCATAATCTCATCTGGAAATCCCAGGAAACCTCTTTTTCTGCTACCCATGAAGCCTGACTGTGCATACAAAATGAATCATGATCTACTGTAGTATTATATCTCAATAACATTTTTTCTTCTATTTTTCTCTCTGTGCTTTTCTACTTTGAGAAAGTTTCTTCCATGTTTTTTTTTTTAATCTCTATAGAATAGAAGATATTCCATCAAAATTTTCCAAAAAAAAAAAAAAAAAACCAAAACAAAACAGGCAGCGATTGCCAACTAAGCAAACTTCTGTCTCATTGTACAGCACTCTTTATACAGCCACACACAGCAAAATAATGAGTAAGCAAAGTAGACACCAATACTTGTAGCCTTTTAGTCATCCCATCATTAGATTGTTCCTTCACGATATGTTTCTTTTTGTTCAGTAGCAAAAATATTTTTTAAAGTATATGGGTATATAATTGAAATGGATTTTCTTGGACAAATTGAAATAAAAATACTGCCATTTCCCCACATCAGTTATTAATAAACAGGATCCTGAAATATTGATGTTTTGAGTTTTTCACAAGAACTTGCATGGACATTCAGTTAATAAGAACAGCCACACCATAGAGAAATAAAAATATACTTCTATACAATATTGCTTACATTTCATATAAGATGACTTGTAGTCCATCATACAAGCCCTCATTCCACAAATTCCAGTAGACTGAAATAATTTAAATATTCCTATTTCTCATTTACACATCAACTATTCATAAAATGTAATCTATTCAGGCAGAAGGACAGACATTGGGTTAGAATAATGGTTGCTTATTTTTAGACTTCATCTTGTATTCTTGCAAGAGCCTGAGAGCTGTGGTTACCTTAATTGGATATGATTTTTGTGGTTACTGATATTCTGAGCAGGTTGGTAGCCCTAGCATTAGTTGTCATGCTATACTATTGACATTTTAAATAATGGATAATACTGATATAGGGGATAAGGGTTAAGGGGATTGAGCAAAAAGGTTGGAAATTATCTACTAATATCAGGAAAATGCAGTTAAACACCGTTTAACTTATTAAGAATTTTTACATGTGGGCAGGAACAGCTGAAAAAAACGTTCCTCTTGAGGTTTCTTCTTTCCACATTGTCTTATATTCTCAGATTAATGAGCACAGAATTCCTATAAACCCATACCAAACTCCAAAGGAATATATATTCCCTATTATAAGTTGATGAGGTGAATACACTTTACCTGGGCATGAAATTCTGGGAGGAAGGAAAAACAAAAAGGACACTACTAATTCTCACACTGGAAAGTCACAGTCTTATTGAGTACTTTACCTGTTAAATGAAAATGATTTAACAGACTTGGAGGTATGTGTGAAGAATTCTGCTACCAAACTCTGTGGTATGCATATATTTTATACTTATGGATGAAATCATGAAGGTCATGTTGTTTGCTTTTCCACTGAAAAAGCACTGTTATTTTTATACAGTTCTATAATAACATAGTTGATTCCTCCCTGTAAACATAATCAGCAGCAGACAGATTAGAAGTCAGTACAGCTGTGAAACATAGCCTTGCAACACAGACACGTTACGTACACACCAAAAAAAAACAAACAAAAAACCCCCAAAAAACTCACGAAGAAACAACATAAAAAAAGATAAAAAAAAAAGGATTTCTGAAGACTGTGTTTT
This sequence comes from Oreortyx pictus, assembly GCA_036925125.1. Lineage (NCBI taxonomy): Eukaryota > Metazoa > Chordata > Aves > Galliformes > Odontophoridae > Oreortyx > Oreortyx pictus. The sequence continues at coordinate 155,183,757 of JAUPFR010000001.1, read as the reverse complement.
CTTTATTCCTCTGTTTACAGCTAAAGCTATAAATTTTACATGACATGTATGGCAGTAGGTGATATATTCCTTTAACATTATTATTACAGTCTTTTAAGAATAGATTCTAATCACAGATAATCTGGTGAACATCTGGCATAATTCCATGGAGGATCTTCTGAGTCATACTAATTTATATTGGTATCACACTGATGTAGTTGTCTTCCTCACAAGTTGCTTATGTTTGCAGCTCTGTGGCTAGCAAGAAATTTTATGTTAATAAACAATTTTCTCCTCAGTTCTGAGTCTTTGGCTTTGTTGATATGTAGGGAAATACTTATTTATATAACAAGAAAACGTAACTCTGGAGAAAATGCAAACAAAACACAAAAAATAGAAATGATATTACAGTGTAACATATAATATATCTGCATAATTTAACCTTTTAATTATAATACGCCATAGCACTGTTAGTAGCCTCTTTGTTGTAACAAAATGCAATAAAGTAAAGCCTTCTTCTGAAACACAAGACAAACTCAAAGCATATTCCCAATAAAATACATCGGTAAAAAGGCAAAAATAAAAAGAATATCCAAAGACTCCTTGGAAATATGAGTTAGCTGTCGGCTTTTAATTCTCCATCCAGTTATTACTTAATTTCTATACTTTGTTGTTACATGTGTTGTTGTATATGTTATATATATAATATGTTATATATATATAATATATAATAATATATAAATTATATATATATAATATATATATATAATAATATATAATATATAATATTATATATAATATAATATATAATATTATATATTATATATATATATATATATTAATATATATATATAATATATATATATATATAATATATATATATATATATATAATATATATATATATATATAATATATATATATATATAATATATATATATAATATATATAATATATATATATTATATTATATATAATATATATATATAATATATAACAATAATATATATAATATGTTGTTACATGTTACATACTCATGTGTTGTTACATCCCTGTGTGTATTACAGAGACACTTATAATAGCTTTCTTGCAATTAAAGTTGCATTTCATTACTGCTTGTTTATCCAGACCAAGGATAAGGTTCATACTGAATAAGCAAAAATGTCTTACAACAGAAGTGCCAGAAAAGATAGACACAGCAATGTGCTCATGAAAGACAAACCCATTCAGAATAAAATGGGAAGTGATCAGAGCTATTTTAGAGAAAATTGGACTTCACTCAACAAGAAAACCTTGTGGTGGTCCTTACTTTAAATACATGACTTTAACAGTTGAGTGAATCTACGGGTTGTGTGAACAATTTTCCCTGACATAATTAAAAGTTCATGTATATCTTCTTGAACTAGACAGAACAGCGTGTGTATATGCGGATCAGCCCAGCACAATATAGAAACCAAACGAAATGTAATGAACTTTAAAGAGAGCAAAATCTTAAGCTGGCTTCAATCCTCGTATTCTTTTCTGGTTGTGGGGGACGCTCAATATTGTGACAACTAATATATGAAGACCATTCATGTGAATCACATTTGTATTGTGACCCAAATGTATATTGCCATTTATACTCTACTAAAAGTACTAAATGTACTGTGATTTCAGTACATCCAAACATCACTCCATGAAATAGAAATCCTTTGTGATGTCAAGTATCTACAAAGTTGATATAACACATTAGACCCTTTTAATGTGGAATGTCTAAAAAGAACCATGCTAAAAACTATTGGACTCCAATTATCTATCGAAGAAAAAATATGATTTCTGATAATTTTTATGTTCTTAAGTTAATTTCTTTTCATTAGAAAAGTTTGTTTTACATTATGTTGACTGTGCTCTTCCCTTTTCATCTACTAATGACTCAAAACAGTTTCTTAACTCCATGAAAAGCACTGGCACTCACTTAGTTACAGGTTAGTTCAAATCAATTGTTCAGACAGGGTAAATAAATCAGAGGAGAATAGGAATTCTTTTTCACAGAATCACAGAAACATAGGGGTTGGAAGGGACCTCTAGAGATCATTGAGTCCAACCCGCTTGCCAAAGCAGGTTCCTTACACCAGGCCGCACAGGTAGGCTTCCAGGTGGGTCTTGAATATCTCCAGAGAAGGAGACTCCACAACCCCCCTGAGCAGCCTGTTCCAGTGCTCCATCATTCTCACCGTAAAGAAGTCCTTGTGCACATTTGGGCGGAACTACCTATGCTGTAGTTTCTGGACTGTCCCCCTTGTCCAGTCTCCACACACTGCTGAAAAGAGTCTGGCCTCACCGCTTTGCCCCCCACACCTCAGATATTTATAAACCTGGATCAGGTCCCCTCTCAGCCTTCTTTTCTCAAGGCTAAACAGACCCAGTTCACTTAGCCTTTCTTCATAGGGGAGATCCTCCAGGCACCATCTTTGTGGCCCTCCACTGGACTCTGCCCAAGAGATCCCTGTCTTTTTTATTCTGGGGAGCCCAGAACTGTACACAGTACTTCAGATGAGGCCTCACGAGGGCAGGGTAGAGGGGGAGAATCACCTCCCTTGCCCTGCTCGCCATGCTCTTTTCAATGCATCCCAGAATGCCATTGGCTTTCTTGGCCACGTGGGCACACTGCTGGCTCATGGTCAACCTATCATCCACCAGGACACCTAGGTGCCTCCTGTAGAGCTTATCCCCAGCTGGTCATGTCTCAGCCTGTACTGATACTTGAAGTTATTCCTTCCTAGGTGCAAGACTCTACGCTTGCTTTTGTTAAACCTCATCTGGTTTCTTACTACCCAGCTCTCCAGCCTGTCCAGGTCTTGCTGAATGGCAGCACAGCCTTTAGGCTTGTCAGCCAATCCTCCCAACTTCGAATAATCAGCAAACTTGCTGAGGGTGGCCACTCTCCCCTCATCAAGGTCATTGATGAAGATGTTGAACAAGACTTGACCCAGCACAGACCCCTGGGGGACACCGCTGGTCACAGGCCTCCAACCGGACTCTGCACAGCCAATGACAGCCCTCTGCGCTCTGCCAGTCAGACAGTTCTCAACCCACTTCACTGTCCACTCACCTATCCCATACTTCCTCAGCTTTGTTATAAGGATGTCATGTCATGGGAGACAGTATCAAATGCCTTGCTGAAATCAAGGTAGACCACATCCACTACCCTCCCCCCATTCACCCAGCCAGTGACAACATCATAGAAGGCCACCAGGTTGGTTGAGCATGACCTCCCTTTGGTGAACCCATTCTGGCTACTCCTGATAACCTCCTTTTCTTCCAATTGTCTGGAGATGGAATCCAGCTCAAGCTGTTCCATCACCTTTCCAGGGACAGAGGTGAGGCTGACTGGCCTACAATTACCAGGATCTTCCTTCTTGCCCTTTTTGAAGACCAGAGTGACATTGGCTATCCTCCAGTCATCAGGCACATCCCCCATTCTCCAAGACCTCTCAAAGATGATAGAGAGTGGTTTAGCAGTCACCTCTGCCAGCTCCCTCAGCACCTGTGGATGCACCCCATTGGGTCCCATGGATTTATGAACATTAGCATTGCCTAGGTGCTGACGGACCACCTCTTCCCTGACTAAAGGAAAGTCTCCCATTCCCCAGACCCTCTCACTAACCTCCAGGGTCTGGGATTCCTGAGGGAAAGCTTTTCCACAGAAGACAGAAACAAAGAAGGCGTTCAGTACCTCTGCCTTCTCAGCATCCCCCATTACAAGAACACCCCCCTCACCTAGTAGGGGACTCACATTCTCCCTAGTCTTCCTTTTACTGTTAACATACTTGAAAAAGCCTTTTTTATTATCCTTTATCACTTTTGCCGGATTCAATTCCAGGCTGACTTTAGTCTTCCTCATCGCATCCCTGCAGGCCCTGACAACATTTCTATATTCTTCCCAAGTGGTCAGACCCTTTTTCTACATTTCATGGACCTTCTTCTTCCCTTTGAGTTGGCACATGAGCTCCTTGCTCATCCACACAGGTTTTCTGCCACACTTTTCCAACTTCTTGCTCACAGGGACACACTGATCCTGAGCTTGGAAGAAGAGCTGTTTAAATGCTGACCAGCTCTCACAGGCCAACTTAACTTCTAACACCCCAGCCCTTGGGATAGCTCCAAGTAGGTCCCAGAAGAGATCAAAGTTGGCTCTCCTAAAGTCCAGGGTAGCAATCCTACTTTTCGCTTTGCTCCTTCCATTCAGGATCTTGAACTCCACCATCTTGTGGTCACTACAACCCAACCTGCCCCCGACCTTTACCATGTAATTCTGATATTTACAAAATAGATAAAAAGATCTCTGTGAACTTACAGATCATTTGGAATGTAAAAATTTTTCTGTGTAAGGACAGCATCTCTTGATACTTTCAATATGTATTCTCATTCTAAGATTTGCATCACTTTCTAAGCAGTAATTAATCATTTCAACTTTATGGAGATTAGATTCTTAATTCATATGAAATAAACTGCATTACTAAGTCTTGAAATTTTTCAACAACAGTTCTGCAATATTTGATGCGTATAGTTATATATAAAATATCAGTGTTGTAATTTAAATTAGTAGCTGTACATAAAAGTATTTACGTGCTTTTCAAGGCAGCTTATTAAGTATCATATATTTCCCAAATCTTAGCATAAAATTTTGCATTTCATTTTCAAACATGGTCATAAATGGTTGTCTCATGAAGAGTAGAATAAGTATTTATTATGCTTTCCTACTGTTAGCCTCTATGTTTTCCACCTGTATCCAGCTCCCTAGATTTCATGAGCCTGTGTCAACGTTTTGTTTTCAACATATATTTCCTTATTTATCAATATGCTAAACAAATGTAGGGGAAAACGAAAACAAAAATAAAAAAAAATGTATAGAAATATTAATTTTAGAAATCACATCTTTTGCGGGACTGCTCAGGCTGAAAGACAAACCCCCTTCAGGAAGCCTAATTTAAAAGGTTTTCATCATCAAGTTTCTACTCGTCATCAGTTATTAAGGGAATTATTGCATAAAGTCATCACATTTCTTCAGATAAGAAATAATAGCAAAAAAAAAAAAAAAAGCCAAGAGTTACATGAACCTCAAACAATGTAAAACTGGCATAGCTTTCCTGCCTGAAATGGTATTAATACATTTACAATAAGAACTACAGAAAAAATATAACCTTTAATATAATATTTTATGAGAAATTTCATATATTTTGACATCTCTGATATGCGGAATTTTGATGCAGGTGAAATTTATCTCTTTGAAAACATTTGTATGTTTTTTAATGAACAGTGTTCAAGACAGATGTTTAAACTTGTTCTTATAGTCAATGAAGAAAGATAGGCATTTTCATCAGAGAAATCTTTTGCCTCAAATGAATCACTTCCTAAAAGTAACAGTTTTTTCTCCATTGACTATAAAGCAAGCCCAGATAATTAGCTTAGCTTTAAATGTCAATATCACAGACATCTAAAGTTGAATGGGATTAATCCCTACTTCAATATACTGCAGAGAAATATAGATTAACTGTTAGATACCCTGAAATCTATCCCTCTATGATGCTGGAAAATATTGTAATGCCTTCTAGAAGGTCATCAAGGCCCTGGAGCACATCCAGAGAAGGGCAACTAAGCTGATGAGGTATCTGGAGCACAGGTCATATGAAGAGTAACAGGGGGAGCTGAGATCATTCGGTTTGGAGAAGAGGAGGCTCAGGGGAGACTTTGTCATTCTCTATGACTACCTGAAGTGAGGTTGTAGTGAGCTGGTGGTCAGCTTCTTCTCTCATGTAACTAGGGATAGGACTAGATAGAATGCCCTCAAGTTGCTCCAGTGGAGGTTCTTCTCCAAAAGAGTGGTCAAGCTCTGGAATAGGCTGGCCAGAGAGGTGGTCACCTCCACTGACCCTGGAGGTGTTCAAGGAACATTCAGATATCGTACTGAGTGGCATGAGAGCTATTGATGATAGGTGGACAGTTGTACTGGATGATCTTCTAGGTCTTTTCCAACCTTGGTGATTGCCTGGTTATATGATTTGAAACAGTTAACCAATATCCAGGAAAGAGCTTTCTTGCCTCACGTAGTAGGAAAGTCCATCTTTGTCAAGTAATCCAAACTGAAACTGGTTAGTTCTTTCATAAAATGTCTCCAAAGTGAATATAAGCTTGTGTGGAAGTTGCTGCTGTTGATATTTCTAAATGTTCTTTGCTCTGAGCCATTACCAAAGTTATAGACTGGAAGAAGATCTGCTGGAAAATTGCTCTGCAGAGAAAAACCTAGATGCCAAGGTGAATGACAGGTTGGCCAGGAGCCAGCAGTGTGGTTTTGTGGCCAAGAAGGTCTGTGGTATCCTGGGGTGCATCCAAAAAAGCATGGTCAGCAAGTTGAAGAAGATATTCCTCGCTCTCTACTCAATCCTAGTGAGGCCACATCTGGAATATTGTACCTGGTTCTGGACTCCCCAGTTCAGGAAAGACAGGGAAATTCCAGAGAGAAACCAGTGGAGAGTGACAAAGATGATCAAGATCCTGGAGCATCTCCCTTATGAGGAAAGGCTGGGAGACCTGGGGCTCTTCACCCTGGAAAACAGAAGACTGAGAAGGGAATTTTATCAACGTTATATAAAGGGCAGGTGCCAAGTGGGTGGGGCCAGGTTCTTTTCAGTGGTTCCTAGCAACAAGACAAGAGGTAACAGGCTCAATCTGGAATGCAGGAAATTCCATGTGAACATAAGAAAGAACATATTTACACTAAGGGTGACAGAGCACTGGAACAGGCTGCCCAGAGAGTCTGTGGAGTCTCCTTTCCTAGGGATATTCAAAACTCACCTGAACAACTTCCTGTCCAAACTAATCTAGGGAAGTTGATGTAGAAGAGGCACTAGACTATGTGATCTCCAGAGGTCCCTTCTAACACCTATGATTCTGTGATTTTCTTTAAGATAAGGAGCTGAGTCTATGCCAGCACAAAGCTGCCACTTCGTGCTACATAATTCATTATACATACATCACTTTGTGAGACAGAGTCCAAGGGGCAATATAACATTAAACGTGGGTTTCTTCTTATCTTTCTTAGCTTAGCTATCCAAGTAACTTGTACCCTCAGGAAAGAGAAATCTCTATGGAAGGCAATTCATGCCAGACTAAGAGAAGTGGTCAAGATGGAAGGGAGAATGCCTGACTATCAATACTTAAAAAAGAAGATGGCTAGTCCTACATACTCAGCCCTGTTAACTCCTAGATTCTAAAAGCCAGATAAGACTTTTATCTTTTTAGCCATTTATTCGATTAATTTTCCACATCTACTTCTGTCAAGAACATATTTCATATTTAATCAGCTATTCAAATTCTGATTCTTCATCTCTGGTAAACAGCTTCATCACTCCTTGCTTTTCAGGGTTTGTTCATCTCTATCTGATTCAGAATTTCCCTGCAGCATAGCCACAATCTGACATTACTTTATAACCTTCTATAGCAAGGTTAGTTACAGTAGATTAAATAGATTTTCATGTAAGAGAAATATGAACATGAAAGAAGTAACTTTCTTTTTAAAGTACTGTCATTTCTTGATTAACAAAAAAATATATGACTGCCTAACATATTCTTATATTTTAATGACACCTTCTGTAAAAACTGATGTTTTGTTTCACTGAAGTATTAAATTTCCCTGTGCTCTATTCATAAACATCTGCACAGAGCAGGTTCTAGCTCAGAATTCTTTCAAACATGCTGCTGAATATGTAGCAAATCCTTCAGTTAGGTGTCAGTGCCTAAGTCAGGATACTAACATGTATGTGCACCCAAAACTTAATGAGACCTGAAATGGTGGCTTTGTTTGGTTAACTGTTTGGTCTAGTTCATGACTCCATAGTATTTGTTTTAAATTACTGAGTGAAGAATTACTTTAATGAACTACTCAGTTTCTTTAAATAAGCTTTCAGACAGGAGATGTGTAGCGGAAATGCTAAATCACAGCTTGAAAGTGATTTAGCCACTGGTAGGAAGGCAGGACCAACCCAGGGGAGCTCAAATGTATGTAATTGGAAGGAGTAGAGGCCAGAATTCTTAAAAGTGGCAGGGAAATAACTATGATTCAATACTGCAAATTTCTTTTCTTTGTAGACATGAATAATTTTCATCATTAGTAGTTTCGGATATTTGGGTAATTTCAGTAGAATTAGAGATGTGCCTAGTACCTTAGCCAGAAAGTGAGGACACTTCATTTGGCTCATAGATTTGGTACCTACAATCTGTAAAAGTCACCCTTCATTTATTTAAATTCTAGGCACATCTATTCCTATGACTGACACAAAGAACATAATTAAACAAACTATAGTTACAATTGTCCCTTCAAGTGACAATGCTTCATTCATAAGATGCTAGCCAAACTTCATTTACTCTCACACAAAAGTTCACTGCTCCCCACGCTATCTGAAATGATTTTAACCATGACAGAGATTATTTTGTATTCTGCAGGTGTTTTTGGACATAGTCATCCAGTCTCATTAATCTTTGGATGTCCTAATTGTTTCAAGAAGCTTCTTCTGAACATAAAAGATCTGCAAATGTCATTGAATTATTTTTTTTGTCTTCTAAATCGACAGTAATACCAAAGCAAACAAATCCCACTCTTTGCTGCGCATCTAAATTGTGCTATGTAAGAAGTATTTTCTGTGCATCCCAAGTGTGAGGGGACAGTTAAGGCCAATTTTGAATGATAACAGTATATCGAACATTTATAAACCGCTTGGGATTTCAGTCAAATGGCTGTATTTTTCTCTGGTTCTCTGACATGTTTTTCCTTGTTTTCCAGAGAAATTGGAAGATTTTTGCTTTCACTGCTTTTTCTTGACAGAGATGCCACAAGGTATCTATACATCTCAAAGGCTAACGAAATATCAGTCTGTGTGATTATGCAATTTAGCTGCATTTGCTGTGTTAATTTATCTACTAGCATCTGTAAATTACTTTATTATAAAAAATTCAAAGGCTTAGCTGAAAGCCAAATTAGACCTAGTAGCAGCACAAAAACACTATCAACAAGGGAAATTTCTAAAAGCACCAGCAGACAACAAAACATCAAGTACATCAAGTGATGTACAGAAAGACATAAAATGTGACATAAATTCATTTAGTTCTGACTGTTGTTCTATTCTATATCTGAGTAAAAGTTCTTGGGAGGGGTTGTCAAGTTGTCCTACAGGGATGACCTTTGGAGTTTTATGTTAACCCACATTATTTGACTACATCATACTTTAATTTGTGTTTACCAATACATCACAGCTGTCTAATTAAAGCGTGAGGGACAGGAGATCATAGGGGGTTTGATAAAATGAAGACAAAAATTGTTCTGCCATTAGGTGAGGTTGATAGTTGAAAGATTTTCCTGCCGTTCTTAAACAGTAGACGATGTATTAAATGTTAAACATGTAGGCATCATGAAAAAGCAATCTACGAATTCAAGGTTAAACAGTTATGCAAATGAGCAACATTAAAAAAAAAATTGAAGAAAGGGATTGGCCTTTAAACATCAAAGGCAAGTTTCCTATCCCTTAAGAGGTTGAGGTGCTAATGTAACACAAAACTACACTGACATGACTTCTGATATCACATCTGTTATTTAAGGAAGTTCATGTTCTCACGTTACCTTTGCTAAGAGGTAGTCTCCTAAAAGCTCTCTCTTTTGTCATTTTGAGTACTACTTATTTTTCACTTCTTTCCCCATCCTCTAGAAATTTATATTATGAAGCTGAAAGTCAGGCAAAGACTTTGTACTTGAATGCCAAATAGACAGGAAACGTAATGAACTGACACAGAGATACACAGAAGGAACCTAATGCTCCCTTGCTTTGTTTCCACTCCAGCTCTGCCCCATATTCTGTCCCAAACATGATAATGAAAATGTCTGCTAATAGAGCTCTAGATCAGAACGTTCTTTTTGCAGAGAGTAAGTTAATCATTATAAATGCAATTTTAGGACTAATATTTGCTAGTTATACTAACACTACTGGAAAATTTTCCACTGCAAATTCAAGACAGGTCTGATACACTTCTTTCAAGATGTTGTCTTTGTGTAATATCAAAATGAATTTTGTCTTTAATAAGCACATAAAATCTCTGCTTACAGGAGCTTTGAGGAAAAAAGTAAAATAAACCCTGAAAGATGGTGTTTCATCTATAGGAAGAAAAACAATCCAGATGTTTATAAACATACTGCTATCTTTAATTTTCATGATTTTGTCATTTAATAAAGAATACACTTAAAAAAAAAAATAGAAGCATCGTGAGATATCTTTAAATCTCCTGATTAGTCACATATGTTGATGAGTGTAAAAAATATTTAGCTTACATTCACAAGAGCTGTGTCCTTGAAGATGCCTTCTCTCTTTTACCTACAAATTCACAGCTTAAATGACTGATCCATCTCAATCATTCAAAAATCTTATATTAGTTAACCAGATGAGTTTATTTTCAAAAACTAATTGCAGCAGCTAACTACCTAGCCTATGTAGCTAGCAGACTGATTTACAGCTGGAATTACTTCATCATTCATTCTCTCTGGCTCCTAAGCAATTAATAAGCAATTAAATCCTTTCTGAACTTGTAAAATAAATCTGAGAATCAGGATTTTTTGAGATTGTTTCCAACCTTAACCACTCACACAAGGAAAAAAACCTTTAATAACCAATCAGACAGCAAAATTTTTCAACTAAGAAAACAGCTGCTCTGTGGACTACTTCAGTCATTGATTATACTTACTTACTTAACTTCTACCTATCACTTTGCCCATTCCTCTTGTGAATAAACCAGTGTTGTACGTTGACATGCATTTGCTCATTTCTCTCCTTCACATACACTAGGATGAGAAAAGAGGAAAGTAAGAATAAAAGCAAAAAAGCTTGTGGGTCAAGATTTAAAAAAAATTGATAATTGGAGTGGAAGTAGAAGAAAAACATTTAAGCAGGTGATAAGGCAGTCAATAATTATTTACCATGTGTAGACTGATGCCCAGTTCTTGAGAAAAAGATAGCTAACTTCCCTAAGCCCTAGTAAGCATTGATGGCATGGGACACTGGACATCTCTTTTGTTAGTTAGATCATCTACCCAGTTGTGTACTCTTCCAGTCACCAGTCACTTGTGCATCTCTCAGTCTATTCTCCGTGGTGGCAGAGAAAGAAATAGAGAAGGCCTTGACATTGTTCAAATATTGCTCAGTGATAGCTGAAACATTAATGAACTGTCATCACTGTTAAAAAGAACTACCATGTGAGCTTCTAGGAATCTGATTTCATGTCAGACAGACCCAAAACAAGCATCAAAGAATATGCATCTCATTCTTAATGCTTTTGCTAGTCTGCATAGAAAGCTTTATAAACACAATTATTGTTTACTGATGTAACATAGAGGTGCAAAAATAGACCAAAAACCCTCAAAACAAACAACAACAAAGAAACAACAGAAAAAATCCTCCACAGATTCTTATGTATACCCATTAACCATCAAATCAGTGGAAAAAAAGATTCCCTTGTATTAAATCAGTGAGAAAGGCAACAACTTTTTTTTTTTTTTTTTTGGTTCAAAGCTTGCTTTCTGAGGCATTTTTGGCAGTAACTACTGTTCACTACTGTAACAGTAACTACTGTTCACTACTGTGAATCATCTGGAGGGCAAGTTATGTGTGTTACTACTGTGCCACAGTATTTCTGCTTATGACTGTAAAGACAAGCAGAATCTGGACAAGCAGTCTTTTTGGGGAGTGCAGCTTGAAGGAGCTTACCACTGCAAAAGGCTATGATGCTCATGCATGGCAATGAAGGCACCACTCCTTGCTGGCTCATCTGTTGGACCAGGTGTGTCACACTAACAGAGAGAAAAGAAACTGAAAAATGGGGATAAAATGTTCCCACTAAACTAAGGAGTTTGGAGAAGAACCTCCAAAGAAAAGTAGCCTTTGATGGAGGAATTACCTGAGAGAATAAAACCCTTGTGGCCTGCTTATGCTACTCTGCAAAGCTTCTGTCTTTCTCCCATTCCTCCACAGTGACCAGATGAGTTTTTGGGATCAGCAGATACACTACAAACAACGCTGGATAATGGTGGTGACTCTCTCTCTTACTTTCTGCAAAGACTCCTTTTTATTTCCTGACTCTTCTATCACCCTCTTTCCCTTCCCCATCTCCCTAAGAAGCTAGGATTGTAATAAACTGGTCGAGCTACCATTTGACCCACTGTTTCTTAATCTCACCATTGGATACACATCTATTAAAGTACCTTCTTTCCCTCCCATAATTGGAGTGAGACAATTAGTTATTATTTTAGTCCAGGAAAAGATATAATAAATATTATATTGTACAAAGAGGCAGTGAACGAAAAAACAAACAAACAAAAAAACAACAACAAAACCCCCACAAAAATAATGGATAATGTGGCACAAAAGTACAAGAAACAGAACACTGATGGGAATACTGGAGAGTAAGAAAGAAGCAAAAAGATTGAGAAAAAATTTAGTTCAGTCTGTCTATTTATTATTTATTTATTTTTATTATGTTTTCCTTAGAAAGTCACATCCAAGTGAAAATTCTTGATGGCATGTTTGTTGCCTAAGGGATTTAGAGGTGAACCATAAATATAAGCCATAGAAGAAAAAATGTAGGCCAGTACAACAAGGGAATTCAGAGTGTCTGTATTTTTTTTTAACAGACTTTTCCTACAAATCACAAAGTATAGCTTATATAAATCTTCAGTTTATGTTTTTATGAACTGCTCTATGTGCTCTGCTTGAGAAGCATTCACTGTAGCAGATAGTATGCTGCATTCCATTTCTCTCTCCATCACACAGAACATTCAACAGGACAAGAATTTTTTGACAGAAGGACTTCCCCAGCAGTAGAGTCTACTAACATATCTTTGCTGTTGTATAGTCTTCAGCAGGCAAAGCAAAAGGTTATAAACCTTCTGAAAAAATAAATAAATAAATTCACCACCACCACCAACAACAAAAACTGGATATAAAGAGAACTGATTCCTCAAAAGAAGTTCTGTGTTGTTGGATTTTTTTTTTTTTTTTGTCTCCACGATACACCTTATTGTGCATTTGGGAAAAAAAAAAGAAAAGAAGAGTAGAAAACGAAAATCAGAAGGTGAAACAAATTCTATGTAACAATACTTTATTTAGATCAGTTATGGAAAGTGAATCTGGAGCCACATGATGTAAGCATTAGCTACTCAAGCTATTAGCTCACAATTAGCATTAGCATTGTCATAATTGTCTACCAGGTCCAGACTGTAAGAGGCAGCAGGATCCTTCGTGTTGACATGAATTTCAGTTATGTTTTCTGAGACTCCTTTTATTGCTCTCCTTTCACATAGGAGCCTTTAGCTTCTCAAGATAAGTACAATCTATTTTAGCTGTGCCAACCTACAAGTCCATACCAATTACATTTATATTATTAAAGGAAACAAGACAGGACCATTCTCTAGTTCTGAGAACAAGTGGCATGGCACAACTGGGATCTAAATAGCAAAACCTCTTATCCTTCAAAACAGGGTGACTCCAGACTGTCTTTTGGGATTAACTTGGTCAGCCCTGTGCCCTTAACTGTGTCCAGGAAATGTCTATGCAAAGGAGACAACCGTACTCAGATCCATAGTAACAAGGTAATAACAGCCGAGACTGTGTGGCACTGCATTATACCACTGTGCAAATTAATTTACTATTACAGATAGTAAAAACAGATAGTGCAGATACTGTTACATTGTTGATAATGCTTTTAAGTGCTAATGTAATGTAAACAATAAAACAAAAACTGTTTGTAATCCTAGTGCTGTTAATCTTTTTGGATATATTTGAAAATACTTCTACAATCCAATTAATATTAAAAAAAAAGAAAAAAACCCAGCCACTTAAATTTTCCATTTCTTTATTTTGTCACAGATGTAAAGGACTCAGAAAAGGTCCTCAGGTGAAAGCACTGATATGGACACAATCTGTGAGGCAAATATGGGTCTCCATTGAATTACAGCAAGAGAAATTAGAACATGGGATAAATGGCACATGAGAAATTAATGCTTCAATGTTTCTAACTTTAAAGATCAAGTCAGAGTATATTTGAGCTGTACAAGGTAATGTAAAAATAAAACTATGCTTGTGAAATGAGCTTCAGTGTCTCATAGGCCTGTGAGCTTGCTCCCAGAGTCCAAAATGCAACAGCAAAAAAGAATCTGGATGATCAAAAGAGAATCTGTTGGATCAGAATGATTTCTAAACCCCATTGTGGGAGCTCAGGGATAATTTTTCAGCTATTGTTCCTACAGACTGCTTGCTATTCTACTTCTTCCCATTGACAATACATTCTCTTTCACTGAAAGATTTCATTTGTTTTTCATATACAGAGGCAACGGGAAACAAATGTTCCACAGAATGATGTTATCTCAACTTTATAACAGAAGACTAAAGCAAATGGTTTTCTATCTTAATAGAATTTCTAAAATTTTTTGAACCTGGTCCTTGAGACTATTAGCAATGTCAGAAGGATGTTTTGTATGCAAAAAAAAAAAAAAAAAAAAAAAAAAAGACTACAATGGATATCTGTACTGCCATTGCTTTTCTTCCTGTTTACTTTCTTGGTTGTTCATTCTATTTTCATTTAAGACAGGCCAGTAATGGAGCCCAGTAGGAGATGTTGTGGATATAAATCCATAAGTGTATAGAAGAAAGGTGGCAAACTGGGCATACAAAGTCCTTCATTTCTCAAAACTGTTAAGATACTACAGTCAGTTTTAAGGCTGCATAAATAACACAATTTTGATTACAAAATGAATTTTGAAAGAGAGGTTGAGGGCCAATGAAATTCTCTCTTGTTCTAAAAGCAGCCTAACAGACAATGTTACCCTTCAAAACACTTCAAACCTTCTTTTGGGCAGCACTACAGGAGATATAGGAATGAAATTATATACTCTGGAGACAAATAGAAATTTTAGATTCAGACAAGAGCATGAACCTGAATCAAATAATGGCAGTCAGTCCAGTGTTAATTAAGTATTGTTCTCAACTTCTTTAACATCAGCCCTTCTTGTATGGAGCCCTAGGGCGGAGAAAGATTATATTTTTACTATTATTTAGCTTGCCTTTGTATTTTAGTTCCCTAGTCAAAGAAAAGCACAGAAATGTTGAAGATAAACTTATTCAGGATGAAGAAAATCAAGTTTTTTTCATATGAAAGTTCTCTAAGCTTCCTTTTGCCATCACCAGCATGACAGGTTCTTCTCAGATAAAAGAAAAAAGTTTTTAAAATAAAAGATAACCCATTGTTACTATACAGTTGGTATGGTATGGTATAGTATGTTATTTTTTTCAGCACACATTTACTTGATAATTTACAGCCTCCACTGCTGTAAAATCACCAAGTCACATAGAAATTCAAATCTGTCATCCTGAGTTTGCTCTTTTTGAGCCTGGAAGATATCTGCAAATTTCTACTGAACACCTGAAAAATCCCTGAGCCATGGCTTGGTGTGTGGAAAAGGTCAATAAATGGAGAAAGGTTTTTTTGTTTATTTCAGCTGTGGGTCCAAAAATATCCCAGGACAATCTAAATATGTTCTGGGTAAGTTCCAGTTAACACCATCTGTCAAAAGCCAAAAAGCAGAAACCATTTGGAGGCTACCCAAAACTACTATGTTTGCCAAATATTTTGGATAAAGAAGGCTTTTATGAAGCTTAAAAATAGGATATAAGAATACAAGCATATTAAAAAACTAGGAGGAGCTTTAAGATTAATTCTGACCTGGCTATCAGAGGCATTCTTTATCAGTTCATTTTTAATATGTGTATTTATGGCTTGCACTGCTTCAGTGTACTCGGCTGAGTCTGCTTCAGGCAAGAGAGTTGGGGCTTCCACCCAAGGCTGTAGAACTGCCTGCCTACTGCATACTTCAGATGGTAACAATCCACTTCAGGGGAAGTTTCTCTCATAATGATATTTGCTTTCTAACACAGTCCTCTGAAGATGTCACTGTAAATTGGAAACATTCTGAATAACACTCTGAATGGAAATGCAAGTTATTCTACTGTGGTGCAGAGTATCACAGCAAATAGGAATTTCTTTGCCTAAATACAGTTCTGTTATGGCTTTATGAAGTACTGCTTCAGACTACTACAGTTCTTGTGCTGGAGTCAGAACTGGAAATGGACCCTGCTTTTCCTCATTTGGATTTAGAAAGGTATACACCTAAAGGAGCAGTAAACACCAAAATACAGCCAATATTTGCAGCCTGAGACATTCTAAAGCTTATCCCATTTGCCTTGATTATGTCTCTCACATCTTAGGTTAGTTAAAGTCTTTAGAACAAATTACACTGAAATGGTAACTGAAAAATATTCAGCATAAATGAAAGTGATACAGGAAATTATCTTGATAGAAGTTATTTTATGCTAAAAACAATCAAACCAAAATGAACTAAGCAAAAAAAAAAAATCTGGGGGCATAAAATTAAAATGTAAGTACTAAGAAATTCTAGATTTCTACTGAAGTTAAAAATCTGTGAATTCAACAACAGATGGATAATCTAGACAAATTATTTATAAATCTTATTGATTAAAGAAAAAAAAAGGATTTAGTAAATAGATTGTTTCTTATCAGGTCATATCCACCAATTTCAATTTTATAAATTGTTGTTCTAATTACTGTTATATATTTGTGAATCTAAATATGGAATTTTAATATAAAACCTACCATGAAGATGATTGAGTTCATATGAAAAAGCTTGAGCACTGATTTGGGATGAATATATAATATATCCTAGCACCTTTGAGTTTTATAAACCAAAACAGTGATACATACGTGTGCATCATTCTTTATCTTTGTTTGCTGGCATAACAAACTAAGTGAAAAAGCACAGAAACATTTATCCTGAAGAAGTACTTAGTGCCCTTCTTAGCTCTTTATTCAGGCTCATTTGCTTTGTTCTATATATAAATTCTGTGGTGGATTGCTGGTGTAAAATGATTTGTAGATGATTAAACAGTATCAGTGCTTATACTATCCCAATTTGTTCCTTGGACATAACAGTGAAGTGGTACAATAGCTCTTATCAGTATCACTGAGAGAGAGCAAACTTCAAGATCTCAAGACAGAATTATTTATACATATTTTATAAGATATATGTCTAATGGATTGCTCAGATTCACTCTGAACAAGAGATCTTTATTTGTCTTTTTTAGATTATTTTTTATTTTTTTATTTTTTTTCAGCACAATACAGGTAATAAAGAGTCAGCATGAGACTATTTGGTTTTGAAAACTCCTCCCACCTGCTGGATTGTAAATAAAACAAGCTTTTATAGGATAACTCTATCCCTGTTTTCTTAAACTATTTAAACACACTGACAGTGCTGTTTGTTGATGGAGACTTGCATCTTAACTTGTAAAGCACTTATTCTATTTCTGGGGGTTTAAGAACAGCAAGAGAAAGTGGAAACAGAAAGGATGTTAGAAGCTGGCGAGACATTTTTCTTATTTTTCTTTTCCTCTGAAATAAAATACTACTGATATTGGGAAAAAAAAAAAAAAGAAGTTTCCTAAAGAAAATGTTTACATGTTTAATAACCTTCTTCAGCTTGTTAACAAATACCTATGAGTTCAGAAATTACACATTACCTCCTATGTCTCAGTTTCCTTAATTATGGTATAAAATTTTGTGGATTGAATGGACAATCAGATGAATCAGCGTTATTAATGATTACAGCTAAAAGATATTTAATCATTTTCGGCATCTCCATATTCAGTTTTATATTTCAGTAACTGAAAGGGGGGTCTACTATACTTATACCAAATTTTAGTAACTATTTAAGATAGTTATAATTCTGTATGAGAAGTCAGAAAGAGGGAGCTGATAATGGCATCTGATTTAACAGATGCATTAGATATTTCTCTTTATTACATGGTACTGGAGCAAATAAACTGAAGAATCACTGCTGACTATTTCCAGTGCTGTTGCACTTGCACTACATTGAACAATTTGTTGTATTCAGCCTAAGAGTCTGGACAGCCATTGATGTAGATATTGGATTTCTATCTGAATGAGTTTTCTATACTAACAGAATTTAATGAATTGACTGTGACTCCAAATATTATTTCATTTTACACAGAAAGAAAGAGAAACATTCACAGAATTAGAATTGGAAAACAAAAAATTGTTGTGAAAGAATCATGGTTTTATGATTTTTTGTTATCGGTATTCCACAATATAACATCATATAGTGCACTGGGAGTTAATGGTCCAGTTCCTTGGATCCTCAATAGTTCCAGGTATTCCTGTCTCTGAAGAGAATAAGAACTATGTAGTCCAGAGAACTTTGTGTTACTTTGCTTTTTTTTTCTTTTTCCATTCAGACGGAAAGATAAAACTGTTGGCAAGTCACAAGATCCCTCTTTTCCTTTTCAGATCATTCCAGCAGCATGTGTACTCCCTAGCCATCTCACCTTCAGTGTTATAATAAGGCCTTCAGTTTTTGGATACTCTCTCTCTCATTTTATTTGATTTGTTAGTTCTAATTCCAATTATATTTTACTATATTGTGTTATTTTATTATTTAGTAAATTAGCTTTCCTCCTCAGATCATTGTCGCTGTTTTGTTTTTAGGCCCATTTTCCTTCCCTTTCCCTTTTTCCCTTTTCCCTTTCATAGGGCATGGGTCTGTGGGTCTTCCCTCCCCAGTTCTTATGGAACCGTGCCAGACCTGCCTGTAAACAGCTGACAGAAGGATAATCCATTAAAAAAAAAGAAAAGAAGAAAGAATTCCTTTTGTCTCTATATGTATATATAGACATATTGGTTAATAGAAGAAAATATAAAGCTTTAAAACTTGACTTTTGTAGATGTTTCACTTTTCATACTTTGTTGAACAGAAGCTGCTACTTTCAGTGCTTTGGAGAAAGTCAGCTACTGAGAGAGAAGATAACATTGAAATTCTTCAGCGACATTTTTTGTTAAGCTTCATTAAAGTGGATGAAATGGGATCAATTTCAGAAGAGTGATGGGGCAGTAATGAAGAGAGGCTCAGTGCTATTGAGAGCAGCATGCATCTGATGTTTTTATTCTGAGACCTGTTCCAGGGGAGCATCCTTATTTCTTCGTTGCTGTTCTCTGTGTAATTATCACCTTCACTGCTAAGGACAGACTGCACATCATTTAATCACTTCATCAGCAAAGTCCTTGCCTGTGACATCCAAAAGCAGCCAGGAAGATGTTACTGAAAGAGAAATGGACACAGGAGCTTTTCTTAATAGAGTAAAAGAGAAAATCAAAGCTTTTGCATTTGCTTTCTCTAAATGAACAAGTAATAAATGCGTATTAGAGAAGACAACTACTGTCACTCAAACTTCTTGTAAAGCTCTTTTAAAATCTTGAATTCATTCAAAAAAGATACATTTCAGCTTATCAGGTTGGATAAATTCTATTAATACATTTGATAATGTCTTCTTTTCATCTGTTGTTCATGGTCAGCGATTGACTGTATTATAATGTGGCTAATGACTTGAATCAGGCAATGAAAATCTTTGTTAGTGTAATCGATCTTGGTTAGTCGCATTTCCTCTACCAACTTTTTGTATCTCTACATAATTGTATTCTTTTAGAGATAGGTATATTTTATAATGCTGTCTTTCAGGATGTCTTGAACTTGATACTTCTCAGGGATTTTGTTCTGTGTTCATATGCCTAACATTTCAAATGTAATGTAAAGGTGAAATTTTAAATCATAGTATATAGTACTGTATTATTTTCACATGATCCAGCAGTAGAAAACAGAAACATCAATATTAATCGTGGATGTCATAAAAAGTTACGTTACATGGATATTCTCTTAGAGTCACAGATACCTCCTGAAACAGTTACTATACAAATATTATTTGAACAATTCCTTTGTGGTAGCATTCACAGAAATTTAAGCAATATTTCTCAGAATGGGGTCATGAAAATCCTGATCTCAAATATTCTTAACTCCAAAATACCTTGCTGAGATTTCACTATAAATGAGGGACACATCAGTCTTTAGTCTTCTAGTCTTACCTTTCCACCTCCAGAGAAGGAACCATGCATCACTTCCAGCACCCTGGATGTAGTGACTTTATCTCACTAAGTCAGATGCTAGCTACCTACCTTACTGTGGCAAACTTCACTGCTATGATCAATGACTTACTTCCAAAGACTTCCACAGTCTCATATTTTCAGCCTGAAGTAACATTTTGTGATAGGTAGCTTGTTCCCATTGAAAGCAGTGAATCTTGCTTCCTCATCAATACACTTGGTTTGAAAGTATAACATGAAAGACTTATTGGAGGGAGTCCCATAGGAGACATAGGAAAACAGAATATTTTTTACTGTGAAGGTAGTTGAAAACTGAAACATGTTGCTCAAAGAGCTCAAGGAGCCTCTACCTGTGGAAATATTCAAGACCTCACTGAACAATTTTGAGTAATCTGGTGAGGTTGACCCTACTTGAACAGTCCATTTTAAGATTTATTTCCAACCTCAAACACTCTGCATATATGTGATATCGAATTTCTGTATTGTGGAATGTAATAAAAAATTCTGCTCGGGCTGAAGAAAATCTGCACATCTTTAAAAAAATCATGCTTCATTACATAAGAACAATTAGAAAAAAAATAGATAAAAATATTTTTGAAAACAAGCAAACTCAAGAAATAGAAACTATTTCCGTAAGAAGACAGAAGCCAGTCAAGCTTTTGGGGTTTATGGTTTCCATGAACACAGTGCTAAGAGAAACATTCATGGCTGGGAAACCAGGAGAAACCTTTTCAGCTGTTGCTTCTTTTGGTCATTCAAGCTGACTTATGGGTGTCATCATGGAAGAGAGGGCCACCACGCAGTCAGTGTTTACAGCTAGCAGCCCACCATGTGAAAATTGCATGATCAACTGCCAATTACCCAATGGGAAGGGCATGTACTATGGACATGCTGTTGTTAACGACTGTTGCCATCACCCCAGACAAACAAAACTGAAGTGCTCCTGGCAACTACTGTCACCCTTGATGAATCAAACAGAATTGCCCCTGTCAACTACCACTGCCCCTAATGAACAAAATAGAAGTATCCCTGCCAACCAGCTGCTGCCCCCTGGCAACCAAAAGGGTGCTGTAGAGAGGATAAAAACCCAAAGAGCTCTGAGGAAGATTAGGTAACCCCTCTGTCAAACTGCAGCCATGCAGGTCATTGAGACATTGCTGACCAATGGACTTCTCTCTTTACTATCACTAAATTCCCCATCTTCCCCTCATTCCGGAGGACAGCATTTGGCCTCCTTTGCAGCTTTAATCTTCCCTGGGTGCATGTATGTCAGACCATCGCCTTCAATTACACAACAATATCAAAGAAAGAATTAAAAACTGCAGGCATGAAATCAGACTTATTGGCCTTGTTTTGTTCAGATGGTGTAAAGTATGATTTCCAAAGTATCTCCAAAATCTCATGAAAGAATGTATTTACTGTTAATAAAATAACTTTATAGTTCCTCTTTTTTCTCCCATCATAATGTACTGCATAATAAAAACAAGCTCTTCAAAAGAGGCAGTTGAGTTCATCTTCAGAAACAACTGAACATATGTTCCCTAAAATTAGAACTTTTAATGGTACAAAATGGCCTAGATTTTTACCCTTCATATGTGGTGATTCTGAGAATAAATTTAATTTGGAACTGAACTTCAACTTTTAGAAATAGAATATCAGAAAAAAAAATATTTGCAGACTGCAGAAGCATTAGTCGCATCCATTTTAAATGGCAGAAAGAGTAATAACATAGTAATTAGTTTAAAAAATAATGAAAAAACAGAGGGCAAAGATAGATAAATAAATATGATATTCCTTTTCAGAGATTCTGCTCATTCTAGAAAAGGAAATTTCATCCTAGTCTGTGGTGAGTATTGGAAATGATAAATAAGTAATTACATTTTCAAGTTACAAGTTTCTAGAGATCAGGTAGGGAGATGGGCCAAAAAAATAAAACAGTAACAATGATCTGAGGAGGAAACTAAATTACTGAACAAGATATCGTAGTGTAAAATAACACAATATATACACAATATAAACACAATACCCAATGGGAAGGGCATGTACTATGGATATGCTGTTGCAACAACTGTT
Source organism: Oreortyx pictus (assembly GCA_036925125.1). Lineage (NCBI taxonomy): Eukaryota > Metazoa > Chordata > Aves > Galliformes > Odontophoridae > Oreortyx > Oreortyx pictus. The sequence continues at coordinate 155,161,612 of JAUPFR010000001.1, read as the reverse complement.
GCCATTGCCCCAGACGAACAAAACACAAGTGCTCCTGGCACAACCAGGAATAACTGTAGTATTCTCTTATTATCTGGGGAAAAATGAATAAATATTTTCTTGTTACAACAGAAATTTGAGTACTAGTTGAACTGTATGAATAAATAATTGACTCTTTTCAGTCAGGAAACGATAATATTTGTATCAGCAGCACAAGCCTTTGTTGTTATTGTTCTACTCTCCATATCTTTATCTTGTGTGTATGGTAAACAAATCATGTAATCAGATGTACCTACAATGCTCAGCTATCTTCAGTGTTTATTAAAATATTCAACATTTGGAAAATTCTTTTGCGCTTGTGAAATTAACTTATAAAAAAATTTAAATAGACAGCTATTTCTCCATATTTTAAAAATAAAAAATATTTCTTGCAGATTTCCCAAAAAATCCCTCAAAATACTTTAACCAGTCTCAACAAACTTTTCCTTCTGAGAGGGAATTTGTCTTGGAGATTTTTCTATCTGATTGAGTACCAGCTACAAAACACAAATAGAACAGAGGATTGGTAAGCAATAGAAAATAAGTGCAGATCTGCTGTAAGAAAGAGAGATATATTCACAAACAAGCAACAGACAGAAAGGACATGAGCTAAAAGACAGCTGAAAGCACTCTTGCTCTCGTTGTGTTTTTACCTGTGAAACTTTGCTTTCCGTAACTGACTCAGCAAATGTGCATCTATGGGAAGTGGGAGGCTGGGGGAGAGAGAAGCAGTTGTGTTCAGAGATGTATCAAGATGCCATCAACTTTGCCACTTGAATTCTTTAATTTTTCTTGGCCTGTATATTTTCAACTTCTGCATATCTGCAATTGTATTATTACCCCTGTGAAACAAGCATCCCACGGATATTCATCTGAAGAAAAGATCTTCAAAGGACAATTTAGATAGATGAAAATTGTCTTTGTTGAAGATTAGGAACATTGACTGAAATAGCCTCATGAAAATCTAAGGTCCTCAAGAAGACTTTTTAAAATGGTGTGTTTTGAATTATAATGAATTTCAAAGTTCAAAGCTAGTAGAAAACTATTGCTGCTTGTAACTAGTAAAGTTACAATTATAACTTTAAACACTTTGGGGGCATTTTAAAAATGATTTATTACAAGTGACTTCTCTCTCTGCTGTATTACTTTGAATTAAAGTCCTTTTCCTCTGCTTATCCTCCTCTTTAGGCATGAGTTGCCTAAACTTGTGAGGAGGGAGGAAAGACACTAATGGCTTTTATTCAGGCACCCAGCCAGGCAGCACAGAAGAGGAAATGATTATTTTTTAACTGAATGCACTGGCAGCGATGCACACAAATGCCCCAAATTAGTTTTATTTTTCAAAGTTTCCAGAGGAACAGAATTCAGGATCCATAGAATGCACATTAACAGGACCAATTATCTATGTAACTGCTGCTCTTCTTGAGCTCGGTATATATCAGCAGATATATTTTCTGAGTACAGAGTACAAAATTCATTAAAATAAGCCAGAGAAGCAACACTGGTATCATATGCTTTTTTTACTACTTCATATTATGTCCATCAGCCTAACCAATTCCTGTGATATAATCCTATATACTCTGCAAATTTCTTCTGGAAAAAAAAAGTGGAAGAAAGTTTTAGCTCTTTTGTTGTACTTCATTTGTACTTTCCCTAGTTTTTCCGCTTAATTCTCCTTACAAGAAGCAGCTCAATCACCTCAATATTCTTTACTCCTTTGCTCAAAATTGCTGATTAAGTGAATTGCAATGACAATTTTCTATCATGTTGCTGAAGGAATTTTCTTTTCAGTCAGAAGTGCAAGCACATTTAGATTCATTATTTTTCATACATCTGTCTCCTGTTAATGGAGAACGATACATAGAAAGACAGGCAGACAGACAGATAAAGAAATGTACAGGGTTTGCAGTTATCCAGTTGTGTTATTGGGAGAATTTTAAAATAACACAAATGCAGGATTAAATTTTATACTCATATTCAATAGTCATAGCCAAAAGGGGATCAGGCAATTTTATGTGCAATCCATTTTGAGCATATGCGAATTGTGTAAAAAGATATATAGACTGAACGAGCCTATGTAAATTAAGAATTTGTTCCCCTTTTGTTCTCAAGTTTGGGATGGCCATCAAGGAAATATAAGAATGCCAATAATTCTTGCCACTATAAAGAATGGGAATTCGTGGACCCAATTACTTATGTGCTTTTATTCCTTCAGATTTGTTTATAAAGTCTATTAGGACAGACTAATATTTTTCCTCATTAGTGTTTCCAAGCAATTATTTCCACAAAGGCACTTTCTTTTTCAGTGAGCTCTCTTAAGTGCAAATAAAATCTCTGAGGAAAGAGTTTCAATTGTAGGAATATAACTGATTACAACTAAAAATAAATCTTTGTAACTGTTAATTTATTTTAAAACTCTTTTATCTGCTTATACCTGGTAATAGTTGACTCAAATATCCGTGTCTGCAAAATTTGTTCTTGCAAAATTTTAGAAGTAAGATTGATTCCAAAATTAGACATTAGTGTGGCCAGGTGTCTGAGAAGGCCAGTGGCATTCTGGCTTGGATCAGAAATGATGTACTCAGCAGAACCTGGGGAGTGAACATTCCCCTGTAGTTTGCACTGCCAAGGCTGCACCTCAGCTTCAGTTTAGGGCTCCTCTCTGCAATAAAGACATTGAGGCCCTGGAGCTTGTCCAGATAAGGGCAACAAAGTGGCTGAAGAGTCTGGAGCACAGTTCTTGTGAGGAGCAGCTGAGGGAACTGGGATTCTTCAGTCTGAAGGAGGCTCAGGGGGGAACTTACAGCTCCCTACTACTTCCTGAAAGGAGGTTGCATTGAGGAGGATGTCAGTCTGTTCTCAGCGTTGATGCATTGGTAATATAATATCTTCCAAGTAGTAATGCATTTTTCAGTGCTAATGCATTGGAACGGGCTGTCCAGTGAAGTGGTGGAGTCACTATCCCTAGAAGTCTTCAAGAAATGAGTAAATGTGTCACTTAGATACATGATTCAGTGGTAATGGTGGTGATTGATTGATGACTGAACTAGATCATCTCAGTGGTCTTTTCCAACGTCAATGATTCTTTGGTTCTATGATTCTAATTTCCCTACCTGACTCTGAAGATTTGCATCATTTCTTTCAGTTGAGTTTGGCAAATGAATACAAAGGACAGATATGACCAAAACTATTTTGTTAAAAAGTTTTCAGTTAGACATTGAAGGTAGTTTTTGACATGATGCATATCTTGATTTTATAAGAAGCCTGCAAACAGTTAAGATACATGCTGAATTCAGAGTTACTGTAAAACTCAACAGGCCCAAACCATACTGTAGACAGATATTAGGGCAACTAAACACATTACTGTGATACAAAATCCTCTATTCAAAAGCATCCTAATCCCAGAAGTATCTGGAAGGTCTGTGTCATCTACTCATCCAGAACGGTTCAAGCTGGAGCAATCAGATGACGAAACGGTTGGCTGCTTGCCCTCCTTAAAATCTGACAGTTAGTTACAGAGGTGGTCTTAGGAAGTTTAGAGCACATCTAATGCTTATTTGTGTTACTGAATTTATTACAAACACAGCAGTCATGACCATGTTACTGTAATTGTCTTGTTATCTGTTTTAGGAAACCATAACCAGAAGACTCAAATGAAATGTGGAAGATTTGGACTGCAGTTGAAAGAAAAAAAATAGAAAAGGAAAAGAATCCCCAAACACATTTACTCAAAACTGACTTTTTAAATACAAGAGCATATGCCTACATATCTATCTAACTGTGTACATCTCTAACAGAATGACTTAAAAGTTGCATTTTCATTTTCACAGGTTCAAAATGTTTGCATTTAATTCAGTATTTGGAAATTCCTAGTATTGCACTTTCTAGTGCTCTTCCTTCCCTTTTGTGATGTGCAGTGAATCTGCTCATGGCATTTAAGACAGATGAAAACTCTCTGAAAAGATGTTCATATTACCTGGCCTTGTGAGAATTTGATTACTTTGCTATTGGATATCAATACATTTCTTTCAACTTTGCTGACACCTCATTAATTGTGAGTAAATTCATGCTAGGTCCTTGCAAGAATCGTAATTGATGCCAGGTAGCATCCAGCCAAGCTCTTAAATCATTCATCAATAAAGCAACATGTAAGTTCTGTCCTTGAGGAGCAATGCACCCTACTTTTTTGGATACTAAGAAAGAAATCTAACATACCTGAAATCTCCGAGTATATCACAATAACACTTCCTGGAATATATTCTTTTGGACTTTCATACATATCCTACTTCTGAAGTAATATTTTTATTATTCTTAAAATCTTGTACATGTATAATACTCAAAGTAATAGATATCATCATTAGTTGATCAAATGTTAAAGGCCATTAGAACAAAATTTCAATTAGTATAATATTCCAGTGTGTATTTTTCAAATGAGAAAAAAATCAGAGGTTTCCAGAAAGTGCACTTCATGGAGAAGAAAAAAGCTTAGAGAAAATGCAAATGGAGAATTAAATAAAAAGCTTCAAATATGGGTACAAAACTACACTGTAAGACAGTTATAATGTATCATACTTGGAAAGGAAGAGAAGGAAAGAGAAGGGTAGAGGGAAGAAGAGCTTCAGTTTGCTACATTTACTTTTTACATTACTCATGTATGCTTATCTATTTATATCTGCCCTGTTTATTTCTGCATTGTAACGTTACATTTTGTAGTACAAAGATAAAGCTTTAAAATTCAGATAGTAGCTTGTAATCCGCTGTTTTTCAGATCTTCTGTTTCAACAAAACATATATCTTTCAGGACCATAGATATACCATACTAACAATTCAAACAATTATTTTCAAAACATGATTGTCAATCAGTACTATTATATACAATGACTTAAAGAAAAACCATTTCATTACCTTTAAAGAGGATGATTTATGATTTATGATTTTATATCACGATTTATCATGATTTATGATCATGATCTATGATTTTAAAGGCTTTATATATAAAATTTCACTTCTATTTATTTTTTTCTGTTGAAGTGACTAACAGCCATCCTGTATAAGTGTATCATACTTCACACTAAATAATGTATATGCAATACTTTGTAAAAAATTCTCTGCTTTGCAGAACGTCCACTCTGATCATATGCATGATTCATTTAATTGTCCCATTATTAGTTTCTCATGACAGAAATATCAATAGGATATTTATTTTAATAAGAGGTTTAGTGTCACAAATAATAACAGAAAAACACAAAGCCAAGTGTTAACTCTTTGAAACTGACGAATGAATTTTCTGCTAACTTCACTTCAGTCGGAAGAAACCCACTGGCACAAACGTTGTGTGCATGTATGCATAACTGTTCAACCAATTTCTGATGAGCTCCACTTCATAATTCAATTACTGAGATGGTTGATGTTATTTGATGTTTGCTTGTTTGTTTCTGCAGTTAGCAATACAGGACATCAAACCGTAGTTGCTAGGAAGTTTAACAAGTATATGAACACTTATCTGAATCTCCCTACAAGATTCTACAGAGTTTTACAACTGATAAAATTAGATTGTTGAGTATATCCCATTTATTGTACATAAAAATGTAAAAATGGAGAAAAACAAAAAAGAGAGAAAAAGAAATAAAACCAAAATAAAAGAAGCCTTCATAAAGAAAAAAATATGTATTTTTTAAAATCACTTCAGAAAAATAAATCATGGAGAACAAATAAACAAACAAACAAAAGACAGGACTCAAGAGAAGTCTTTAATAAAAACTCTTGTCACCTGTGTTAGACAATATAACAAGGCGAAAGAACCACATAATTATATCTTGGGAAGTTTACAATGGACTGTAAGAAAACATTATTCACTAGTAAGTTAGTGCAGGCAATAACTGTCAGTGGTTGCTTGGAGAGACAGTGGATGTCCATTCCTGGAAATTTCAACTAGCTAGACAAAGCCACATTCAACTGGTCTAGATTTAGAGACAGTCCAGCCTTGATCAGAAGTATGGACTAGGTGTATTTAAAGGATTATTTCTACTATCTTGCTATGATTTTTATTAAGCAGAAATGACCTTCTGTGTCTTAGGAATCTGTAAGTCTTATTCAGCCCCAAATTTTTTTTACATCTTTTTGCTGCAACCATAGAAGTCTTCTTCAAGTTAGAGTACCTAGAAAAATCTCCTTCAGAAGAGATCAAGCTCTGCCTAGGAAATTCCAACGGATGACAAGGACACTGATTCTCTGTTGACATAGCTACTACATTATCGTCATTTTTTACTTATTTATTTCAAATGCCCAGCTCTTACAGCTATTTGGTCTCCTGGCAGACTTCCTGTCACTGGTGATACTAACAGCTAAGAGGTAACAATGCCTCTGAGTCAAGTGCTCATGCTTTTACTGAGAATAAATTGTAAAGGTCATCTCATAGATCAAACAGTTCCTGGCCTCTTTCATCTGCATGATATAAAGAAGCCAGATAGAATGTTCCTACAACTTTCTACTTCAGTGTAAGTTGTATACATTAAATTCTGACCTAAAGATCTGTATCACAATTTATCATATAGTTATTGCTCAGTGACAACAAATTAAGATGTCCTACTATTTTGGGTTCTTCTCCTCAAGAAAAAAAATGTGAATTTTTTTTCATCATGTTTATGACATCAGCAAGATAAAATGAGATTACTTTATTTTCATGATCTCTTAGATAACCTACCAAGGAAAAAATATTGTTCATCATTACTCATCCATATTTGGATGTGCTGGCAATATCATTGCATTGTTCAACTTATGCTCATGATTAGTAGAATAATTTCTAGGCATAACTAGGCTAATTCTTCCACTTACTCTACATGCTTTCCTACTTAAATTACTTCAAATACCAGTAGTGAGCTGTTACAAGGACTTATGCAATCATATAATCCTGTTCATAGAAAATATTATTGCCAGGGCAAAAATGCAACTATCCTTAGCTAAGGTTAGAAAATTGCAGAGCATTTCATTTGTAATACTCTTTACTTCTAACACAGGTAGAGCTACATAGATCTCTTCTACATAATTTAACACAGTTATGTGTTTGCTAAATTCTGATAGACAACAAAAATATTTCTTATGCCAGAAAGTGAAATTGTTAAAATACAGTGATTTTCCACTCCTTTCTGATTTTTTTTATTTTTGATATTTTGAGATCTGTATAAATAAATTCTTTTTTTTTTTTCTCCATGTTAGGTATAACATTACTGAAGTATAACACAAAAGCTGAGGACATCTACCAACCTCACACATGCACACTGTCTTTAAAGGTGATAATGTATCTCTTTCTTCTCTGTTTCGGAAGATTCAGAGAAGATTTCAGGGATTCTTCTGGAAAAAAAAAATATTTATATATCTAATATCTAGAATTTACAGAATCCTTCAGGTTACAATCCTTCAGGCAATCCTATAGATTGCACTTGAGAAAAAAAAATAGTATACAAAATTACTGTTCTAAAATGTTGAGTTGTTTTGACTGTAGATATTTAATTAAAAATTGTGGGTTTTTTTCTGATTTTCAAGGAGAAAAATGCCAGCCAAAAATGTCTTCCTTGCTTTTACAAAGTAAGGGCAATTAAAGAATTTTTTGGGAGTTTAAAATAGAAACATGATTTAATTTGCTCTGTGTTTCAGTAAGTTTTTGAGATGTGGTATCTCATATACAGAGGAGGATGTATAAAACAAAGAAAAAACTAATAAAATCATTTGACACTGTCAAATCATGCCACAGCCAGTAGTAACATACCACAGATGTGAAGGACAATGCTGACATGCTTTTCACCTTTTGAAATGCCAACGCATGATTTCCTTTGGATCACAAGGACTTTGTATTTGAATCTCAGTTTCACTACAAATCACATAGATTTAAATGCATTTAGATTAGTTGTGAGTGCATACATACACATATGAAAAGCATACAGTGTGTATAGTTGCACTGTTAAATTATTTTATTTAAATCAAAATGTACAGAAATCATATATGAATAAGGATCTACCAAGAAGTTAATTTCAGTGTTCTAATATTTAATGTTCACTCACAGAAATGTTTCACAAAGAACTACTGTTTATGGTGGCAAGTCATTATTTCAGAACAAATGCCGAAGAAATAACATTCAAAACTTCATTTATACATCAACAGAAATGTGTCTTCACAGTTAGGACAGTGTTTTCAGACCAAAATCTGATTTTCACAAAAGATTGATGGTATATTAATAGAGTATTGAATTTCATTTTGAATTGTTCCCTGATTCTGGTTCATCTCAGTGCCTTCACTGCATGTATGGGAAATCTCTCAAGGGACCCAGTGTAGCAGACAATAACACTGAGATGAAAACTTCTGAGCAATTCAGTGCTCATCTCATCTGACTCGGGCTGTGTGTCACCCTTTGCAACTCCCCAAATCACCAGCATGGCATAAAACTGCTCACCATACTGAGTTTCTCCAAATTCAGCGCATTCTTTAGGCATCATAATCCACCTACGTGTCTGCTGGAATATTACAAAGATTTGTTATGGTGACCTAAATTGTTTTACAAACACAAAATGAACGTGTTGAATATGGAAGTTGTGGACAAGGATGTTTGAATGCATGTGCCACATCAGATGTATGTGCAGTGAAGTCTGGACATGAATTGACTGATCTGATTTAGAGGAGGTTAACACTGAGAAGAGACAGCAGAAGCTATCCTGCTTGAATGACAAAGGGCACAAGGAGCATAGAGTATATCACAAAAGCAATGCAAGTATTATGCATTCCCTTTGCTTTAATTATAAAGTAATACTTAAGACAAAAAATGCAACACATGAATGCTCCATTTAAGTGTGTAAAAACAAATGGAATTAACCTATTTTTGTTTGCTAGATTTTCTTATTTCTAAAAAATATATATTAAAAGTCAATGTGATGTTTTTTTTTCCTTTTGACTAGTTAACATTTTCTAGAAAGTTGTAAGAGTTTTGAGCAATTTTCAAATCTAATAAACATATTTGAGCTTTCTATTGATAAATTCTCAGCTGTAAAACTCTTCAATAAACATTTTATGAAACATATATTTTCAGAATTTCTCTTTGTTCTCAGGTCTTAATCCATACTTCCACTATATTTATTCCTTCTGTATTCAGAGACTAACTCTTTTCAGATTCTTTGAAAGGAAGCAAAACTGCATTATCTATTTCTTGTCCTAACCTGAGCAACCTCTGTTTTTCTGCACGGCTGTTCAGGTCTAAGGGCACATCTTTCTCCTGACTAAAACTTTATCTTCCTCTCCATCTCCCCGCAATTCTCTCGGGAACTTATCAGAAAGTCCATGTGCCAGTGCCAGTTCTGGCAGCGCGAGGTGCCTGATGAATTGCAAAGCCAGGTGACATGTAGAAAATATGTGAACTTACTCCCTGGTGAAATTAAAGAACCAAGCTTCTCTGTGAATTCTTGTATTCTTCAGTTTTAGAAAGGCACTGACCCTTACTTTGCATTCTTTTGCTTTCCTCCCCTACTGCTTCATGCTGCTGCCGAATCAAAGGACACTTCAAAGTAGTTTAGGGCATAAAATTTAACCTATGTTTGAAACTGTTACAGTCCTATAGGGAATGGTCACCCTGTTCTCATCACATTAAGTGACCACTAAAAAAGATTTATAAAACTCTAGCCACACAACACAAAAGATTTTCTGTAAAGAAGTAAATGGTGTTTGTATGTGTTTTCTAAGTTTTGACTAGGTGTGATATTAATTCTGAACATGTATTTTCTCTTTCCTCCTTATCCAACCAGAGTGTGACCTTACAAACCTCTAACTGAGAACATAAGATTCCAGATGAATGCAAAGATTTAGTTCAGGAAATAAAGGAAAGATAAAAAGTTATAAAAAATGTTGCTGTAGCATTTCACTCTATGTAGTCCCTCATAATTCCATAATTAAACGAAACTCTTGAGAGGCCGGTGGAGATATGCACCTATGGAAAAGAGGAAGACAGCTTATTTCTTTTTTTTTTTCCTTCTTTTTCTTTTCTTTTTTCTTGTCTTTTTTCTTTTTCCTTCTTCTTTTCTTTTCTTTTCTTTTCTTTTCTTTTCTTTTCTTTTCTTTTCTTTTCTTTTCTTTTCTTTTCTTTTCTTTTCTTTTCTTTTCTTTTCTTTTCTTTTCTTTTCTTTTCTTTTCTTTTCTTTTCTTTTCTTTTCTTTTCTTTTCTTTTCTTTTCTTTTCTTTTCTTTTCTTTTCTTTTCTTTTCTTTTCTTTTCTTTTCTTTTCTTTCTTTTCTATTTATGCCATGTGTAATTGCTAGAGCTGAGAGGTGTGGGGATAAGCTAGGCAGTGTGTGCCAGAGCAGTGCTGGACTACAGCTGATTAGGGACTTCAGTGACTCTGGAGGGAAGCATTGGCTATGCATAGTCATCAGGATTCTGTAGCTAAATCTGCCTCAAATGAAGTGTAAAGACCAAAGCACAGATTAGAAACTATGGCTGTAGAATGGAGATCATTTTCCTACCCATGTAAGCTGTATATAATAAATTTATAAAAAACTCATGTCTACAAATACATCACTCATCTCCCCAGCTTACTGATGTCCATTTATTTTAAAGTATGGCTACTGAAGCAGAGACAAGTAAAAAATCTTAAAAGCTACTGCTATATTTTCTGACTTGTGTGGGTCTCCAGACCCAAATACAAGGCCACCACTGTCCTGGGAGTGCACTGATACTCCACAGGAGGAAACAATCCTGTCTGCAGTCAATAAGGGCATTTAGTTCACATCTACTGGTTATACCATAGAGATACATCTTCGTTCATCTTAGCCAATTGGGATTTTCAAGGAAATTTGTTCAGTATCTTTGTTCTCTTACTGACAGTTATTTACATCAAACCCAAAGTTCTTTCATTCATTTGGGACAAGTTGCATTATGGTTCATTATGGTTTTTAAAAGATATATTCTTATACATCTCAATTTTTCATTAAATATTTTGTCGTGTTTCATTAAAGATATTTGACATCTATTCTCAATAACCAGCTTTAAGATCTGACTATACTGTTCATCAAAAGAAGATATTTCATAAGCTTTAGTATTAGTTTTCATTTGGGATATGTAGCTTATGTTGATTTTTCACTGTTACAACTAAAACAATGAAATGTTGTTCTGTATGTATAGCATTTTTTGCTAAGTTTATCCCCTAGGAGTTTCTAATGTTTTCAAATTAAGATGTAAAATTTCATAACAGGATATTTTTAATTGGAGAATATCTTCTGTCTTTCACCATTAAAATCTTTCTCACTGTCTGCCAAAGTGCAGGCAATCCCAAGGAAGAAAAATGAAGAAGAAACCTTTCTGCAACTATATTTCTACATCACATTGCATTCAGATCTACAGCGAGAACACCAAACTGCAGACAAGGAATTTGAATGTCCTGTACAGTCATTGATTTATTTGTCAAAGTTCATCGAAATGTTCCATGTAAGGATGATCAACTGTAATGAAGCCGAAGAAAGAACAGAAAATGATCGCTATGAAATAATGTTGGAAATTAAAATTGTAGACTAAATTGAACGTAAAGGTGAAGGAAAATTACCAACAGGATGTCAGGACAGACTGTGCCAGGAGGGCAAAACTGGACTAAGTCAGTCTATTTTAAAACTGAAAGACTGAGGCTGATTTCCAGCTTTAAAATATTCTGAATGTATTTTCAATGTTACTACAGTAAATTAATTTGTTTTACAGTAAATTACTTAAATTTCCATTATTATATGAAAATTTCTACTTTTTTTTCTGGCACTGAAAGATAGTTTTCTCATAACCTTAGCAGTTTTAGACTTTGCTTATTTCTTTATAGTCCACCATATTTTATAATTTGTATTTGCAAATAAAGGAAAAAGTATAACTTTTTTTATACAATGTTAACGTGGCTAAAAAAAAAGAAATAATAAAAAAGTGGGATGACTTGATTTTTGAGTGTTTTTCTCTCTTACCACTACAGAAGGAGCTTAGATTATGTATTGAGATTACATGTCTATGTCACAGATGCTTAAATGACATTAATTCAATTCCTATTGTTGTTTTTTTTTTTTTTTTTTTTTTTTTGTGTGTGTGTTTGTGTGTGTGTGTGTAGATTTGCTAAGTTAAATAGGTGTAGTGAGAGCAGAAGCGCAGCTGGTAGGCAAGTGGAAGCCAATCTTTGAAGTTAGGATACTGCATAAGAACATCCACACCTTTCTGGTTGACCAAGTACAGAGTTTTCCATACTGCTATAGTAATGCAACTTTGTGAAATAAATTAACCAGCAAGTATCCCTGGTGGGCTAGCAATTTAATGAAAATTTTCAAAATCAGAGATCAGACTACATCAACAATGTAGATGTAGTCACTCTGACAAGGCAATTGTGCTTTACTTCTTTCTTATTACCCTAGTATATCTTTCGTGATCTGATTTCATGCTGGAATAAGACCTCTTCTCTTTCTGTTGTGGAACATTCACCCAAAAACCAGGATGTTCAGATTAAATAGAATATCTAGTGACTTAGGTAAAAATGTAGAACTCAGGGTTATATGTGACATTACTTGTCAGTAATTTTGAACCTTTTTCTAATGCTTCAGGCTGCAATTCCTCTGTAATGGATGCACTTGGCAGCAGCAATCCTTTATAACACATGAAAAGCAAACATAAGTAAAATAACCCAAACCACATCCATTGTTAATAATTGATGTTCATTCAGCATTGGCAAGCATTGATTATAGGCTTAAAAGGAAGTTCTTGCAATATTGATATGGATGCTTTTGACCTGAAACTGAAAGCTACATGCACTTAGTGAAAGACAGTGACAAGAATGTACACAGTTTATATAATTGAACAGTACTTTCTTTTAAAAAATAGCCAGCAGTAACTAATGTACATTTTTGTTTTTTTATCTGATTTGAGGCCTGATTCACAATAGCAGTAAGGACTCACACTTTGAATTGAAATGAGTTTGGAGCACTCATGTTATTGATACTGTGCTGTTGAAAGGCCAGTTCTTTTATGAAGGTACACACAATTAGAAAAGCTTCCTGAAAAGTGTAACTACAGTTCTTCAATACAATATAGAACTAATGTTTGTAAATTATATCTGCACAGAGTAGATGCATTTTGCATATAAGATTACAATGGAGATTTGGATGGATAGCAATTTTATGAGATTCAGTAGGGGTAAGTACAGAGTCCAGCACCTGGAGAGGAATAATTGCATGCACTAGTACAGGTTAGGGGCGGGTATGTTGGAAAGGTCTACAGAGAAGGACCTGGGTGTACTGGTGGACAGTGAGTCGATCATGAGCCAGCAATATTCTCTGTTGGACAAGAAGGCCAATGGTATCTTGGGGTGCATTAAAAAAAAACGTGGCCAGAAGCACAAGGAAGGTTATCCCCACATTTGCTCCATCCTGCTGGAGCCACATCTGGAATACCGTATCCAGTTCTGGGATCCTCATTTCAGGAAAGACAGGGAAATTCTAGAGGGAGTCCATTCGAGAGCTCTTAAGATGAGCAAGGACATGGAACATCTCCCTTATGAGAAAAGGCTGTGAGACCTCAATCTGGAGAAGACTGAGAGGGGAACTTATCAATGCTTCTAAATATCTAATGGATGGGAGTGAAGTGGATGGGGTCAGGCTTTTTTCAGCAACAATACAAGGGGCAATGTGCACAAACTGGAACACAGGAAAATCCATATGAACATGAGAAAGAACATAATTATTTTGAAGATGACAAAGAACTGAAACAAGCTGCCCAGAGAGGTTGTGGAGTATCTTTCTTTGGAGATACTAAGAATTCTCCTGGATGCTTTCCCATGGAACCTGCTCTAGGGAATGTGCTTTAGCAGTGGGTTTGGAGTAGGTGAACTCCACATGGCATTTCCAGCTCCCACAGTTCTGTGATTGTGAAATTATGCTGTGAGAGAGATCATCGAAATCTTTAAAATGAAGTCATTTTGTGAAACAAGAATCACATTACATAATAGTATTACATAATAGTTTTTGTGGTGTGTATCAGAGATTCTGTATGCACTAGGCTGTGGAAGGAGTACACCAGTTAATGTTTCACAAATAGGTCATTTTTGGAATTCTTAAATTTTGACGATTGTCTCTAATTCTCTTTCAACTTAGATGTCTTTTAATGCCAATTATTGTCAAAGACAAATAAAAGACATCTGACAAAATTGAACTTATACACTTGCTGAGTTCAGGTCTCCAGACATCCTCACCTTGATATTTACCTCTGTAGTCATTCTTCTTCTCACTCTTTAGCTATACCGCAAATTGATGGATTAGATCTGAAAACAAACTGCATAATGAATTGTTACCCAAGAGAAAAGAAAAATCTTAATGTCCCTTCATAACCACAGAATTATTTTTGCCCTCCTATTTTGATATAGAATGTTTATTTCTCAACAATCCCCCGAGTTTGAACAAGATAAATTTGAGGCTACTTTCTTTTGCATTTAAATATTTGTATTATATAAAGATTTTCATTTCAGGTGACAATGGAAACATAGTAGAAAAGAGGCAAGATACTAAAGAACAAAGTTTGTGAACAAGATGGGAGACAACACTAATGAAAAGGAGAGAAGAAGCTGATAATGAAGAACTTGACATCACCACTGTTTAAAATGTATGTAATTTTTCAATTATAAATATAATTTGCGCAAAGAAACATAAACAAAGAGCAAAAACATTTAGCATATTACCACTTTATCTCTTAACAGAAAGGCTATTTCATAATATGGGCTTTGAGACTTCTACCTAAGAATTTGGAGCATACCTATAGTGTTCTAGTAAGCATCAGTCTTAATAAATTTTCCTTTTGCAATTTTAAATATATACATACATTAGATATGCTGAGTTTCTGTGGCAATAAAAAAGAATGATGTGCATAGTGATTTAAAGTAAGGAATAAGTGTAAGAAAGCATGCAGTATTTTCATACTTTACCCCAGAAGAAGGGATCATGGCGAGCAATGGATTGGATGGTAGATGGGTCCTTGTTTACTAAATGGAGAGTTGAATTGGCACAATTAATGTCATAATCTTAACATCCAGAAATGAATAAGTACCAGCCTAATCCCTCCTACAGCTTAACGATCTGTGAAAGCTGTTGTGAATGTCACCAACTGTACATAGCCCTGAGGTACAACTCTTTTTTAATCATTTCAATACAACTTACTTAAACCAATATTGAAAATGGCATTCATAATATTCCTGAAACCTTGTTTGTTGAGACCAAAGAGGAGATAAGAAAAGAAATGGGGATCTCATTGACTGCCGTAGGCTTCTGAAAGCTTTCTTTTCTGGAGGATGTTTCTATGTAAATGCTAATGTACAGGCTACGAATGAAAATCGCTAATAAGAAATTCCTCTTCTTTTCCCAGTTCCATGGACTTAGCCAAATACAATACTGATGCAAAATGTAATGTTTCTCCTTTGCCTTCCTCATCAGCATTTCAAAATGACCTTCAAAACCTTTCTGTCTTGCAAGCAGACCTTCGTCGCCCATAGTTTGGCACTGACAATGCATGCGTATGAAAACGTGATAAATTCATGGAGTGAATGTACTATCAATAAAGCTTTTGTTTTGAAATAGTCAAAATGAAAAGATCATATAATTAAAAAACTTTAATGTAGAGATACATAATTCACAGAACTGAAATAGAAATGTGACAAATATGCTTGTCCCATACCTGGTCAGCTTCATCTTTAATTGTATATTTCATAAAACTGGTATGTATCTTTTAAATTTTTGTATCCGACTAAAAGTATTGACTGAAATTGCAAACAATTTTCTAAGTTCAAATAAGTTGCTACTTTTATCATGTACCTGTGTTGTTCATTCTGAGGTAGATAGTTTATGTCTTTTTTTTCCCTGCAGAATATTTTCAGGACAAAAGTCAAATGAAGTGGCTCAGATTTTGATTTGGTACACTCAAACAGTTATAACTAGATGTAACTAATAAAATTGGATGGAGATGTAAGTGTGAAGAAAGTGCAGGGTCATGTAGTCATGGACATGATGACACGTTGGATACAAGAAGTGCAAATGGATGTCTGTGGAAAGGAGATAAAGACCAACCAGGACTCCCATTAATATTTCTATGGTAGATTTACTTTCTGCTACTTTATCTAACAGAATATTTGATTAACCGATTTAAATTTTCTTCCAATTTTCATAGTCATTACTTGTTCTTATTCAGACCAGAAAGAAAAAATATAGAGTTGTCTTAATATATTCATATAGCAATGTCCTGAGTTTCTTTTGTGGAAAGTTTTAGCTCAACATTAGGAGTAAGGCTATCCATATAGATTTAGCATGCTATTTCATACTTTCAGTGACAATTACTTCAATGGCTATTGCTCTTGACAATGAAAATGGTTTCCATAATGACTTGCACTGATGGCATTTCAGTACTCAGAGTAAAGTCTTTGTTTCTTCTGTATTAAAGAAGTTAAATGGAATACCTTCTAACATTCTATTTCCACACAAATGCATTAATTTTCCCAATAACCAATGTGGTTTTATGCCAGCTTACTTAGTTATCAGTAATGATCTGCAAGAGCATTAACTCTATTTATGTTCAGACAATTACCCAAGCTGAAGAATGAGAATTCACCTGAAGTGTTACCTAATAGTAACCTCAGACGAGGTTCCATCAGACCTGTGTAAATAATGATAGAAGACACACTGTCTTTCAAATTATAATTATAGTTTTTCTATATATTAAGTAGTAAATTGCATTTTCTTTATGCAAAATCAAAACATCATTTTGTTTTGTTTTGTTTTGCTTTGTTCTGTTTTGTTTTGTTTTGTTTTGTTCTGTTTTGTTTGTTTTCAAACTGATATTCTAACTGAACACCATGTTCATAATTTTATAGGAGCCTTTGGAAAAAATTTTTACCAAAGGGTTCTATGTATACGATTTTGTAGCATATTCCAAACCTGATTATTTTCATGGATGTTTAGCCTTATAAGAAGAATTGATTAACCTTCTCAAACTGCATGAGATTTCATTAAATTGTTAAACTAAATACTGTATCTGTATCACTTTAGACTTTAGGGTAAAGACCTTGACCCTAAATTCTTATCCATTTTTGGTTCTGTCAATGTTTTACCAGGCTGGATTGGCCTGGTTCTGTGACGATTGGTGTGGGGGACCTGCAGACACACGCCCCAGGAAAAAGGAAGGGGGAAAGGGAAAAGGGAAATGGGAGATGGGCCTCAAAACAAAATGGCAGCAACGATCTGAGGAGGAAAGCTAATTTACGAAATAAGATATCAGAAAGCAAAATAACACAATATAATACAATATAATTGGAATTGAAGCTAATAAATCAAAGAAAATGAGCAAGAGAGAGTGTCTGATAAACCGAAGGCCTTACGCTAAAGCTAAAAGCAATACGACAGTGAGCACCAACTGCTGAGTCGATCCTAAAGGAAAGAGAGTGTCCCGTGACCGCAGAGACTTTTTATCTTTTCCCTCTGAGCGGAAAATACGTAAAAATGCAAAGCATTGCAAAGTCCTCTGGAGAATGTAGTTCTTCTCTTCTGAGACAGGTATACCTGGAAATATCAATGATCTATGGAGTTGGAGTATTAACTCTTTAACTCTTAATGCATTACATGTTGTTATGATGTGGAATACCAATACCAAAAATCATAAAACCATGAGATTCCAATTTAATGAGCACATTTAAACTTTACTGTTTAATCACATCAGACATCAATGAATTTTGCATTTTAATTAGGTAATAAATCTACATGATTCTCTTGATTATTTGAGGATACAACCATGAAACACCTAAACCATGCTCATGAGTTCCAGAAAGGGCATATAATACATTTTAGACTCCCTAACATTTGTTTCCTACCTCTTCAGTGGTATTCTAGTTTCCTGTTACTGCGAAATAAACATTTGTACTGCTGTTCTCATCATTTTCTGCAATATGCATTACGTTTCTTATATTTTGTTTCGTCACTCTCACTACACAATGATGATCAGTCTGATAAAACCTTAAAAGGGCATACTAAGTTATCAGTTTTCTATATCTCTGGTTTCAGATAGTATTTAAACAAAAATCCATTCATCATATTGTAGTACAGTTATCCTACCTTTCCATCTAGCACTGTAATTTTGCTCTTAAGTGAGAGTCCGTTCAAGCTCTAGCTCCTGGCCATTAAACTTCTTGAAAAATACATTCTTTTGGAACTTTCTTTTCTTTTCTGTTAGTTTTATGTGTCACCCACACTTTATTTATTTGGACAACAATATGTAGATGGTCTCTGACAAACATTTAGTGATGAATCTGAGGAATATCTCAAAACAATTTAATACTTCTTACTATTAGATATGCACATCATAGATACAAACAGAGAAGAAACATATGATATAAAGAGTGTGAAAAAGCACTGAAAGAAGAGAATAGAAAAGAAAGGAAAGACGAGACAAGAAAAGGAAAGACGAGACAAGAAAAGGAAAGACGAGACAAGAAAAGAAAAGAAAAGAAAAGAAAAAAGAAAAGAAAAGAAAAGAAAAGAAAAGAAAAGAAAAGAAAAGAAAAGAAAAGAAAAGAAAAGAAAAGAAAAGAAAAGAAAAGAAAAGAAAAGAAAAGAAAAGAAAAGAAAAAAAATCTTAACCTGAAAAGCATGCTCACTGAACACAGAATGTAGATGGCAGTCTGCATTTCATAGTCAGTGAAGATGTCCTTTACATAAAGATCCTCTGTAGATGCTTAGGAATAGAGAATTTCCCATGGATACCAGTCATTATTTCAAAGATTTTCATGACTGTGAAAAAATAATAAGGCCAAAAAACAATAACAGAAAAAAGACATTCTAAAACTTGTATTCCTAGAGATCTCTACTCCAGTAGAAATGGAATCTGATGTTCTGTACTAAGGACAAATATTTCTGGCCTAGTAAGCAAATGCCTTTGTTATTTCATGGAAATAATTAGCATTTGCTTTGTTACAATTTAGTTCACAGTAATGTATTTCTGTCCAAAAAAAAAAAATGAAATATATGTATGTGTGTGTGTGTGTGTGTGTGTGTGCGTGTGTATATAGAGAGAGAAAAGAGAAAATCTACTACTTTAGAAGAGCCTTTTTTTTTTATGCCACATCTGCAGTTACAATTGTTCCAAACTTTGCAACATTTTCTTTTCTATGGTCATTTACTTTTTTGAACAGACCATGTTTGCTCCCATAATCTTTTTCTTTTGCAGCGTATCATCAGTTTATCACTGTATCTCAGAGGATGTCAGGCTCTGTAATTAAAATATCTAACTGAAAAGCACTATTGGCAGTCATTGCAAATCTCAGCAGTTTTTCACTTTTCACATGAAGACACTGTTTGCTAATTGGATTAAGTCTGGGTCTGCCTGTAGTCTCTACAAGCAGTAGTTAAAGAAAGAACTGTCATGTCACACCTGGTTTGCAGGTTGGAAGGTGAACAAATACAGAAAATATGAGTAAATGCACAACCCATGCACATAATTAACTATGCCTTATTTCCTTTATTAAAAATCTGCCTATCAATAACAATGACTTGACTAAACCACGGGGTAATATTTTAAGGTACAGTGGACCTAACCTGGAGAGGACTGTTTAAAAATGCTGAGCGAACCTTTTTTATGTAACGCTGTTAGTAATGCTCAAAGTTTTGTTTGACTGTATTTCTGCGGATTTTGCTGTTTCCTGCCTCAGTTTCTTTTGTCCCCATATAGAAATGTCAATAAAGAGATACCACTAAATCAGTTCTCATTTACATTAGCTTTCATCCTTCATTTGCAGTAGGAACAACTTCTGCTGTAGCCGCCATTGTCATGAGTCATCATGAGCATTTAATTCCATCCTTAATGTGCTTGAAATGAATAACAATATAAATAATGTTTATGATTGCCCAGTGATCAAATGTCCAGCCTGAAATCTTCTTGTGCTATTCAACATCTTCATCAATGACCTTGATGAGGGGATAGAGTACACCCTCAGTAAGTTTGCTGATGATACAAAGCTGGGAGGAGTGGCTGACATGCTGGAAGACTGTGCTGCTGTAAGAGACTATTGTTATTTTATACCATTGCCTCAAAGTTTGCTGATGAACATGTCTGAAAATGTCCAAGCAAGTTCTGGGCAAAGGTTGTGAAATCCTTTGTCTAAGGGACAAGCAGATGGGGCAACGAAAGTGAGACAAGCTGCAGCTCAATGGCCGCTGAACACTCTTTTGTGTGGTACTCATCTCCGTGGGGAAATAGCCATCTCAGGAGATGCTTGCCTGGCATCCTAGCACAGGATTTGTCACGTAGGCAGGAAAAATGGAGGATAAAAGAGGGATCGACCACCATGAGATTGTTGGAGTTCTTCCATCAGAAACCTCATGACCTGATTCCCTGATTCCCTGCTGAACTTCCTCCTGGGCCTGCTGCCTGAGACATGCTGCTTTCTCCTGGACCTTGCCGCTCCTTCGAGGTGTTCTGCCATCTGAACCTGCATGAGCTGATCACTGCTGCTTCCCGTAGAGGCCTTCTCTTAGGAGAGACCTCATGAGCTGATCACTGTCTACTACTGTCCCTCCCGGGGTTGACCCCCTCACTACTTCTCTAGTACTGGCTGGCGCTGTTCCTGGGCTGTCTCCATGCTGCTACTCCTGTGCTGACCCGGTGCTGCTTCTCCAGGACAACTGCTTGCTGCTAAAGGCTGCCCGTCGCTGTTGCTGTTCTCCCTGCTTCTGTCACCCCTGCTCTTCTGCCTTGCCACTTGCAACCGGACCACCCCTAGGATCCTGGCTGGTGACTTTCCCTGCATTGTAAAAATCCTTGCTTCTTTCCTATCTTTCCTATCGCTCGCCTTCCCTTACCCATCGACCTTATTGGTAACAGTGTCTGCCTCCACCTTCCCCGTCTCTCTAGTCAATATTTGTAATAAACTGGTTGGACCAACATTTGAACCGTTGCTTCTTAATTTCATGCCAGGTATACACATAATCTAAGAACCTCGTCTCCCTCCTTTATATTGGAGATTGACACCTGGAGAGGCTGGAGAACTGGGCAGAAAGGAACCGGATGAGGTTGAACAAGAGCAAGTATAGAGTCTTGCACCTGGGGAGGAATAACCACAAACATTAGTACAGGTTGGGGGATGACCTGCTGGAGAAGAGCTTTGAGGACAGGGACCTGGGTGTCCTGATGGATGACAAGTTGGCCAGCAGTGTGCCCTGGTGGCCAAGAAGGCCACTGGCATCCTGAAGTGCATTAAAAAGAGCGTGGCCATTAGGTCAAGGGAGGTAGGTGATCCTCCCCTTCTACTCTTCACTGGTCAGGCCTCACCTGGAGTATTGTTTCCAGTTCTGGGCTCCCCAGTACAAAAAAGGCAGAGATCTCCTTGAAAGAGTCCAGTGAAGGGCTACAAAGATGATAAAAGGTTTGGAACATCTCCCTGATGAGGAAAGGCTGAGAGATCTGGGTCTGTTCAGCCTTGAGAAAAGAAGACTCAGAGGGGATCTGATCCCATGTCTATAATTATTTAAGGTGTGGGAGGCCAATGGGCAAGGCTGGAACTCTTCTCAGCAGTGTGTGGCGAAAGAACAAGGGGAAATGTCCACAAACTGAAACCAGGGCCCTGAGCCTCTAGGTGAGGGTGTGCGGAGTGGTTTCTGTCTCACTGTAACAGTGGAACAAGTCCGAGTCCTCCTAATGAAATTGAACATGTAGAAGTCCGTGGGACCAGATGATATCCATCCTAACATTCTGAATGAGATGGTTGATGTGGTTGCTGAGACACTATCCATCCTATCTGAAAAACCCTAGCTGCCTGGTGAAGTCCCCAGAGACTGGAAAAAGGGAAATATTACTCCCATTTTTAAGAAGGTGAGAAAGGAAGACCCAGGGAACTCTGGGCCAGTAACCCTCATCTCTGCCTGGCAAGATCATGGAGTAGATCCTCCCAGAAGCGATGCTAAGGCACATACGAGACAAAGAGGAGATCCGACAGCCAGCATGGCTTTACCAGGGGCAGATCTTGCCTGACCAATGTGGTGGCCTTCTATGATGGAGTGACGGCCAATTGTGTTCTGGGCTGCATTAAAAAAGGGGTCGCCAGAAATGAGAGGGAGGTGATTGTCCCCCTCTACTCAGCTCTTGTGAGGCCCCATCTGGAGTACTGTGTTCAGGCCTGGGGGCCCCAGTACAGGAAGGACCTGGAGCTCTTGGAGCGGGTCTAGAGGAGGGCCACTAAAATGATCAGAGGGCTAGAGCACCTCTCCTATGAGGAAAGGCTGAGGGAACTTGGCTTGTTCAGCTTAGAGAAGAGCAGGATCCAGGAAGACCTCATTGCAGTCTTCCAGTACTTGAAGGGAGCATGAAAACAGGAGGGGAAATGCCTTTTTACAAGAGTGGATAGTGATAAGACAAAGGGAAATGGTTTTAAACTGAGATAGGTGTGGTTTAGGTTAGATAATAGGGGGAAGTTTTTCATGCAGAGGGTGGTGGCACACTGGAACAGGTTGCCCAGGGAGGTCATAGATGACCCATCCATGGAGGCATTCAAGGCCAGGCTGGATGTGGCTCTGGGCAGCCTGCTCTAGTGGTTGGTGGCCCTGCACATGGCGGGGGGGGGGGGGGGGGGGGGGGGGGGGGCGGGGGGGTGTTGAAACTAGATGATCATTATGGTCCTTTTCAGCCCAGGCCATGCTATGATTCTATGATTCTATGATTCATAGGAAGTTCCGCACAAATGTGCAGAATAACTTCTTCACAGTGAGGGTGACAGAGCACTGGAACAGGCTGCCCAGAAATGTCGTGGAGTCTCCTTCTCTGGAGATGTTCAAGACCCACCTAGACCCCTACCTATGCAACCTTGTCTAGGGATCTGCTTTGGCAGGGGGGGTTGGACTTGATGATTGATCTTCTAGAGATCCTTTCCAACCCCTAGAATTCTGTGATTCTGTTAAATATAAACTTTATTTGAGCTATAGAACATTTCTGTGAGCTATTTAACTTCACACATTAACAGCATAGTTATACTGTTGGGTGATTTCTTGTTTCTTAACAGTTCTTAATAAGATGTGGATTCAAGGCTAATGTTCAATAGTATTGCAAGGAAGGATAATCAAGGACTGATGGCTATGCAGAAGTTTGGAAATAGAATCTAAAGGAAATTCAGTGTAAATTACATTGACCTGATGATGATAAAAAAAAAAAAAAAAAGAAACAGATGTCAGAGCTGCAAAGACAATTTTGATATATCCTGAAGTGGGGGTAACTGTTGAATTTCAAGACGGATTGAGGGATTATAGACAGCAAGTGAATAACTGAGCTTTCGTTGTTGTCGTTGTTTGATTGTTTGTTGTTTTGTTTTTTTTCAGTTGTTATTCTAAAAGCTGATTTTTTGAGGGAAATACACAGAAGATGAAGAAGAATCTACACACTTACTTTTCAAACACCATATGGAAAAAAGAAGTAGTTTTCATCTAGAGAATGTTTTTGTCAGTGTTTTTTTAAGGGCAGCTATATATTCATTGTAAAATATCATCACATATATTCCATAAGTCCTCTAATTACTGAAAGGTTAGAATGAATTGTTCTAAATATTCTGTTAGTTGTGTATATTTTTTAATTTCCATAATCTTCATTTTTCTGTGTAAATCTATTTTCTAAAATTACATTAAATACAATTGCCACAAGACTGCCATTTGTATATTTTTTAAAGTGTTCTCTTCAGACTGAGACTTATATGCTTATTTTCTTTCACAGCATTTGTTTCCTTCAAAACTGTCTGAAACTTTCATATTTGCAAATTATGAAGAGCAATTGAAACAGAGCATGCAATCTTACCTTAGCCCTCCCTTTTTTTCCTCCCCTCATCTAATCATTTACTCTGAGTAATTTCTAATAAATTCAAATTCTGTTTCTCTTAATGCAAAACTTATGAAGAAATACACATTTAAAGCAATGACTTTTCAAAATCTCTTATTCTACCTTTGGGTATTTTCAGATTTCAAACAGAAAAAGAACATGGGACAGGGAAAAGAAAACAAGTGCAGAGTCTGTAAGAATCCAGACAGTTTCTCAACTCCAGTAAAGCAAAGTTTTTTAACTGAAAAAATATAAACCAAAATATTCTTGTTTTGGAGCTAAGACAAAGTTGTTTGACAACATTCACTCTGTGTTATGGTCTTCATGAAATCTCCCACAGCTCACAATGCATAACCCCTTCCAAAGTACCTGTACATTGTAACCTGATGAGTACTAACAGATAGAAAAAAAAGGTTGTGACGGAGCAGGAAGATTCCTGAGGGTAAATTCAGTGCTAAATATTGCTGGTTCTCTTTCTACGTAGTTCTGTCTGTGTGTGTGTGATGGGAATGGAGAGCAGGGAACAATTTAACTTCTCTGTTTAACATAATATGTTTTTTTTTAATAGTACTGAGTATGTTTCAATTGGAAAGAAATATTCCTAAGGCAATGTTTAAGTGCTTTCTTAATCTCATAGAAAAATTGTGATTTTTCCATGAAAAACAACATCTTTCATATAAATAACAACTGAAACCACTAATTAGTTTCAACTTTAATTGTTGATCCTCATTTAACATTTACTAAATTGAAGTAGCAAGATAAAATAAGACAACAAAATTTAGTTTAATTAAATTAGATGTGATAATACTTCTCCTTATTACCACTGTGAATAATTAATACGATGATCTCTACAAATATCTTGACTTACAATTTATTTTTTTCATATATAGATGTATTCTATCATTAAAACAAAATTAATGAGATTTTATCACTTACAAAAATGCTCTTCATTGGAATTTCAAAAGATTTTCATATCTGAAAGTGATTGCGTACAAGAAAGATTCTTAACATTTTCAGTCTTAAATCCAAGACTTTTACACTCATTCTGGGTATTCTTAAAAAAAGTCTGTTCTGCAACTCTTAAAATAATTTTATAAATAAAATAAATCTATAAATGTATGCATTATGAATCTAAAATTCTGTGTCTCTTAAAATTTGTGTAGTTAATAAATAAGTTCTTTAGCATAAAATAAATTCCTTGCTTTAAAGTTCCTCTTTGCAGAATTTAACTTTAACTGTGCCTTACAATTTCTGTTATTTCTGATGGCAGGGTTGCATGACTTCAGTGTGATGTTTCTTATCAGAGACTACACATGAATAATCAACATGTAACCTTTTTTTTTTTTCCATATAAATATCAATTTTGACTAAGAAAACAAATGGGGAAATAGGTCAGTTAAAACAAAAAATGAATGTAGCAAAAATAATTATCTTACTGTAGACAATTCTTTCATACAAGAATAACACATTAAAAAAAAATCAAAAAACAAACTTTTTTTTTGTTTCCATAGTAATAGGGTACCTTTAAGAAAAAACAAGTAAAGATTTTACTGCTACGAAATTGACACAGAAACTATCAAATTTTAAGATGAAAATCCACATTGAAAAAATATTCAGAGCAGTACTAGTTATATGGATAAACTAGAGAAACTAGAGAAAGTTTGATCCTCACTTAGAAGGCAAGGAGAGAGTTCAGTCTGCACATTGCTTTATTTACCTCTTCCACATTCTAGTCAATTCAGAGAAATAACACTGAGCTAAATAAATTATTAAATTGAAATGAGGGTGTTATTATCATTTTCATAATGTTGGGGTATTTTCTTCTAAAGTTTATTTCTACAGCACAGGTATATTCAGAGTCCTTTAAGCAGAAGCTTTTTCTTCTTGCGACTTGTTACACTACAGAGTAATAAGACATATTGATTGAAATGCACATCGAGATGAGTATTAAGATTTAAGATTGGGAATTACACAATGAAGATGATATCTCAACTGTACTTTCTTAGGAACATACCATGGAGCATGTCCATAAAATTTTTTCTTTTGAAACTAAACAGGGAGGTGAACTCAAGGACTTTGCCTCTAACATTCATTCTTTCCAGAGGATCAGGCTGGGGCTTGTCCAAACTAGACCAGATTCTAGAACTACAATAATTTTTATTTGCTTTGCAAATTAACCACTACAGCATCCCAATGTCTGATAATGTAGACATAGACATAAAAATGTCTCATTTTATGCAGCAATCAGTGAGTGACAATAGGACAAGTGTAAATGGCCACAAACTGACACATAGGAAGTTCCGCATAAATGTGCAGAACTTCTTCACACTGCAGTGACGGAGCACTGGCACAGGCTGCACAGAGAAGTGGTGGAGTCTCCTCTGGAGATGTTCAAGACCCACCTGGATGCCTACCTGTGCAACCTGGGCTAGGGAGTTGCTTTGGCAGAGGGTTGGACTCAATGATCTCTGGAGGACCCTTCCAGCTCCTACAATTCTGTGGTTCTGTGATTCTGTGATAAAGCCATCTTTCTAATCCAGTATAGAACATATTTAATTTCTTTGGAAAAAGTCAAGAAAAAGTAGGTATTAAGGCCAGCACTAGTCTCTCCCTACTTTCCTGATTTGCTGAAAAATGTGACAAAATATTTCACTCTTGTAACAGTAGCTGCAACAGCTGTTATGAAATTCTTGTTTCTGTCCTCTATTAATTGAGTGTTTGTGTATCTCATATATATATACTTAAAATATATTACCATTTTTCTTACTACAAAGAATTCTCATTTTTTGTAACATTAATGCTTGTAATTTGTTTGACTTTGATATTGACCTGGAAATTGAAACAAGATAAGAAGGAGTTATCATAAATTTAGGCTAAATTTGAATTTGATACTGCACGGTTGCAATAAGTATCCATAGATGGTTAGCTTCTCACAAGTATTGTGAAAGTGACATTCCGAATTCCTTATGAGGAGGAAAGGAGTGGAAAGGAGTTCATTCTTTCTTAAACTGCTAAGAGCTACCTAGGTATAAGAAACCATAAAGAAAATGTGTCTTTTGGAAATCTGTTTTTGTAATACGAAAAAGCTAATCAGTCGTGGCATTGAAATTCAGGAGATTTAGTGCTTCTTTCATTGCAATGATCATTGACATGTTTATCTATTTATCTGTGGAAATTTTGTTTCAGCTAGTCCACAAAATAATAGCAGATGCTTTCAGTGTTCTATAAATCTGTATTTATGCAATTTTAGGTAACAGTGTTTTTGATAGAACATATAGACTAATATGCTATTTCATGTCATATTCTTTTCTTAGGATCTAGTTACTATGATGGGAGAACTCCAAGAAAATTGACATATAGATGCTTATATTTTATACGAAATCTAAGCATGTATACATACGTGCACATACATATATTTATATATAACCTGGAAAGTAACTGCCTTTATCACAGAAGTGATATTTTTCATTGAATCCAAAGCCACTTGGAGTTATTAGTATGCAATTACAGTTTTAATAGCTACAAAACCTAGAAGTAATTTCCTTTTAAACATCTGATCTTACCTGTAATACTTTAAAGTACATAGTGGATTATTTTTTCCTTTAAATGCAGTACATCTCTCTAGATGTTGCTCTGTTTGCTTGACTGTTTTTGTTTTAATAGCTTCAGTGTTTGTTTTTAAAAGAACAATGGAAAATGTTTCTGCAAAACTAAAGGAAGAGAATAACTTCAATTTAGGCCTGCATTTTTACACTGAACAGCATAAACAATCTATGAGCATTTTTATGTTGTCAGAGAGATCAATATTAATATTCTGCTGTGTATACATGAATTCTAATAAAAAAGGAAGTGTGTCTGCCTTAAATAAGTGGAGAGATAAATAAAAACTTCAGAAATATGACTTCATTGATGTCATAAAGTTTAAAAAACATGGGCATCTCATCACATACATAAGAATCTTTTTGCATTTACCTTTGAAGAAAAAACTTCTTGCTTTCCAGCCTCAACATTAATAACAAACAAACAAACAAACAAAAAACATAATGAGAGTTTTGATACACAATGGGAGATTTTAATAATTATCAGATCAGAGGATGTATGACACAACACATCAAGTGAGTTCTCAGATAAGAAACTACGTGAAATACTGATGTTCTCATTGATGTGGGTTATATCTGAAGTGAGATCTTGCAACCCATGTTGGCAACATCCTTCTAAATTAGCCATGTTACTTTGCCTACCGAGCCTACTGCCCCAGGCAATGCCAGTCACTCTACCTCATGCAACTGAAACAAAATCAGAAAAGGGAAGCATTATTTCTCCCATTTGCTGAGCAAGCTATATCACTTAAGAGAGATTTCAAGAAATGTGAATGCTACGTTTTCACAAAATATCTGTTTTGAGCAGGAGAAGTATTTAGTATCTTCCATTCCACTTTCATTAAACAGCCTGGTAAAGTACTCTCTTACTCAGAAAGAAAGCACATTTTACTTCAAACAATATTAAACAAGATTAATTGCTCAGTATTCACTGGTATGGTCAGGAGAGGTTTGGATAGAAAATTTCAAGATGACATGTCATTGTGAAGTATTTAAAAATAAATGTACAACAGTAGCAAAAGTAACAACAAACCATTAATAATTCAATATTAAACTAAACAAAATTAGCTTAAGTTCTTAACTTGGCTACTATTATCTTCAAACAATATTAGTAGAAATTTTAAAAATTACTTGATAGTTTCAAAACAATATATGTAGTCAATCAAGCATGATTATAGCAGTAGCAACAGAAGTGAATACTTCCACTATGTGGATATTATTTCTGGAATCAAAATAAAAACCCCAAAGTGCATGTAAGTTTGAGTTTGGATTTAGATTCCTGTTTTGGTCCTGACTTTACTACAGAAATGTTATACAAGACAGCTCAAAAAATTATGTAACTTTATCTAAGTCAAATGATACTGTTCATGTAGCTCAAATGAATAATAACAAAAATAGAAAAGAAAAGAAAAGAAAAGAAAAGAAAAGAAAAGAAAAGAAAAGAAAAGAAAAGAAAAGAAAAGAAAAGAAAAGAAAAGAAAAGAAAAGAAAAGAAAAGAAAAGAAAAGAAAAGAAAAGAAAAGAAAAGAAAAGAAAAGAAAAGAAAAGAACAACAACAGTATCTGGAGTCATTAAATGCTTTCTCACATTATGTTCATTGTCAGCTTCCATTCGTATCTGTTTTTACCAATTGCCTCCTAAATTCAGGTTCCCAGGAGAAAAAAAAATAAACAAGCACATGGGAATTCTTCATTTGATCCTCAAAATAATTATGAATTTTCTAGGGATCTTGATACAGGTCACCTCCAGTTCCAATGACAAATCTTCTGATGTTTAATTATGTAAAAAATGTTCTGGTTTTTGTTTTTTATTTTTTTATCCTATATATGGTTATGTTAACAGTTATTCTTTAAATAAAATGATTCAAGAGGAGTGAAGTTATACAATTTTCTAGAATTAAAACTAAGCAGAAATTGTTTGAAATTCATCACCAGATAAATGGAGGACATGCCAGCTTTCTTTCATCCTTAATATAGTACCTCACAGGAAGCAATTTGAACAGTTGAGCAGACAAATAAATATGGAAGTTTCACACTGCAAATATAGATTACACAGCTACTGACTGTTGCTTGTGTGTAGTGCCATACTACAAATGACCTTATCTGGAAGTACTGCTGTTGAATGGGAAAGTATTATAATCTTTCCACAAGCCAGTATTAAATCATTATCTCCATATGGTGGTGACACACTTTGTATTTAAGATGTGTAATTTATTGTATAGAATTTAATGATTGTATTTGAGTTATTGGAATTGGATAGAGTACTCCCTAGAAGAAGAAAAATATAGAATATTGATCCATACTTAAAATATTAAAATCGATTGTAGACTATACTTTCACTGCACTTTCTACCCTCACATTGACTCTGTTTTTATCATACTTCATTAAATACTCTAAAGATCGATTTTAGTATCCACAAAAACAGCTGAGCTTCCCGATAGTGTTACTATTCTATCCATCTAAATGTGAAAGTACCAAACTTTTAGCCCAGCATACACATATGGTGAATAGTTAAGAGGTTGAGTCTTCATATACCTGTATGTAAGAATTTTTCCATCCATTCAAACTCCATCCTGACATACTTTGTCACCCACCACAACAGCGCTCAGCCATGGAGCATCATGTGTATCTAAGAGATAATTGAAGGAAGCTGTGCATGCAAAGGGGGTTACTTGAACAGGTGAAGATTAGGGACACCTCATATACTTAAGGCACAAGAAACAATGAAGCAGTTTCTGTATTTTCTTTGAAGTGCTTCTCTGCAAAACTTGGATGATGGATCATATTTGACACGTATAGCCATCCTCTGATACTGTTTTCCATCTTCAGCCATTTATGTTCTTCTCTAGCAGTGATTCAACTGTGGTTACCTGGATGCCATCTGTGCACTGGCACTTTGTTGTGTCTTGGCAGTCTCTTGGACTAAAAAGTAGCCATTAGGTCAAGAAAGGAGGAGATACTTTCTTTCAAAGCTATGCCTCTGTCTTCATCACCTTAATGTTGCCAAAGCTGGCAAAACCAGCTATCTCAAGGTATCATTCCCTGCTGATTGTCTGTCCTTGCTTCTCCCCAGCAACTACCATATGGAAACTCTACACTGCTAAAAGAATTTTACCCAGATAAATATCCTATTTTTTTTTCTTTTTTCTTTTTTCCAGAATTAGAAGTTTTTGTGGCTTAAACTATGTTTAAAAGATTTTCCCCCCTTTTCTTACAAGTACAATTCAATCAATGCAAATCAATTCAGGCAGCACAAGAATGCTAACTTCATCTATTAGCAACAGAATTTATTACAGTGTACCTTTTTTTAGTTCATAATTATAAAAAGTGCCTTGTTCATCAAGAGAAAAGGATACATTAATTTCTGAATACCACTAAATAAATCTCAACAAACATAATGCTGTTTTATGAACTCCTAAATTCAACAGTAATATCTATCGCATTTTTATGATAATAGTGTTTCAATAGCAAACATTCAAGACAGAAGCAAATGGAAATACAGATATTATGATGAGTAGACAGATTTTTTTAATGGCTCGATTTGGCTCTTCTTTAGTATAATTGTATATCAAACATTAAAAATGTTTTCATGGTAAAAATCATGTGTAATTGCTACGTAGAAAAGGTGCACAGTATACCAGAGCTATTACTGTAAATACTGAAAGATAGAAATACTTCTGATATGGAGAGCTTCTGAATGTAGTAATCATTCATATCTTCTTACATGAATTTGTCCTTATGCTCAGCATATTTTGAGGTCGCAAGCCAGAACTATTCCATGCAAAGTGTCAACTCTATCCATGGAATCTCATAAATGAGTGGGAAATGGGAAGAATATCAAATTGGTATGAAGAAAAGGCAGTCAAACTGATAGACAAACAATATCACAAAAAGACAATAAAATCCTTTTTGCTTTTCTTGCCTGTATAATTCATGCAGTCACTGCAAACCAATCATTCCAAGAATGCTGACTTCATACCTTTGTAGCAAAACTTATGGACTTCCATAAGGACATTCTTCCTACCTTTGATACTTCCTAGTTGTTAGCTGAAAAGCTCATGGAGAGACACTGGCAGTATAAATTCAATATGCTCCTACAGTGATGTGGACTCACTGATGGGATTTGTTTAACTCACAAGTAAGAAATGCTGGGTAAAAATTGGCTGGTTGGCGAGGCCCAGAGCATAATGGGGAGTGGAGTTAAATCCAGCTGGTGACTGGTTATGAGCACTATTCCCCAGAAGTCAGTACTGGGGCCTGTCCTGCTTAATATCTTATTTGAAGACCTGGATGAGGGGATTGAGTGCACCCTCAGTAAATTTGCAGAAGACACCAAGATGGCAGGAAGCCTGTGAGTAGCATGGCCCTCCAGAGGTACCTGGACAGCCATGCATTGCTGGGTTGAGGTCAGTGGGATGAAGTCTAACAAGTGCCAGGTCCTGCACCTTGGCAACAACAATCCCAGGCAACACTACAGGTCTGGGGCAGAGTGGCTGGAAGACTGTGCAGAGGAAATGGACCTGGGGATGTTGGTCTACACTTGTCTGAACATGAACCAATAGTGTGCACAGGTGACCAAGAAGGCAAATGGCATTGTATGGCAATGGCTTGTATCAGAATTCGTATTGCCAGTAGGAGTAGGGAAGTGATCGTCCCTTGGTACTCAGCACTGCTGAGGCTGCACCTCAAGTACTATGTTCAGTTTGGGGCCCCTCACTACAAGAAAGACATTGAGGCCCTGGAACATATTCAGAGAAGGGCAAAGAAGGTAGTGAGGGGTCTGAAGAACAAGCCTTATAAGAAATGACTGCGGGAACTGGGATTGTTTAAAGAAGAGGAGGAACGGGGGAGACTTTATCACACTCTACAACTACCTGAAGGAAGGTTGTGGTGAGGTGAGGGTCAGTCTCTTCTCCCATGTAACTAGTGATACCAGCAGAGGGAATGGTCTCAAGTTGCAGCGAAGGAAATTCAGGTTGGATATTAGGAAAATCTTTTCTGAAAGAGTGGTCAGGTGCTGGAACGGGCTGCCAAGGGAAGTGGTGAAAGCACTGACCTTGGAGATGTTCACGAAACATTTAGATGTTGTACTGAGGACTGTGTTTTTGTAAGCAATAATGGTGATGGGTGGATGGTTGGACTGGATGATTTTATAGGTCTTTTCCAACCTTGGTGATTCCATGATTCTGTGATTCTATAAACGTAAGAATCTCAGAGTCAAGTAGAATTTCAGGCAAGATGAACAGAAGGACTCTGAGACACCTTTGCCTTCTACTTCCCAAATAAAATCTGTAGTAATATATATGGGGCTTTTTACTCCAGAATTTATTTCTACTTTTCTATTTCAGTTTTCTTTGTAAACAGTATTTCCTTAAGGAAGTGGAATAGTGTTTCTGTTGTAATAAAATCCACAACATCATCCACAGCTTATCTTTACTCACTATTTTGTCTATTCCCATTTACTATATTTACTGTTAGTTAATATCGTCCTAAAATATTTAATAAATCTATTCTCCTTTGAATAGTAATAAGAGGGAAAAACAACATTATTAAAGTTCTCTATTCTACTCTATACTCTAGATAGCACTCTACACTTGACATACTATGTTATCTTCCTTTTATCATTAATAGTTCAGAAGATTTTATATTTGGAATGAACAGAATGTGTAAAGTAAATTAAGGCTGTTAGGAGGTTTATTACGCCACCCCAACTTTTCACAGTGAAACTGATTAAATGTGTTCAAAGACTTACTTTTTTTTCAAATAACTCTTGCAATTATGCTGACAGAAATCATAACGATTGGATACTCAAAATAATGTGAAGCAACAAATTTTAAGTTTTAAACCTTAAATATTCATTGTAAATTATATAGCATACACTGTGTGCTGTAAACTATATAAGTTTTAACAGTATAAACAGTGTATTCAGCAGGTATCTCCGTAGGTGTCCTATGCAAAGAAATTTCTGAAAGTTCTTGTTTATCTGATTACCATATAATTTAGTGAACCCTTGCTTTAACTTGATTCTCATGAAAAGCACTGTTTTAGAAATAACTCAATGAACGTTCTCAAACTTGAGAAGGTTGCATTTCAAATCACATATGAAATATATTTTTTCTCTATGCAAGAAGTTCAGAATGGCCCACGGTTAATATATACATGGCACAAGGAGTCCTTAAAAGACTTTTGTAATTGTTTACTGCAACAAGGACTTGTGACTCTTGATTCCCATGTCAAAGCTTTGACAGGGGTTTCTTATTAGTTTAGCTGCCAGACCCACTATTTCCATTTAGAATATAAACTCCAATTGACTTCAAATGAGTAAGTTCAAAACCTTTGTGGGTAAATAAACACAAAAAAATAAGAATGCCTCCCTTGTAAAAGGTGAGCATACTGCTTTCTTGCCAAGACAGGCAAGAACTTGTACAACCTTTTTATGTTTTAATGACTCTTTGCAGTCCTAGACCACACCAGCAGTTTCTTAAAAGCCTATGTAAATAATGAAGGTGATTTCAGTGTTAAAGAGTAATTACACTGTGACTTTATTACAAGACCCTTATTTTGGTATGTCATTGTTGCTTGTGCAAGTTTTCTTATTTGTAAATCTGGAGAGGATTTAAAGGTAGTTCCAGAAATCTCCATATTTAAAAATCATCCATCTGCTAAGGACATCTGCTAATTTTTTATGCTTTAATAAAAATTAAAATCTCTGAAAAATTTACTGAAAAATGTAAATTTAAACATATTATTAACATGTAGAATTCCTCCAAAAGTAGCAAATCTTATAAATAATTATGGCCTCTTAAAGAAAAAGTCTTGGTACATGTTTCACTGAGCATGTAGACAACTTTTTGATCCCCTTTAGAATGATTTGATGGGCTAGGCCTTTGGGCTTACGACATACACAGATAGGATGAAGTTTGGCAATTTCAGCCCAGGTAACAATACAGACATTCAAAATATCTAGAAATAAACAAGGACATAATTTCTCTGAAGGAACAAAATACAGTATCTACTGTTATATTCCTATACAATGCGTTATTGATAAATAAGGTATCTTCTAATGAGAATATTCCCTTTGACTGTGCCTGGGGCACAAATATTCTGAGAAGTGGCTGAGGGAACTGGGATTGTTTAGTCTGGAGGAGAGGAGGCTCAGGAGAAACCTCTCTAGAGTTATCTGAAAGAAGACTGTGGCAATGTGGGGATTAGTTTCTTCTTCCAGGCAACAGGAGCAGAATGAGAGAGAATGGCCTTAAGTTGCACCAGTGGAGGTTCAGATTGGATGTTAGGAAAAATTTCTTCTTGGAGCATTGGAACAGGCTGACCAGGATTGGAGTTGCCATCCCTGGAGGTTTTCAAGAAACATGTAGACATGGCACTAAGGGATGAGGTTTAGGGAACATGGTGATGATGGGCTGATGGTTGGATTAGATGATCTTAGAGGTCTTTTCAGCCTTAATGATTCTATGATTATTTTAGTTATTTATGCCTTTCCGGGTCTTCCTCTCAAGCTGATAATCCATGTGTTATCTACTTTGTAAGTACTGTGGCACTTTGTTTTCCAGTGTCGTTCATAATAAAAGAGAGACAATAGTCTATATGTGTCCAATCTTTTGGCTTGTCAGGGCTACACTGAGAGTAGGGGAATTGTCCTGAAGTGAATATGTAACTCTGAAAGTAATATCTCCTATGTAATTTCCATGGAAACTAGAACAGATACAACAAGCACAGTAACTCTGATAGAATATGTTCTCAGCTACTAAACATGTTTTTTTCAACATATTCATCACCATTAACTATACATTTTTGTAGCAATGAGCAGGAAGCTGCATGTCATGCTTGTCAAAACACGTACCATTGGAGGTGATCCACTGTCATCACTGTTGAAACATAGTTCCTACTGCCTCACTATGCTCCCATCTACTGCTTGATCTCCATAAACATTCATCAAGTGTCTATGAATGTCAAATAGTGCCATCTTTTTCATGCGTGGAGGAATTCAATGACACACCTTTTCTTTATTCTTTCTTTCATGTCAGACACCATTTTGTCAGGCTGCCTGTCTGCTGCCATCTGACACACAACAAGAAAATGCAACAGAATATTGTTGGAAGGTTCAACATCTACTGCCATCCCATCGACATCTGTCTCTGGCATCATGGACCAACATAATAAAATAATAGACATTATTTTTGGATAAGCCCTTGTGAAATATATAAGTAACAAAACTGTTTAATTTTTAATATTTTTATTAAAACATTATAAAACAGAGCAACAGAAAACTAGTGGCCTGTTAGACTTTACTTTTGTGAAACTAGTACATCGGTCTAGTTCAGTGCAAGTGGTCACAATTCCTACTAAGATCTCAACATGTTCATCAGAGACTTTTGATGATTTCTAATCCTAGCAGGCAGAATAAAGTTTCTTTATTTTACAAATTATTTATAAATATATATACAACTCAAGTTTGCATAATTATGTAGAGTCATGTAGTGCATGTTTTCTTTTCTTTATGTTTTCAGAGGAAAACTTGATTAAATTCCAAATGAGTCTTTGAGAAGATAAAAAAATATCTGGTATCTTAAAAATTACTGTTACTGCCTAGTAATCAAAGACTTTCTCTATTGAATTATATGCAAAAATTTCTATGAAATATTATTCACATGTACTCTTTAAACACAAATATTTTAGTATGACATGAAGTTGGTTACATCCTCCATTTCTTCAGTGGGAGACCTGTTAGAATGCATCAGAATAGGTACATTTGATCTTCAATACCTCTTCATGCAGATAAACTGAAATCATGTAAATTCCATTTGACAAGTTCACCTTCTACATGGCTTGAATTATCATTTTGTATACACTCTTCTTCGTGGACTCCCATGTCTTGTAGATTTTTTGGCAAAGGTAAAACTTAAAAATGTTATAATCATTATAAACCTGCAGGGATTATTTAATGTTCATGTTTTTCGACTTGTAGGAGATTCATGTATAATATTGACCAGAACAAAAGTCAATTATCCCAAACTCCAGATAATGTCAAGTGTTTATAATGCACATGGCAGAAGTTAGTACAAAGCTCACCATTTTTGTATGCCAACTCACTGGCAGTAACAACATGGAAAGATAGAGAGAAACAAGTGCTACACTTCAGTCTGTACTGCTGAAAATATCCTCAGGAATTCTAGAGCCTGAAAATAAGAAAGACTTTCTCATAAACAAGGAGGATCGAATCTGAGATCTTTTAGGTATACTCTATGCATACAAATCCATAAGTCCCTGAAAGGATGCACCCACAAGTACTGAGGGATCTGACAGAAGTGATCACCAAGCTGCTCTCTATCACCTTTGATAGGTCATGGAGAGCAGAAGAGGTACCTGAAGACTGAAGAAAATACAGTGTTACTCCAGTTTTCAGAAAGATTAAGAAGGAGGACCTGTGAAATCTACAGGCCAGTCAGACTCACCTCCATCCTTGGAAAGGTGATGGAGCAACTAATTCTGGATGTCATCTCCAAGAAAGTGGAAGAAAAGAAGGGTATCAGGAGTACTCAACATGGGTTTGCCAAGGAGATGCTTGACCAATCTGGCAGCCTTCTAGGATGTCAGACACGCTGAATAGAGCAGTGGATGTTGTGGACTTAAATTCAGCAAGCCTTTTGACACTATCACCCATTACATTCTCATAGGTAAGCTTAGGAGGTGTAGGATAGATGAGTGGATAGTGAGATGGACTGAGAACATGATGATCTCCAGAGATGCCTTGCAACTCCTATGTTTTTTCAAATCTGCGATTCTGAGAACTGTGTAGAGTAATAAGAACATGGAATATTTTTCCACGCTGGAAGCATAAGAATTTAATTTTCTTTGAAGACAGCATATGTTTTGTGCATGAAAAGGTTATGTAATGTTAATGCCAGATTTAGATATGAAGGCTATGAGATTGTCTCCACCAAAGAGCAGGAGATTCATGTT
Source organism: Oreortyx pictus (assembly GCA_036925125.1). Classification (NCBI taxonomy): domain Eukaryota; kingdom Metazoa; phylum Chordata; class Aves; order Galliformes; family Odontophoridae; genus Oreortyx; species Oreortyx pictus. Next base: position 155,124,148 of record JAUPFR010000001.1, on the reverse strand, counting down.
ATTCCTTGAAATATCTTTGTCTTTTCTATAAATAAAATTTTTAAAGTGATTCCATTAATAAGACAGTGATCAGTCTTCACCATTCCAGCCACAAGTCCCACTGTATTTCCAGTGTTTCTTAATCTTCCAGCAAATTCTCCTCTGTAATACTTTTTTAACCTTGATAGTGTGTATCAAAGAAAAAAAACCTTTCAGTTAATTCTGATAGAAGCCTATAGACAAATTTCTATACAATATTATTAACTATATTACATGGTATTGTATTAAAATTCTTTGCTTTTTCAAAACGTATAGATTTACAGAAGTTGTCTTCAAATTAGTAGTTGTTATAGGAACTAGTTAGGCTGTACCTTGAACGCTGAACATTTATGAACCTAGATTTTCAACTTCATGATTGAAGGTAAGCAAAGTGAAAGGAAATATTCTCAAGATGTGTGAATATATAAAAACAACACTCAAAAAATTCAGTAACCTTAAAAAATAACCATAGTGGTTAAGGAAAACTGGATGAAAACAGAGGATTCATTTTAATATTCTGTGTTGAACAAGTGTTCACTCACTTTGTTTACAGTACTTGTAAGTACAAAGTAGCTGTAGATTCTACACATCATTTCCGCATCAAAGCACACCCCTTGAGCAGTGCTCAGAAGGAAACTGAAAAAATTTTTGTTTATTCTCACTCTGTTATTCTAAGGTGTTGTGATTTTTTTTTTCAGTTGTCAAAATTTTTCACTTTGCTCTTTATATATTTTGCTGACTAACACTCTCTCCACTCTACTTTCTTCCATTTGTCTTCTCCCCTTTTCGAACCCCAAAGAATCTATACTTTGTTACTATCATAATTTCAAAGCCTCTCTGAATCTTAAAATCCTTGTCAGAGTTTTAGATTTTGACAATACTGCAGTAACACTGGTAAACTCTGCTAGATGTTTAAAAGGAAATAAATGTTTACAGAACAGAAATAGCAAGTTTCCAAAGGTCCCCCATTTAGAAAGATATGGATGTCTCTGGGTACTGCAGAAAGTTATTTAATAAGCAGTTAAGAAAAAAAGCAGCAAATTGTCACATCAGATAATTTAAAATTGAGAAATAAAAACACCATCATTAAAAGATGTCTTTGAGGTCTGACAAAATATGGACTAACTGATCTCATGTTTTCTCCATGATAGTGACTTTATTGTACTCAATTGAAATGGTAGTGCATGTATGACAGTTAACAACCCTAAATGACCTCAGTTCCTGAAAATTTTTGGTCTAGACAGATAGCAATTCAACTTTCGTATTTGCAATCTGATATCATGAAGATAAATCCTGATAGCTTTCAGAGAAAGTTCTTCTCTTTGTGTTTACTTTGAAATTGATATATACTAGTGTGCATTAACAAATTCCTGGACAGCAATAGCAGTCTTATTAGAGGCATGCGCAGTTTCACTCAGAGGCAGATAAAAACTAATTTTATCTGGAAAGAATGATATTTTGTGTTAGACCCTTATCCTCTTTTTTCCTATAAGTTGTGTCCTTGCACTTTTCTTTAAAACCCCTAATTTTTCAGCTTGTGTAATTATTTGCTTTACCGTATCTCCACTATTAAGCCTCTAAAGGTAAATTTTGATGTATCATAATAATTAAAAACAAAAGTAAGAATGATTTAACTTTAATTATTTATTTTATATTCTTTTCATTGTCATACCTAAATCTATCCCTTTATCTCGTTGATGCCTTTAGCCACTATCCCCATCTGCTTCTGCTACAAAGATCTGAACAAGGACACCTGGAACCTCCTTCACCTACTGTTAACTTATTTATGGTGCTTTGTATATATGGATGCAGTTTTTTGTTTCATGAGAAAAATACTATTTTTATTCCTTAAAGGATGAGATAGGACATCATTCACACAGACGCTCACAAGAAAAACAAAACAAACAAAACAGAAGAATACAAACAAAACAAAACAGAAAGTTCAAGGAGTTTAAAATTAAATCTTCCAAAAGGATGTGTACACATCCCTTTCTTAGCATCAGTGGACAACACATAGTACCACATTACTGATTACCTTGTTTTGGTTCTAAAATGTGGCTCTTATTCTTTAGATGTGGCTGTATGCTTTGATAGTGCCTTTCTGAACCACTGAGTTAATAATAGGTTCTCAAATGAACACTTTGATGAATGTTTAATAAATTAACTGAAATTGTAATCATACATTTTAACAGTTCTCAGGTTGTGTGAGAATTTTTTTCTGGAAATGCTCTGTTTTCTAAAGTGAGAAAACATTTGTCAAAGTGATATTTTTATGTGCATATAATATTAATGCTTTCCTTTTTCATTTAGATTTTAAGTTTTGCTGTATATTATCTTGACATATGTTAAAATGGTAAATTTAAGTCCAGAATCAAAAACTGTTTATTGATAAAAACTACACGATATACTCTGTATGAGATTAAATTAAAAATAATAATAATAATAATAATAAAACAGAAGGGAGCTTTAAAGGATTTTGAAGCTTTGCCCAGTGACAGTCCAAGACAAAGGCATTAGACCATTATTCTATGGGTAGGAAATAAGAATATTTTGGCTCTGTTGGACACCATGAATATTTTACAGTTGATTAAACTGCTGAAACCTAGATGTTTCTACATGCTGCGAAAATAAGTTTTCAGCTGTCCTCAAATTCTTACTTTCACCTGTACAAAGTACTCATCTTGTGAATAATGCAAAACATGACAGTCACTATATGCCCTGCTAATATTATAAAACATCATAATTTATGTTATTTTGTTTATAAAAGTTATATATCTTTTTTTTTTCTTAAAGAAAACATATTTAAAATTGCTTGGGTATACAGCATTTTAATTAAATTAATTAGTTTTAATTAAAAACTCCCATACTGCACACACAAATAAAGAAAATGTGTAACATAGGTAGTGTCTATATGGAAATAAGCTGAGTAAAGCAGCACAAATTCTCAGTTCACAGAACTGTCAGGAAAGATGTAAACTCTCTCTCTCTACTTGAAGCAAACATAAGTCTCTAAGAAAATGAGCCACAGATAAACTTGATCTTTTGTATTTCAATTTTTAGAAATGTTCTGCAGTGTTTTTGCATCTCCCCTTTCTAATTAAGTCAGCAGTATGACATGAGAAAAAAATTCATTTTTCATCTGATATTTTGAATTTGTTGAATATATTGTTGGATATATTTTCTTAGTCTAATGAACAGAAATAATTAAAATAGTTTGAATCATAGTAGTGTGGGTACCCCACACAATATCTTCTTCTTCTGAAGGAAGATTCTGAAGTCATAAATTGAAGACCGAAGGAGCCAGAAAGAAAGATAATGAAACTCATTTTTGGAGAAAAAAGCTAAGCTTTCAAAGTATAGATAATAGGTAGAGGGAGATGGTCCTCTCTATTTAGCACCTATGAGGCCACAAGTGGAGTGTTGTGTCCACTTCTCGTCTCCCCGGTGTTGTGTACATGACAAAAGAGACATGGAACTACTGGAGAGAACCCAACAAAGGGCCACAAAGATGAAGAGACTGAAGCAACTCTTATATGTGAAGAAGCTGAGAGAGCTGAGACTGTTAAGCCTGGAGAAGAGAGGGTCAGGAGTGACTTCACTGCTGTCTATAAATATCAGAAGGGAGCGTACAAAGAGCCAGGAAGCAGGCTCTTCTCAGCCATGCCCAGAGTCAGAAGTCCAATCTAGATCAGAATTCCATCAGAACCTGTGATTCCATGATCCAGGTTCTACTGTGGGGTGCGTGAAACACTGGCTGATGGCTGGGCCCAAAGTGTTGTGGTCAGTAGAGCTAAATCCAGTTGGCAGCCAGTCATGAGTGGTGTCCCCCAGGGTTTGGTACTTGAGCCACTCCTATTCAACATCTTTGTCAATGATCTTGTTGAGGCGACTGAATGTACCTTCAGCAACTTTGCAGGTGACACCAAGTTGGGAGGGAGTGTTGATCTGATGGAGGGTAGTAAGGCACTACAGAGGGATGGATAGACTGGATCAATGAGCCAGGGTAAACTGAGTTTCAATAGGACCAAGTGTTGGGTCCTGGCCCAGGCAACCCTACAGGCTTGGAAAGGAATGGCTGGAAAGCTGCCTGATGGAAAAGGACCTTGGTGTGCTGATGGATAGTTGACTGAATATGAGCCAGCAGTGTGCCCAGGTTGTGAAGAAGGCCAATGGCATCCTGGTCTGTAACAGGAATGGTGTGGTGAGCAGGACTAGTGAAGTAATCCATCACCTGTACTTGGCACTGGTGGGGCCGCACCTCGAGTACTGTGCTAAGTTTTAGCCCCAGTGTTCTTGAAGGTCTTTTCTAACCTGAGCAATTCTATGATTCTATCATTTTAATATGTGAATATTTTAGGAGGTTATTAATGATGAAAACAACAGAATTGCATTATTTGGAAAGGAACCTTTGTTTCTTTTGCTCTTAATTATTTGCTTTAAATACCATCAAGAAACAAACTTTTTTTATTATTTTATTTTTATTTTTTTCATTTTTCAGTATCTTGATGTCTTTGTTTTGAACCTCACAGCAAATTAATTTTATTTCTGAACCTGTGAGTGTCAAACTGTTCAAGACCAAGTTGGTTGCTTTGTTCAACTTGACCTACTGCCAAATCTAGGTTGCCTAATTTAGGCAACACTGTTCACAGAAAGGGGGGGGTTAAAATTAGATAGTTTTTAAGGAGACTTCCAATCTAGCCATTCTACTATTGTCCTGGAGAAACTGACTGCTCTTGTTTTAGACAAACATAATCTTCACTAGGTAAAACATTGGCTGGTTACCCAGATTCAAATGGTCTCTTTGAATGGAATTAAATTGCATTTAGTTACAAATGATGTCCCCCAGAGCTCAGTATTGTAGCCAATTTTGTTTAATATATTTACTAATGATACCGACGAGGGGATAGAGTGCAACTTTAGTAAATTTGAAGAGTTGGGTGAGACTGTTGATGTATTTGAGAGTAGGAAGGCTTTGAAGAGGGATCTGGATAGCCTTGACTAACCATCTGTGTCCAATTGCCTGGCATTCAACAAGTATGAATGCTTGGTCATGCACTTGTGTTATAACAACACCATCCAGTAGTCAGGATAAGAGTGACTGGAAAGCTGTCCATCAGAAAAGGACCTGGAGTGGGAGTGCTGGTCAACTACCGGCTGAGCCAGAAATGTGCCCAAGTCATCAAGAGGTTTCACAACATCCTAAACTGCATCAGAAAGAACATGGCCAGCAGGATTAGGGAAGTGATTATCCCTCTGTGTTTGGCACTTGAGACCACACCTTGAGAACTGTGCTCAGTTTTAAGACCCTCACTAAAATATTGAGTTACAATTGAACTGGCAGAGTGTGTTCATAGAAGAGCAGCAAAGCTGGTAAAGGGACTACAAAACTATACATACGAGTAGTGTAGGAACTGGGGTTTTTAGTCTGGAGGAGGATGAAAAGAGGTCATAATGAGAAATGTGTTGGTCTCTTTTCTCAAATGACAAGTGATGCAATGTGATGCAAAAGCCTAAACTTGTGATTAGGCATTGAAATGTGCTGCCCAAGAAGGTGGTGGAGTCTTCATCCCTGAATTTAGTTAAAAGATGTGTGTAAGTGTTACTTCGGAACATGTTTTAGTGATGAACCTGCAATGTCAGGTGAATGGTTGGACTTGACAATCTTAAAGGTATTTTCCAATGTAAACAATTCTATTACAGGAAAATATTTTTTCAGAATGAATGAGATACATATTTCACAGGGATGATTTTATTATTACTCCCGAATTCCTAACCAATATCATATTGAGTGATAGGGGCTCATCAACAAATCTGCTGTGATAGAGGCTAATAATTTATAAACATATGTAAAGAATTCTTTTTGATATTTTTAGACGCTTTCACTAAATTGCATGACAATTATAATCACTTCTCAATAAATATGTTAGTGCCCAAATAGGACTCTTAATAACATTCGTGTTTTATTTTTGATGATGTTCAGATACTTGTGGTAGACTGATCACTTTTTCATAATTTAGGTACCCAAATTGTAACGCTGTGATATTGCCACCTAGGGATTTTTTCATTGTTTTTGTTTTGTTTTGTTTTGTTTTGTTTTGTTTTGTTTTGTTTTGTTTTGTTTTGTTTGTTTTATTTTGTTTTGGCAAAAATTTGAAGTTAATGTTATTGTTCCCAAAGGACTGCAATTTATATACAGAATGTCAGCAAGATGTACCTTGAGGACAAATTAATACCCAGGCTGAGATGTTCAATTACTTCACAAGGATTTACTCAGGATACTGGGAGTAGATTTGGGGGAATGATATGCTAACTCTGTGCTAGAATACACAATTTTGTTTTGCTTCTAAGAAAAAGAACATAAATTGTGAAGAAGAAATTCAAACAACTGATCTTATTGAGAGCTTTAAAAAAAATAAAAGTGTTTAAAATAATATTCTCTTTGCATAAGTATACCAATCGTGGGAGTAACTGACCCCAGGCTTCCGTCATGATGTTAGGCAGAATATGTTCTTTATATAGGTAATTTATTTCCATTATTCACCCCTACTAATTAGAAGAAAAGAAATAAAAAAAAAGAAATACAAATTAAAACCAATAGGAGCAACAACAACAACTGTAACAGCAACAACAAAAACAAGCAATCAACCCCTTCTCCAAAAAAAAAAAAAAATCAAGAAAAAAAATCTTGCTTCTTGGTATTGTGAACTTCTAAAAGCTTCCTAAGAATCTTTGTTGTGAACAATTAAAAGCAAAGATCTGAGAACCAGACAAGGAACAAGAGATGGAGGTTTGGGTAAGAATATTTAAAACGTTTCCACCTTCTTATCATTTTATAGAGCACAATTCGAACTACATCATCATGGTTAAATTATTGTTGTGCTTCACTTATCTTTCTGTATGACTTCTGAAGTTCTAATACTTTTGAGATAGAGAATGGTCTGAAAATCAGAAAACTGAGTAATTATAAAGTAAATAAATATAAATCTTTGAATGAAAAAAGTGTTTTGAGATGTACTGTTTTGGGGCCAGACCAAATGCTACAAATACTATATCTTCCCATTGTATGAAAAAACAGATTTCTGAACAGCTTTTTTAGCTGGATGTGATAGTACCCTCAGATATGTATGGATATTTGTTCGCTACATACACATTCCTTTGTTCCCAAAACCTTTGCCATTCAGAATCATCAGCTAAAATGTTGAAATCAGATGTGTAAACTATGGTAATCCATCAAAGAGAACAAGAAGAGGACAAAGTGTTAAAAACATTGTGTGAGATTTTGAGTCTTTTTTTTTTTTTTTTTAAGATACAATATGGCTATTTACGGTGGATATTTTCCACTTTTTTTAAGATAAAAATCTCCCCCCAGCTGGCATCAGTCATAGGACCACAGAAAAAACTTGTGAATTTGTTGCTTACAAATGACAATTGTGAAGATGTATATAGATAATTTTAGCTATTCCTTGTCATGTCTGGACATGTAAAATATAACAATTTACTAACAGATGATCCAAGAGTAGATTAATCTTAGCCATGGCACTTCAAGTCAGTCTAACTCAGTTCTCCTGAAACTATCTTGTATGAAGCTCCCAGACAGATATCATGCAGCTCTGCTCCTTGAACTGTCATGATTCATATACAGTTCTTGTAAGTGTCATTGTGTGTGAGTTACAGGATAACCCAGCTAAGGAGACATGAAACAGCAGCAAAGACATTCCAGAGAAGCTTTTAAAATTTATTCAGAAAGATTTAGTTTAACAGATAATTTTAAGGGTAACTGAAATGTTGAGCATTTAGAAAACAAAATTAAAATATTTTTTCAAATCCTTCAGAATTTTATTTTAATGTATAAGTTTAATTTTAAAAGGCACTTAAAGTTAAAGAATTCAAATATTTATCTCTCAGAATGTTAAAAGAAGCTTGGTAAAATGAAAGATGAAGCAATTTGTTCAATCTAGGACATAAAAGAAAAATAAAAAATAGAGCAATCTTCCTCAGTTTCTCAGCATGAAATCCGTATCCTGACCACTTCACATGGTACTTCTTTACAATACTAACTTCTTTACAATACTAACAACAATACTTCTTTACAATTTTAACTTCTTTACAATATTAACAACAATTCCAATCATTAATATTCTCAAGCGTCAGATGTAGCCTGTTATATATTGGATGATTCTAAAATGTCTAATTTCCAACAGGAAGGTCTTGATGACTGATAAATATGATCTATGAGCTACTTCCATTCATCATAAAAACGATCCATTTCCATTTTGTATTTTCATCATCTTTGTGAATGACAACTTTTTGCTATCAAATTTACCTTGAGGATTCACTCATTTTTTCATCAGTGAGATTTAGGTTTACTCCAGAAACAAAATATCTAGTAACTTTAAAAAAAGGATCATTTCATACTGAATACTTCCTTTTTACAGTGCAGCAAAATTATCTGGTGAAAGTTGTTTTTTAAATGTTTTCTTATCTATTTATTATTTCACTTCTTCAGCACAACTAGCAATAACATAACATACAAAATAGCACTGGTATGTTAATTCATTTTAAATGGAAAATAGTGATTTTTTTTAAGTGACGTTGAAAATGTAAGCCCAAATATTTGCTATTTTCTGTTGTTCTCACAAAGAGAATATTTATATTCTTTTTCAATAACTAATTATCACAAATTTGCTGGTGACTTAGATTCTATGTCTAAGGTTGTTACTAGTCTACTTTTCAGTCTAATGAACTTACAGATTTTCAATTTTTTTCCTCTTTTTTTTTTTTTATTCAGCGTGAGAGAGAAAGATCACACAAGAGAGCATTCATAACACAAATGTACAGTTTCTTGGCTTTATCAGTGCATGTTGGATAGAATCTTTGTCATTCATTTTTATGACTAGCATAACTATAATTGTACTGAAATTTATTCAGCTTATATTTAAGAAGAAATATGACCTTCACAGTCCTTTGCAATCTGACTCATTATCTCCTTACCACATTGGGACACAATGGCTATGTATCTACTATCACATTAATACAAGCTCAAACTCCCACTTAAATCCAAACTGCCTTTACACTGTTTGAAAACTAGTTCAAATTACAGGTAAATTCTAGTGTTTTTTCCATTCATGAGCTACTAGTAGATAGGAAGTTAAGGGAATGGAGTTAAGTTGCTCCAAGGGAGATTCAGTTTTGATATTATCATGTTTATTTCTGTAAGAGTAGTTGGGCACAGAAACAGGTCATCCAGGTAGGTGGTGTAGTAACCGTTCCTAAACATGTTCAAGAAATATATACTGTATGATTTAGTAGTCAGTATTGGTGAAAGGTGGATGATTGGGCTGTGTGATCTTAGAGGTCTCTTTCAACCTTGGTGATTCTATGATTATATTATTCAAAGTTCAGTTGTGAAATTGAAATTGGTTGGAGATCAAGCCTCTGTTCCTTCTCTGTTTTGTTATACTCTCATCTATTATTCAGGACTTTCTTGCCAGAGTTGCATCTGAGGAAAAACAGTTATAAAACTTTGCACACTGGATTAGTAGAAAAATTAAATGGAATGGGAGAATGCTGTGAAAGAAAGCAATGCTTGAGTTGCTTTTTCTAGAAGTTAGTGAATCAGAAATCAGTATTAACTTGTATTTTTGTGTTGCAGACTTATACGGAGTTCATTATTCCCTCTTGTTTGGTGTAAGACTAAATGGGAATGAGGACACTAGGTTTGGAAAGCAAAGCACTTTAACAACAGATATATCCAGTTTTACTAAATACACAAATACCTTTTCCATGAGGGTTATGATGCAGTGAGGGACAGAAGTCAGGTGGGTTAGAATGACATTTTGTTACCCTGGTCAATGAGAGAGACAATGCAGTATTACCTTTCTGCTTCTTCTCATGGTTTTTCAACAGTTCATGTTAAATTGAGTTTTTCTTAAGATTCGCTACTCCAATCAAATTGCAAAAATGAAACAACAAATTTTTCAGTCATACTCTGTTATTGATCACTGATTGCACATCATTGTATTTCTGATTAACTTTACTAAATATTATATGTTTTTTTTTAAAGGTAGTTTACTTAGTTTCTCCTCTTTTTTACTAAAAACTCATATTAAAATTTTCCTCTCAGCATTACAAGTCTGAAAAAGGTGAAGAAGTTTTTGTATGCTGCCAACTTTTCATTTTGCTACGTTTCTCAGTAACTGGTGAATAAAATCCCTTTTTCTTTACTAGCCAGAGTCTGTCTTACTAGAAGTCTATCTGTAGTCTCCTCTAGGGAGCAATGAAAAGGAGACCACTAGTAAATTGTACTATGGGATGAGATTAGACAGTATGACTGAAATCACTGTAAAAACACAGTGGGAAGTTTAACCCTGCCTTCACTTTGAATTTTGCTATCTGTTTTCCCTGTGTTTAACTTCCTTTCCTTTTGAAGCAGTACTTACTTTCAATCTTATAAGTATTTTCACTTTAAGTAACATTTTCATAGGTGAAAATCAAATGTGCAACTACTAAAAATTAAAGACAAGAAAAAAACAGGTTGACAGTAATTTGCAGTATAGTATCTTCATTAAATTAACAAATTTTATTACTGTAAAATGAGGTTAGATTATCAATATCCATACAGCTTCTCAAAGTTATTCTCTAATAAGCAGCACACGTTTTCAAACACATAAGAATTTTATTTAAAAAGCAGCAACATATCCTTCATAATTTTTATTACAATCAAAAATATTTTTTTTATTAACATATTAAACTAAAAGCTTATTTTTCAATTGGGAAAGTAACATCTAATGCTCATGAACCCTACTGAAGGTCATAGCCACCTGGAATATTTTCTTTACTGTATTTCATTAATATGTATGTTACGAAAAGTTTTACTCCAAGCCAAGTCAGTCTGCTGTATGGCTGTACTCCACAGAGAGCAGTACAACCTCTTTAGGATTCCATTCTCAATTACATATCAAGTCTATGCACTTAAAACCACCAGAAAGTGTTTTTAGGTTTTTTTTTTTTTGTCTTAAGAAATAAATATTTCTGATATTTCCAGAAAGTGCAAATTCCTGATAAATTAAACTCAACCTTTACATACCTGTATAAAAACCTAATTCTACTGATTCTGCTCATTCTCCTGTCACTTCTGAAGTGATTCCTACAGAGTAAACTAAACGAAGACCAAGAAAAAACACACTTTGGACTGAGCAATAGTCTTGTGAAGGCAGTTCTCACGTTGTTTAAAGGATGCTCCTATTCAGTGTTCTTCTACTCTATTCATGTTCCATATCCTGCTTGAGCTACTGAATTGGTCTCTTTTACAGAATTTCTTTCTCTGTGAATTCTATTTTGGGCCTGAGAAATTAACTGAAGTTTTTAAACCCAACATTTGTTGTTGCTGTGAAAAGTTGCAGTTTTAGTAAGTCCAGATTTTAAAGAAAAACTCTATACCATTTCTCCTTAGGACAAGGTATTATGCTGCACATCTTCAGAAATGAATGCATGAAATGGCAGGTAAAATATCAAGAAGTGAACGCTTAGCATTTTGAGAGTGTTAATTAGATGCCTTTGTGCTTTCTCTGTGATGAATATTTTGCCAATGGTTGCTAATTATTATAGCAATTAGGTTTAATAAGTTGGGAATTTCACAAGCTTAGGTCTTCTGGGTTACACTTTAGCCAATAGGGAGTGGGTGTTAATTAAAGACAAAGAAGAGAAGAATTAAGAAGATTTGATGGGTTTAAGGAAACAGCAATTAAACAAAGTGTTAGAGTGATTTGCATATTTTAATAAGTCAAGACTCTTGGATCTTAAGGAAAAAAAAGTTGTGTTTTCACAATGCAATTATTCCAAAAGGTCTTTTCATATTTTAACACTTTGCCTCCTGAAACTAAAGCCTGTAGGTAGTACTGAACATCAGCTGTAAATCCCTACAAATGTCTAGTATCTTCTTCTGGACATTAAAAATAATAGTAGTTTTATAAATATGATCAACAAGAAAGCTTCCCCTTATTTACTCATAATCACTGTGTTCTTCCAAGTCAGGCATCTTAAACAATGATATCATCTAGTATACGTCACCTGCATCTGTGATGTGCTACTTCTAATAGACAAAGTTAGATTCGTATATACATCAGCATTTGAAATTGGAACAGTAAAACCCATTGTCTATATTCGGTATACAAGAAATAAGAAGGTCCCACTGCTTCTGTTAGGAAAGTCCATCTCACATTAGATACGAAGCTATGTATTGTCTAAAAAGCACACTGATGTGGTCAAAAAGTAGTTTTACTCAAAACCTCTTTGCTCCTATAAATAATTCATTACATGTAGACATTTTAATTGTTTAAGACTTTGCAGTCTAAAAAAATGTCTTTTAAACCTTGGAGTAAACTCAAATGTCACTTTCTGCTAATAGTGTATGTTTAGAACTAGCTTATCAGCTCTGAGTCAGTGTTCCAAAATGCTAGCAAGCGTAAACTGACCTGGATGAAATTCATATCAGAAGCAGTGGCGTGATCTGAATTCATGTGAAATCTTTATCTCTAAATTGGAGAGATACTGATTTGAAGGCTGGGCTATTCACTGAATAAAGAATTCATAGAATCATAGAATAGAATCATAGAATCATAGAATCATAGGGGTTGGAAGGGACCTCAAGAGATCATCGAATCCAATCCCCCTGCCAAAGCAGGTTCCCTACAGGGTAATACAGGTAGGTGTAGGATGTTTGGATGGAATTGTTTTGGAATTGTTTGGATGGTTGCAACCAGAAGGCTGTAGACAATGACTCTATGTCCAGGTGGAGACATGTGATGAATGGTGATGCCGAGGAGTCAGTCTTGGGACCAGTTCTCTTTTACATCTTTAAAAATGACATCAGTGATGGAGTCAAGTATACTCAGCAATTTTGCTGAGTGATGCAACAGACACAATAAAAGGAAAGGGACCAGGACAGACTTGAAAAGTGTCTCTGTGTGAACTTCATGAATTTCAACAAAGCCAGGTGCAAAGTGTTTAACTTTGGTCAGATCAAATCCAGATATGTCTGCAGACTGGAAGAACTCCTTGAGAGCTGTCCTGAGGAGGAGCTGGGGGTTGTGGTGGAAAAAAAAAACTGGACATGAGCCAGCAGTGTGTGCTTGGAGCCTGAAAGGCCAATTGTATCCTGGGTTGCATCGCAAAAGGAGTGACTGACAAGGAGAGGGCATGTCTGCCCACCTCTACCCTGCCTTCATGAGGCCTGATCTGGAGTACTGCACCCAGGTCTGGGGCCCTGGCTCAAAAAATATGTGGAGACATTAGAGTACGTCTAGAGGAGGGCCACAAAGACAAGAGGACTGGAATCTGTTACGAAGAAATGCTGAGAAAACTGGCCTTGTTTAGCCTGGAGAAGAGAAAGTAGACCTTACTGCAGCATTCCAGTATTTGATGGGACCTTGTAAGCAGGAGGAAGACAAGACTTTTTACATAGTCTGATAGTGATAGGATGAGAGGGAAAGGTTTTAAACTAAGAGATGGAAGATTTTGGTTAGATGACAGGAAGAAATTCTTTAGTCACAAGGTGGTGAGGTGCAGACTGCTCAGAGAAGCTGTGGGTGTCTCATCCTTGGAGTACTGTTTTACACTATTTAACATTCACAATATTAGATATACCTGAGCAAAGAAAGGTATGAATCATTGTGCTACTCATCAGCTAGTGAGGAGTTAATATGAGCAACTGACCATTTGTGCCCCAAGAATTGCAGAACTACTGATATCTATTAAAATATCAAACTCCAAGTTGCTCAAAATATTACACAGGTATGTGGCTGGGATCAAGGGCAACAATTGTATGGAGCTCAATATGAGCCAGTTTATGAAGTGGGTGATCATGAAGAACTGAGAGGAAGATGAGAAGGAAGAGATGAGTGAGGGAAGGCATCAAGAAGTTTGCATTCTGTGGATCTAAGAAAGAAGCCTGGTAAAGTGATTAGACTCTAATACACTGTTCAGAGATCAAGATAGAGAGAAAGGATGGATGCCTGTACCTGCACCTCAGTTGGGTTCTGTGAAACACGTCTTTAGCAGTGCAGCACTTTGACTTAGAAAAGTCATATCTTCTATTCATGATTATTTTAAGTGTAAATCCCCCAACGTATGATTTCAGTTAAACAATTTGTTTAAAGAAAATGAAATCAAGAATAAAAATATATGTAAGAGAAATGAATGGAGCACAGCATAAAATTGTGAGTTTCTTTAAAAAGATATAATTTCCTTTCAATTTTTTGAAGGATTTGAAAGAGTATCAGATTTTACTGTTTGTTAATTTTTACATTGTTACTGATATTGGACTTACATAAATGTATGAACTAAATTACTGATTGAGCATAAGAAATCTGGAAGATTTTGTGCAGAATACAACAGACGGGTCACAGCAAACCTATATAAAAAATGTGCTTATAGATGGGGAGAATATGTTCTCAGTAAAGAATTAGGTATCTGCTTGTCAGCTTTAGAAATCATTTTTCACTTGATCCATGCAGATGTCACTCTAATCTACTATTCATTTAAACAATGTCTACATTGTGCTTGGTTACACAATGTCAATTTTTTTGATGCATTTATTAAAATATTAAATTGATAGATTATTTTGCTCAGTCCATTAAAATTATTTTTATAATAAATTAGCTTATGATTTCAGGCTAATATACTTGATTACTTTCTGCTTTATATTATAACTTCTTAAAAAAATGACCTTTAGTTATCTATGATAAAAATGTCATATGTCACGTGTCTTCTATCCAGCAGTCAATAGTCCATACATAATGAATGTTCTATATTTCAATGCAGTAGCTTAAAAGGGCACTTAAGTGGTGGAAATATAATAATAAGGAAGACTGAAGACTTCTTGATAACTTTTGATGGGAAGGTCAAATGCAGGAACTTCTCATTGCTGTGTAGAGCTTCATCATGAGCGGCAGATTTGCTGTGCAAGGGCTGTCTCTGTAAGAAAATTACATTGGTTTGTTCAATGATGTATAGTTTTTCCAAATGAGAACATGCAATTCTTGTCAAGAAAGACAATCTACATCTTCTCTCATTATATTTTTAAGTTTTCTAAGCTTTTAAAATCTGTAATTTTTTTTGGTTATCTGTCTGACAAATGCATGGTGGTTATACTTAGATATATTAAAGGCAGGTTGGAGGTGCATTTGTGTTTTAAAGATAACAGAATTCTGTCTATGATCACCAAGAAAAGAACTTACACAGTCTTAATCCTTCAGATAATTTATTATTCAAATCTAATTCTGAGAAATTCCTCTGATGCAGGAGGTGGAGTTGCTAAAAAATTCAGTTAATTCTCTAGTGCAAATAACAATTCCTCAACAGAGGAAATGTTCCACTATTGTTAACTCTATAACTTCACACTAAAAAGGATCACATTCAACTGGACATCACAGCTTACTTGTTAAATGGCCTTTGTCAGATAAAATTATTTGGGCTCTCTTTTCCAAGAATGACAGAACAAACAAAGGCTATTTCAGAACCAGAAATTATGCTAGGATGTAGGTAGAAAAGACAGCTTTGTTTTGTCCATTAAGAGACCAAATTATCAGGGTGTAAGATAGTGAGGTAAAGCCATTATATTTTTACTCTGAGTTTTCTATCCTTGACATCCAGAGCATATGCTTCTGACAGAACTGACAACTCTGTTTGTATCCAATGTGTCTAAATTACAAGTGTGCCACCCACAAAGACCTTGAGTGCTCCAATGTCCTTCAGACTATTTATTTCTGTAACAGTCCATCACATTCTTGTTACCTACAGCATTTGTGTGTACCTCAATTCTTTGTCAGTCTTCCTGAAATCTGAAGCACCGACTCAACAGTTAGAGTTATTTTGTCTTTTTGCTTGCAAAAAAATGCTGTGTATGTAGTTTGAGATTTATTCACCAAGAAAAGATACTCATCATGTCAGTGACAAAGCTGCCTAAGAGCAATTAAACAGTGTCTGATGAGTAAAACAGCAAAGGTAGAACAGAAGGTAAATGAAAATATAAAGAACTTTAAACAAGGGGAAATTCATCAAATCTATGACAATGCTATATTGCTACAACAAAAGAAAATTATAGATGTATCCAATTGAGTGAAAGAATATAGTCTGAAAAGAGCAGAACATGTAAAGAGAAATATTGGATTTCAAAATCTCTCTGTTCTTTGCACTATCTGGAAATCTTTTTGTCTCATTTAGTTTGCAGAAGAGTCTTTGTTTTAGGTGAAAGAAGAGCAAACAGCTGCAAGTGTTTAAGGAATTGCAGCTATTCACTTGCACTTGGGAAGTTCTCCATTTGCTTACATGACAGGACAATTGTGCCTGAATGGAACTTAATACTGCTGTAGCTAAAGTGTTCCAACTAAGCTGAGATATGTGGTATATAAAATTGAATGACTAGAAAAATAAAGAAGTGTTATATTAAACATATCAGAATAAAAATATTTTATTTAATTAATATTTATCAATTCTGAGATGGTTATTACAATATACATAAGTATTATAACAGGTATTATTACTTTTATTATTTTTCTCTAAACTTGTTCTGTGGTGTCACTTAAAAAAGTCTTTCTGGAGGCATCTGTACTGTCATGTCAGTTTGTAGACCCAGAGTCCCTCTTTACAGGAGCTTGATTGGTTTTAGCTTGTGCACTGGCTCTGCGCTGAAGCAAACCAGTTACTTATCTTTTAGCCAGTCAAGAAACATTAGAACTGATATATCACCTTTACAATCTCTGATTACTATTTGATGGGCTCACATACTCAAGTTCTTCAGTCTAAGAACCTACACGTGAAATAAGCAAAAACAAGAGAGACTAGGACTCCTAGAATCCACAGAAAATGCAAGCTCAAGATTCAAGAATAGATTCCGGAATAGAAATAATGTCATGTATGATTTAAGATAATATGTTTTGTGAATGACAATGGAAGAACAAGACTCCAAAAACTGCAAGAATAGGGCATCAATCTTGTATAAAACATATGTAGAAATCAGAGATCAATAGTTCTGCAGTTCTTCATGAGCTTTAACATTTTTTTAACAGTGCTTTTAGCACAACAGCTATTTGTGTTCAAATTTATAAATTTACACTCAACATAAACTACTCTGAATGCTCATTGACGTGCTGAAGGAAAGCACCTAAAATGAAAAGTCATCGTGCTTTTATTTATTTATTTATTTATTTGCGCAGAAGATAAGCTACCTCATTTTTACAAATTCTGAAATGAGATTCTGTCTTTACATGCATTATGTACATCAATAATTCTGTTTTGCATTTGTAGTCAGATTGTCATTTATATCATATCTAGTTAATAATCCAGAGGAACTTCAAAGTCTTCTATCACTAGCAAATTTTCAATTTGTGAACAAAGTTTTAATTTTATCAGTTAAAAAGTAAATACTAGTAACAGCATAGCATGCCTCCAGCAGCAATATCTATCCAGAAAGGTACCAAAGGATATGTGTGACTTTAATTATACACGCAAGTCAGGAAACTGTTGTAGGCATAAAGCATTACAGAATGTGAACTGATTTGTCTCGACTAATGCTACTTTCTTTCTAGTTGTTTTTTCATTTTTTTTTCCCTGCTGTTTTTTGTCTCTCAATGGAATAGATTATTTCATCCTTCTTTCCCTCACTAATCCTTTCTGACATGGACTTGTCAACCTAACCCACAAGAATCTTTCTGCTTTTCATATATCAATACTGCCTCATGGGAGTCTAGATATGCATGAGCGAAAGTTTTAAAACTGTAGCAAACTCTGGTCTCTTAATATGCATCATGCAAGACCTTTTAGTTTGGCTGACATTCTGTACACTGTGTTAACTGCAGCATCTCTATTAATAGTTTAGGTCATATTACCAGACAAGGATGGGCACTATGGTCAGTGATACATACTAGTATGATCCCATCAGTTTTCGAAGGAACAGCATACATTTAGTATTGTCATTGTTTCCACAACCAGCACTCCTAGTTCTTGAATTCTCTTTTGCACTGGGAACTTGATATTGGCTAGCAGAAATCTCCATGAAAAAATAGTGCACTTCCAGAAAAAATTGGAGATCTGTTTTCCAGCTACTGAGCCTTAGGTTCTTACACTAACAACCCAGAAAAGTGCCTGATCTCCAGGTTATGCAGTTATATGACTAAAGAGTACAGTTTCAAACACCTATACAACTGTAGGAAAGGTAAAAACAAAAGCAATCAAAAAGGAGAATGACTAACAGGAGGAACATGTTCTGAAGTATTCTCCCAAGATGCGAATAATTTGAAACTCAACTTTTTCAGACAGAAGGTTTTCTATACTTGTATTTGCATTTCAGGTAAAGAGATCGTGAAAAGTGTGGGATAGCTCCCAGAGGAGATGGTCATTAAGGAATTCCTACTGCTTCCCTTCTCAATCAGGAGATAGACTAGACTGGACTTCAAAAAATGGTGTTATGAAAACCACTGAATTCCACATGTGGATTTTTTTCCTTTATTCCATTTGCATTTATTCAAACAGTCTTATGTCCAGAAATCATTATGTACGAACTCATCTACAGAAATTATTTCCTAATCCAGACACAACATCATCAGTTTCTGCTCTTCCTATGGTGTCCTGAAGAGGACAGATTTAGATTACTTTAAAAAAACAGTGCACTTATTTTAGTACTGGAGATGAATAGTGCTAATGTCAAAACTTTGTCAAAAATAACTTGTAAAATAGTTGTTAAATTATGTAGTATCTGCCACTAGAGTGAACATTTCTTTCCCTGTTGACTTTCAGTAAGTGAAAAAAAATACATATTTCTAAAACCAAGGAAGAATGTATCAATGTTCTGGGCAGCCACACAGTTAACAAAAGTCTGAGAGTCAAATTTATTCTGACTAGAACAAGGACTTCGAGTAAGGTTTCCTCCTTAAAATACTGCTTCAAAGACATAACTCTGGGAATCCTGAGACCGGAGTCTATCAAAATAATGTGATTCAAATTTGAGTTTAAAATAGCAGATGGGGACAGTAAAATGACACAGCTTCTCTATTAGGGTCATCATTTTGTGAAACAAAACGATTTATATAATACTTACAGGTGAAGGAAGAAAAAGTCAATTTTCCCTATGAAAATAAGTTGGAAAAGGCTAAAAAGATATTGAAGAAGAAATAGATTTGTTAAAAATGCTAAGAAGCGTGATTTCCTCAAGCTTCTTTCCTGTTTCTTAGCTAAGTGTTGTATTAGGCGATATTCAAGATCTGATGTGATGTGATGCAATAGGGTTAGGTGCTAACGGGGTGATATCAGGTGTAATGCGATAGGGTCTCCCCTGCTCAATTTCCGGCCACATGGTGGCTCAAAGGAAATGCCACCTGGCAGCAAGGTACTGCCATGCTTGGGGGCGTGGTCACGCAAGGTATATGAGCAAGTGCTTGCTAAAAATAAGTGCCATTTGCCTGCTTCACCATGTTGGTGTGAACATGCAGTCATTTGGACCGCGACCGGTTTAAGTCGGAGCGTAGACAAATAAACACCACAGCTAAGATAGGTTTTTTCCAAAGTTACTCTCAATATTTTGTATACACCTGAAAAAGTCAAGGCCTATAAATTCATCCTGTCCATCAAGATCAAAGTAATGTATCCAATTTAGATAAGGAAAAATCTTGTTGAGACGTGGTTAGTAAGAAAATAAAACTATTAAAAATAAATAAATAAAAGAAAAACTAAAAGATGGCTTTAAAGAGCCATTTTTCTGAAATAAATTAAGACCCCTTATTGATTACAGGTTTTATTTTTTTCTCCCATCAGGGAAAAACTTATATCTTTCACATCTATTAAAACTTTCCTGTCCTTTCATACTCCAGTAACCTTGTATACGATGGATTTCTGCAGGTTTTAGTTCAGATCTAATGAGACTGGACCCAATTATAAACTTATTTATGGTAACTGATAAGCTACATAAAAAAGATGGCTTCAGGGAAGCTGTGCTACTAGTTATGGAAAGCAACATTAGAATCAGAAAATGAAACGGAGAGGGACTTCTCTGCCTTGAATTCTTAAAGTTACAAATAATGGAAAAGAAAGGTGGCAGATTTTTATTTCAAGAAGCATTGCAAAGGAAATAGTAGTAGACTTGGAGAAATATGGACTAAAGTGGTGCCAACTCTGCTATGGCATTCAAGAGTGTTTTGTGAAAGGTAATAGATTATTGTAAGTGATGTAAAACAGGACTGCAATTAGTGTCTTAAAATATGTAATTACAGCTCAAACCTTATTGTTGGTAATATTATTCACTTTTAAATTGTTATAGGTAACAAAGTGGAAAAGCATCAGAGGACTAAAAAAACTGATGAAGTATTGAAAATAAGACTAAAATAGAGTAAGCAAGAATTATACTAGTAAAAAATAAACTAAAAAGACAAAAAATGCAGTTGCAGTAGAGAAATATAGGTCATGCAGCACTGAGATGATGAATTATGGAGAAATTCTGTAATATTATTAAAGAACTTGGAAGATATGTCAAAAATTACAAAATCATGGAATGATTACATTTTTTTTTTCTGAAATGCATTATATCAGTCAATTTAAGGTTCTGCAGATACGGATCAGTGTGTTTTCTCTTTGTTCTTGTGACTGTACAGTCTCACAGACTCCTCTTTTTATTCTAAAAATTTATCTTTATCAAAATGTTGAAAAAGAAAAATACAGAGGTAATATACGGATCAAACACAATATATTGCTACATGTACAAATGTTATCTTACATTCTAGTCTTTTAGTGTGCATTAATGTGTTAGAATCTGAAAAATGACAACAAAGTGCATATATTGTGAAAGTGAAAATTTGTTGTTAAAGTCAGCCTCCTAATATGAGTCAAACTCAAGTTACAAAACCTTAGTTCTGCTTTGATGCCATTTTTCTTTGTAGATAAGAAAAACATAAATAAGGTCAATTTTAATGAATTAAATTCTTCTAATGAATGAAATGCAATTCATTAGTATAATTTACATTTCAATCTTTTCCTACCTTTTGTCTAATGTTTCTCTTTATTAAAAAAAAAAAAAAGAAAAAAAAAGAAAAGAAAAAGAAAGAAAGAAAGCTGTTTTTGAAAGCTGCAAGACTGCTGGAAAAAGGAAATTTCTTCATTTATCTGAAAATTAAGTACTATGTAGTAGCAGAACAAGTATTTCCCCTTGACCCTAAAAAATTGCTTATGTCTACTGACAAATGTACATGTTTTGGATTTTTAAATTGTTATTCTTGTAACTATTGCTTGGTCACTCAAGACAGTCTTGAAAATATATATTTTTTTTTTAATGTATCTTAAGTTTATAAAATCATTCCAGGAAATTATACCTCTGAAAAATACTGCATGCATTTGAATAATGAAAGCAATCTACCTGAGGAATACTCATAGCTGTCTCTTAAGCAAAATCCAAACCATGTTATTTAGTATCTCATAAGTGGTGTCATTATATTTATGTTTTAGTTTCATCCTTCAGTTTTCTTACTTTTTTTTTTTTTTTCTGATTTTCTGCATCTTCTAACTTTTTGTTCTAACTTGTTGATTCTGCAATTTATAAGCAGTTATTTCGGGTAGGATGGTTCTACCTTCTATAGCAAACTTCACTTTATTTCATCCAGCAGAGCCTTTAGAAATACTATTTTTGCATTATAAATTCAGAAAAACACAATGTAGAACACATAGTACATTCAGACATAGCTTGATACATATGAAGTCTTTTGGGTAGTCC
This sequence comes from Oreortyx pictus, assembly GCA_036925125.1. NCBI lineage: Eukaryota > Metazoa > Chordata > Aves > Galliformes > Odontophoridae > Oreortyx > Oreortyx pictus. The sequence goes on along the minus strand of JAUPFR010000001.1, from coordinate 155,102,379 downwards.
TTACTGGTTTAGTAATATTCTTTAGAATGACTGAGTTGAAGTAAATTATGATGAAAGCAAAGTGGAACCTGCAAAATTTTCCTTGTCATAACATAAGAACACTTTAGGTGACATTCTTCACAACACACAGAGCCAGAGAAGGACAAAAAAATAAACAAACAACAAACACAGCAATGCAGAAAAATGTGTCCAGAACACATTTACAAAAGGTTGCAATTCAAACTGAATTAGTTGTGCATAAGATCTATGAGGGCTGCTTGGAAAGTAATTATATCTATTTTATTATGTTGGCCTATGATGTCAGAGGCAGATGTTGACGGTATGACTGTAGAGGCTGAACCTTCTTACCTATTCCAATTACATTTTATTGATGTATGACAGATGGCAGCAGAGGGGCAGTCTGACAGAATGGCAACTGACATGAAAGTATGAAGCAAAAGTTTGTCACTTAGTTCCTACATGCAGAAACATTTGCACCCAGTGACACTGACTAGTGCTTGTTGAGCATGTATGGAGACCAAACAGTGGATGAGTGAGGCAGTAGATGCTGCATTTCAGCAATGGCATCATCATAGCAGCTGCAAATCTGCGGTCACATTCATGCAGATTTTTATGAGTGAGGAATACAGACTCTTGTTCATCACCACAATATTGCATAGCTAATATTAGTTACTATGTTGAAAAATAGTGCTTTGTAGCTGAGAATTTTCTCTATTAAATAGTGCTATTTAACGGAGAATAGTGCTATATAATGGAGAATTTGCTATCTTTGTTGTATTTTCCATCAAAATAAATAGGAGGCATTACTTTCACTGACTCCATCACTTCCCTAGGTAGCCAATTCCAGCGCCTGACCTCTCTTTCAGAAAATAAGTTTTTTCCTAATATCCAACCTCAGCCTTCCCTGGCACAACTTGAGGCCATTCCTTCTACTCCTACAACAAGTTTCCTAGGAGAAGAGGCCAAATCTCACCTCACCACAATCTCACTTCCAGTAGTTATAGAGGGCAAAAAGGTCTCCGCTAAGTTTCTGCAGACTAAACAATCCCAATTCCCTCATTCGCTTGTTTGTCCTTCTCTGAAAATGCTTCAGAGCCTCCATGTCTTCCTTGGGGTCCCAAAACAGAACACTATGCAGTACTCAAAGCGGGGCCTGTCCAGAGCTGAGTACAGCTTCTGCAGGCACCATTATTTCTGATACAAGACAAGATGTCCTGGTGAATGACAGGTTGACCATGAGCCAGCAGTGTGCCCTGGTGGCCAAGAAGGCCAATGGCATCCTGGGGTGCATTAAAAAGAGTGCAGCCAGAAGGTCGAGGGAGGTGATCCTCCCATTCTACTCTGCCCTGGTCAGGCCTCACCTGGAGTATTGTGTCCAGTTCTAGGCACCCCAGTACAAAAAAAGACACAGATCTCCTCGAAAGAGTCCAGGGGATGGCTACAAAGATGATAAAGGATGTGGAACATTTCCCTTATAAGGAAAGGTTGAGAGACCTGGGTCTGTTCAGTCTTGAAAAAAAAGAAGGCTCAGGAGCAGGAGGCAAAGAGACGGGGCTGGAGTGGTGAAAGGACAAGGGGAAATGGCCACAAACTGAAGTACAGGAAGTTCCATACAGACGTGCATAAGAACTTCTTTACAGTGAGGGTGATGGAGCACTGGCACAGGCTATCCAGAGAGGTTGTGGAGTCTCCTTCTCTGAAGACATTCAAGACCCGCCTGGATGTCTACCTGTGCAAACTGGTCTACGGAGCCTGCTTTGGCAGGGGGGTTGGACTCAGTGAACTCTAGAGATCCCTTCCAACCCCTACAACTCTGTGATTCTTGGAATACCAATAAGAAGTGTGAATTTAACTGAAAAAGAACAACAGGTTTGTTTGTTTTTCATCTGAGATAAGAAAGAGTGCTTGGAAGAACTTGAGTTTACTAAATAAACAAAATTTGGCATTGTCTTTTATCAACTATTAGATTGTACAGATCATTTTATCTCACATGAAAACAATAAATCATATAAATAAACCCTTCTCAGAAAAGCCTGTATTTAGTGGCATGCCCAAATAGATCTGAGGTCTACAGCCAATTTCTGCAGCTACTTAAGGGATATATTTGACTAGAGGGTACAGAAAACCTACCTGATTTTTAAGCTGAGCATAGTATTTATGTATGACATACTTGATATAATTTTCTAGAACAAGCTTAATTTCAGTGACACCCATATCCTATCTACTCTTTCTGAACTAGCATTTGTTAAACACAATTCTGAAACAGTGTGAGCTAGTTGAAATAAACCTAGCAATTACTCATTGAGGTATTGCTGATAGTGATATTTCTTTGGTACAACTTGGAAGAAAAAAATGCTCAAAAAAGTAAGAACTTGAACACTTGTGCAGCAATTCTCATATCTCAAACTCTTGTTTTAAAGCTGCAGTTAGCACCGAGTATTGCACTGCAGAATCATTCCTCACACAAATCACATTTACCAGGCTGGCAGCTGCACACTAAAGCAGACTGAGTCTGAATTACCTGGATGTGGGTACCTCATGTGCAGAACCTTATAGAGATCTAATCCAAGTACAGCATAAATGAAAAAACTTGTCAAAAATAAATCACTGTAGCCTTTCTGAAGAGAGCATGTGTGTGTAATGAAGAAATGCAAAACAAATTATTGTAATATATCCTGCAATACACAAATGAAAATGCTTTCTTGTCTCAGAGAAAATATTTTCTCTATTAATTCTGCTTGTTGGTTGAGTTCAACACAGTATGTTGTTAGAAACATATTTTCTATTATAAGATCTGCCAGTAACAGAAATGAAAGCGCTAGATGCTACAGAGCAGTGAAACACTACAAATTTCAAGAATACTCAGGATGTTTCTGCAAGAGAAATTTTGACAAAAAAAGAGGAAATTCAGAGACTAGAAAAGAAAACCTGGCTTCATCAGAGTAAGGAGGAAACGAAATGGAATTGTGCCTGGCAAAGTACTTCCTCATGAGCATATATGGGGATGTAAATCATTATAATCAGAAAATGATGCACATTCTTCCATTTTCCACTATTCAGGGACAGTCCAGTGCCATCCAACAAAAATGGAAGAATTATTCGTTGAATCAGGAAAGGCTATGTGATTTTGCTGCCAAAAATCTGGTAGGATATCAAGAGAAAAAAATGAAGTGAAAGATTAGTTTTTAAATATTTTGTTTTTCAAATATGTGCATGTTTAATTTTGCATGTGATGTATATTGATTCTTCATATAACAGTTCTGCCAGAAAATGTTATGTGGGTGGAGCCTGCTTACTTCAGAGAAAGAACATGTTAGTTCATGTCCTTTAGAGTATTTTGTAAATGCCGTAAGCAGACTGAAGAGGCAGTTGTTTAAATCGTGCCTACATCTATGACCCCAAGGACTGTGCCAGCCTTTTTGAGCACTTTGATCATCTGTAGACATTTCTGAAGTCTATAAAGGGTACTGTCTGCTGGGAAGTACTGAAACACTATTTTTTTCCAGGTAGAGGCAGATTTCTGGATATGAAAATGGAGTAGGATGAGAGGCACAATATACTTTCTCTCATAACAGTGCAGTACCAGCTCTGACTAGCCAGGCCAGTACTCCATCTGCAGCAATTGCTTCAATGTAGGAATTAAAGAAGGGCCTGTTTCACCCAGAGTTTTCATTTTATAGGAAATGAAACTAACTTGATAAGGTACGTTGACTGCCTAATGTCTCTGGACTACTGCTGTAGTCCTTCCACAGTGGGCTTCATTTAATTCCTCACTTGGAAAACACTAACAATATGTCACACTTACTATCAGATGGAAATCAGGAATTGACTACATTAAACTACATATCCATTTTTAAAGTTTAGACAAATGAAAAGGTATGGGAAAGTAGAATGAAGCTATAATCAGGACATAAATAATGTTAGTATGATTTTTTAAATAAATATCTTAGCTATACTTTACAAGCAAAAAAATATTTGAGTGAAAAAAGTACAAGTATCCCTGTTGCCTTGGATATGTTCTCTGTGAATGGTTTACAACCCTTAATTTAAAATTTCCAATATATAGTGGAAAAAAACCCAGAAATATACTCACAGAGATCATATTGGGACACTTTTTTTAACATAACAACTTCTATAGCAATATGCTTGCATACCCCTTGTTTCAGTTTATCTTTTAATTGTATCAAATAAGATATTTATATGGTTTCCAGACTACCATGCTGGAACACCTTCTTCTGTCACCTGAATATGTTAAATCTTACATTTTTGCCTGCTTTGACAGATTGAGGTTTGGGGAATTTTCAACTCTAAACTGGCCTCTTCCCAGAAACTACTCAAGAAATAACCACTTTTCTTTCCCATTGTCTAGATGCCTGAGGAAAATTAAATAAGATTGCCTAGAAACAAGTACTGGCACCCCTGTTTGGCTTTAGTCTACTGCAGAACCAAACTGTAACTAAACAATAGTAACCATGGCAATCATAGAAGGCTAGCAAATTCTAAGTTTCCTTAAGTTATTTTCTAGTGAAAAATGTGTCATCTACATGGTGTTAATGGCCAAGAGGAAGATGTGTCATCTCTGTTGAAAATCTTGCCAAGAGACTGTTTCAGCATTTATACACAGAATTACAGATCACTACTAAGATATTGGCTATTAGAGGGAGTAGAGAAGAAAGAAAACAGAATCTTATTTAAATAAGCTGAAAACATTTTTTTTTCAGAAGATCCATTAAAGAATTTACCTAACTGTAAAGCCCACCTTCGTGCAAACACTGAATTGTAATGGCTTTTCCAAACCACCAATTGGAAAAGTATAGAAGTGAACCAAAATTTAGAATGAGAAGTCATAATGGAAAGAAATAAAAAGATAAAAAGGAACTGGATTCCTTATATCTCAAATGCTCAAATGTAACAAAAAGCCACAATTCACTGACATCCCCAAAATTATTTTTCCTTCTGTCTCTCCCTTGATTTAATTGATAAAATGTCAACACACTGTAAATTCTAATTCCTGATTAATTATACTGCTGGAATAGAAGTGACAGTGTATGTGGTATTTACTTAGATTGGCTTTACAGCTGTTGCATCATTTTGCTCATGATATCTGTGGTGCTGCAAAGTGCAAAAGCAAGCTAAAAGGATAAAAATGGTAATGGAGAATTCAGATTCCCATGGGTGTGTTATCATGCTAATGTTCAGGAGTGCGTCTGTGCATTTTCCACTGAAAGGCCACAGAACAATTTGCACTTAATCGAATGTATATCTCTTTACCAGAAAAATGAGCTAATGATTCAGAGTCAGTTTCAGTCTTAGTTGCCTGAAAATTCCCTAAGTGAAATGTCCCTGATTTTCAACCAACTCAAGGTTGAAAGAAGAAGGTGTACTTTGGAATTTAAGCAGAAGATAATTTGAGAACATGGAGCTACACAATAGGGTAAGTGCTGAAAACATGGGTGAGCAGTGACACATGCTTTGGAAAAAAGCCTTATTAAATCACCTGTCAGTTAAATTTCTGATTAAAGAACAGTTGAGGAAGGGTTGCTGTTGTTGCTGTTTTAATAGAATTACCAATGCCAACATTTTTGTATTGAGAAAACCTCTATAAATTAAAGCAATAGACTTTGCTATTAGACAAGATTAAAAAACAATGGCAACAACAACAAAAGAAAACAAAAACAAATACAATAACAACATAAATACTTCATTTTTTTCCTATCATTTTTTACCTCATTGCAATTTGTAGTTAAGGAACCTTTGCTGTTGCTATGTATCAGGAATACCAATATACAAGGAAGAAGCACAGGAAAATACAGAAGTCTGAGTATATTTAATTGAAAATGAACTTCACCTTTAAAGGAGTATGAAGAAAAACAAGGAAAACAAACAAACAAACAAAAGAACTAAACAAAGCCATAGTATCATATATAAAAAACAGTATTCTTAACACTGAAATTCATTTACTAAATTATGATACTAGTTTAAATTTGTCTTCATACATTGATAGGTTAAGTATTAGGGACATTCTTGCCTTAGAAGATTTGAAGAAGTCCTTAACACACATGCAGGCTATGACATCTAGCTGATCCTTGGTAGTCCTGAAAATTAGATCTCTCTTATTTTTGCACTGGGCAAAAATGTTAAATAGTTATCCCAACTATTTTATATTTATCTTTCATCTCAGACATTTTATTTTAATCTCCTTCTCCCAGTCTGTGGTCCTTGAAATTTATTCACTTTTGAGTTTATATAAGGATCCTTGGCTCCTAAGGCTACGGCATGTTGAGCATTATGCAATACTATGAAGTAGAAACAAATTTTTCTTTTTAAATATTGCCTTAAATCTAGTTGTCACATCTGAGTATTTCAACCAACATATGGATGCACCTGCTGAAGTATTGAGTAATAATAATTTGCTGTACTTGCTGTTAGTAGAGGACTTACTGCTGCTATAAGGACTGCTCTGAAAATAATGCCTCCTGTTTTATCATGTTGGCTCATGATTTCAGAGGCAGCTGTTAGTGGTATGACAATAGAGGTTGAACCTTTTCACCAATATTCTATCACATTTTGCTACCACATGACAGATGACAGCAGGGGGGCAGTCTGGCGTCAAAAGCGTGCCACTGAATTTCTCCATGAAGTAAAAATTTCGCCCACTGACATTCATCAACGCTTTCTGTAAGCGTATGGAGATCAAAGAGTAGATGTGAGCATGGTCAGGTGGTGAGTGTGCATGCTTTTCAGCAGTAGTGACAGTGATAAGAAAGACAAGCCATGTTCCAGACAGTCATGTACAGCTCTCTGCCCTGCAGAGAAGGACTTGGGGGTTCTCATGGACAATAAATTGGACATGAGTCAGCAGTATGCATTTGCAGCCCTGAGGGCCAACTGTATCCTGGGCTGCATGAAAAAAAGGGGTGGCCAGCAGGGAGAGGGAGGTGACTGGCTCCTCTACTCAGCACTTGTGAGGCCCCAGCTGGAGGACTGCCTCCAGGCCTGGGGACCCCAGCCCAAAAAAGACACAGAGCTCTTGGAATGGGTCCAGAGGAGGGCCACTAGAATGATCAGGAGGGGGAACAACTGTTTGCACACACTGATAGTGATAGGACAAGGGGGAAATGTTTAAAGCTAGACAGGGGAGGTTCAGATTAGATATTAGGAGGAAGTTTTTCACTCAGAGGGTGGTAATGCACTGGAACAGGTTGCCCAGAGAGGTTGTGGATGCCCCATCCTGGAGGCAGTCAAGGCAAGGCTGGATGTGGCTCTGAGCAACATGATCTGCCATTTGGCGGCCCCACCCACAGCGTGGGAGTTGAAACGAGATGATCTTTGAGATCCTTTTCAATCCAGGCCATTCTATGTTTCTATGATTCTATCAGCATGTGTTCCTACCAGTGGAATGAGATAAACTTTTTGTAAATATTCAGTCTTTTCTCACTAAGATGTCCTTACTATTTTTGCTAAGTTAGAGCTCATAAAATGTAGGAGATTTAATCTACTTAGTCATAAATCTCAGTTATTTCAAGGAAATGAAAAGTGTAGTTTTAAAATATTTTGTATTTATCATTCTTATTTTTACAGAAGTCTGGGACTTAGGTGTACAGGCAAGTGATTTCTTTTTCCTTCAGGATTTTTATTCATTGAACCTTTTTATTTTTTATCATCCTTAATCTCTTTATAAATTTAAAGAGAACAGAAAATTTGGATGAAAAGAAAAATTAAAGGATAGATTGACAGTAACTTCAGCTTGGCTTTAGTACTTCAGAAAACTCTTTTTTTCTGAACAGGTTTGATTTACTATTTGATATCAAAGTATCTTAATACTGAGTTAAACCAGATGACGGGTGGATTCTTTTTACCTCTTCTTGAAGCTGTTCTATTTTGTACAAAATATATAGATATTGATTAGAGATTAAGAATAGCTCTTAGACAAGTTGTAAGACATTTACCTGCCCTGTATTCTTAACCACTGTGATTGTTACATCAGATACTCAGATGAGAACTGTGACTGCAGGAAAACGTAGCCATCCTATCCCAGATGACTGCCTAGACTCACCATCATCTGCTATCTTTACTCAGTTATTACCAGCTGGAGACCAGTATAACCTGACTCAAAGAAGCAGAACAGAAGTAAATAAAAATATCAACAATATCCCAAACATAATTTTGCAACTGGATTTCCTTTTTCTTCTCTAACGTACATAAAAATGAAATACAGAAAAGTACTAATCAATGTACTTATATGTAAATATTAAGTAATTCAGAATAACTTCATTCAAGCAAAACACCCTCAGTTTCATGTGCTCTGTTGACACTATTATGCCTACATTCCTGTCTCATTAACAATTGGAATCTCAGCCATTGTCAATGGGAGGCTGAGCAGGCATCCCCCAAAACAAACTTTGAACTCCCTCCCTGGGTCTTTCTATATCAAAGTACTTTACATACAACAAAAATAATCACAGATTGTTACACAATTAGTTTGTAAATATTGTGAAGACTATAGTGTTTTCATAAAGCCATTATGCATAGTCTGATGACAATCAGCTTTATGGAGGAAAATGGAGAATTTAAAGTAACTGAAATATTATTTGAAACTCTTGTTTAATTAAGTTGAAATTTACTGTAGCATTCCAATTAGTATATGCGTAAATTTACACAGACATTAAGTTTTTCTTTTTGATCTCATCACTACCTCTTTAAAATAATAATATACTAAATTGTCACACAGTAAGTAAACTTGCTCATTCGAGATCACTTCCTTCCAGATTTCTTCTGGTTTGAATTATATTTTCCTTTAGTTCTGATGAAATAAATTATTCTTTCAGCATGCTGGTAGAATTTACTTTTTTTCTCTCCCACTTATTCTTCAGTAAAAGCAAAAGATGATCGTTTACTTCCTAAGTAAAGGGTAAGCTTTGATAGTTCAAATTCAAAACAAAATTAAATTGTAATATGGTTCACATAGTACATGGGTGTTAAAATTTTGAGAAAAATTATGCTTCTTCATTCTTAACTAATCATTTAAGGTGTCTGAAAAGCAAGTAATGACTTTCCAGAAAGATAAAATAAAATAAAATAAAATAAAATAAAATAAAATAAAATAAAATAAAATAAAATAAATATTATCCCCACAAATAACTTTTTTATGAATTCTGATTCTACCAAGACTAATTTATTTAAAACTCAGCTCTACTTAGCTGATCTCAACTTATTTTAAACATATTTCCTAATTTTTCATATTGAAATCCTATTCTGCTGCGGGAATATTGCCTTGGGGCTCAGCACATTCTGTGACTCCTTACCATGAAGCCCCGAGAGAAGTAAACAAGAAAAAAGGAAACAAAGGATGTTGCGAAAGATCATTGGACGCCTTGCAGTAGGGCACTCCTTTATTGTTCATGTATTGATAGGCATTCACAAACCACTTGCTGTTGTTTAGTAGAGTAGTTAACCAATGAGCTGTTAATGGAAAAGTAGTGTCTGTGTGCAAAGCAGTATGAGATCCTGTTCACAATAAAAAAAACTTTTTTCTCTCTCCCTCCATAACTGAACCCCAGTGTCCATGTGTTTATCCCATCAAATTCTGCTGCTTGGAATTATATCTAGATGTAACTTCTTATATTGATTACATCTGCAAATAAATTCCTATGAATTTTTAGGGATTTTTTTTTTCAACAGCAACCCAGGCTATGGTATAAAAAAGATGAATTAATCAGTCTAATCATCAGCTTATGCAGATAAGAATTGCTTCCAGCAATCTGTGGGAACTCAGTTTCTTGATTCAGCTTCCACCATTCTATAAACTACACTTTTTTTTCTATCACCTTTATTCTAAATGTAATGTTCAGCATCTAAGGCATAGACTCAGATATCGACAATCCAAATCGTTCTGACATCCTTTATACACATTCACAAGTTTTCTCTTTTAACTTTCTCACCCGCCTTTACATGTCAACAAAACATTCCACAAACACTCCTTAACCATGCATGCAGGTGCTTATCCAGTCTGGGTCATGAGCCATTCCAAGCCATGCACTCTTCCTAAAATCAGGGTCATTATCACATGTCCAGCAAGCAGCTTACTTGACTTTGTTTTTTCCTTTCTTCTGGACTCTTGTTGGTTCTCAGCGTTCCTTTCCTATGCTGTTTATCTTGCTCCACAGCTTCTGTTCTGAATATACTTTCTTGTATTCCCACAGTAATGGAATACTATTGCTCATGAAATTCGGTGCTATTAGTATTCAGCCAAACTACATATATAGTAAAGAGACAGCCTGCTTAAAGCACTGAACAATTTTGTTATGGTTCTAAACAGAGGCAATATATAAACTAGAATATCATATGAATTATCAACAGTTACCATTACATCTATGACAGACATAAATATGGTGTTAGTAACATGAGGTAGATTTGATAATTTTGCATATTTTTTCCATAAACCTAGTGCATTTTACTTTTACAGTTTATCATAGAGGGCCATTGTTTAAAAAAATATTCCTCTGCTCTCAATAGTAATCCGACTTGAAGCTGTATCTTTTCATATTTAATATTAATATGAAATTATTCTTAGAAAATACATGTTAGGTGGGCCACTCCCTTTAGAAGTGTTTAATCAATTTTTAAATCTCCTTTAAAACAAATACTAATAAAACAGTAACTAGAGAAAATTCGATATATTAATCATACAGCAGTGGAACAAGGAGGAAACAAAAAATACCATAAAAAATAATTCCTCATTTTTTACAGCTTTAGGGGAAGTGATGATTAGAGGGAAATTATGATGCTATACAGGTTTGATAATACCTAGAAGATAGAATACATTTATGAAGCATGAGGGATTTACCTTATCCTGATTATTTATTACTGATACATTAGCAAATAATATGGAAGTTTTCTGAGAAACACAAATATGAGGCTGGATGAAGGTCTGGCGAATCAAGAGTATGAATAAAGACCTGTGAGTCACAAAAAACCTAATAAGATAAAATTTCTCTGTGGGACAGATAATTTCATAAGAAATAGTTTTACAGGAATACAGAGGCAGAATATGAAGGCTCTCTTGGCACTGCTCTAAAAAGTGACCAAGAGAGTAAAAGGCCAGAACAAAAACAAAAATGAAGAACGTAGAAGTCATAATCAGAATGACAAGGGAACTCCCACATCAGCAGTAGCTGAGATGCCAGTAACCCTGAAATTCTGTTCTGAGAGATGACTGCAAATTGACTAAATAATGACATCAGAACTTTTCTCTTTCTCTCGTGGTAATGAAATGAAAGACAAGGAGATGATCTCTGAGAGCCAGCACAGCTTCATCAATGGAAAATTATGCCTGACTGATCTGGTTGTCTTCCATTACAGAGTGGACAAAAGAAGGGATGTTGATGTCATCTATCTTCTGCAAGGTTTTTAACATGGTCCCACACCATATCCTTATCTCTAAATTGGAAAGAGATGGATTGAAGTCTGAGTTAGTCAGTGGATAAATAAATGGTTGGGTGATCATAGCCACAGGGTTATTGTCAATGGTTCTATATTGAAGTGGATGGAGTTCGCTGACAAGTGGTGTCTCCCAAGAGTTTGTCTTGGGTCTGGTGCTCTTCAACCTCTTTTTCAGTGACATAAATGATGGGACTAAGTGCATCCTCAACAAATCTGCTGGTGAGATCAAGTTGTGTGGGGCAACTGACAAAAGAGAAGGAAGGGATACCATCCAGAAGGACCTGGACAGGACTGAAAAGTGGATCCATGTGAATATAAAGAGTTTCAACAAAACTAAGTGCTAGGTATTGCACCTGGGTCAGGACAAACCCAGGTGTGTATACAGACTGAGATAAGAAGTCATTTAGAGCAGTCTGGCAAAGAACTTGAGGGTTCAAGTGTATTGAAAGTTGGACATGAGCTAGTAGTGTGTGCTCGGAGCCCAGAAGGACAACTGTAACACAGGCTGCATCAAAAAGATGATCAGTAGGGTGAAGTAAGTGACTGTCAGGTTGAACGGGGACCTGGGCAACCTGATCTAATAGGTGCATCTCTGTCATGGCAGGGCGTTATGAACTAGATGATCTTTAAGGTCCCTTCCAACCCAAGCCATTCTACAATTCTAGATTTTTTTTTCATAGATTTGTTGATACAGAAAACATTTAATAAAGAGCCAGCCTGCAACTGTAAGTTAGAAAAAAAAAAAAAAAAAAGAATAAGAGGGACTGAACAACCATAGAGATTTTTTTTCAAATAAACTGACATTTAGATAGAATGTACAGGAAACAAAATGCCTTTTTTCTTTAGGAAACCAACACAGACAATTGTGTTAGTCTTTTAACTTTTAATTTTTTCTGTTACTAATTCTGATACTGACCAGACTTTTTCCTTCCTTCATTCTTCTAAATCCTATGTATGTTTGAAATCCGTATCCTTATCACTCACATACCATATTGAAATATGTTTAAATGTGATTTGCTTTAAGCTCCAAATCTTACTGTCAGCTTTATGTTGTTAAGTAATTACTGGCACATATACTGAAAGGTATATTTATTTGAAAAAATCAGTTCTGTGGGGAAAGCAAACTCAAACTGTTTGACATTGGTCAATGGACTGCAATTGCCTGGGTATGCTGGCAGTCATCCACAGAATCCGTCACAGAGTCCTGTTGACCCAATTTTAATCCCGTGTTGAGATTATACACATTGTATTATTTGGATTCAGCTTTGGTTTGGGGAATATCGCTTACAATTTATGCAAGTTTTAATTCTGTTTTCACAGCTGTTGACCAGCTGTCTCCCTCCCGCTTTTATCTTGAGAAATTTATCATGTTCTAGCCCTTGTTGATGTTTTTATTTGGTATTTAGGAAGAGGTTTACATTTCTTTGCCAACTCTACATTTTAAACCTCACAAAAATATTCTCTCGTAGGCCTTCTGAGAACTAAATATCTAGGATACTGAGACATTTTAGTACCACACCAATCCCTCTTCCAATACAGTGGGATTTTTTACGTTGTTTTCCACTCTCCATGTTATTCGTATTTCCACAATTTTAAATACTTTCTCACATATTCGTGGTGTAAAGTCAATCATAGTTTAATAACAGTGACTGATCTTCCACTAGGCTGTATGTCTAGAAAAGGTATATTTTTTTTTCAGCTTCTTGATATATGTTTAGAATTAAAAATTTCACTTTCATCCTTTGCTATAGCCATTCAGGCAAATAATTCTGAAATTAAAATACAGAATTATTTAAGAATTTGAAGCATTTCTGAGAGTGGTAGAATAAGGTTTATATATGTTGAATCTAGATGTAGTAGAAATCCGTCAGCATGCATGTGGGAGATATGGTAAAAAAAAAAAAATGCAGATTTATTGGGGCATGCAACCTTCTTAAGATGCTACTCTAAAGTTTGTGGAAGAAAGTAAGATGGACTTGTAAAGATGTAGCCTGTTCTGTGCAAGTATAGAAAAAAATAACTTAGCAAAAAAACCCAAAAAACAAAAACAAAACAAAACAAAACAAAACAAAAGCAGCCATACAAACAAACAAAAAAAAAAACTCATGCAATCATTTGGCTTTATTTATTTATTTATCTATTTATATGATAATTATATATTTATATAATATATGAAATATTATATAAATAATGTTTTAATAGGATCTTATGGACATAAGGACATTATTCATAGAAAACTACTCATGAGCTTTTTGAGAAGTGTTTCCAGGTGTAAAATGGACACAGTTCTGATGTTGGAAAAGTTATTTCAAAAAAGCAATACAATCTGTTTAAACTTATGCTCTGGCAATATCAAGATACAGAGATGAGTTTATTGTAAGAGACAAAAGAAAGGAATAAAAAAGGGACCAGGACACCATGTATAGTCTGTTTAATATCAAGAGAGGTAAAATTCTGGATGTACAAACATTGCAATAATTAACAAGGATCCTGAAAAATGAGCAAAAATTCCATCAGCATTCAGTCGCATTTAATTCAGATGTTCTGGATTCCCAACATTGCAGAAGTAATATTTCTACACAGGTTCATATCATTGTTCTGTAGAGGTTTACTTAATAAAGTTCATTGTAAGAATGCAATAGAAAATTGAAATAATTCATTTTACATTGTTTTTATCTGAAGCAATGGAAGAAATGAGGCAAGAATACGAATGCATCAAATTTACAATAATTCTCTCTCACTCAGAGTTGTTATCTATAAACAATATATACCAACTGCACATGTGTTGTGTGGCCAAGAGCAAGACAAGCCTAAAAAATGAAATAAGAGAGGACCAAATTTGAGCACTCTTTTCATGAGCAATTGAACTATTACTTGTTTCCCGTAGATTTCTGTTATATTTTCCACTAATATTCTAGGTGCATTCTCTTTTCCACCCAGATCTATATTGTTAATTTCACTACACTCTTCACAAGGCCATGTCTCAAGCCCTAGCCTCCATGTTTTCCTCATATCTCTATTTACTCCTTTTATCTGTACACTGTTCAAAAGAGAACATACTGAATCCACCTGAAAGATACACACTGTCTATAAGATGAGCTAGATAGCTTTCTATGTTCAGTCCTTCACAATAATGTCTGAGTCATCCCCACTGTGTCTGATCTTCCCCATCAGAGGAAATAAAGTAATTCCTGTGTGTCCAGTGTGCTACCAATTTTCACTATTTACTATCTTAAAAATACCTTCCACTGTATTGTAACTGAAACAGGCTGATAGGCTGGAAAAGTTTTATATTGGAACAGATGAAGTTTCCATACAACAGTGAGATAAACTGTAAACTCCCCCTTCTCCCCTTTCATGTACCTAGATATTCTGAATGATACCTGTAACTTGCAATGTCCACAAAATATGTGTTTTGTCTTCTTTTCTCATAAAGATTTTCTTTAAATTGGCTAGATAGCTATGATTATATATATTGAATACTCACACAGTACAAATTTCACAATTTCAGATTGATCTAGAATATTTTGACATCTAGCATCCAGAAATCAATTTTTTTAAAAATTTTGGACTCATCAAGATTACTATTTGTGATTTTCAGTAACTGTTACATAATACGTTAAATATTTCCAGTATCTACTTCCTTTATAATGTAATCTCTTTCCATTTTTTATCTGACTTGAAGCACTATTGCTAATACTCAACAAGATCCTTCTAACTAAAGATAAAGCTGAGGACAAACTTGAAAGAAGTAATGTGAGAGGAAAATGGAAGGGGAGAAAAACAAAGTACTGGAGGCATACATATATGAAATTTGAGAAATAACAACTATGAGTTTGAAAATTATTTTCTCACTTGTAATTGGAGTAATCATTACTGCAAGCCAGATTAATGGTAACTTACTCAAGATTTGACAGTTTTTTGGTCAGGAACATGCTTGACGTTGGCCACAGGCTCAGAATTTTTCCTTGTGAGGTAGATTCATTTTTCAGAACTTTCAGCTCCAGGTCCACATTTATGACATACTAAATCTCCCCAGAAATTCACCTGTACCTCTTTATATATCATTCTCCTTTACTGACAAATAGAACACAGCCAGTACAGAATTATTTGCAGGTGAATTTTCTTGTCAGATAGCCTTTTACACTTCATAGTATCATAGATATCACAGGAGAGATCATAAGGAAAAAGTAGGTCTGGAAACCATCCATCCTAATTTCCTGCACAAAACAGTGTTAAGTTCAAAGTGTGATGTGTTTGAACATCACAGTCCATTAAGAAAATCAACAGACTCCAAATAATACTATTTCCACTTGAAAACTCTGGACTAATTTGTACACTTTTTCTTTTTTCTCCCCAGAAGACTTAGAATGTCTTTGGTTAGCTGTTGAGAAAAAGTTTTTTTAGACCTATTCTGTATCTGGAGAAAAGATCTGCCTGCATGACTCTATGAACAATGAATTTGGCCTTTAGAACTCCTCAGTGATGAATCAGGAAGACCACTGCATAGCTCTCACGTTCCAAGCTACAGAAAAACTCTTCCTCAAAAACAGTTTCATAGAGTTTCTTTTTGGAAGAACATCAAAGATGGAGAATTGTAAGCCATCCCTATAGGATGTCACCAATGCCATGGTATATTCTGCTTTTCCCTTGAAACCTCTCAGCATCCTCTAAAATGTCAGGTTACAATCTTAGAACTGGTGAAGTTTTAATGGAAGATTACAGGAATGCAGAGATATTATAGCATCTGCAGTTATTATCCTCATGATACCGTTGGTAAACATAAGTCTTCTAATAGGTGGTAAGTTTTTCTGTAAGTAAAGGTAAAAACAATGATATAAATAGAAAAACTGTTAAAAGCATTATTGAATCATGAAACTGAATTGTCTGTGGACTTCAGCTTATTCACTTGTAAAAGCTTATGGTACCGTGTGAAAGACAGAAACTGTTTTTTACTTTCTTTTGTCTCAAAGCTTGCTTCATAAGGCCTTTTCTCGTGACAAGACTCTGACTGATAACTGCCGGTTACCCAGATGGGTGTTATGGTGCTTCATTGTCTCTGCTAATGGTTGTAAAGATAAGCAGAAATAGGGGCAAATAGTCTTTTCCGGGGGGGTACGGCTTGGAGAAGCTGACCAACTCAAAAAGACAATGCTCCTGCATGGCAATGAAGGCAACATCCGCTGCTGGCTTATCTGTTGGGCCAGACATGTCACACAAACCAAGAGAAAAAAACACCTGAGAAATGGGGGATAAAAGGCCTTCACTGAACCAAGGATTTTGGGGGGAGGAGAAGAGAAGAATTCCTGGAGAAGAACTCCCAAAGAGAAAATCTTTGAGGAGAACTCCCGAAGACGGACCCTGAGGCCTGCTTGCTGCTATCTCCCATCCACCGCGGTGACCAGACGAGTTCCTGAGACTACGAACCTCGTTGGACCCACGGTGGTGATTATATCTCTCTTGCTTTCTATCAAGACTCCTTGCTTCTTAGACCTTTTTCTATCGCTCACCTTCCCTTCCCCATATCCCTAAGCAACTAGTAATTGTAATAAACTGGTTGGGCTAACATTTGACCCGTTGTGTCTTAATCTCGCCATCGGGTATACACATAATCAAAGAACCTTGTCTCCCTCCTTTATATTGGAGCGTGACATACCGTTCATTCTTTCCAACATGATCTCAATTATTCATATAGCATTCTTAAATATTTTCAGAAAGATTAGTCTTCTGGAATTATTTTAATGCATATAACCGCCACCCTTTAACTCCCTCACCTCCTTTCCATTTCCTCATAATTTCTCACAAGAAAAATTTCTAGTTCTGTAGGTAGAAGTCAATTTATCTTGCATTACTCAGTGGTTAAGAATACTAGGGCCTAGATTCAGGCCACTGTGTTAGATAAGCTTTTATTTGATTAATGAAGATGTTAGTCTTTGTTGAGCTCAGACTAAACTTGACCATAACCATTTTCAGTATCAGATTATGAACACCGGCAAGAAAAATTGAGATGTTTTGAGGTTTTGGTGTATATTATACTGAAGTTAGTGGGAAGGAAAATTTAACTCCTGGCATCCAGCACCATCCTGAATGCAGCTGATTCTCTGATATGAGACTCTTTGGTGACAATGAGTTATATTCTATTAGCCTTGCTCCCACTGAAAGTGCCTCCTCAGCCATAACTTTATTATCGTATTGTAAAAACAGAAATTATTTGTCAAATGCTTTTTACATCCTTTTGCAAAATTTTGAAGCTGCTATATCCTGGTTTCCCAAACTTAGTGTCTGGATTACCAGCGTGTAATGTTTCGTATCACCTTACTCACCAGCTCAGTATTTTCATTTATCACACTTTTACACTCTGACAAGGTTAAGAAATTCCATCATTTCCTCTTGAAAATCTTTTAAACCCTCCTTGTAAATGACACATTGTGCTATGCAAGAGGTAGATCTCCAGAGGAAAGATAAAACTTCTCTCTTTCAGCTTTTAACAAAGAGCAAGAAGAAACACTCTCGAAAAGATATGTAATCATGAGACAAATCAGCACCAGTTGTAATGAACATCTCAAACACTTAAATTCAGTACAGTGGTAATGGCTATTTGCCTCTTTCTCTAACAATGTGGAAACTGGACTTTGAGTGGGCATTGTTGAACTTTAATTTAATTACACCTATGGCATACTAATTCACTGGACAATAAATCAAATCTCATGTATGTCCCACCTTAGTTCCTTTCTACATAAACTAGTACTAATGTCTGGTTACTGAAGGATTATTTGAATTTCTCTTGGTGTGAAAACCCCACAGTCAACTATTATGACAGTGTATTGGTATAATGTTTGGGGTTCAGATAAATTTTTACCTTGCAATAAATGTTTTTTGTTTGATTGGATCATTTATTTATTTATTTATTTTGTGGAAACATGCTATTTTTACTTCTTTCACTTCATAGTATAAATTAATAATCCAGATATTTCTTTTTCCTTATTACCTGCTTGCACTACTTCTGTCACTGATCATAAAAGTCAATATAAAAACAGGACTTGTTGCCACTAAAGGTGTAGCGAACACCTGATTTTTTTTTTATTCTCTCTCTCTCACTGAATTTGAATAAGCTATTTCAATTTCATGAAATTGTGTGAGAAGCAGAATTTAAGTTTACCTTTTTTCTCTTTGAGACTAGTAGTTAATCTCAGTGCTTTTCTTTAGAAAGATAAAATAGCAAACTGAATAGATAAATACAAACTCCTAAACTTCCTAACCATGTTATAACTACTAAAAGCCTGCAAAACATGAAAACTATCATTTTCTTTCCCATGCATTGTTCTTACTTCTAAAGTGAGAAAACAGAACAACAGAAATTGTGTGTGACCTTAGAATGTGATTCAGAGCTAAGAATTTATGGCAGTAATCACAAATTGAATGCTTTCTAGGACTTCTAAGGAGGTCAGTCAAATAAGAAAGAAGAGAAAAAGGAAGAAAGAAAAATATGCAGAACGGCTTCAGTGTGAGTGAGACCAAGGCAGTGACTGCAAATCAAATGGTGTGAACTGGAAGAAACATCTAGGCAATCCCAAGAGTATTCAGTCTGAATACTGTACATATCATGGATAGAATCAGTGTACAAAGGTCCCTAGATAATCAATAAATTCCAGGCAGTTGAACCAATGTTGAAATTTTTCCACTTTAAAGGTTCTCAGATCAGCAAGGAAAGTTAAGTGAGACAGTAGAGTGAGTTGTAGCTGCAAAATATTGCATTTAATTATCATTCTCAGAGCTTATTGAATGAAATCTGACAAGACCGGACTCCTAATGAGCTGAAATGCTGTGACTTGCTCTGGATACAAAGACACTTAAAGGAGCCTGTTTTCATTTTTTTCAAGAGCAATGTAAAATGAAATTCTCTAAAATGCCTTCAGGTTCATCTTTATCCCCATAAGCTATTTGATGAGAAAGTGACTCAACAGCTTATGTTCTACCATTATTTAGTTTTAAACTAGAGATATCTTACTAGTCTAATTCTGAATGCTGAAAGCCAGAAAGTCAAACACACACTGGACTACATCGGAAGAAGGTCAAGGGAGGTGATCCTGCCCCTCTGCTCTGAGCTGGTGGGGCCTCACCTGTAGTCTTGCAACCAGATGTGAAGCCCTCAGTACAGGATAGACATGGATATGTTGGAGTGTGTCCAGAGGAAAGCCACAAAACTGATTCAAAAGATGGAACACCTTTCCTTCAAGGACAGGCTGAGAAAGCTGGGGATGTTCAGCCTGGAAAAAAAAGAAGGCCCTGGGGAGATCGTCAGTGGACTGTCAGTATCTAAAGGGGGGATATAAGAAAAAAGGGGACAGACTCTTTGGAAGAGTCAGTTGTGATAAGACAAGGGGAGATAGTTTCAGAATAATAGAGGGGAGATTTAGATTGGATTTAAGAAAAATATACACTTACATCTTCCTAAGTGAGGAAAAACAGGAATAGAACTCCCATGCTTGAAAAGTATTATGAAAAAAAAAAAGCTGACTCCATGTGGACGTGGAAGTAAAATGAGAGTCTTTGGTCAGTTCTGTTGTGAAAAGAAGTCGATTTCTTTCTTTGTGACAGTTCTTGTTTTTGACCAAGTGCATGCCAGTTGCATCACATTTCTAATAATTTCCTAATTGCTAAATTCATATAAAATCTAAAGCTCTTATGTTTTACTTACTTTTCAGTTTTTCTAAAGGGGAAATTAAAGTAATAATCTGTCTGAACATGACTCAAGAGTAAGACTGGACCCAACAACTTTCTTTTAAATAAGGCAGATCCTTGTGGTAGTATTTACTACCTCTCCTCCAGGAACTTTATGGAATCTGGTTTTAACACTTTCTCTGTTTGACTTAGAATAGAAACCTTCTATTCTTTTTTTATGACATGCCTTCCACAAAAATCTAGCTCAGATGTGCATGCATACACCCAAACACAAACACACTCCTTGGGGTGTTAAAATGTCTCACATACAGGACAAGAGCAAGCACCTAGGGAGAAAAAAATGACTACATCCATAGGTGGATGTCTCAGGAAGGGCAGAAGTTGTTTATGTTCCAATTAATTTCTAACTTCTACAGGTATAAAATAAAAGGAAATGCATCAAGAACATTTTAGTGGTCTCACTTGATTACCATGATCCCAAGAGAGAGGTGTACCTCATACCCCAAGTTGATGTCATGAAGAAATGTTTTTCTTTTTCCCTTCCAAACTTCAGTCAGGTAAAATATTTCTTAACTATGAAAGAATGCCTCTACCTCTCTTGTTAAAAAAGCTTAAACTTAGATGATATGAAATAAGGCTGGAATATTCAAAGACATCTTGTTGACCATACTAAAATCTGAATTTCAAGACAACTGTAGAGAAAATTGATTCAGTGATTTCAGATCAGAAGAATTTTAATGAAACTTGTAGAAACTTACAGAAACTTCATGCTATTTACAGTGTCTCATCACCGTCACTGTTAAGAATGTCTTCCTGATATCTGGTCTAAATCTATCCTCTTTCAGTTTTAAAGCCATTTCACCGCATCCTGTTGCTACCTGTCTTTATTAAAAGTCCCTCCTCAGGGAGTGACAGCATCAAAAATGTAAATAGAGTTCAATAAAGGTTCAATTTTTACAGACAGGTTAGACCTATTAGTTTATTTCCCTATTGCAGATATCCACACTAAATGTGTTGCTGCTATTTTTATGTATTTTTCATTTAGTGATTCGGAGTAACAATAAATTCAATACAATTAAAAACAAAAAAGTGGTTTTAAAATGAATCAATGCATTTTGTAATTCTGCATTTTTGAAACATTAAATTTTGCATGAATCAAACAAAATTCATTACTAAAGGTTTCAGTTTAATACTTCATTGTCTTTTTTGACTTTCGATCCCTTTTAAATTCAGTCTCTTGAAGGTTTGGTTCAGATTTTAATTTAAAGGCTACAAAAATGTTTATTTTAAAGGGCATTCTCTCTTTTTTTTTTTTTTTTTTAGTAGTCACTGTTCATGTGAATGTACTGACAATAATGAAGTGAAATGAAAGAAATAGCTTACAAACCAAAGTACAGCATTGCCTTTACAAAAAAAAAAAAAAAACAGAAAAATAAATAATAATTGTGGTTTGTAGTTTTGCTATGTATCCAAGTTAGTTCTAAATAGCTATAAATGTACATAAGCTCAACATAAGCTGTTGAGTCACTTTCTCATCAAATAGCTTATAGGAAATGTATAAACAAAGACAAATTTATTCTGTTGATAGAAGCTAGCATAATGACATAGTAGAAAATAAGAAAGAAAAGACTTCTCCAAAAAATCTATAAAATTTCTTACTAACACTAGAAACATAAAATCCCACCAAAAGTCATACTTCATTTCCTTTTAAGTGTTACTTGCTTATCTGATTTCAGCAAACCTGTTTAGTGAAATGGACATGGTATTTTTATTTCTTAGTTTTAATGAGAAAGGGGAAAAAAATTACGTTACAGTGAAAAGACAGTGAACTATATGGCATAAAAAGGATTTGACATGAGTGTATTTTCTTTTCTATCTTTTTTATCTTTTGTTTCAACCTAATACATAATGGAAAACACAGGAGAAAAACTGGCAAAAGGGTAGTTGAGAATTTGATTCATTTTGTTTATAATTTTCATTATTAAGAAAAATATCTGCATTTTAGAAAGGTAGCACTTTACTTAATATATTTTAAGAAAAAACATGTTTAAGCATAATGTAAAATAATGTAATGTAAATAATAAAATAATAGAAGGCTGAGTTATATGGGCTGAGATAATTGATTCAGAAGCACATCTTTATATGCTGTGAATTGTTAAGAAACTAAGCAGATTCTAAGTTATACTTTAGAAGGCGATAGCTGTGTGACAACACATATACACGAAGATGTGCACAAGAACAGCAATTAAGATGGAGCCTCCACCTTGCATTTGTCCGTACTTGTAGAAACTTCAGTCAGATATATGTTCGTGTTACCCTAGAACACAGCAGTGATGGCTTGTTCTCCTCAGTGTGTGTGTGTTGGCATCTTTTAATGGAAATGAGGACATACAGCAAATATACTTTACATGTACAACAAAAATCTTTCTCTCTGCTTGATGCTAACTTATAAAAATGAAACTTGAGTTGCCACATTACTGATAGAGTCAATGAGAAGACAGTGACCACTGATGTAGCAATGAAACTATGTAGCGAAGAAAAGAGGAAGAAAATTCACTCAATCCCAGTCCAGACTGGTAAAAATCACACTACTACAATAACTCTGATTCTACCAGGGCACATTCTGAATCTCCACTTGACCCTCCTCAAGTCATTATGAATTTGGCAAAAGTTACAAATTTTAAAGGAAGAAACAATGAAATCTGATCATCAGAGAAGTTCATGAGTGAGTAAAGTATATTTACTCATACTAGGAGCCTGATTTGTTCAGATTAGTTCTGGTTGCAACACTGGGTAGAATGTATCCATCACACATGAACAGTTGATTCTCAAGACCCCCTTCTGGATTCATTCCTAAGGCTTGTAAACCCATGTCTTAAAAAAGCAACGGAGAGATTAACATTGCTATGCTAACATTAGTCTAGTCAATGACATCCCAAGCCGGGACTGTGAATACCATAGCTTGATTAATTCTTCTAATGAGATCCTCAGATCATTCCAGGAGGTGAAATAAATATCATGATGCTTCTATGAACAGAATTTGACACATTCTCTCTACTGCAAATATGTGGATAGAGTGGTAATATCAGTTAGTATACAAAAAGATTATTGAAGATCTTTGTTTGTTTGTTTTTTGTTTGCTTGTTTGTTTTCCCTTTATTTTTATGTCTGCTTTATATCTAATTTTTTATGTTGAGAAAACATAAAATAGTTTAAAAATACAAATATTCTGTGGGTATATATCACTTTGAGGACATCTGCCACAGACCTTGGGAGATTCTAAATTTCTCTCAGAACAGCCCGTGTGCTGAGGAAATAGCAGTATCAAATCAATAGGAAACACTAAGAATTGGCTGGGGATTTAATCATGTAAGGATACACTTTTGCTCATTTCAGACCCAGAGACCTGAACCTTCTCCTGAGATAGGTCTTTTTGAAAGCCAAAATCTTCTCTTTCAAAGTAAAACTATCACACAATGTCATCTACCACCAAACACTTGTCATTTTTCCCCCGAAGAGCACTCCAGTAAGTTATATGACAGTTTTTGTTCAGCAACCTTCCCTGTGTCAGGTGAAAATTCATAACTATACAAAATAGCATTCAAGACTTATTAGAAACATCCTATGCTTCTATAACCTTCTGAAGTAGCCATTCAGGGAAACAGGCAATTATGGGTTTCTTCTGAAGTCTGTTCATTTATTTCCCCAGTAGACAGATTACTAAAAAGTATAAAAGGGCCTCTTGAAGTAAGGAAAGAATTTATGAACACTATAAATACTGAATTATAGCATAATGTTCTTTCTAGTGCTTCTCTTCTCATTCCCCACCAATTTCCATTTTTACCTCTTTCCCTATATTCCTATGAATCACATAATGTTTCCTGTATAGTAGTAGTAGATGTTGGGAGTGCTTCTCCTTGCCAACTTCAGCCCATAGTATGACACTGAAATAATAATTTAAAAAAAATTCAGGGGTGTGAATTTTAACATTTAAATTGAGGAGAGCATTGAACCTGAATGTATGAATGCCATGAATCTTGCACATGATTTTACTCATTGAGAAAACTACTGTCCGTTTCATTCAGTATTCTCAGGTAAAGCACATTAAGTGTCTTTTGGACACCTTTGGTACTTTGCTGCTCTTAAGCATGTGATTCCTGCTGAGCTGTGTACTTAGAATGCACAACTGTGGGTACACTTGGCTGAGAAAGTCACATTAGGCACTAGAGAAATTTCAGTTAAAAGGGGAGATGCCTGTGAGGTTTAAGTACCTACTGGATTAGATATTTTAGTATTATTGTCATTTCAAACTTCAGTCTGTTCAATCTGCCTGTATCTTTAATTTGATATACGTCTTTCTGTCCTTGGGATACAGAGTTCTAAAAATTTACCATTCACTGCAGCAGAGTAAAGAAAAAGAAATAAAACAGGATAAAAAAGCGTCTGAGGCAAAAGTGAAAACAAAATAAAAATATGATCTGTTTTTTCAAGGCAAAACAACATATTATTTTTATTCCCTAGCTTAGTAGAAAGTTATTTTATTTACCTGAATTGTTAAATCATATTTTTAGAACAAGCCAGAATGTAGCTTGTTTCTTCTGTCTAAGACAAGCAGTCAATTTTAATTAACTCAATGTGCAGGAGTCTTTGGCATATGTGGGAACTGGGCACACAGCCAAACCCCAAAGCACCTCTGATCAATTTGCTTGCAAAGGAGTAAAGAAAAAGAAGATGTTTGCTTAGACAGCTCAGATTTATAGTCTGAGACCTCAACACCTGGAAATAAAATTAATTACACAGTCATGACTTCTTTACCTATCACTGTAGCACCATTAACATCTCTGGAACTACTCACATGAGTAAGCTAAAGGGAATTTCTGCTATAGATATACTAATGACTTTATGGAAATTTTTGTATACATCTTTCATGTTTCTGTTGATTTCAGAATATATAGAGTACATACAGTAATATAATAATAATATAAATATAGTGATATAATAATAATAATATCAGTAATAAGGATGATAGTAAAAATAATAACAATAATAATAAAATAAAAGGATATTAATATCATAACAAAAGACCCATGATGTTTAAATTCATGTAAATTTTTGTGTCCATGATTTTAAAAGCATTATAATAGACAAAGGGGAAGAATTTTTGAGGTGACAATAAAAGATATCTGAGATTTTATTTTATATATTTTGGACCAACTCCGTGAGACATCACTGAAGTGGCAAGAGATGTACAATAATTTTCACAGAACCAACAGCTTTTCTTCTTGAATTTGAGCTATAGAATCCTTGTACATATGTACAACTTTTCCTCTTCTATTTTAAAGCAAAATGTGTATAAGTGATAATATAGTATGTATGTAGATGATTTATTTTGCAATTGAACAGTCCTAGAAAGAACAAAACAACCTCTTAAGATTTTCAGTGATAAACTCTCAAGAAAAAAAATCTAACTAATCAAACATTCATATTTAGCCCATCACAAGGGCTAGCCTAAGAAAATGAAAATTTTTCTCCTAGAAAAATTGTAATCAGTGAAATGTTTTGTATAGAACATTTCTTGCATCATTGAAAACATTTTTAGAGAACAAAATATTTATGGTATTGAAATTTAAAATTAAGATAAAAACTGTCCCTACATAATATTACCTACAAACTCTTACTGAAATTTTGTAGTATTTGTGGGCTTTATGGAATGAGCAGAGTGAAATGCCTGCTCGTTTCAAAACCTTTCAACATATTGCTATTAAATTAACTGTATTTGAAAAAAGATCTATTTGTATCACCTGTTGGTTTGTACCAATAGACAATACTGAAAGGATATACTCAGTTTTGAAGTAGAAAAGAATATTGGTAGCAATCTTTTGAGAGATGAAATATATCGATAAGGTTGCAGAGCATTGCTAACGTTGCTAACAGTGCCAGCAGGCATATCTCACATACATCTCACTCGGACTATAAACAGAGCGAATACATGAATTCCTGCTTCTTTTATTCACTTAGATTTTTCTTTTTATATGCCACCGTGTAGGATACCTTGTCCTATTTCAACAATACAAGACACTGAAAGATCTCTAGAGTAGATACTATCTTGCAGTGCACTTCTCAAATATTCACCAATGAGGAGTTAGAAAAAGCAGAGCTATAGGTCTGTGAGTTTTATATCAAGAGCTAATATCATTAATATATACAGCAGCAGGTCCAAAAGAACCACAGAATCTGTTAACATAATGAAAAACAACTATAAGAATACACTGAGTTTCAATTGCCATCTTCCATTTCATCTTGCACGCTCCTGAGCTGCACTTCTTATTTTTCAGAAAAAGTTGCAAGACACAAGTTTCAGAATTGAATAGGTCTAATATCATATTTCTATTCACAGTTAAGAATAAAAAAGCATTTAAAAACCTGAAGTACAAGACAGCAAAATAAATATATCATAAGTGGCGTTCTAAACCATGGTCACCTATCTTTTACATACCTCTCTATAAAAACACTTATTCTGTATTTTCTCTTTAAAACCAAATTTAGGAAGCAACAGTTCCAAGCTATGAAACATGTACGATAGCTATGATGATTAGTGAGGTTTCTGGTACAGTGATACAGTATTTTAAGCAGTTCTGAGATATTTCCTGTTTACTGACAAGTGTTTTAGAATCCAAAAATCTGCATCTCCACTATAGTCTTTGTTATCCTTCCCATATTCCTCACAATTACTCATTTCATGTATGGCTGATAGGCTACAACCCCTCACTGCTTTTCCATGTGGGGAGCGATAAAGCGATTACATGTGGGTCAAGGGCCATCAAAAGGGACTTCAGCACCTTGGGATGACAGCTGAAGGCGCAGATCATCTTTTCTGCTCTGCCTCCTATATTGGCTAAGGACATGGAAACAAATCAGAGGATCTTATCTTGAAATTCCTGTATTCCTGTCAATGAGGCTTTCTACCTCTAGCTAGAGGAGACATTACGATCACAAGCGCAAGTTCTGACTGGGGGATTTCCACCACCCAGACATCTGCTGGAAAAGTAGCATGGCAAAATGCAGGCAATCCTGGAGGTCCCTGGAATCCACTGAGGATAACTTCCTGAGTAAAGTAATAACTGGCCCCACCAGAGGGGATGTAATACTGTTGCTCACCAACACAAATGAACTGATCAGTGAGATCAGGATTGAAAGCTGCCTGGGCTGTAGTGACCACGCTATGGTAGAGTAAAATAAGGGTGCTAAATTTTAGGAAAGATAACTTCAATCTCTTCAGGAAGTTAGTCAACAAAACTCTCTGAGAAACTGTTCTTGTGGGCAAGAGTGTAGAGCAAAGCTGACTGATCTTTAAGGAAGCTTTCCTCAGGGCACAAGAGGGAAAGAGATTGACATGACTGAACTGGGACCAAGTGATCCAACTGAAATGCAAGAAGAAAATGCACAGACAGTGAAAACAGGGACAGGTACCATGGGAAGAATACAAGGGTGTGTAGGGATGAGATCGGGAAAGCCAAGGCCCAGCTTGAACTAAAATTGGTGGGAAGTGCCAAGAAGAACAAGAAAGGCTTCTAAAGGAACCTTAACCAGAAAAGGAAAGTCCAGGAGGGTGTACCCCTCCTAGTGAGTGAAACAAGCAACCTGATTAAAACAGAAAAGGAGAAGGCCAAGGCATCCAACAACTTTTTTGCCTTGATCACCTCAACATCAAGCTCTAGAGTGCAGATGACACACCTGAGGGACAAGATGTCATCCAGAGGGACATAGACAGGCTTGAGCAGTGGAAACCCTATGAGCAACAACAAAACCAAGTGCAAGGTGTTGCACCTGGGACAAAGCAACCTCCACTTACCAATACAAGTTGGGGGATGAAAAGATTGATCATATCCTGCCAAAAAGGACCTGGAGGTACTGATGGATGGCGAGCTGGACATGAGTAAGCAATACACCCTCACTGGGCACCCTCAGTGCTCCCAGAAAGCTAGTCATATTCAGGGCTGCATCAGAAGAAACACAGCCAACAGGTCAAGGGAGGTGATCCTGCCCCTCTGCTCTGAGATAGTGGGGCCTCACCTGGAGTACTGCAACCTGATGTGGAGTCCTCAGTACAGGAGAGACATGGATCTGCTGGAGTGCATCCAGACAAAGGCCACTAAAAAGATACAAGAGATTGAACATCTCTCCTACAAGAACAGGCTGAGAGAGATGGGGATGTTCAGCCTAGAGAAGAGAAGGCTTTGAGGTGACCTGATAATGGCTTTTCAATACCTTAGAGGGAGCCACAGGAAAGAAGGGGACAGACTCTTTAGCAGGGACTGTTGCGGTAAGGAC
Source organism: Oreortyx pictus (assembly GCA_036925125.1). Lineage (NCBI taxonomy): Eukaryota > Metazoa > Chordata > Aves > Galliformes > Odontophoridae > Oreortyx > Oreortyx pictus. The sequence continues at coordinate 155,073,924 of JAUPFR010000001.1, read as the reverse complement.
AGGGTGAAATGATTACAGACTTAAAGAGTGTAGATTTAGATTGGATATAAGAAAAAAGTCTTTTACAATAACGGTGGTGGGGCTCTGGAACATGTTGCTCAGATATGTGGTAGATGCTGTATCCCTGGAAACATTCAAGGCTAAGCTTGACCAGGCTATGAGCAACCTGATCTAGATGTGGGTGTCCATGTACATTGCAGGGGATTTGGACTAGATACCTTTGAAGGTTCCTTCTATGTCTAAGGATTTTATGATTCTATGATTTTATAAATCTTTTGCCCCTTCATGTATTTGGTGCCTCAGATAACCACCAGTCTAATATTGCACATACATCGCTTTAGTTACCTGTTTCCTGTGGGATCAACAGGCAGCAATAAAACTGGAAAAACAAATAAATGTTTGAAACTCCAATGACAAGTTATTCTGCAGAGCCTGGGATCTGATAATACAAGTCATTTTCTTGAGTTTGTTAATAAGACTTGTAACATTTAGTAGTTCACTGTAATATCACCCAGAATTCTACAATATGGTTAAAACTGAGTGTATGTAACACATACCATTCTCCATTAAGCTCTGCAAGTTCACAGAGTGGATTCTAACCCATTCTTACAAAATTTCCATAGATACCCCTTTGTTGGTTTTAACTCCATTAAATTCAATATAAATGTTCAAAAACACTCTTCTTTTCTATCTTCATCCCTTTCCTTCTACAGCTTTGTTGAATTTAAGCTTCTCAGAACTGTTCATACATCAAAATGAATCTCTGTGAAAGACAACAAAATATCCAAATATCTGCTTTCCTTGGCATGTAGTAGTCTAGCCACAAAAGTGATAAGTCTAAGTATGAAGAGACCATGGTGACAAGAATGAGATATGTTTTATGTCTGCAAGTGCTGGTGAGCAAATTAAAAATCTATAACTTGTAAATTTTTTAAATTCACACTTTTGAGGGTAAGTGAGCAATCACATGGTCTTGTGCAACTCCTGAAGTATATCATGGACTATGACTTATAACGCGTGTAATAATGTTTAGAAACAATGACCTTAGCAAAATAGAAACAAGAAAAGAAGATCTGTAGTTTTAACTTTAAATACCAGAAATAAAATGACTTGAATCTTGTTTATGAGTTATCAGGGAAAGAACAATCTTTATCCTATTGTTTGATCTAAACTCAGCCATCTAATGCAGTCAAATAACACAACCTGAAAACCCTTTCTCAAGAGATGCTGAAACAAAAGTTTTATTTCCTTGCATCAGTGAAGGTTTAGATTCATTATAAAACAAACAAACTGGGTTAAAATAAAAAGTCTTTTGTCATCTATTTTTTAGCACATAAACAAGTTACCTTTAAAATATTGAAAATAGATACATGGATAATGGTGTGTAAAATAAACTTTTTTTTTTCACAGAAGTATACTGTATTTTTATATATATATAATATATATATTATTTTATTTATATATATTTATATATATTTATATATATTATATATTTATTTATTTATATTTATATATATATTATTTTATTAAGAAAGGTTGTCTTCCTTGATTTCATAGATAAACACAAAGAAAATGAATTGTTTCATGTTATCTATAACATTTCTGGAAGAAAAGACAAAGCAGCCTCAAATAACTAATGTGCTACCCAGACAAGACAGTCAACTGCAGAGACTAAACATACAACTCTAATCATACCTAACAGTAATCTCTATATTAGTCTTAAAAAGCTTCCGAGGATTTTCAGGCCTGGCTAAATTGAGTGATAAATGGAGACTGGGTTACAGACCCCTATACCTGATTAAGGAGTTAGAAATGAGTCAGGAAATGTTTTATCCTGAGAATGTGGATGTGGTGATGAAATCATTGATGAAAAAGGATAACACTAATAACAGCCAAGGTGAAAGGGCCCCAAAGGTGATTACTCAAGCAGTGCCATACATAGCAGATAAAAGATAAAAAATCCAGGAGAAGTACATCTGATTAGCTTAAGAAACTGAGAGACTTGGAGGGAACCACTGTGAGTCTTGTTATCAGAAGATGAGGCATAAGGATATCAGGGGCCTGGAGTTTTCTTAACTACCAATGATCAAGCAGAACATTGGTCCTTAATAGGATGCTTACTGAGCTGGTGGAATGGATCCCTTGGAAAGAGGGATGTGTGTATTAAGCCTAGAACTACTGTCTGCTTAATTAGTGTTCTCAAGGACTAATGGTATTTGTAATAACCATATTTCTATTTTTAAATTTGATGATATTACATAAACCTAGATTTTAACAAGAACTTTATTGTACAGGCTCATTATTTAAATCTATAACACTGGCACTTGAATTGGAGAAGTATCTGCCAGCTTTCATGAACACCTGTGTATGGTTAGCTCAGTGATCAGGTAATTTATTTGCCTTTTGTTTGACTGGTGCTGGTTCAGTTGATGACATATTAATTACATGTTTTCAAGGAGTGCCTACACCATTCTCCCCTTTACAAAATTACACCATGTTAAGAAATATTGACATTAAAGCCACAGCCCTAGATTTGTAAGACGTGAGAATTATATCTGAACATAACTCTTTTAACAATATAGGCTTTTGAGTAACAAATATCTCACTGTTGGGAACGTGTTTTAGTTTTGTAAATTGTACTGAACCAAAGGAGAACATGAAGAATGGACAACTGACATGTAATGATACAATGAAAGTTACGTTCACGTATGTCAAGTCACATTTAATCCTGCCTTTCACAGAATCACAGAATTGTAGGGGTTGAAAAAGACCATCTAGTCCAACCCCCACTGCCAAAGCAGGCTCCTTAGACCAGACAGGCATCCAGGTGGGTCTTGAATGCTTCCAGAGAAGAAGACTCCACAATCTCTCAGTGCAACCTGTTCTTTGGGGTTGTTTTCATTTTGTGGAATCACTGCTTACACTTACATCCCAGCAAATTCTGCAAGTGATTCCTTTACTGCCTTTTTTTTTTTTTGGTATAATTCTGATGATATGATGATTTGAACATCCTTACTTACCTAGCTACAAAAAAATGGATTTCCAATGCATCTTGTAGACAAACATGGAACTTTAGAACTTCTGGACAAGTGCTCTCACAGATCCACAACCTGATCTGTTTGCAGGTCCATCACTGGTACTCAGATCAGTGACCTCTCTCCTTCATCCATCCTCTACTTTCTCTCTCTTTTTCTTTCCTTTTACTACTAGAATTTGATAAGTAATGTAAGGCTTATTTTGATTTCTTATATAGTCACATAGTTCAAATGCACAGCTTTGTTATCTATATAATTGTAAGACTGCCAGTATCTTTAAGAAAATTGTAGTACAGAGATTCTCACTGTAATTGATTGTGGTTTTTGGAGCTTGAGTGTCATTTTGCCTTAATCTAAACAGGGGGATTTGCAAATCTTGTCACCCCTCTCTCCTTTCTCAGGCAGGATGTGACAATCTGACATGGAACAGTTTCTGGGCTCTTTTCACAGATGTCACTCCTGCAGACCCTGCTAACGAAATCTTGACAAATAAACAGAATGCAACACTTCTTTTGACAGTTTTTTTCCACATTTCTTCACATATACTCCTCAGGTTTTCAGTCATATAAATGCTGTAATTAGTATGCAATTCCCAATCTTGTTTTAAGCCTGACTGTACTGCATGTATCTTAAAATTTGTAACTCAAAAATTGAGATGGCTGATACTTTTCACTTCATTACCTCTCTATAAATTTTCCAAAATTATATATTTTTTCAACTGTTCAATAAGAAACTAGTTTGTCACTAGTCCATCAGTCAAATAAGGATATTCAGCTGTGAATGCTTTTAAACTATAAGAAAAAGTGTAAAGGACTGTTTAAGCACTATTAATTGCATCTGCATTTGTTGTATCATTAATTTTATGAATATATGTAATATATATTCATATATCATATATAATATATGTAATATATATAATATATATTACTCATCTTATAAAGAATAATCCAGAAAAAGCATCATCACAGAATAGATATTTTTAACCATTCTCCAGCCAACAGTGTACATATTTTATAATTTTATCACACTTCATGCCCTTAAAAATATTTCAAACAATGAGTCTTTTTCATTACATTATCCAGTTCACCAAAAATCGAAACTCTCTATTCCATCTGCACTGAGGAATATGTTGTCCTTTTCCATTGCTATTTTCTTTCACATAACCTTTCATCCTCGAGACAATCCCAACTCCAGATTACTGTGTTTAACTAGCAGAGAAGAATGTTCTCAGAGAAGACCAGAATGAAAATGGTCCAATTAGCTGTTTCTGTTAATGGCCATGCTACCATTCAAGTTGTGTATGTTCTCTACATAACAAGGACTGCTGCAAAAATAATATCTTCTATTTTTTTTACATTGGTTCACAGTGGCTGTTGGTGGGTGGCAGTAAAGACTGAACCTTCCTAACAATGTTCTATTAAATTTTGTTGTCATGCAAGAGATGAAAGAAGAAGGGCCATCTGACAATATGGTGTCTGACGTAGAAGCATATATGAAGCAAAGAGGTATAATTGAAATCCTCCTTGTGGGAAAAATTACACATTTTGACATTTACTGATGCTTGCTGACATTTATGGAGACCAAACAGTGGATGTGAATACAGTGAGTCAATGAATGGTGTATTTCAGCAATGGTGATGGTGACACTGGGTCACTTCTGCTGGTGCAGATTTTAACAAACAGAGCATGCAGGCTTTTGTTCATTATTGGTGAAAACAAACAGCTAATAGTGGTGATTATGTTGAAAAATAATTTTTTGTAGCTGAGAACTTTCTCTATTAAATAATGTTATGAATGTTTTCTCTATTAAATAATGGTATTGTCTGATCATCTTCATGACCCTCCTCAGGACCTGATCAAACAACTTAATAACCTTCTTGTGTTGGGGGCTTCATAACTCCAGGTTGAGTCTCACAAGAACAGAGCAGAGAGGAAGAATCATCTCCCTCATCCTTCTGGTCACACTTCTCTTGATACAAGCCACGATATGGTTGGCCTTCTGGGCTGCAAGCATATATTGCCATCTCACGTTGAATTTTTTAGCAGCCAACACTCCCACAGCCTTGTCAGGGCTGCTCTCAAGCCATTCTCCAATCAGCCTATGTCAGTGCTTGTGATTGCCCCTATCCACATGCAGTAACATGCACTTGGCCTTGTTGAACTTAATGAGGTTGACATAGACCCATCTCACAAGCCTGTTCTTCTGAACAGCACCCCTTCCCTCTGGTGTGTAAACTTCACCACTCAGCTTGGTGTTGTCTGCAAATAGGAGGCATTACTTTCAGAATGGCATACATATTTGAAGATAGAAGCACAGAAGGATTACAGATTTAATATAACAACTTCTCATGTCAGTGAACGGCAGACTATCCAGTTTATTTAAGTATTTAAAGTCTTGATGATAGAGCAATGCTGGGTAATCTCTACTTTATGTTTGTACTTGTTTTATCAAAATTATTTGTAGGCATTCACAATTCAATCCATCTCTCTCTAGTATTGTTTTCAGAAATATCAGTTACTGACAGGCACTACTGCCTTTCTCAATGAATATATCTGGAAAAACTTATACTCCGGTTCATCTTAATTATAGAATGATTAAGTGATATTTCCAAAATTCCAAACTCAAATGATTAAATTATTTTTACACATTTTAAATAGTGATTTTCTCCTTATATATACATCTTTTAAACCTACACTCATTAGACACATCTATCAGATTGCAGTTTCCCAAAAAATGTGCTAGAGATTTTTAAGTCCCCATTAGATTTTATTTTTTAATCAAACACACTTGTTACATTGTCATTTTTCACTATAACTTTCTAAATGTTCTTACTATTGAACTCAAAAATTTACCTGCAATTCTACTTATTTTGAATGTTGCAGTGTGTTTGGAAAATTCACCATTCTCAGAATCAAATGAGGTAATGACATTTATTAAAAAACTTGATAAAGAATTTATTACATTTCCTTATTACAAGCACAAAAATTATAATATTTCTCTAAAGTCCTACAGAAAATTTCTTGTTCATTGTAAAAACTAAGATGAGAAGATGATAGAGCTCTTAGGGTCAAAAACCACACCTTAATGAATTATTCAAAATGAAATAACTGTAGTAACTAAAAAAGGCAAATTGCAACCCCCTCACATTCAGAATATATACCCCTTCTTTATCACTCTCTATATATTCTGTTTACTATATTTTTCTCATTCCTCCTTCCTTCTCATTTTCGCCTATTATTTCAGATCTTAACTTAGTGCATTGAAGTCAGTGGCATACTTCTTATAGACAACTAATTGAACGAGCACACAGTAATCTAAAAAAATGTAAACAAATTTGTTGAGCACGACCTGTTTTTCTTTTCATTTAGTTACTATCAAGTCAACTATTTTCTACAACACAGCATGTTAAAAACTGAATTTTATTTTTGTATACTTTAATCACTTTTTTCATATTATTCTGTTATGATTTCATTCTGAAGAAAATGCCAAGAAATAAAAAGTTTATTTCTTATATTATTTATTTTCAAGAAATAATCTTGTTTTAAATTGAACACCATGTCCTCTGAAAACTGGACAAAAAGTTCTTGACATTCTTTTTCAAAATCCCACCTAGAAGCTTTGTGAGTTTTTAACAGCTATTAAAGCCATTAACACACCCCACACATCCCTGTGTTTTCTAAATGACAGCATAATTGAGCAGGAGCACAAGCTAGTCTCTGGTAAAGCACGTGCATATCTCCTCCGATGCAACTTGGAAGTCCTACAGCATTTCTTACCACTGGTCTTTACATCTGTCAGTAAGGGAGAGCACTGAATACACTGTGACTAAAAAGGTAACTGGGTATAACAAATAACACGTCTGCTGCAACAAGCAGCAGTGTAGTTGCAGAATTATGTCCATACGTATAAAATAAAATAAAAATATAAAAATAATACGATGTAAATTTTAACTGTACTGCATCAACTGTATGATTGCATTTGGCAATTCTAACATACTGCAGATGAACATGATGGTGCAACACAGACATATTTATGCTCTTAAAAATTAAAAACCAAACAAACTAAGCATTACATTCTGAGAAGCTTCCTTTGCATGCTTCCTTTATAAATAACATCAGAAAAATCCATTATCTTAAAATTTCACACCAGTATGGAGCCTCAGGTAGACTCTCTCTTTCTGATTCTCTAGATGTCTTGGTTAGAAATAGTTTTGTATCTGCAGTTGCATCTCCAACTTTCAATTTTGTGAGCAAAAAACCATCTGATTCTGCACAGTGATGTGCATGCAATCTGGAAGTGACTCAGTATAAATTAACATCTAAAATGAGAAACAAAATCTAAAAAAGTCTTTTGATTTTCTTTCTATAAATTACCAGTAAATTAGTGCATCAAATTAAACATCCGTGTAAAAAACTATATTTTGTTGAAGAAGTAAAAAAAACAAAACATGAATATCAGCCCTGTATTTCATACAAATGAAGCCAAACATATATATAGTATACAGCTTCCATAGAAATTAAGATTCCTACTGTGAACGTTGTACTAATTGCTTTCAGAATATACATGGGATTATTTTCAGATTATGTTTTCACTACCAATCTCTTTACACCCAACTGTTTTTCTTATTCTCATATTTGCTTTGCATTCAAAAGTAGATTGCTCAGTCTTGTTTCTTAAGGCTGGAATCTTCTGTGTATTGATGGATATCTAGAAAAATCTGTAATTGCACATGCTTAAATGCTCAGAAGCTGCTTTCAAAATAAACAGCAGCTGATAGCGAAGCTCAGACAGAAGAGCTAAGGTGATCACAAACACAAGTTCAAACCAGATAAACACGTGCTTTATTTCTGTGTCTGATATTGACATGTACATTTGTGGATTCATTTTTAGTGTGAAGTAAAGAATGCAATTTAATAAACTATCTGTACCCACAGATGTTCCCCTTTCTCTTTAATAGTATGGAGATAATTGTGTCAGGCTAGTTATTAAAAATACAGATAGTTTCTCTGTTCTTGTTGAACAACAAACTTCAATATGGATTCATTATAAACTTTATTACTCATTGTGGACCAGTGAACAGAGAAAAAAATTCTTCTTGACCCTTCCAGAATCTCATTCTCAATTGCTTTCATCTAATTATATCAATTCAAATGATCTTGCATGAATTTTCAGAAATTTGCAGAAACAAAATTGAACTGAATTTTAACTAAATGTATTTGGTAAATTTTGTCCAAGAGTTGAACAGCATTCATGAAATGAATATTGCTAGGTCATGAGAGGCATCCATTAGATGTCTAAGTCAAACTTATACAGTGGAAAGGAGTTTCTCTTTACTGGATAATTTGTGAAAGTAGGAAATAAGGTAATATTCGTCATGGCATGTGACAGGTTCTACTGCAGTTGGAAGTTGAACATCTGAGAAGAGCCTGGCTGACTGACATAATTTGAAACCAAGAGGAGACATTGAAAGAGTGAAATAAATAAGCAGGAGCTGTATTATCACGTAAAACAGCTAATCTGACACACTGCAGAGAGGAAGAAGGCATCTTTAAAAGCAACGTTGTTATTATTGTTAGTGTAATACAATAACATAATGACAACAACTTAGGCTAGTATGTTATGCTACATCAGTTTGGAATTTTTGTCACTATATGGGGTTTCATTAGGATTCTGAAAGGATCTTAGAAAGAAGAGCATAAAACCTATGTGTTTTAGATTTTGGTGTCAGAGAAAAAAAATAGTTCAAGTACATAATAGGAAGAATGGTACGAAAAATAATTAGAAATACAGCCAAACTGAAGAAATTGAAGTACAACCACTGAAGCAGATAAAGGAAGGAACTAATGAGGAAAATGGCAGGAATGGTGAGCTACATACAGGGGTTTCTCTGAAAGTAATGCCTTCTATTTTATTATGTTAGCCCTTAATGTCAGAGGTGGATGTTGGTGGTATGGCAGCAAAGGCTGGACCTTCTCTCCAATATTCTATTAAGTTTCATTTTCAGACAGGAGCAGAGGGCAGTCTGACAAAATGGCATCCAGCATGAATGTGTGTGAAGTGAAAGTGCATCATGGAATACCTCCATGAGGAAAAAATTGCACACACTGATATTCATCAATGCTTGCTGACCGCAACATGAAAGACAAGATACATTTGGGATGATCATGCAGATTTATACTGCCATGGCATGCAGGCTCTCATTTGTTGTTGAAATTAAATTGAAAAATTGTGTTTTGTGGCTTTGAATCTTCTCTGTCTAGTGTTATTATGCTCTTTGACTATGTTGTAGATTCCATGTAAATAAACAGGAGACATAATGTTTGAAGCACAGTATATGCATCATTGTGATGTAGCTACTATCACAGTTTGCTTAAAGAGGCAAAGAAATGTGTCCAGAGAGAAGGAAAAACAAATATTACATCTATGTAGCCTTTTGTTGCTGTCATATATATATTAAAGAAAGAGAAAATAAAAAAAAAAAGACTGAAAAAATAAAGAAAAACAAAACTGAACATTGTACTAAGGACAGAACCGTGATTTCAAAGGTGAAAAAAAGTGCAAGTAAACAGTTTTTGCCTGTCATCATTGTACAAGTATTTTTAAAACTAATGAGCTCCCCTTTTCTTTTTTCAATACACTGCTAATATCTGTCAACTGATAATTTCTTGGCAAGACTACATAATTTCCTTTGTTAAGGTCACAAAAGATTCAAAACAATCAGAAATAAATGTATCCTGCTAATAGAGTATAAAGACTCTGAAAATTAGAGGACTATACATTTTCTATTGCCTTGTAGATCTATGGTAAATATTAGAAAATCGTTGCAAAATGAAATTTTGCAGTTTGATCATACTGACACTACAAATAAATCTACTGCAGTCGATCAATTTAGTTACAAAAGTTAGGTTTTCCCTAGTCTTGAGTCAATTAATATCTTTTCAAACTTCCATTTCATGGCAAAGTACTGTAATTTGTTATCTAGTGCTCTCCATGTGCTATAACAGTGACTCCCTACAGTGATTAACTTCATAAATTTAATTAAACTGTAATTAATTTTATGCTTTGCTTGTTTAGTAGATCTTTGGTGAAAATAACTTATTATCTGAAACTGAGATTTAACCATTTTTTTGGTGTCAGAATCTACTGAATTTAGCAGGAGATGCATGAATGATCACCATGCATATGGGACAGAAGAGACAAAACAAGATGATTGTGTCAGTCATGGAATTTCCAACAGTGACTGAAAAGCCTCTCTATATTATACGTGTATAAATCTGATCTGAAGAAATTCTATGTGATTGTAATTGTTATCTGATCCATTTATCTATTTATTTCCATGCAGTAGCATCAAATGAAGGCCTCAATCCTGGTTACCTCTGTTTCTCCATAAAGCAGAGTTAGCCCTCATATTCTGTCAACACTACAGAAGGAGTAATAGAATCATAGAATGGCATGGGTTGGAAGAGATTTTAAACTCCCCTGAGTTGGAACTGAGTTGGAATCCCTTACCACATTCAGAGTTGCTTCCCGCTAGATCAGGCTGTCCAAGGCCCCTTATAACCTGGGCTTGAATACATCCAAGGAAGGGGCATCCACAGATTACCTGAGTGTGTCACGGACCTAAAGATTCTCACCAAAAAATGATCCTGAATTGGAACAAAGGATTCTGGGAGAAAACATTACTGGATGGCTATGTCACTGGAACCAAGGGCTACATGACAGTTTTAAGGGAACCTGTATTTGTGGCTACGGCTGTTTACCCTGTTTGGCTGGGAGTTGACCTTGACAGTTTGTTTTGCAAGTGGCTGAGCTTGCTTGCAAGCATGTGTGCCTCTTGGGCTCTTTATCATGCACTGGCTATATGAGTGTGGATTGTAAGTGGAATAAAAAATCTATAGTCCATGGGGGAAAATAAAAGCAGTGGGAAGGCTGTGGTGGGTTGGGGAGGAGAAGCGTGCCTTGGAACAGGGGATGCCCTGTAGCATTTCTTACCAAACCCTTCATTGGCATGTTTCCATCTCTTCCTTCTGCTTGGCATCTTGTCCATCTCCTGAGGTTCAGTAAGTCATACTGAACTTGATGTTTTAGCTTACTAGGGTTGTCTAAGAGTATGCTTGTGTGTGGGCTGAAAAAAACTTGTAACTCTCTGAGCTGCCCTAAGTGCATGGGTGCTTGCCTCCTAAGACATCCTGTCTCTTGGGTGAAACACGGAAACCCAGAGCTTCACCACCCTCTGAGTGTAGAATTTCCATCTGACATCTAATCTAGATCCCCTCTTTTTTAGTTTAAAACCATTCCCCATTATCCTACTACTATCAGAGCATGTAAAAAGTCAGTTTCCCCCCTGTTTACAAACTACCTGTAAATACTAGAAGGCCACAGTGAGATATCACAAGAGATTTCTCCTCAAGAAGTAATCACTTTCTGCTGACTTTGATATGTGCTGACTTGTGCAAGTAGAAAGGCTAATGTTGAAGACATTGACACTACAAATAACTATATGAATGGAGGATGAATACTTCTCAACTTATTTCAGTTAGCCATAGACCTAAATTCACCAGATGTTGAATTATGATTTTCCCATTTTTCCCATATTTCTTGAAACATCTAAAACTCTCATTACTACCTTTGTTATCTACAGCTCCATTTTTGTTGAGGAAAATATGCACTTTGAAAAGACAGTTCATTCTACTTAAGATCTAAGTCATTTTAATTAGCATAGGTACTAATCTTGATAAAGATTAAGCAAGATGGCCAACAACTTCAAGGAACAGGCACGTAAAAAAAACATTTTTGTTAAGGTGTATGCTTATGATGCTTCTGATTGCAGTTTGAAGTTCAAAAGGTTTGCAATCAGAGCAACAAATTTACTGTCCTGGAGTACTGTCCTGAACTGCAGTGATCAAGTACAGAGTTGCAAACATGCAGACCTGACTAGACCTAATTGCAACTACTGCTTCCTTTTAAAATTCTATTCTTCACCTTCCCTAGTATTACTCTCTTCTTCTACGAGATGAACTGTTTGCCTTTGTTTATTCTTTACCAATTGACTGGTTTATTGTCTTAATTGGCATTTGTGATTTACATTTGCCTTGTTTCCATCTTAATGATCTCTCTAAAAGTTCCTGTTCACCAAATGTATTCCACTTTGAACAGTCTTAGTTCTCCCTGTCATTAACTTAGTCATGTAGTCACAGATCAGTGCTGGTTACACAGCATTACACCTTTGAGATAAGTCAAGACTGGGTATCCAAGTGCAGGAACAACCATGGGCAACATATTTTCTTAGCCTAAATTCAGAGCAGATTTTTTCTCCTTTGGCAAAAGGATGTGCCCAAATATTGTCAAAAGTGAAAGTATAACATCATCTAGCCTAATTTTGTTCATGCAAAATAAAATGTGAAACATTAAGTAAAGAAAATTGTCCACTTTTTTATTTACCACTAACAAATGGATATACAACGCACTAACACAGAGGGGAACATTATTCTTGGAGAGTGGCCACCCTTTTGTTTACCAGCTATATGTTCACTTCTGATTTACTGATAATATATATACATCTGTCCCTAGAGGCAACCAAAGCCAGGTTGGATGGGGCCCTGGGCAGTCTGCTGGCAACTAGATGATCTTCACATCTTCATCAATAACACTGACAGTGGGATCGAGTGCACACTTAGCAAGTTTGCAGATGACACTCAGCTTTGTGGTGCAGTCAGCATATATCAGGAATGGAATCCCATCCAGAGAAACCTAGACAGTTTCAAGCAGTGGGCCTTGGTAGACCTCATAAAGATCAACAAATCCAAGTGCAAGATCTTATAACTGGGCTGTGGCAACATCCACAATTAGTACAAACCATGACCCCCACAACCAGTCCTGTGATCATTTTAATCCTTGTGACAAGCCCCACAACGGGCATCAAAAATGACTGTTGTGTTTTAAGCTGGCAGGTGGCTAAGTACAGCATTGTTCACTTACACCCCCCTTTCCCAGGGGAATGGGGGAGAGAATAGAAAGGAAAAAAAAAGCAAAGTAGAACTCAAAGTAGAACTCATAAATCTATTTGCTAAGAGAGACGAGGAAAAGGATAATAATTATTACAAATATGTAACTATATATGAATGTATGGAAACAGTAATGCACAAGCAATTGCTCACCATTCACTGACCAATGCCCAGCTAGTCCTCTGAGCAGAGAAATAAGGGAGATGAATTCCCATACACTTCAAAAATCTCCCTTCACATGATGCCATATGGTATGAAATATCCATTTGGCCAGTTTAGCTGTCAGCTGTCTTCATTTTGTTCCCTCACAGCCCTTTGTTAGTATGAGCTGAGAAACTGAATGTGACATGAGGGATGAAAGGATGGAACACACCCTGATGAAAACGAACTGGAGGTAGTGGCAAATGGCAAGGTGGACATGAGCCAACACTGTGCTCTTACAGACCAGAATACCAACGATATTCTGGACTACATCTAAAGAAGGATGGTCAACAGATAGAGGGAGGTGATCCAGCCCTTCTACACTGAGCTCTGTCTAGACACTATGTCTTCTGTACAGGAGAGAAATGGACATGCTAGAGCATGTCTAAAGGAGGGCCATATAAATGATCTAATGGATGGAACAACCCCACCATGAGGGTAGGCTGAGAGAGCTATGTGTGTACAGCATGGAGAAGAGAAGGCTGCAGGGAGACCTGATAGCAGTCTAATGTATCTAAAGAAGGGCTATTAAAACGAAGTGTACAGATTCGAATATGGAGGAAGTACTTTACTGTAAGGGTGGTGAAGCACTGGAATAAGTTGCCCAGACATGTGGCAGATGCCCTGTCCTTGGTGACATTCAAGGCCAGGCTGGCTGGGGCTCTGGGCAGCGTGATCCAGCTGTAGGCGTCACTGCTGATTGCCGGGGTGTTGAACTAGATGATTTTTAAGAGTCCCTTCTAATTCACATGATTCTGTGATCTTTAAGGTCTCTCCTGAACTAAGCCATTCTATTATTCTATGATTATGATGAATATGAATATCTATTAATACCAGCAAAGTATACCGATGATGATAAAAGTGCTGATCTAATAGCCAAATATCCTATTCCAGATTTTATAGGGATATCCTCAGACATTTTTACACAAGACAAACAAGCAAAAACAATATATATTCATAGACATACATTTCTAGTGTTGTGACTAAGTCTACTGCCCTTTTAAAATTCAGGGCATCAATTCCCTCAGGTGTAGTGTCAGACTGATGACAATATCTTAATAAGTAGCATTTAATTTCACTCAAAGCTGTTCCAAATGGCACCCTCTTACAAGGAGTCCTCAGGTCCTGGAAATCTGGTAGCAAGGGAAAGAGCTTTAGCCAGTGTAGTACTACCACTACTGAGAAGGGGCAAACAGGGCTGTCAGCCACCTCTTATTTCATCTCTCAGATAGCTTATCATTATGCTTTTGTCACATGTTTCACTATCTCATTCTCTTACCCTCTTTATCCTTCCCAATTGTTTTTCCCATCTGCAACCATGAAAAAACCCTCCGAAAATACATGTTTGTTGAGCAGATAATGTTTCAGAAAATACTCTGACTATTGTATGAACGTTCTGCTCCACTCAATTTTATTTACCCTCAATAAAGACTTTTTACAAAAGCAGATTGTGTCAACCTTTTTTTTCTCTAGTTTTCTGCCAAGCTCTGGATTCAAACTAAGAGTGGATGAATGCAAACTGTATGAATTTCTTTTGCACAGCCAAAATACTGGCAAACAATTGAGAACCTTTGTATATTAATTAGTAGCTCCATTTGACTTTCAAAGTAAAAACATTCTTTTTTTTAAAGGGTATTTCATTGCAGAAACCTTTGAATACATAACGCATTTCTGTCATAAGTTCAACTCAGAACTCCAAATCTTATGGAACAATAACCTAGATTTCATTTACTTTTTTTTTTTTTTTCATGAATAAAACCCCTTATAAGATTGCAGAGTTAGAGAAGGCACTTAAATTATTCATACCTATCACAAATATATAGAAATGTGGTATTCAAGATGGTAAAAACAGAATTTAGCAACATTTTCCTTGTGAAGTTATGATCTAAGTCATAAAAACAATTTTCACTAATTGGAAGTATTAGAAATGTAATAAAATATTCCTTTAATCCTTGATCTACTTATCCCTTCTTTCGTTATGAACTCTAAAAATTCCTTTTTATGTTTCAATCAGTTGGCATAACTTCTTACTAGACTTATATAGATTTCCAAGTATACTCTCACTACTTAAAATTTGATTACATATTTTAGGTTCAGTAGATGACTTCTGAAATAATTTTGAGATCGTATGTTATCCATTCTAAGGAGCTAGTTATGCACTGAGCTCATTTGAAAGGCTTAAACTGAACCTTAGCCTTAGTTTTAGTAAAATAATCAACAATGATTTTAATTTAAGGTTGATACTGATGTTTTTAACATGTCTGCATAACAATAAAAGTTTAGAAACCTCTGGTTATGAAGCATGATACTTTCAGGAAAGACCATTGTTAATGTTAATATATGTTTTAAATGATGTAGGTCATGCTGTTTTCCTTTTGTCTGATTTGACAGAATTTCTTATCATGGTAGCAGTCTGAGTTAACAAGGCACTTAAAGACATGCATCAAGTTAAGTTTAGTGGTCTGATTGAAGACAATGACACTTTTTTAATATTAAATATTGAGCACACGGTGAAATGTTTTCCTCAACACAGGCAAAATTGATTATGGCTATTATATTGCCTTATAAAGATAAGAAATTTTTAAACTAGATCGGGACAAATAGCTGAGTAAACTGTAAGAAGTAAAACAAAACAAAACAAAACAAAACAAAATAAAATAAAATAAAATAAAATAAAATAAAATAAAATAAAATAAAATAAAATAAAATAAAATAAAATAAAGTAAAATAAAATAAAATAGATGTAGAAAGCAGATGTAGGTGATCAAATTAATTTCCCAATTTTTTTTCAATCTTTGTTTGCATATGATGTGGAATAATGATGATCCTAAGTGATAATAAATTTAAAATGTTTAAATGTAAGTATTCTGAGGGTCCACAGATGCTTTTCAAATGCCTATTTATATAAATATATATATTTAAAAGTCCTTAATAAATGTATGTAAGCAGTGCATATTTAATGCGTCAGAACATACTCTGTGTCTGAATTCACAGACAGAGGAAAAAGTATTGCTTTACTTGTGTCTAAGCATATATCTTGTAATTTAATTGGAGGTATGCTACTAATTTTCTGACTTTGAAAATAAAATGTGTGGCCATCTCTGGAGTACTGTATCTATTTCTGGTCTCTCCAGGTCAAGAAAGAGGGAAATTCTAGAGACAGTTCAGTAGAGAATTATAAAAATGATTAGGGTCCTGGAGCACTTCTCTTATGAGGACAGGCTGAGAGATCTGGATCTGGAGCCTGAAGAAGACTGAGAGGGGATCTTATCAATACTTAAATATCTAAAGGGCAAGTGTCAAGAGAATAGGGACAAGGTCTTTTTGGTGGTGCCCTGCTACAGGACAAGAGGCAACAGGCAGAAATTGTAATGCAGGAAGTTCTATCTGAATGTGAAGAAAATCTTCTTTACTTTGAGGGTGACAAAGCACAGGAACAAGCTGCCCAGAGAGATGATGGATGCCTCTATAGAGATATTAAAAATCCACATAGACATTTTCCTGTGCAATCTACACTCAGGAACCTGCTTTCATGGAATCTAGGAGATATCTAGATGCCCCTTTCAACCCCTATGATTCTGTGATTAAGAATTCACCCATGCTCAGAGCATCTTCATCTAGCTGTGTTCAAACGGACTTGTACCACCATTAATAAGTTGTTATGCCCTGTGAGAAATCTTATGACCAGCTTAATGAATATTGCTTTTTACTGATGCAGCTGATTACAGATTGCTTTGTATTGCTGTTGATAAATACACAGTCTGTAGAGCACCTGCAAATACCAATAATATGAGTAATAAAAACACAAACGCATGAAATTATGGAATAACTCAATAGAGATTTCTAAGTTTTCTGGGAAAGTACTTGTGACCTTATGTGTGAATCTTACCCAAAAGGTGTCTTTAGGTGGAGCTGAGAAGAGAGACTCAGTTTGTCAACTGGTCCCAGAAGTCAGCAGTGTCCTCATGACTTCTCTACAATGCTATCTTACCCAAAATTCCTGCTCTATTAAGTCACTTTATACTACACTCTTACTTTCAGGTGGAGCTTTAATAATTCTAATCATACCTTTCTTTGTTGCAATTGATGTATAGAATCATAGAATCATTCAGGTTGGAAAAGATCATCAAGTCCAACCACAGCCCAACTATACTACTCTCACTCTAACAGCCCACTTCCAAATCATGTCCCTGAGCACCACATCCAGATGTTTTTTGAGCACATCCAGGGATAGTGCTTCAACCACATCCCTGGGGAGCCTATTCCAGTGCCTAACAATCCTCTCTATAAAGAAGTGTTTCCTGATATCCAACTTAAGCTTACCCTGGCACAACTTAAGGCCATTTTCCCTTGTCCTGTCACCTGTCACCACTGAGAAGAGATCAACCCCGCTCTCGCTGTAAGCACCTTTCAGATATTGGAAGAGAGCAGTAAGGTCTCCCCCCAGCCTCCTTTTCCCCAGGCTAAACAGCCCCAGTTCCTTCAGACTCTCCTTGAAGAGCATATTCTCCAAACCCTTCACCAGCCTTGTTGCCCTTTTTTGGACCTGCTCCAGCACCTCTGTGTCCTTTCTGTACTGAGGTGCCCAAAACTGAACACAATACTCGAGGTGAGGCCTCATCAATGCTGAGTACAGGGGGAGGATTACTTCCCTAGTCCTGCTCACCACACCATTCCTGATACCAGCCAGGATGCCATTGGCTTTCTTGGCAACCTGGGCACACTGCTGGTTCATATTCAACTGACTGTCCATCAGCACACCAAGGTCCCTTTCCATCAGGCAGCTTTCCAGCCACTCCTCCCCAAGACTGTAGGATTGCCTGGGGTTGTTGTGACCAAAATGAAGAACATAACACTCGGCCCTATCGAAACTCATACAATTTCATACTGCTACAGTGTAGCAGAAAAATGTAAAGCTGCTGACTCTTTTTGCCTATTATTCAGTTAATTAGTTTCACAAAGTTCCCATCCCTGTGATGCTATCACAGAACCTGGCTGTGGTGTTTACACTCCACTCCATCCTCCATACCTGTCAATGGTTTGCGGGCTGGTTTGACCTGGTACTGTGATGACTGAGGCAGGGGACCCATGGGCCCATGCCCTGGGGAAGAGGAAGGGGGAAAGGGAAAAAAGGGAGAAGGGAGATGGGCCTAGGAACAAAACAGTGGCAACGATCTGAGGAGGAAAGTTATTTTACTAAATAAGATATCAGAAAGCAAAATAACACAATATAATACAATATAATTGGAATTGAGGGTAATGAATTAAATAAAATGAGCGAGAGAGAGTGTCCGATAAACCGAAGGCCTTACACTAATGCTGAAGGCGGACAGCTGCAACAAACATCCACTGCTGAGCTCTCTTCCCAAAGGGAAGAGAGATGGTCCCGTGACCGCAGAGAGTTTTTATCTTTCCCTCTGAGCGGAAACACGTAAAAATGCAAAGTATTGCACAGTCCTCTGGGGAGTGTAGTTCTTTTCTTCTGAGACAGGTATACCCAGAACTGTCGATGATCCACGCAGCTAGAGCTCTTTAAATCCCAATACACTACATGATGTTATGATGTGGAATGTCAATAATTAAACAAAAAATCATAAAACCATGACAACACTATATGTCTTAGATCACATATCCAGTTTCAAACATCTGAAGTCTGATGGTCCTTTGTTCCTTAGGGAATTACCATGGGAGAGACTACTTGCATATTCACCACATTGTACCCTGGAGGTTTTTCAGCCCTATACCTTCTTTTAGGAGGTGAACATTTCAATAAGTCACCTCCAATAATCCATCCTGTGTCTATAGTCAATCAAATATCACAGCATTTAGAAGGAACTGGGGAGGTCACATGCAGTCTTGTAATGTGTAGTAGCGCTCAAGGGGCTCTCAGACTGCTCACTACGTATGTAGTAAGATGACAATTCCTCGTTATAGCATTTAGCAAGACTTTGTTATCAGTCCTGAGTAAAGATTTGGACTTAACAGCCAGGCTGAAGGAGGAGGTATTGGGCAGTGGCAGCATGTAATCACATGCAGTAGTGAAACAAAGCACTTGGTGTTCTGGCCTTTCTGTTGATGTTATATGAAATTTAGAGATTCTTCTTTGGATTAAATTTAGTGTGGAACAAATCTCAATTGCTTGTGTCCACACCTAATGAATGTCTTGAGCTTATCTGGGACATGAGCCATTGGTTTAGAACCTCTGATCCCAGAACAACTAGGAATGCCATTGCATGTTGCTAATCTAGAGGATTTTTTTATTATTATTATTTATTTTTTTAAACTGCTCTGCAAGTAGAGCCAAGGCACAGGAAGCAAAATTGGGTAGATGATGCACTTTGAAACATCAGTACTGATTCATACCAACAGATTCATGCAGATGTAGTCCCTGGACAATTTCAGTTGCCTTAGGAGAAGATAAAGTACCTTCTTGTTGTATGCGTCCAGCTATACTGAATACTGAAGAAGTAAAAGCTACCACTTAAGAAAAACAAAACAAAAAACAAAAATTGTAAATTTTAAGGTGAACTGAAGTCAGCAAAGAGGACCTATACATCTTAATCATAATTTTACTTAATATAGCAGAAGCTTCAAACACCGTAATTCTGAATATGTTTCAATACCTGATCAAGTCAATAGAGGTCTACAGGCTTCAGTCAGCTCAACATCAACACTGACAAAGCTTGTACTCAGTTCACTTTTATCCACTACCATATAGGGTTTCGTAACACAGATAATTGTTATTGTCCTTCAGTTTTGGAATGGTGGGTTATCTCCTGGATTTAGTTGATCTTCTACCATAACACTCTCAACTTTAATGGCAATAAACGTTGTTCTCTGTAAAGTTTATACTGAATGCTAACATTTCTAGCACACTTACTGCTCCTACTAGCATTTATGCTAGTTTTCATGTCTTTAAATACATGACAATTTATTTGATTAAACTATTCTGTAACTTTTCAGTCTGTTGAGAACAAGCTTCTTAATAATATTTTAAATTCCTTCAGACTATATTGTGTCAGTTGAGAGTTTTTCTCTTTGACTATGGACTAATTAAGCTTTTCTGATACTTTGGTATATCTTCTAGAGCTATATCAATTGAGGCTATCATCTCTTCCACTGGAATAGATTTGAGCACTAATGAAAATTTTAAAACTCAATTTAAACCATTAAACTCTTTTTCACATATTTTAATGGATAATATATGACTATTTTTACAGCTCTAGAACGATTAATTATAACCTGATTAATTTTCAGATTTTAATCAACTTTTCATAGTTCTATTTCTGATACTATTTGTGCTCTCTTATATGCCTATATAGACTCCATAAGTTATGAAACTTTCTCAGTTAAAATATTTCTCCATTTTCTAAGCAACTTGCTCAGACACTCAGCAATTAGATCTCTGTTCACTGGTTTTGAATATCAACTTGACAGATCTGTACTTGAAGACAGAGGTTTTGCTATAATATTTTGATTGACTTTATTGATTATTCTTATCATCCAAAAACATTCTTGCCCAGTAGTCAGTTAGTATCTAGGCTGCAGAATAGTGCAAGCATATCTAAACCAGTTTTAAATGGGCTAGATCACCAAATGCTGAATACTGATGGATTTTTTTCAGGGTCCTCAATTATTTTTCAAGTTGTATTCTGTTCTGCAATGCTACTGCCAGATCACTCTTAATACTCACTCAAGTTACTCCAAAAGTACTTCAGGTTAATTTATACTGTGCTTAAGGGTATACTGTGATTATTATGATCTTCCTTGTGTTTTTGTAACTGTCATGGTACAATTCGATGTAGTTGAGCACAAACTTATTCTTTGGCTGATTTTTCGTCAGACATTGACTAAGATCTTTATATTTGCAGCTTCTATTGTGCTGTCTAGAGTGTCTTTATTATCAAGAAGTTACCATTTCAGGTAGATATCACCGTAGGTTTATATACAGTGTAATAGTACACTGAACAAGTACATTTATTACAAGTAAATGACATACAGTTTTAACTCTTCATCAACATCTGTTTCATAAGTTGAATTGATATTTTATGTATAGGGAAGAAGGTGTTGGGTTATTGTTTTCATGCAATGTAGCTTTCAAAGTTGAGATAAGCATACAGATATATGAATAAAAAGAACTAAAGAGACACTATTGGAGAAACATTAATTGTTCCTAAACATTTACATACCATCAGCTTTAAAAAAAAAAGTACTTTTTTTTTTTTTGCTGTTAGTGCATTTTGAATTATTTTAAGAATCCATTTTTACATATAAATATTATTTTTTCACTATTTAATTTATGCCTTCTATTCCCTTAATAGTCTTTTCCTTCACAAGTCAGCATTAACAAATTTGCACTTTGAGATATTTACATACACTTTTAAGCTCAAAAGTTTTCTGGCATTTAAGGTTTTATTGAAGATCAAGAATTAAAAAAAAAAAAAGAAGAAATAGAATAAAATAAAATCTATTCCTGAGAAAATTTTTCTCTTGATTCATTGAAGGTCTGCTGACTGT